>CM053621.1:12969383-13030398 GCA_028646535.1 Procyon lotor
GTTAATAAAAATTAACTGGAAAAAAAAAGAAATTATCTTTCTCAAGTGAAGGAGCAAGGAATACTTTCTCACACAAAGAAATTGAGGGAATTTGTTGCCAGTAGACCTACCTTGCAAGAAATGTTAAAAGAAGTTCTTGAAAGAAGGAAAACGATTAGTCAGAAACTCAGACTTAAGTAAGGAAAGGAAGAGCATTAGAGATACTTTAATTTTTCTTATTCTTAACTGATCTAACAGTAACAGTTTGTTCAAAATAATAATAGCAACAATATATTTGATGATTACAGTTTATATACAGACAAAATTAATACCAGAAATGACACAACAGATGGAAGGGAGGAATTAGGGATGCTTTACTATTACAAGACATTTTTTAAATAAAGTTATATATAAACTTTAAATAGAGCCCAGTAATCTGCTCCTCGGCATTGACCCCAGAGGAATGAAAACTTAATGTCAACATGAAAACTCATGCATGAATGTTTATAGCAGCTGTATTCATAACAGCCTAAAACTGGAAATAGCCCAAATATCCACCAATGGGGTAATGGGTAAGCAAACTGGTATATCCATGTAATGGAATATTACCCAGCATAAAAGGGAAGGACGGATGGTTATAACCAGTAACTTGGATGAATCTCAAAGCAGTATGCTGTGTGAAACGAGCGCTTTCAAAAGGTTATACACTGTGTCATTCCATTTGTATAACCATCGTAAAAAGAGGAAACCATTTTAACAATGAAGAGCTCAACAATGCCAGGTCTTCTGGCTGGGGGTAGAGTGTGACTACAAAGTGGGCAGTACAAGAAATTTTGCTGAAGTGATGAAATTTCTGCTTTCTGATTGTGGTGAATCTATATATGTGTTAACATTTATAGAACTATATGCCAAAATGTCCTTTTAGCTGTGTATGAATTTAAAATTAAAAAGTTAAATGCAAGAAAAATTTAATACAATATCTCTTTCTAATAAAAAGAATTGGTAAACTACAAAATATTTCCCTAACACCATAAAAATTTTGTATCTCAAACCAAAAAAAAAAGCATCATGTTTAAAGGTGTCACTCTAAAAGAGCTCTCATTAAAAATCAAGACTAAGGTAAGGGTGCCCATTAGTACCACTGTTTATTTCGGAAGTGCTAGTCAACACAGAACAATGAATAAAAAAAGGGGTATACAAATAAATAAATAAGGCAAAATAACATGATTGCATGGATATGACTGATAACTTGGAAAGATTAAGAGCACTAGTGAAAATGAAAATTTTTTAAAAGAAAAAGAAAGTACCAATTTAAATGTCAAATCAGCAAAATAATAAATAAAAATAAATCGGCAAAAACAGTTTTCAAAGCTGTTTCAAATTATTCCTGGGTTCATTAAGGGTGTAAAGAATGGGCCCTCTTAAACACTGCTAGAAGGGCAATAAATTAAAACATAACTTTTCTAGAAGATAGTGAACAACAACGACAAAAACAGTTTTTAAAATCCTAGATTTTTGATCTAGTCATTTCACTTTTCAGGAATTTATCCTAAGAAAATGATCATAATTGCACCCATTACACTGGCGACAAAGACGTTTATCACAGTTGTGCCTAGAACACTGAAGTGATGGAAGCAAACTTCAGGCTCAGCTCTAAGGGTCTCAAGAGTTTGTCCTTTGCTCGTATACACTCTCCCCAGGTGATATCATTCGTGGCTTTTAATTGTAATCTACACTTGATTATTCCCCTCCCCCCCAAACATATAACAACTTCAGGCTGATACACTCAGCTGCTAATTAATATCCCCTTTTGGGTGTTTGCAGACACCTTGAACTTGGTATATTCAAGGTGATGGGTCTTTTTTCCCAACAAATTTGTCACTTCCCTTATTCATTGATGGCAATATCCACCAAATCGCCTGGGCCAATAATCTGAAAGTCACCTTAGGTTCTTCCTTCTCCCTCCCTGACCTCTGCCTCATATCAGATCAGTCATGAAGTCCTGTTGACTCTATCCACCCCCCTCTCTCCCAACCTCCACTTCTCTCCAGCCTCCAGGATCTAGAGAAAAAGGAGTAGTTTACAGATAGATGTCTCTGGCACTCTGGCCTTTCTTGGAGTAGCACAGTGATGGAAATGCCATCTGATTGTTCCCCGCTCTGCCTCTCTACATTCCATGGCCCTGGATGGCTTCCTCTTCTGTTACACAATTGCAACAGGTCTGGCTCTTCAAAACCCACTTTCCATCATTATCACATCAGAAAAATTTGACTGTGTGGGAGCATTAATCCAGAGCATAAGAATATGATTTAAAAAATCTAGCTTAGGGGCGCCTGGGTGGCTCAGTCGTTAAGCGTCTGCCTTTGGTTCAGGTCATGATCCCAGGGTCCTGGGATCAAGCCCCACATCGGGCTCCCTGCTCGGTGGGAAGCCTGCTTCTCCAGGTACCATTCCCTCTGCTTGTGTTCCCTCTCTCGTTGTGTTTCTCTCTGTCAAATAAATAAAATTAAAAAAAAATAAAATAAAAAAGAAAAAAAAATCTAGCTTAAATCTGAAGTCTAAATCTTATTCTAGAACTGGCTGGGTTGGACCCACTGCCCCAGCAGCCACCATGTTCCAGTAGACTGAGCCCCAGCATACCATTCATCCACTCCTCTGACTTGATGCTAAACTCATATGCCGTCAGCCACAGCTGCTCATAAGGTATCTTGTTGCTGATCAAGGTTTGCAGGAGAGGGAAGGTACTCTTCTCCTTTTCCAACAGTTCCTCCTCCTTATTGATCAACTGCAGGGCAAAAGGGATGCTGTTGATTGGATGAGTGGTTTTCTGAACCCTAGAAGCCCCCATGGCAAAATCCTCAGTGCTCTGAAAACCAAGTTGAGGAAGGTGCTCATTCCTTTGGAGAGCGAGAAAGGAAAGTAAGACATCGACTCAAGTCAGAAAGTCCCTCTGCTACCTCTGAGGGCTGTGACTGCTAAGATCTAGCTGGATGAAGCTCTAGGATAATCTTCTACTTGTTCCATCATTTTTGATCCTCCTCTACCATATCCGTACCCCCATTTTCACAATTCTCATACATGTATGGTTAGCTGTTTACCTGATGCTGCCCCTTCTTATGCTGACTTGCCTCAAAGACAAGAACTGTAATGGTTAAAGAACTTATTAGTTGACCTTCAGGGCAGTTTACTTAGTTTCTCCAAGCCTTAGTTCTCTTATTTTAAACCGGGATAAATGGGGACAATAACAGTACCTACCTCAAAGGTTTGTTATAGGTATTTAGGGATATATCGCATAGGCAGCCCTTTGTACATTGTTGATCACATAATAAATACTCAGTATTACTCAGTATTTTAATATATATTAAATATATAAGTATATTATATAAATATGTTTATATAATATAAATATACACACACACACTAATACATATATTACTTAAAATCCTACTTCCCAGAGATGTCTGCTGTGACCCTATTGGTGATTAAACATTTCCACGTGTTTACCTGTATGGGTAAATATATATATATATATATGTGTGTGTGTGTGTGTGTGTGTGTGTGTGTGTATATATGAAATCTATATAATACTGTGTATATATAAAATCTATATAATACTTATCCTACACACACATAAAATGTATGTATATACATGTTATTCAGCCATCCATATATAATATAAATATATAATACAAATATATATTTATATATTAATATATATTATTTATAAATTATATAATTTATAATATTTACATTATAAATACATAATTGTAAAAATTATAAATAATTATAAATATTGGAATATTTATATTATAAATTAATTTAATATAAATTAATATAACATATTATATATTAACATGATATAATATATTATATTTATGAATAAGAAATGATATGTAAGTATATATTTATGAATAAATTTATATAATATAAAATCTATATATATTAAAATACTGAATAATACTCAGTATCCTATTGTAATTTCTTCTTTGTGTACTCAATGACTAACAAAAAAAACTGGTATAATGTAGGGTTGTAGGAAAAGGTAGTTGAAAGCACCAATGAAAGAATTGGCCAATTCACCAATCAATACTATCCACCTGACAGGTGATGTCAGGAAAACACAAAATCAAGAAGCAGAACCAACAGGGCAGGACAGTCATAAGTCTCCAACCCCAGACCCCAAGATCCCAAACCTCAAATTCTATCAGTGCTTGATCTAGGTTCTTTGAAAGCTCGTTAAGCTTTTCAACATTGTTCTTCATTTCTTCTGTGCTCATCACTTCGCGTTTCCTAAACCCGTCCAGTTCCTTGTTGTAGCCTTCAAGTTTTATCTCAAATTCCGAGCACCTAAAAGCAAAGGACAGCCCAATCACATTTGGACTTTCCACTTTTGATATTCAAAATATCAGCAATTGCTCACCTATATTCAAGAGCCTGAGGAGAATCTGATCTTCTGATCTTCTATATATCATGTGTATATATATGTACATACATACATATATACATATGTATACACACACACACACACTAATATATATATTACTTAAAATCCTACTTCCCAGAGATGTCTGCTGTAACCATATTGGTGATTAAACATTTCCACGTGTTTACCTGTATGGGTAAATATATGTGTGTGTGTATATATGAAATCTATATAATACTTATCCTATATTCACATATAAAATGTATGTATATACATGTTATTCAGTCATCCTTTAGGTATTTATTATTAAGGGCCTGATATATTCCAGGGACTGCTCTAGGCATCAGGGATACATTTGTCATCTACACTATCAAGCTCCCTATCCTCATGGAGCTTGTATTTTAGTTTGGGGAGACCTAGATAAGAAACACATGGATTAATGGGTAGGCAGGTGGGTGGATGGATGGATGGATAAATTCATACATAGATAAAGATAAAATGAAATATTCCTGATAAGCATAAATGCTCTTAAGAAAATATAACCGGGCAGAGGGCCTAGTGGAAGGAAGTAGAGGGCTACTTTAGCTAGAATGATCAGGGAAGAAATTTTAGCAACAAAGCAAGTCACACAGTTACTTCTCCCTTTTTCTAACAGGGTAGATGGTATTATATAGTGTTAAGTTATAATTGCTTAGCACATAATAGTTTCTGAAGTACTTTCATGTCCATAATGTATACATATGTATATATTTCATAAAATAGTATAGTCATTAGTAAATAGTAGGCACTCAGGTTGAGTAAATGGGCTGTATTTGTGGGACTACCTGGAGTCTAAGGGAGGATAATTTAGGGATTTAAAGATGGTGATTTGGTCAGAATTCTGGCAGGAAATGGAATTCACTTCAATATTCAAAGAGAGGGATTTTTTTTTTTTTTAAAGATTTTATTTATTTGACAGAGAGAGATCACAAGTAGGCAGAGAGGCACGCAGAGAGAGGGGGAAGCAGGCTCCCTGCTGAGCAGAGAGCCCGATGTGGGGCTCGATCCCAGGACCCTGAGATCATGACCTGAGCTGAAGGCAGAGGTTTTAACCCACTGAGCCACCCAGGCGCCCCAAAGAGAGGGATTTTAATGAAGGGACTACCTACACAGGTAAGATATGGGTAGCCTCAGAGGGAAGCCACCATAACCCCTAGGGCCAAGGGAACAGTGAGAAGAACTAAAACCATGGGGAAGCAAGAATTGTCATCGGGGAGGGATGAAGCTCCTACCAGAGCGCCAGGGCCAAACAGGGAAAGAGAGGAGAAAAAGTGATCACTGTCCAAACTCCTGAGGGCTCTCCACTGGGGGAACCCTGCTTGGATGCAACAGACATGGGAGCCAGCGGCTGGGGGTGGGTGTCAGTCGACCAAGCACTGAGTAGACAGAGGAGGAAGAAGGTGCAAGAATGAATTGGGGGGTGAGATGAGGGACAGCAAATGGAGAATAACTAGTGCTGAAGCCAAAAATTAATGTGGGCTTGTAAAATAGGTCAAGTTTCTTAGAGAGGGAATGGGGTTACTTTCACAGAAGATGAATGAATAAATGAACACTGCTCAGCCCCCCTCACAAGCCATTCTCAGGATTAATGCAAAAATCATGGACGCGAGGTTTAAGCATTCACCAAAGAGAGGGCTGAGCCCGGGGCTTTTGGTTATTCTTGGAGCTCCGCCTTTGCTGAAATGTGCTGTGGAGAGGGACCAGTTGGTGCCACCAGTGAGAGTCGCTCCCCCCAAGAGGGGATGGCCAGTGCTCGTCTCTCATCATAAGTGACAGTGCCCATTTCTCCCAGAGACTCCTCTCACTCCTCTGAACTTTATTTAGCAGCATTTACTGCCTCTAAGTAGTCTCACAGCACTGTTCCAGAAGTATGCTTGCAAGGTCGTGGTTTAGAAGTGAAGCATTTTTTTTTTTCTCCCCAAAGAAGTCATCGTCCAAAGGATGAAGGAAGTAGACAGCTTTGGAATGCCTACCATGTGCTGGGTACCATTCAGGGACAATCTCGGGTCATCTCATTGCACCCCTCTGCACAATGATAACCTCTCACGAGATGAGATGACTTGAGACGGGCTCTGTTATCCCATTTTCTGGATGAGGATACTAAAGCTCAAAAAGATGGAGGAAAACTTGCTCGTGTTCATCTAACCTACAAATCGGTTCCACGGTGGAGGCTGTTCATAAGGGGACATGGGGTAAGTGGAAATGCTGTACTTTCTTAATTTTCCTGTGAATTTAAAACTTCCAAGAAATAAAGTCTATTAATTAAAAAAAATACCAGTAGCATCCATTTGGCCATAAGTTCTGGGTAGAGAGAAGAGAAGGCTGGTGGAAGAAGAAAATGGTGTGCATGCAATTGTGTACACACACTCACACACACACACACACACACACTTTTCATTGTTGTTATTGTTTTTCGTGGATGGCAGACCTAGGCCATAAAGAGTTTTCTTCTTCAGCCCAAACTCTGATTCTGTGTAGAAATCCTGCTTTTATCCATCCCAGCTTTTCCTTTCTTGTGACTAATTGCAGGGACTATAGGACCTAAAGCTGGGCAGCGGGGGTTGGGGGGGTGTCATCTCACATGTGAAGGGAACAGTCATGGGAATGACTCCATAGTCATAAACCAAGTGTCACAAGCTGAGATGGCCGTGTGAGCGTGTGTATCTTTACCCTCCACATGGTACTTGGCCCACTTCACTTGACGTTGTTTGATTTTCCGGTAGGTCTGTATTTTCTCTGTCACTGGACTGAAATCTTTATTTAGCAGCCAAACACACTTACATGTCTAGAATACAGCACAGCACATAGTAAAAATCCGTAATAAATACTGGTTGAATTGACAAATAATGGATGAATAAATGATAGCACTGAATAAGACCAGCTGCCCAAAAGGCAATTTCTCAGCCTCCTACCACGCCTCTATTATCCCTGTCTTGCTGTCTCCCAGATCTGTGGTCTCCAGGGCAAGGCTGATCAGTTTGCTATTATTATTGTGAGGCCATTATTCTGTGCCACTATTTTTGTCTTTTTCTCCCTGCACCGCCAAATTCCAATTGTTCAAGGCAGGGAGAGAAGGCACTGGCAGGGTCACTATAGTGAAGCAGGCTTAAAGAGAACATCCCTCAGCGGGAAACAAAAGGATATTCCTTCTCGACCAATTGTCTTCAGCCTTCACCCATGCCTTGCCGTGGGGGCTCTGAGCAGAACCAGGAACCTGCAGTGTGTTATCAAGCTGGGTGTCATTTCTGAAAACCTCACACTCTCTCCCTGTACCTTTTAATGAGGTCCATCTCGGCCTGATCCCTCTTGTTGAGGAGCAAGTTTCGGCTGTTTTCAAAGATATCTTCAATCTGGTCTGGCCAGAGGAACAGAGTGCTGTTCAATTTGATATCCTCTTCTGCAAAACACATACAGCCTGCTCCAGGACAATGCTCAGCATGGGTCAGCATGCAGGGAATTTATTCAGCAGGACAGGAGGTTAACAGAGGTGGGTGAGGGGGTGGCAATGAATGGATGGGCCCCCTATGGATTAATGATAGCCAACATTTACTGAGCACTTAGCAAGGGCCAGTTTAGAAGGGCAATGGTATTAACATCCTTGTTTTTACAGACGGGAAAACAAAATTGAGCCAAGTAGTCAAGGTCACATGGCTAGAAGGTGGCAGAGACAATTTGAGACCCAGTCTAACCAACTCCAAAGCCTCTGTACTAGCCACTATACTTAACTGCTGTTCCAGGCTGGGTCTGAGCAGCGTAGAAACCTGGGCTCAAGCTCTGATTCTCCTCTTTAAACTGTCACCTCTTCTGAGTCCCAGTCTCCTTTTTGGTTAAATGTCAGTAATAAAATCAGTGCCAGACGCCCGCCCATCTTAAGGCTCTGGTCAACTGAAATGTCCTAGGCTCCCTCTGTACCCTTGTGAACTTAGGATGCAGGGGTCCAGTGTGTGTTCA
Source organism: Procyon lotor (assembly GCA_028646535.1). Taxonomy (NCBI): domain Eukaryota; kingdom Metazoa; phylum Chordata; class Mammalia; order Carnivora; family Procyonidae; genus Procyon; species Procyon lotor. Next base: position 12,977,776 of record CM053621.1, read on the forward strand.
CAAGGTCAAGGGCACAGCTCAGGAATGTGCAGGTTAGGTCACTGTTTCCCACTCCCAGTCTCCATCTCTCCCTCCCATCACCCTTCCCCCCCAGACACCTGGTGGTAATTCACAGGTATTTTGCCATGGAAAAAGGATCTGAAAACTTGGCTTGGGGATAGTGTATCAATTTTTCCTTCAGAACCTGGTCCCTACAAAACTCTACTTTGGCCCAATAAGCCTTGAAGGGGGCTCTGGCCATTTCTTTCCTTTTAAGATACACAGGAGCATGAAGGAAAGTGCCCTGGCCTCTCCTCAAAGGCAGGACTGCATTAAGATTATAGATGAATGGAATCTATCCATTTATAAAAGGACTTTGCATTTGGAAGTGACTTTTTCAGAAACATCAGCTACAAGATACCAAGAGAGGCATCTAAGAACTCATCAAATCCCTAGATATTTCTTCTCATTGTCTAACAATAAGATCCCCTTGGTTTGATTAGAATTCCTATGGATAAGAGCATGGAATTAGTGCCTCTAACATATGAGGATACTTGAAAAGCACCTCTCCCCATATTGACATTTAAGTGGTAGGACTGCTAACTCTCCTTCCCGACTCCTTATCTCTAAAAATACAAATATACATATACATTCACACATAAATCTATAGGGTGTTGGACTTACGGGGCAAGTCTGCATAGTCCATCAGAAACTCTAACCGTTCAATTGCATCTCTAAGTTGCCTCCTGAGTTTGAAGACGGTGACATCACTGGATTTCTTTAAGAATTCAATGAGGAATACCAGCTCCTCAGTGTTGGCAGGAATCTCACTGACTTTGTCTGCGATGGTGTTGTACTTATTACAAATGCTACAGAGAGAGAAACAGCTACTAGCACCATTATCATCTAACATCACTTTCTTATAAGATCTACTATGCTAAACAGGTATGATTCTTATTTGGAGACTAGAAAAGTGGTCTCCAACTTTTCTCTACCTGCAAATCCGTGATGGGTAATATTCACATGCAAGCCACTCTTCAAGAAAAAAAAAAAAACCACACACAGTAATAAAAGAAATCCTATCTCATGGGTTTACTATGCCCCATTCTAATCACTGGATATATATTAGCTCATGTAATCTTCATGAGAATTCTAAGGGGTAGGGACTATCATAACCAACATTTTAGGATGGAGGAAAGTGAGGCCAATTCACTTTATCCAAAGCAACATGGTGCAGAGGAGTCAGAGACAAGATGTGAACCTGGTTCAATCGATTCCTAAGCTTGTTCTCTTAGCAAATGTACCATGGGTAGAGTCCAGATTAAGACCAAAACAATATGAATACCACCACCACCAATAGTGACTCCTTGACTTTTACGTTGAAGTAGAGCACTAAGTTAATTGGTAATCACTACTCTTCAAAATACGTCAGCAAAACTTATCCTCACGTGCTGGAGGTAGTTCCTGGATGGCAAAGAGAAACTGACATTCAACCACTGGGACCATTAAATCGAACTGCCTACTTCCCAAACAGAAACAGAGAAAGGATGCTACTCTAAGTATAATTCCAATGTGCTCTAATTTATGCAAAAGCCAATAATGAGGGATGCCTGGGTGGCTCAGTTGGTTAAGTGTCTGCCTTCAGCTTGGGTCATGATCCCAGGGTCCCTACTGAGCAGGGAGCCTGCTTCTCCCTCTCCTCTGTAGCTCCCCCTGTTTATGCTCTCTTTCTCACACACTCTCTCTTCTTCTCAAATAAATAAATAAAATCTTAAAAAACAATGATTTGCATCTGTATTTTAATTATACTTAGGAACAAATGATCTGCAATACATCCATTCCGAACAGAGAGTCCCTCAAGAAATGTTAGCAATAGCTACCACAGTTTTTATTAGTAAATGATCGTTACATGTTGACATCCATACATTAGAGATAAAAACTACTTCTCTCAGTATTTTCAGTCCTCGATATTCTTTCTTCTTCTTTTTTTTTAATTGAAGTATAGGTGACACTCTATAGTCCTTCTCAATGTAAGGAGACCCTTCCATAGTGAAGCTAATTGTGCCAAACTGAAGAAAAATGATTAAACCATCTTTGCAGATGCTGTCAGGATTTTAAAGATTTGATTTATTTGATAGAGAGAAACACAGGGAGAGAGGGAACACAAGCAGAGGGAACCACAGCGGGAGAAGCAGGCTCCCTGCAGAGCAGAGAGCCCGATGTGGGGCTTGATCCCAGGATCCTGGGATCATGACCTGGGCCAAAGGCAGACGCTTAACGACTGAGCCACCCAGGTGCCCCACTGTCAGGATTTTAGAAATAAATTTTTGTACAATTTAGAAACTTCCCGCAGAGAAAAATGATCTACAGCTCTACTACATGGTTATCTCTACTTCAGAGTTAGATGACATGTCCAGACTCCTTTGTATTTTTAGTTGGTTATCTTATTTGTCATCTTGGGCTACCACAACAAAATATCACAGACTGGGTGGCCTAAAAAACAGAAAACTATTTTCTCACAGTTCTGTAGTTTAGGAAGTCCAAGGTCAAGGTACTGACTGATTTGGTTCCTGGCAATGGCTTTCTTCCTTGCTTGCAGACAGCTGCCTTCTTACTGTGACCTCATGTGGTGGAGGGGGAAACAGCTCTGGTGTCTCTTCCTCTTCTTATTAGGGCACTAGCCCTATTGGATATATAGGGCCCCTTCCTTGTGACCTCATTTAACCTCATCATCTCCTCATAGGCTTTGGCTTCAAATATAGTCACACACTGAGCACTAGTGCTTTGATGTAGACCGAATGCGTGTGTACCCCCAAAATTTTATGTTAAAACCTATCGTCAATGTAATGGTATTTAGAGGTGGCCTCTGGGAGGTAAGTAGGTCGCGAGAGCTTCCCCTCATGAAGGGGTTTAGAGATTTTAGAAAGAGAGACCCCGCACCCATTTTTCCATGTGAGGACACAGTGAGAAGAGGGCCACATAAGAACCAGGGAGCAGGCTCTCAACAGACACCAAATCTGCCGGAGACTTTATCTTGGACTTCACAGCCCCTAGAACTGAGAGACATGAATGAATGAATGTTTTGTTGAGAGAAATGAATTTGTTGTTTATAAGCCATTCAGCCTATGGTAGTGTGTTGTAGTATCCCAAACAGTCTACGACAGACTTCAATATGTGAATTGGGGAGGGGTGGAGTTCAATCCATAGCAGGTATGGTCACGTGATTGAGTTGCAGTCAGTATGAATCAGGAAGCAGGGATGAGTATCACTTTTAGGGGAAGCATATAAAACTGTCCTTGCATATCCCTTCATGCTCTTTCCTCCTCCAACTGTCTAGGATGCCGGCACTTAGAATGCCCTTGAAAGCTACATGTTAAAGATGTAAAGTCACCATCTGCTTGAATTTCTGGATGTACCATAGTAAGTCTCCCCCACCAATCTGGAGCTACCCTGAGAGGAAATAAAACTTCTGTAATGTTCAGTCATGACATCTTCAGTTTATTTGTCATAGCATCTAGCCTAGCCTAATACAGGTAGGTCCTTTCCGTGGGACAGATTCTTTCCTGATGAGAATCCATTCTTCCTCCCTTTTGTAGGAGAATTCACAGGATAAATATTATGTGGCTACTAGTTATCAGCTTCTTGCAAAGGCCCAGAAGGGTGGTAGCAAACCCACTACCTATTAAACACTCTAAAAGGTCCCTGATATGGGTCATTGATATCAGGCATCTGGCCAACACAACACCTTAACAATATCCAGGTATAAGCTGAGGAGAGAAAACATTGCTTTCTACATGTACAGATGATGTTATTTAAAATCTAAAAGGCCAGAGGTCCCACAAGCACAGGGCTATTCTCTGGTGTAGGAGATGGCATAAGGGAGGCCAATAATTCTTGCATCAATCCATGGCCTCTCTCTACCTGTTGTCATTATTTGGATGAGTTCTCACACTGAAAGAAATAAGCAGCTGAACCCCAGGGATAATTTTATGTATCTCTATGCAGGTCCTTGAAGTTTTCATCAATATTTCAGGTCTTTGCTTTAGCAGCTTTAAACCAATGTACCTGCAGTTGGTATGGATGGCATGCCCACTTTCCTACCAGTGCACTCCAAAGCACCCTCTTTTTGTGCCTGCCTTTATGTGCAGAGCACCCCCATTGTAGGGTGCACCTAGGCACTGGCAACAGGAAGGCACCACACTCCCAGCAATGGCAGGACAGTGAAGTGGCAAGGACAGGGTTTGGAATAAGAAGACTGAAAATCAAACCCACTTACTTGGGCAAGTGAGGTTTTCTTTCTGGGCCTCATTTTCTCCTCCATTCAGTAAGGGATCTTACTTATATCTGTCTTATCTACTCTTGGGGCTGTTTAGAGAGTCCAGTGAGTTAGAGTCACCATTTTTAAGGCAGAAAGAATCTTAGCCACCACCCTAGGGTTTCTGCATCCTTAGAAATCCCTGGGTTTATAAGGAGACCTTTATTTTCAATTACATCTAAAAGGCCTAATTACACACTTATTTTGATGAGGATGGATACATTGACCAGCCAAGGTACAATGTTGCTTTGATTTGACATGAACAAATGAACTATTGCTTACAAAATAAATTTTCTTTGATGCTCAAACTTCCCAAAGAAAGCGTCCTATTAGTTTGAAGTACTTTTACTGTCCTGGTCCCAAACCTTTATTCTACAGGCAAAGACACTGCAGATACAGTAGGTAAAGCCAAAGAACACACAGCTCATACACAGAAGGTCTTAGATTCAAAACCAGATCTTCTGGCTCCTAAACCAGGAATCCTCCTATTTCATCACTCTGTGAGAAAGCCAAGTGTGGTGAGTGTGCTCGTTGAGAGCACGGACTTTGGGGTCAAAATAAATTAGGTGAAGCCCTGTATGTACTACTTACTAACTTCTGGGGAGTCTCAGTTCCTTCATCAGTATAATGGACAGACTAGTGAACAAACTTTCAGGGTCGTTCTAAAGACTTGATTAGATCTACAAGGTTCAGAATGCTTACATAGTACCCAGACTATAACAGGTGCTGAAAAAATGGTAGCTCACTATTACCCAAAATTTGCTCATGAGTTTCTGAAATGTATTTTGTAAACTTAAGGTGCTATAAAATGCTAAAATTATATATATGTGTGTGTGTGTACACACACACACACACACACACACACACACAGATAGATAAATAGATACAGCTCTCTAATAATGCAACATATAATGCTGCTGGTGGTGATGGTTACTAGTAAGTAACTTACTAACACTAGTACTTACTAGTAAGTAACTTACTAGCATCTTAGTCTATAGTTAAAAGCACTCTGAAGAAGAGAGCTAGAAAGACTGGATTAACCATTTTGTAACTTTTCAAATAGTTCACCATGGCGTTTGGTTCAGTGCTGCACAAAAGACCCAGGTCAGGTTGGTGTCACCCAGGCCAGAACTTTGTGAGGCAACTGGAAAGGGAGAAACCATTTTCCCCTCTGGATGGAAACCTGGGACTATATACTCCTGGAGCTGCCGGGCCCACAAACAGGACAGCTCCTGTCCCAGATGGAAGCTGAGTAGAGGGAGAGACGCTGTATCTTACCTTCAGGGTTGAGGGCCCAGGGCTAGCAATTCCTGAACTTTTCAGTATGTGAGCTCCAAATTCCCTTTTTCACTTTAGCCGGTCTATCTGAGTTTCTACCCCTCAGAATCCAAAATGTCTTGACTAATATATAGTCACCAGTGAAATGAAGGTACCACCTAGAGCTTAAGATTGGACTGACAGAATCCTCAGACCTCTACAGCCGAAGCCTGCACAGGAGTGATTCCAGGGGGAGCCAGTGAGCACCCTCTGTCTCTGAATATGCGCTAGATGACCAGGGAGAGGGCCTGTGACCTCAGACAGCAAAGCCCATGAGGCAGCGTCTCCCTGAAGATGGCTCCAAGAGAGCAAAGGCTGAAGGATCAGAGATGGGCAGCTGTAGGATGCTTTCCATCCTCCTGCTCCAAGCCCCATGTTCACCTTCTGGCCTGAACCTGAATTCCCCACCACCCTCAATCTGGGGCAGAAACAACTTGAGCTGCTAGAAGGTGCAAGTTCTGGCCCCATTTTCATTCTCTCATTCATGCCCCATATTGTTGCTGTCTCTGTCCACAGCAACGGTACCTGGTATTGGTGTCCCGGTTTACGTCCACTTGGAATTGGATCAGACGGTCTTTAAGATTTTGGGCTCGCTCACAGAGGTCATAATTTAGGGTCATGGTGTCAAGGCAGAACATGGCCAAAGGCACGGTAATGTGCATGGATGCAATTTCGTTTCTCCGTTTTTTTATGCTACTGATTCTCTGCAGAAAGGAGCACAGTCAGTAGCTTGATTTGCCTCCGTGCACTTGACCCCATCCTCCACCGCCCAGCCAACCTAGTCCAATGCTGAGCACAACATATATACTAACAAAATACAGTGACTACGTCTTGGACTATCTGCAGCACATGTCACCAGGATATGAAATATCAAATGATATTTCTCACCGTCACAAAATCTTCAATTTCATGATTTTCTTTCAGGAACGCGGTGATATCTTGTTCTGCCATGTTATCCAATAAGTCATCATACTTTTTGTATACATTTAAGTATCTTCCATAATCGAAGAGCATAATAACAGACATGCAAATACGGGTCACCAAATCAGATGAGGAAGAATGGCAAATGAAGACATTAGATCATAAAAATAAACCCAAGCCAGGAAAGGGAAATAGAATGTGGCAAAAAGCATCGTGAACTGGGAATTCAGAACGTTGGCTTCAAATTCCAATTTTGCCACTTCCTAGCTGCGTGTACTTAGACATTTCTCTTTTCCAAAGATCAGTGTCTTTAGTTTTAAGTGGAAATAGTAACACCTCATAGGACTGATTTAAGGCTTACCTGTAATAATATACATATAAAGCATCTAACACAATGCCTGATATACGGTGAACATGCGATGAACATTAGTTTCCTAGCCCTTCTTCCAGTTCTAAACTTCTATGTCTAAATTTTAAGATGAAAATTTGGGACTAACGAACCTAAAATCTATTAGATAAAATTAAGTTTTCCTCTTAAATCAGGTCATGCAAAAATGGCTGGACAGATTTCTCCCAAACTGGAGCATGGATTCAGGATGCTGTGACTTAAAGTAAGCTCGAATTAGGAGCACCTGGCTGGCTTAGTCACGAGACATGCGACTCTTGATCTTGGGGCCATGAGTTCAAGTTTTCTGGTCTAAAATGTTGACAGAGCCACAGTCAAGAAATCCATGCATCCTGGTTTGCCTGGGAGAGCCCAGATTTACACTTGTTGTTCCTCAGTAATTGTTAATAAAGTCCCCTAGACTCTCTCGTTTGGAGCCTCGAAACAGTGTCTCGGTTTGGAAGCTGTATTTTACGAGCCCCCTAAACCAGGGACTGCTCACATGAGCAACTGCGAGACATTCTACAGTACGATGATGGAGGAGCATTCAGATGACTTGTCCTCAATCCCCTTTCTTTAATTCCTAAATCCAAAAAGTTCTGAAAACAGAAAGCCGCTTCACAATTTCATCGGATGGCAAGAGCTGGTCTAAACCAATGTGAGGCTACTTGGGGGGAATATTCATGGTGTTCACTATAGAAATATCAACACGTTTCATTAAGGGGTGCTTCCCGAGGTCCTGCTGAAGCTGCATCATCGTATAAGATATATGCATTATGTTACTTTTCTAAAATCCAGAAATTTCTAAATGCCAAAACCTGTTTCTGGCCTCACAGCTTTCAGATAATGCAGGGGGACCTGTAATTGAATTTGAATTCTGGCTCTCCTATTTATTTGCAGTGTAACATTGGGAAAGCTTCCTCATCTGTGAAACGTGGATAAGTGGTAATACCGATGTAAGCATTGGCTATTATTACTATGCATGTGTTTCTGCTGTGCAGGAACAGTGACTGTGGATTTGATGACAAACACAACAATATGAAAATGGCTAAGTTATGAATAAACCAACTTACTTGTGGGGGCCAACTTGATTTTTCTGATATACCTCAAAGGTTTGATCCACAAAATCAGAAACTAGCTTTTCTTCAGGGTTCACAGTTCCAAGAATCAGATTATAACCTTTTAGCTCTGGGAACAGGACAGATTCCACCTAAAGAATAGAAACCACCTTTGATGTCACAAGACATCCACGAGACACAAGGGAAATGGCACCAAAATGTAAAACCTTTTGCAACAGACCCATTTCCAGGGACGCTAGCTATATTTTCACTCTTTTTCCTCTTGGATGTGCCAGAACCATCCCCCTATCTTCTCTCCTCTCCCTGGTTTTGGGTTAACTCATCTTTTCCTCATCCTTTCAAGTCTCCGGTCCATGGAGAATTACCCTGGGCCTCCAGTTAGGATATTAGGTTTCCCTGCTTAAGGTTCCCATTCTGAACTTTTCCCACTCAGCACAATCATAATTAAATAATGTGTAATGAGCTGGTCTGGGTTTGTCATGGGATTAAAAACCATGAAGGCTTGGATCCTATCTGACTTGGTCAGTATTGTGAAGGGTTCGATAAGAGCTTGGCACGTAGTAAGTGCTCAATAAATACTGTGTGACTGAATGAATATTATAGAAGGCTCCCTGTCCCCCTCCCCGTCAGCTTTTCCTAATGAAAAACTACCAGAGACATGAGTTCTAATTCTGATTCTGCCACTAACTAACCATGCGACCTTAGCTAAGCTACTTCTCCTCTGTGAATTTCCATTTTCTCATCTCAAGAAAAGGAGAGATACTAGATGCTTCTCTCAGCTCACGGGGGAAAAAATACATGGTTTTATGGTCATGAAGCTAGAACAGTATCTTTTCTGATAATTCAAGTTCTCTAACTTCTTCATGGCATGTGTGCGTTCCTGAGAAGTGTTCTCACTTGCATGACTCAGGAAGATGGCCAAGTCTCTGCTGGGGATACACCGCCCTCCCTGCTAAGAAAGCTAATAGTGATTGGTCCCAGAAAAGACTGTCACAGGGCTCTACTTGGCGACAGCCATTATATGCCACTGATGTGAATGCACCGATTTAGATAGGGGGAAAAGCTAGTGCAAATAGTCTGTGTCTTCCCCCTTTAGACAATCCCAAGGTTTTTAAGCTGCTGGAGGAATAACTTCTTAACTGTGGCCATCCTGAAGACAGTGGTTGAAAGCAAAGACATGGAGGATCTGGCATTGGTCAAGCATACAGGTGAAATGGTTTAGGGACACACAACTGGCCTATCTAGGCCACATAAAAAATTACATGTGGGCAGCATGAGGGATTGTTTCTTGGGAAGAAGTCTTCAGTGGAAAGAGGAAGTAACACCTTTTATTGCTCTTTAAATGTGACTGGTAGAATAGTCTGTAAAACTAAGCTGAGATCAGTGATGCCTCTTCCCAGATAATCGTGGTTACGATCTGCTGATCTCCCTGGCTCTCCGGTCCCGGACTTCCTGGTCTTGTCATCACCCTCAGAGCTTATGCCTGTGCACTTCTCCAAGCTTGGGATTTCCTTGGCACTTTGAGTGAGAAAATTCTCCCATCAAGAGAGACACTGGTCCAAGTTGCCCTCTTCCATAGTAATGTGTGTGTGTGTGTGTGTGTGTGTGTGTGTGTGTGTGTGTGTGTGTGTGTGTGCATATTTCTGATTATGAAAATAATATGTTAACATGACTGCTAATGCTGATTTAAATTTTTTTAAAGATTTTATTTATTTATTGGACAGAGAGAGCACAAGAGAGCACAAGCAGGGGGAGCAGCAGATGGAGAGGGAGAAGCAGGCTTCCCGCTGAGCAGGGAGCCCGATGCGGGACTCAATCCCTGGACCCTGGGATCATGACCTGGGGCGAAGACAGACATTTAACCAACTGAGCCACCCAGGTGCCCCTGATTTAAATTTTCCTTACTGCATTTTTAGTTTTAGAAAACCCTTCCTTATTTCACCGCACCTCATTTTATTCACGCCTCTCTTTCACCTCGTTTCATTTCAATCAGTATTTTATAGCATCTATGTCTCAATTTTTTTTTTTGCTAAGACACCTATTTTTCTAATATTTACTTTGGTTTCCTTTAGTAACCTTTTCATAAATAGCCTTCCCTTCTGCACTTTGAAACTGTTATTTTCAAAACCTCATGCTAACATATTTTCCAACTTTTAAAATTTATGTTTGGGGGGGCATCTGCCTGGCACAGTTGGTGGAACATGGGATTTCTGATCTCGGGATTGAGTTCACGCACCACACTGGGTGTGGAGATTACTTAAAAATAAAATCTTAAAAAAATAAAATAAGTAAAGGGGCGCCTGGGTGGCTCAGTTGGTTAAGCGTCTGACTTCAGCTCTGGTCATGATCTCAGGGTCCTGCGTCAAGGCCTGCATTAGGATCCCTGCTCAGCTTCTCCCTCTCCCTCTGCCCTTACCCCTGCTCATGCTCTCTCCCTCACTCTCTCTCAAATAAATAAATAAAAATCTTAAAAAAATTAATTAAATAAAACAAAATTTATATTTAACCCTAAAAAAGCAAGTCTGGCAGGGGTTAGGCATACTGTCTCCCTGTTGCTGTTCTTAGATCTTCTTATTAGATATTCAACCTGAGGGGCTATTATATTAAAGTTATAATACCCAGTTCAGAGATAAAATAGTGTGAGGGGTTTGAGGCAGGAGCCAGTGCTGTGGGCATTTCTAGATGGAGAATGCTGAGCCTGGGTTGCTTTTCCCCATAGCCTGGGAAGTCCCACTGGCATTCACTTGGGTCTAGCTTTCAACCCCAGTACACATTTTGACCTGTTACTGTATCTTCTTGTCATGATAATCCACTAAATCTACTACCATCCCTGCTTTTTGCTGGAGCAGCCACATGAGCCCTGGGATCTCCTCGCCCAGCTGCTTGCAAACATTGCTAATCAACAGCAGTGAAAGAGAACTTGAGTGGTATGTACTTTATCTGTCCCCAAGCCCCACACTTATCCTTCCAAATTACAGGGTCGTCTTTCATTTCCTTCCTAAGGATATGGATGGTAGGAGAGTTGCCCACTGTTTCTCCCCCCCTCCACACACACCCAGTTTTCTTGTTAACCAGGCTTGGTTGGGTTTGAAACCCCAAATTTAGAGTTATGTGGTGAAATTGACTGGAGCATTTGGCCTCATGTGCTACCCCCTATAGCCCCCAACTCTAAGCTCGAGGTCTTAGAATCCTCTAAGTACAAGACTGCAAAAGGAAGAGTACTTAAGAGCTTCTGCGCGTCATACATAATTCCTGCAAGGGAGGGCAAGAAAGAAGAAGAAAGAAAAACACCCTCAGTTTCCTTCCTTATGTGGGGCTGGACACTGGTCTTGCCACATCAACCACCCAGAGGGGAATAGAAGACAGATCACAAAAACGTCACACTCATGTGGGTGACCCTGCCCAGCTCTAAAACTCTGCTAAGTGCCTGGAATATGATAAGCAATGCCACCCTGGGAAGGAAACTGGAAGGGGCCTGGACCAGGAAGAGAAGCTTCAGTCTTTCCCTTTGACGCCTTCAGTGGTTAAACAAACAAACAAACAAAATAAACAAACACATGGAACTTCAAGAACTAAATAAGATAATGTTTTATGAAGATTCTTGGTGGGTTCATGGCATTGTTCCATTGTGAATCAACCCAAATTGGATATGGCGTGGGATCTATCTGCCCCTTTGAAGCTGGATCATGGTGGGCTAGGCAGGGGTCGAGGGGGACCTACTTGATTGCAAAGTAACTCTTAATGCTCTTATGAAAAGCACAATTCTTGGGACACCGAGGTGGCTCAATTGGCTAAGCGTCTGACTCTTGATTTTGGCTCAGGTCATGATCTCAGGGTCCTGGGATCAAGCCCCATGTCAGGCTCCAAGCCCAGTGGAATCTATTTGAGATTTTCTCCCTCTCCCTCTCCCCCTCCCCTGCTTGTGGGCATGCTTTCTCTCTCTTATTTAAGATACATAAATTAAATTATAAATAAATTAAATATCTCTTATTTAAGATAAATAAATATCTTTAAAAAAATAAAAGTAGGGGTTCCTGGGTGGCTCAGTCGGTTAAGCGTCTGCCTTTGGCTCAGGTCATGATCTCAGGGTCCTGGGATCGAACCCCATGTAGGGCTTCCTGCTCAGCAAGGAGTCTGCTTCTCCCTCTGCACCTCTCTCTCTCTCTCAAATAAATAAAATCTTTAAAAAAATAAAATAAAAAAATAAAAGCACAATTCTCAAATACGTGGACATTTCTTTATGGCCCAAATTTTATTGGGTTTGAGCTCTTAGAATCCTTAGAAACCAAAGGGGGACACACTCCCCTTTACTTTGGTATTTATCTCCCAAAGTAAAACTAACTCCTCTAACTGAATACCTTGTACAAACAGCCATTTTAAATTTATTTTATTCCATAAGTAAATAAAAGTATAAACAAATGATTAAGTTGATACTACACGGGTGCCTGGGTGGCTCAGTGAGTTAAGCCTCTGCCTTCAACCCAGGTCATGATCTCAGGATCCTGGGATCAAGCCTCACATCGGGCTCTCTGCTCAGCAGGGAGTCTGCTTCCCCCTCTCTCTCTGCCTGCCTCTCTACCTACTTGTGATCTCTCTCTGTCAAATAAATAAATAAAATCTTAAAAAAAAAAAAAAAAGTTGATACTATACCTTGGGGATATCCCTAGAGTTCTTAATAATTTCCAAGAAAGAGTCGTGTATTAATTCCCAGCAGTCATCAAAAGATGGATTAAAGACGATAATGGGTTCACTGACTTCAAGTTTGATCATGATTAGCTGAGGCATAAAGAACTCCTTCTCTTGGTAGGGCTCCTCAAAATCATTTCCATCCTTTAGGAGACATAAGATATGGTGGCTGTCATAAGGTAGAGCCTTCCAGAATCAAAGGAGTGAATTTTACCCATTCACAGTATGAAACGAACCCCAGAAAAGGAAATGAAGAGTCTCACACACTGTTCAAGTTCAAATAAGGGCTAAGTATGGTATAGCCCACCCTGAGCTCACCCCCTCCCCAAAGCTTTTATTTGGTATGCTTACTTTGCTTAGAAATTCCTGCATTAATATTTCCAAATCCTTCCTATCCTTCAAAATTCAGCTCAAAATCCCCTCCCCAGGGAAGCCTCCCTGTTCTCCAGCAAGACATAATCTCTTCCACTTCTGAACTTCTAAATTTCCACTTCCTTCATGGTACTTTATCTTTCTCTCTTGCAGAGATATATATGTGCAGCTTATCTTCTCTACTCTAACCTCGAGGGCACGGTCTGTGTCTGAACCCTATACTTCCTCCAAAATACCAGAAGCAGCGTTTAGCTCATAGTTGGTGCTCAATAAAAATTTGTTGACAGAACCCAAAAGTATAGTTAATCTGAATGCCTCAAATGGAGCTTGCCAATGAGTGAATAGTCTATTTTATATACTCAAAATGTCTTCCTTCCTACAGCAGAAATATTGGCATGGAGATATCTATAATTCCCTATCAGGCTATTAATATAAGTTACCTCTCCTAAACTACGTTGCCTAAAGAAACTGTCATAGTGCAGCTTGCAAAGTACGTGTCTAAGTCAATGATGTTAGACATTTGCAGATCTGTTTAAGGATGACTGAGAAACGTTTGTTGAATAGCTATCATGCATCAAATACCCATATATTTCCCCTTCTTTCAGACATATAAAGATTTTACTTTTCTGTTTGTGTGGAATTTTAGAGTGGTATTTGTTTCCACATCTGAGTCTCTTCTGCTTAGCAAAGTAGATGATTATAGTGACATCTATAGATGGGTTCTTGTTAGAGAGCTAACATCACAGCCTAAATTCAGTAGCAATGGCGTCTGCGTTTTTTTGAGCAAAAGGTCAATTGTTCATCTTTACTTCATTTGGGAAAATGCTTAGAATTTAACCTTTTATAACCAGGCAATTTTATATTTTTGTTACTCATTTTTTAAGCTAAAATGTGCACGTGGTATCAAACCCAAATGACTCTTAATCCTGGGGCTATCTAAGTTTAGGGGATGCTATGATGTTTTGAAAACCAGGACGTGGTGCTTTTTAGCTTTTATTTTGACTTCACTGAAGTAAGTTTCAGGAAGAAAGTTATTAATTAGGTCAACAAAGCCTTTTGTTTTCAGAGATGCCCCTTTCAAAGACCAAAGAACAAAAAGTCACCATCTGCAACGATACACGTAACACTCCCTAAATATCAAGCCAAAGATTTATAATAAAACTTTTTCAAAAAAAAAAAAACTTTTTCAACTCCTTCCTTTAACAGAGAGGATCAAAAAGTGACCTGTTTCCCTCCTATAAGGGGCATTAATTCCATTTTACTCAATCTTTCTTTAAATATTTTTAACAATTTCTCCGGTTATAGAGAACCTGGCCAATTTAGTAGTAATCATCTCAGGAAAGATTCCTGTGATTCGGAGAAATCATTTTCATGAGCTAATAATGACCCGATGTGTGTGGCAATCAAGAAATTTTTTACTTTTTGTTCTTGCCTCACAGCTGAGATCCTACATGATGGAATTCTGGTTGTCTCAGCTGTTTTCCCTCAAAAGGGCCTATTGCTGGTCCCCTACATACCTTGTGTATCATGAAAAAGGAGACCAGGTCCTCGAGAGACTTAATGACCAAGTCCCTCAGCTGGAGGGACATGAAGGAAGCGACAGAAGCAAAATATTCCTCAATGTTCCGAGAGGAGTCATAGTCACTTTTGGGAGCAAAATGGACCCACTGCTCCTTCTGTGAGATGAAAAGCTGGGCACAGGTGGGGATCCACCTGTAAAGACAGGAGGGCACCCAAGTAAGAAGCTCTTCTGAGCTCGGAGAAGTCCAATCAGACAGTCCCCATTCTCTGTGACCAGGGAGATGGCTCACTTTCCAAATTGGTATTTTCATATCCCTGTCCACCTCACCTGCCAACACCCCTTTCCTAGCTGGAAAGTAGCAAGATCTGAATTGAGACACCGTCCTTCCCGTAGCAATACCCAAGTACACAAGGGATGCTGGAGGTGTGTCCTGCTCCAAGAGTCTCTAATTTCTTCACTGTAATCAGAGATTGTGGTGACAGGGCATAAGGAACTGGAATGTGCCAACCAACTTCTCTCTCTCTCTGGCAAATGCCTGGCCTTTGTTCAGACTTTACAGGGGGAAAGAGAGAAAGAGGAGAAAAAGAAGAAAACCTAAGAAGAGAAACTCCGGTATGACAGCAGCTGCTCAGAAGTTGGAACCAGAAATAAGAAAAGCAAAAGAAGAAATGCATGCCTCCTTGTTCTCTCTTCCTACTTTCCCCAATTTCTAATTCCCGGTGAGAGCCACTGGCCTTTTCATCTTATCCCATCTTTTTTCTGATTGCTAGAAAAGTACTCCTCTAATAACCAGAAAATTACTAGGAAGAGCCATAGTTGTAAAGACAGTGACTAGGATGTTTATCGAGCAACTGCTATGTGCCAGTGGTCGCGTATACATTGTCTCTGATAATAAAAACCCAGTGGTAGGTATCACCACCACCATTTTACATAAGGTGATTTCTCTGGCTCTGGATGCAAAAGAGAAAGGAATCATCTAAGTGACTGAAATCTCCCTAACCCTGGAACTTTGCAGTTGTTTATCTGGGCCACCCGAACACAAGTCATTCAAACGCACTGTCGTGTAACCTTGCAAGACCTAACAGACTTCAGAGGAAGGGAAGGGAAGTGGTACCCTCAACAAAGAATAGTAATGAGAATTTCAGAAAGGCAGAGGGAGACCAGGAGCGAGGACTGAGGAAGAGGGGACATGGAGGGTCACATGGCAGGGAACCGGTTTTCACTCTAGAGAGTTTATGATACTGTGACGCAGTCCCATTCTGAGGTCAGATACTGACTTGTTGAGAAGAATTTGGCGTGCTTCCATGCAGTGTTTCTGAATCACATCCTGATATTCGTGAGGCTGCAGAGGCAATTTTCCTGCCAGTATTTCGGCTATTCGAACAAACCTGAGGTCTCTAAATCTGCCAAAAGAGAGGGAGAAACGTCCCGGGCTGAGAAGACACTTAAAAATGAATTCTGTAGGTTACGTTCAAAGGGCATATATCTTTATTTTTTCAAGGACAGTAAAACTAATTATAACTGAAAATCGGAGAGTCTGAGGAGGGAGGAGAAAGTCCAGAGGAACCTCACAAGGGGTAGATCGATGAGCCAACTCAGCTGGTGTCTGTTGAGCCTTCCTATGTGTCCTGCTCTGGGTCACCCATCAGGGGAGTGCGGTTTTGGAACCAACCTGGAATCTGCCTGGCTGGGAACTGGAATATCAAATGGACTAATCCAAGTTCTTCAACAGCGAGGACAAAGAAGACAGGTCAAAAGAAGCAACACCTTCATGATCAAGTGGGTTCCTCTAATCCTCAATGTGGTCCCAGGAGGGCTACTTAAGACAATTTGGAGGACTGCTTTGGTCTGAACAAGCACAAAACTCCCCTATAGACCCACCCGTAATGGGCAGGCTCACCAAGACACACACAGTATCCCCTGACACAGTGCCTTACACAATGGAGGCACATAATAGATATCGGTGGAATAAACACATGAAACTCCTTCCACCGTCTCCTATGAGGCTCTTCTCCTATTTCCCTCAGATCAATAGATTCATTGTCTTTTATCATATTCCTCGAGGCGTCTTTTAGCTCAGAGGGCCACATACCTCTTCCCGATGACTATTCCGATATTTATAAATCACTCTTTTACATCACCCTTCACTTCCTTCACTTCCCCAGTAAGATCTTTGTTCACTTCCTCAGCTCATCTCATTTCTTGCTTCTCATTTTCATCATTCACTGCTATGACCTCTTGGGGCACTTTTCCTCATCCTTCTTAAATCCCACAGCCTATATTTCCATTCCTTCTTGGTGGAGGCGGTGAACTTGGTCCCCATCTTGTCTTCTGGCCAGTCACAAAGCATTGTTAGGGAAGGAAGGATAGGACCTGAGACCTCCCTCACCACACATTTGATATCCAATACCAGTGTGTCCCTTGTCACCATGTGGCAATTATGTTACTTATCTTGGATTCAGTCCTTAACAAACTTCCTACAGTGGCTCTTCAGACCACAACTCTCATTCTGGCCCCCAAGCCCCTTACCCTTCACTGATCACTAGGTGATTTCTTAGAATTTTTTAAATTAAATCATGCAGGTCACAGAGAAAAGCTGTCTGTATCATTTCCTTAATAAATATTCCTCGTTTGTTGTTGTTGTTGTTCAACTAACAAAGATCTCCTAAATGGTTTTGGTTCACTTTCACTTTTGTTGCCTATATAATCTTTAGGGAATCCCTAAAAGCAAGTGGTGAGGATCCTTTCTTCTCAGAAGCTATAGGTTCAATAATTTGCCATCTTTACTACATGATCAAATTAAATGCACACGTACATCTCCTTGGCAGTGAGCATTTGGCAAATTTTACCATCTCTGAGACTGATCTTTTTTGTTAATTTTCAGGTTATTTTTTTGAGGCCATAAACATGCTTATAGTTAAAGCAGTACCTTCAGTTATTGAACAACTACTATATGCCAAAACTGTTCTAAGCGACTCATCCAACAAAACCCATGAGATGTGTATTATTATTATTCCCATTTTACATATAAATGAATGTCAGCCTAAAGAGATTAGCTGCCCCCCAAATCTCACCATCTGTTATTGACAAAGTAAGAACCAGAGCCTAGGCAGTGTAGTTTGGGAACCCATTCTATAAAAAGTATTACCTTATAT
This sequence comes from Procyon lotor, assembly GCA_028646535.1. Lineage (NCBI taxonomy): Eukaryota > Metazoa > Chordata > Mammalia > Carnivora > Procyonidae > Procyon > Procyon lotor. The sequence continues at coordinate 12,995,507 of CM053621.1, forward strand.
GCTTCTGCCTCATTGGACATTGGCTTTTTTTTTTTTCAGTGTCCTGACTGGCACCTCCAATGACTTAGAAAACTGAATTCAGTCCGAAGAAGAGAAAGTGCTTATTTCTTACCATTAGTGGGCTCCATGCCAACTTGACTTACCCCTCAATTCCCTTTAGAAATACAGGTCCAACTAAGAATGTGTTAAGTTTTCCAAGTAACAGGGCCCCCTTAAGACTCAACACATTCGAAGCTACAGAGACTCCCCAAAATAAAATATCAGAGCTACTGGTAAGGTCAGCCAATCAAAATTAAGTAAGCATATTTGCCTCCGGTTTTTCTAATAAAAAATCAGATGGTGGCAACTCATCATGTCATCAGCCTGACCTTTCAGCGAACTCTGGTAGCCTCATTCTCCCACCAGGATTTACACCTCCCTTGATGGACCCCACCCCCCACCCCCAATGACAGTCTTTCTCTGCAGCTGATGAATGGATAACCTAAACACAGGGCAGCCATGCAGTGGGGTTAATATTCGGCTGTAGAATGGAATGAAATACCAATACATGGTTCAATGTCAGATGAACCTTGAAAACAGGGTGCTAAGCAAAAAGCAGCCTGGCATGAAAGGTCACATACTGTGTGATTCCATTTATATGAAGTGTCTGGAATGGGTTAAATGTGTAGATTAATGTTTGCCAGGGGCTGAGTGGAAGGGGAGAAGGGGGGGGTGGGGAGCTGCTAATGGATACAGCATTTCTTTTTGGGATGATGAAAATATTTTTGAAGGACAGAGTGGTGACGGTTGGACACATATGGGGATGTACTAAAAACGATGTCACTGTGCACTTCAGAAGGGGGAATTTTATGGTGAGTGGATTACACCTCAATTTAGAAAAAATGAAGGGGAAAAAAGCGGCTCCTATATTCTCTGAACTCCTTCACTTGCTGTGGCCAATTTAGTTATTGATGAACATAACTGAGACCCCTGCTTGCCATTCCTGGGGTGGCACTAAGTTACCTAAGGAATAAGACCTAATCCCTCCATATGTCTCAGAGGCTAGAGAGTCAAACTAGCATACACACAATTGTAATTCAGTGTGATGCACGTCCTCATGGAGGTAATGGCTCATTCACACTTAATGGGTACTTACAGTTTGTCAGGCAGTGTTTGTGTCTAAGTACGTTGAATGTATTAAGTTTTTTCATTCCTCCTGTCAACCCTATGAAGCAGGAACTCTTATTATCCAAAATTTAGGGGTAAGGAAAGCAAGAGACAGATAGATGATGTAACACCTCTGGATTATGTAGGAAGCAGCCGAGTTAGGATCTGGGCTCAAGTGGACTGGCTCCAAGACTGAGCTCTTTACCAGTATGAGCCAGGGCTTAGAGACAGGGTTGGGGTGTCACAGGAGCACAAAGCAGGGTCACTTCACTGCGTGGAGAACTGTCACTTAGAGTTCCCACGCACTTTGGGTCTAGGATTTTCATCATTTCCCTTCAGGGGCAAGGCTACCCCCACTGTGCCCAGTATAAGATACTGTCTTTTGCGGGCAAACAATAAAGAAGGGAAAGAAAAGGGAAGGGAGGAACGTCTTACTCTTTAAACCACAGTTCTTTCAGGCTGAGCATCATGGGGTTCACTGTGTGCAGATGCTCCTCATTCCACTTCTTGGTATTCCTATAGACGTGGTGCCAGGGCACAGGGGCTCGGATCACTCTTTGAGGAAATACGTGGGGAATATTCTCGATGAAGAGTCTTTCTCTCTCTGTCGGGTCCATGAGGATGTAATCAACTATATAACCAACAGAGCAAACACTTTGTTAGTAAGTAGGGACCTTGAACACTCCATGCTCTACGGGGCAGCACTCAGAATGTAAATGAGCCTCTGACCATTTACACTGATAATATCCATTATGTTTGTTTTCTTTCCAAAGATGTTTCAGGGAGAAGGAATGTAACTTCACAGTCCGAGGCTTAGAAACCTGGGGTTGAGCTCTGGATATCTAGCATCATGTATGACAATGAACTAGTATTTGCTGATGCTTCATTCATCATTAACTGATTTCTCACACCTAAGCAGTCACAAAAAATTCAATGCAACAGATGACACCAGATACTTAGAAATGGAAATTTAGGGGTGCCTGGGTGGCACAGTCCAGTTAAACATCCGACTCTTGGTTTCAGCTCAGGGCTGACCCCAGGGTGGTGGGATCGAGCCCCGTGTTGGGCTCTATGCTCAGCGGGGAGTCTGCTTGGGTTTCTCTCTCCTTCTTCCTCTGCCCCTCCTTCCCACATTCACGTTCTCTCTTTCTCTCCCTCTCCCTCTCTAAAATAAATAATCTTAAAAAAATGGAAATTTAGAGAACAAATATTTCACATGCTAAGGAAAAGCTTCACAGAGGGAGTGACGTTTGGCGGGACTGGGAAGATTGCACAGGAATTTGTAGACAGAAGAAGGGAAAGCACAGGGGTCAGAAGAAACAGCATGTAATGAAGTGCAGTTCTATGACTTTTGTAAAACATGCTCAAGGCGTTGTGAGTTATTTTGGGGCAGAAATATCAGATGAAAGTGGTAGAGTTCAAGGTGATAAGACTGTAGAAGTAAGTTGAAGCTGGAATTTGAAGAACTTTCCATGTTTATCCTTATGAGTTTGGTTCTGTCCTATGTAGACAAGGGCCCATTGCACTGACACCATGAGGAAGTTAATTAGGAAATTTAAAATAACTAGACAGCCTGGTATAGACAGCTGCTGTCCAGATAAAATAGGAAGGCGAGGAACTCATATGATCACTACTCCCCTTTGATATGGTTCTCACATTCCTTACCAACATTAAATATTTCCCAGTGGCCTCCTGGGTGTACAAGACACGGCCCAAAGGATGAAGCGGAACTAGATTCAGTAACATGTCCTTCACCACGAAAGAACAAACAGTTGAATAAGGGAGCCAAGACCCACGAGAAATGAAAAGACAATGCCCGCGTTACATAACCGAAGAGAAGTAACAGCCCAGGAGATGTTCCAAAGCGGAGTGAGTTGAAAGCAGAGACAGGCAGTGCTGTGAATGCAGGGGATGCAGGGACCCCTGAGGGCTAAAGAGAGAGAAAAATACTTAAGAGGCAGGTCTTGAGCTAGATTTTAAAACTCCAGTAGTCCCTTGTTATCCCTAGCGCTGCCCCAGGGTGAGCAGCATCCACACCTCCTGGGAGATTGTTAGAAATGCAGGCTCTCAGGCCCTACCCCAGATCTGTCTAATCAGAATCTGCATTTTTTTCACAAGATCCCCAAGTTATGTGGATGAACCTCCAAGGGCAGGACGTGCTGGTGTTGACAGGAGTGACGGGGGGAGCATTTGAGGGGAAAGGATGCTTTTGGCATTTTTGGAGGAACCAGGGTGGACTGATAGTGAGAGAAAGATGGTGCCCTCCGCAAAGAAGCCCCTTGCCCCATTTACACCCAGCCTTACCAATGCTTTTCATGAGGCTATTGTAGTAGTCATTTTCCTTCTCCTTCACCAGGACGATCATCAGGGGTTCCAGCAAAGGACTTGTCAGCAGTGTGTTAGAAATCAGCTTTGAAATCCGATTCATCACTTCGTCCTCCTCGGGGGCAATCATGTCTTTTCGGATGCCATTGGTCATATAGTAATAGTACCTCTTCCATAAACAAACCACCAGCAAGACAATGACTGTGATTGGTCACCTGTGTGTGCCCACTTGCCCACACCTGTCAGCCTCCAAGGGGCCCTGTTCACACAGCACCCAGCTCCCCCCTGCACTCGATACAACTGGACTTTCTGGGCCCATCACCCCACACTCACTGCAATGTGATGGTGGGCAAGTTTCTCCTTGACTCTGGAGGATTCAACCAGAGCCAGACATTTCAGTGGGGTACACAGATAGACTTGCCAAATGCTCGGCAAATAGGAAAAGCGGAATGAGTACTAGGTCAGGACGGAGGGAACCTATCTGGTGAATTTGAAGAAAATGATCAACAAGCTCCTCAAATGGACCCCGTAATTCACCCTCCTCAACAACAGGAATGCCCTACAAAGCACTTTGATACTGTGGCTTGCAGCGGCCAGTGAGGAAAAATTTCCCAAAGTCCAAGTAAGACTTGGGGTATTTTCTAATCTGACTGTGGGCTTCTGAGTTTAGAAAAGCAACACACACACACACACACACACACACAAAACAAACCCAAAAAAAAAAAAAGAAAAGCAACATAAACCCACAAAGTGAACAGAAATGGCTGATGTGACCTGGTGACTTCAGGAAGTTTTGTTTGTTTAGGGGGCTAAGCTGCCAGATGGCTGATGAGCTCCAGAAATGAATAAGATGGATGAGAAGCACAAAGTGTAGGAAATCAGGTCTGACCTTTAGTGACAACGGTCTGTGGTCAGAAGAGGCTGAGCTCATCTTTCTCCAATCTTAAATGGAAGCTCCTTAAAGAGAAGAAACTTCCAAACTTCCCTCACTCTAAGAACACCCTGGGGTGGGGAGAGAGGCTCTCATTGAAATGCAGATCCATGGGACCCCTTTAATCAGTTCAGGGTTTTTCAACAAGCACCCCAGGTGATTGTTATCTTCAGGCAAGTGTGAGAAATGCTATCACAGAGACTTTACTATCAGTCAGAGCTGGTCTAAGTTCTAGTTGTGCCTCTCATGACTGTGTAACCTTGGGCAAGTTGCTTAATTAGACTTCACCCCAATTTCCACACCTGGATAACAGGAGTCGTCACAGTACCCAGGGCTCGAATGGGGTCAAGCATCTAGAGGGCTTAGTATGGAATTTTGCCAGGATCACATACTAAGTCGCTATGATTTTTATTATAAATCAGTTTACTACACATAATATAAACTCATAAGCTATTTGCTCTAAAGTTTTGTTCCCTTTCTTTTAAAATAGGTTAGGAACTCAAAAGTCTACCTAGAACCAAGCACTGATTAACAGGTAGTTAATCACTGAAAGTTGGCTGGACGTAAGAAAATAATATAGAATACTGGAGGCTTGCACACACTGGAAAATGTATTTTTCATCTAAGGGAAGTAACTCCTTCTCAGCTTCAAATATCTTAATTTTTTCCAAAGAGGTTAGAAATCCAGCTTATGTGAGATTTCCCTCATTTTCAAAACACAGCTATAGGCCAAATTCAGCCTATGGTAGAGTTGCCAGATAAAATATAGGATGAAGTGGGATATACTTATACATTTAGTCTTTGGTATAATTTTAAAAATTACTCATTGTATATGTAAAATTCCAATTTAACTAGGTGCCCTGTTTTTTGTTTTGTTTTTCAAAATCTGGCAACCCTAGCTTATGGGTCAGCATTTTGCAACTTCTGTTCTAAGAGACTCAAAGGTTCTAAGACTTACTAAAATAAGACACACACACACACACCGTTATTCAGTAGTCTGTTATGGGGTCTGGACTTTGGTATTTTTAAGACATTCCCTGGGTGATTCTGCTGTTCTCTCCGAGTTTAGAATCACTGAGATGCCAAGAATAATACTCAAAAAACCAAGAGAGAGGAAGCAACAAGAACGTACCTCTAAGTCTGATTCAGATGGTTGGGTTTCTTTACCTTCTATTTCCATCTCCTGCTGTAACATCACACCAATCTGTTCTTCTGGACTCATTGGCCTGCTTCCTGGAAGGGTTGGAGATGTCACCACCTCCTTCTTTATGGTTGATGACATTGAGATATTGAAATCCAGCTTGGTCCTGAAAAGTAGACACAGCTCAGCCCTTGGTTCTCTGCAAAAGGTGCTCTATGTCAAGCCTTCTGTCTCCAAGCTGCTGAGAGCCATTCTGCAGTGGAAGCCCCTCTCCTCTGTGTCATCTACTAGCATGAGCCCTTTAATGACAACCTCTAACCATGGAACACCTGTAGGTATGCTAGCAGTGGTTTTGCTCAGTTGGTTAATTTAGTTTTATTAATTTGGGTTAAGGGGACTAATGAGAAAAAAAAATGAGTTACTTAGAATCTGAGAATGCTTTGAAATCAAGATGCAGAGGAGGTTAATGAGACCACAGACTTCTGTCATTCAGCTGGTGTCCCGCAATCCCCAACACCACACTTACCTGATGGAATCCTCTTTGGCTCTAGGGGAGAACTTTCTTTTCTTCTTGTTGGGTTCTGAAGAGTAGTTAGCTGCTAGAACAATGGAGAAGAAACACATCAAGAATGACTAGTAGCCTTGGGCTAACCTTTGCCCAGAGGGACATGACTCTCAGGTTACTCCTAGAGCATACTAAGGGGAGTAGACTTGGCACAGTGGGATGAGGCAGAAAATGGGCTACCTGGTCCCACATGTACCACGCAGATACATACCACCTGTGTGAATCTGAAGAAGTAATTCTAACATTCCAGGCCTCAGCTTCCCCTAGTGTGAAATGTGGATGCACATACCTTCCATTCATTCATACCACTGACAAGTATTAATAACTGCCTACTTGATTCACTCACTAATCCTACATGCCCTATTTCCTAAACATCGGATATTACTGCTTAATGTTTTTCTTTAAATAGGTGCAGACTTTTAAATTTAATATATTTATTTTAAAGGAAATACTATATGATTATTACAAATTAAAAAACCATTATCATTTGCAATAAATATAAGGTAACTACAAATGAATTCAATAAATGATATAAAACTGTATTAGTAAGCTTTAGTTAGATACTGTCACTTAAGTCTCTAGCCTAAAAAAATTAACAAGTAATAGAGAAGTGTCAAATACATAATATTAAATTGACATGTGCATTGCATCACCTTAGGATGCAACGGAGTTGAAGACTCCTAATCTAGATGTATTCTGAGGTCATACTTTTAGCTCCTCAATCTATTCCAAATACAATAATAACACTCTTGAAAAATTAAAAAAAAGTTACAATAATCAACAAGATGCTTTCCTATGTGGACCAGAAATGCACAGAGGATGAAGTAAAAGTTATAAACTTGGCTGGCTTCTGTGTCCAAGAGCAGGGAGTAGTTAGGTGTTTGATACTTGGGGTAGTAAGAATCCAAAAACACTCCATGATTATGGGGGACTGGTGCTAGACTCAGAGCATAAAGCCAGGACTGAAGCAAGGCTGCCCTAATCCACAAAGACACAGCAACATTGCCATACAGATAGAGCACAGGGATACTCAATTCATATGGCAGCCAGAGATAACAGAGAAAGCCAGATAATAACAGGCCAAGCTTCACACAGCTCAGGGACCACATCTATAAGATCTAAATATCACCTTAGGATGCAAGTCCTAAACTACCAATACAAGGTCTGATACTAAATTTGAGGTCCTAAGTAGACAGATGAGTGCATAAGAATAAAAAAATCAGATTAAGAAGGATGTGTCAAAAGGGTATGCACTGATTACATTTATAAGTGAAAACAAGCAAAACTAATCTATGGTGATAAAAATCAGAAAATGGTTATGCTGGAGTGGGATGGTATTGGGTAGGCCAGAGAACTCTAGTGGCAATGAGCACAAGAGAACTTTCTCTAGTGATTGAAATGCCCCATATCCTGTTTAGGTGGTGGCTATATGGTATAAACAATTGTCAGTATTCACTGAACTGAACTTCTAAGATCTATGCAACTTATTGATGTGAATCACATCTCAATAAAAACAATGGGGTGAGGGATCATGTAGCAAAAAGGGGAAAAAAAGCTTTCAACACAAGCCAGCAAACTAAAATCCCAGAAAAAAAAAAGAATACTAAGAAAGATAGCTAATAAACTCAGCAATCAAGGGATAGATTCACAAAATCAAAATAATATAACATTACAAACACTGCTCCAAAATAAATGTTTAAAATCCTCCCAGGAATTGAAAGAGCTGTGGTCATAAGAATAAAATGAGAAATTGGCAGAGGTGACACTCATGAGCAGAACCAATTAGAAAATCTGAATATGTAAAGATATTATCATGAAAATTAAAAAAAACCCCACTCATTAGACATGATAAACTCAAGGCTCAACAGAGTTGAAGGGCAAATTAGTGAATTAGAAGATACATCTGAGGAACTCACCCACTCACAGCACAGAGAGGAAAAAAAGGAAACTATGAAAATAAGTTTGAAACAGAGAGCAGATAAAGAATCTCCAACACATGTGCAGTCAGAATTACTGAAGGATAAGTAGATTTAAGTGTACCTAGTAGGATTAAATAAATTAATACAGTACTGTGGTAAGCAGCTTCCAAGATGGCCCCAATGATTCCCCACCTCCTGGTCTCATGCCATTGTGTATGTGGGCTAAACCTAGTGACTCACTTCTAAGAAAGAGAATATAGCCAAAGTGATAGGATGTCACTTCCAAAATTAAGTTCCCCAAAGACTGTGGTTTCTGTCTTTTTGGCTCTCTTCTCTCTCTTGTTCTCTCCCTTGTTCCCTCTGAGGGAAGCCAGAAGCCGTATTGTGAGCTGCCCTCATGGAAAGGCTCATGTGGCAGGAAACAGATGTCTATGACCAACAGCCAGCAAAGACCCGAGGACCTGAGTGAGCATGGAAGCGGATCCTTCCCGGGGTGCCTTTAGATGACTGTGGTTCTGGCTGATACCTTGTTGCATGCTTGTAAGAGACTCGGCCAGAACCATTTAGTTAAGCCATGCCCAGATTCTTGCCTCATAGAAACCATGAGCTAATAAATACTGGTTGTTTTAAACAGTTAAGATCTGGGGCTAATTTGTTATGCAGCAATCAATAACACAAGTGTTTGGCATGTGGTAAATGTAAGGAACGTGGCATATGGTAAATGTAATTTTAGCTATTACAATCATTCTCATTTCATCAACTGAGAGTCTATGAGGTTATCCAAGGTTAGCTGCAGCAAGCAAAGGAGACAGAAGTAGAACCCATTACTTAAAATCCCACCCAATGCCCCATTCTGAGCTGGTGTGACATATTGCTACAAATACCTAATGGCAGCCCCTGAACGATCTTTTCCCTAGGGACATTGATGGTGACTGGCTGGTAAACCTTCAGCAGGTCCTTCAACTTCAGGTCCTGGGCCTTCAAAGAATAGTTGTTGGCAATGGAGTCGCTGGGTCCACGGTAGTGGTGCTGCTCTTTGAAGGGTGCAGCCAGGGTCCATGATGTGCGTTGCATCAAGGGGGGATAAAAGCTGTGCGACATGACAGTCTATAAGGAAAGAAATGCAGAGTATGACACGCGGAAGGACACCTCTTGGAGAAGCTTAAGCTCCACTCACATGGAGACTCAGGGAGTCCCAAGTGCCTTATGCTGTTCCTACCTTCTACAAACTCAAACAAATGCTTCCTGGTTGGTCACCAATCGCACTTCTCTGTCCACTGTGAGCATGATTTCTGATGTCAAAGACAACAGCTGTCTTTCAATAAACAGTATATTTGTGAGTCAGGTAATTTACTTCTATTGTCTTTATTCTTTACAGACATGGCTATAGCGTAGAAATAACGGAAGATGCAGAAGTTCAGAAAGGTTCAACAGCATAGCAGGGAAGGGAGAAGGCTGGATCCTAACTCACCTTTGTGCTACTGGGTAGCTTTTTTCCCCCACACAGCTGGAGCCTTTTCTGGTAGCAGAAGTGACCAAAGAGCCATTGATCCCACTTGTCAAATCTGACTGCTTGTCTCCCTCTCCTCCCTCTTCCCCCACCCATACCAGCAGAATACCAGCAGTAGCCACGTGAACATACCTGATAGAGTTCAGATGGTTCCTCTCCAGCAGAAGCTGGTAGAGGGGGCAGCTCTGGCCGCATCTGGGAGTGGCTCATGTGATGTATCGATTCACCCTTGGTGATCTGTGGGAAATGGGAACAAAGCCACTCTTTAGGAATTAGGAAAGATTTCCAAACCTCTATGTTTGGCATGGAGTAAAGAGATGCCCAAGAAAGGGGTTAAGGAGAGTTCTACCCACTAAATGCCCTTCTCACCCCCATCCATCCGTGGTATAGGTTTCATTTTTAAATTAGTGGTCTGTCTCTACTCCAGTGCCTTTTCCTTGGCCATCTCTCTGTGAGGAAATTAACATATATTTTCCCCCAGGAAGATCCCTGCCTTGGGTCATGATTCAAGGGGCTAACTTTAAAAAATGGACTTCTGCATTTCACAAATACACAATTCCAAATAGAAATGTGTTTATGCAGGGGCATTGTACTTTCTGTGAGTTTAACATACCCATGAGCAACTCTCTGTGCTTTCTGTAAAGAGAAAAAATATCACTTAAATGGTATGGGTATCTGAGTCCGCCAACCCATTCAGTGAGTGTGCACTTAGGGGGACCCTCAGGTAGGGTCCTGAGGGACCCTACTTGGGGCCCCCATGGCCACTCTCAGTTCCCAAGCACCTCTCCTGAGCAGAGCTGAAAGCCACTCTAGGGTTGAGAGATTCTGTGTGTGTTTCTGTCCTAGGACCAAGCCCCTACATGCACGACCACTATTCATCTGGGACTTCGATGGAGAAAGTGCAATGTGTCCCAACATAGAGGAAAACTGCAGGGCTGGACTCAAGGGGAGGTGTTTCTACACGGTGCTTTAAAGATGGTTTAAGGGGTTTTCTTTTTTTCTTCTTAGGCTATCAAATTCTTCCTTCACCAATCTTTTATCTAAATAAGGGAAGATTTACAGACAGATAACTAGAATTCACTAATATTTCGTAGGGTCAAAAAGGTTTAAGGGATTTTCAAGGGCACTTTTGACTCTCCATGATTTTTCACCTTAGGCAATGACTCTGGACTGAACTCTGTAAGAGGAGACATTACTGGATTGATTCGATTTGCTTGAGTCAGCAAATTATGTCATGCAGGGTAACTGGCAGGGGGTAGCAGATAGGGGATATATGAAGCAGATGTTAGCCACCCTCATGCCCTAACCAACTGCTCACTGATGACTCAACCTCAGAAAATATTAGCAATAATGACAACAACACTATCATTATTCCAAATTATTTCCTTCTAGGCACTGCACAACTTTATGAGAGTTTTTTGTACCCATGTTCAACCTGAAAAAAACTAAAGCTCAGAGAACATAGGTAACACATCCCAGGCACACAGGGGTGCTTTTAAATACACATGACTCCAACACATTGGAAACGGCAAGTATCACTAATGGGACAAGTTATTTTAGGAAGGTGTTGATCTTAAAATGAAACAACATGCAAACCCATAAACAAAGATGCACAGCAAGCCTGAGATCTTCAAAAACATACAACAGGCCCACTGGTCTAATGGCCTAATCTAGTTATTCTCAAAAATGGTGGCACATCAGACTCATCAACAGAATTTCATTAAAAATAGAGTTGCTTGGGCTTCAATTTAAACAAGCTGAGTTTGAGATCCACAGACCTTGTTGTTTGTAGCTTAGAGAGTTCAGTTTGTTGATTTAAATAACAGGGTCTGTCTCTCTGGTCTTGACCTCAATTTCAAGGATCTAAGGATTGATTGATTATCTCCAAAATGATTTTCTCTACTGAAATCGGTATCAGAGGGTGCCTGGGTGGCTCAGTCCGTTGAGTATTGGACTCTTGGTCATGATTTCATGGGTGGTGAGATTGAGCCTTGTGAGCCCACTGAGCAACTCCATGCTCCGTGGGGAGTTGGCTTGAAGAGTCTCTGTCTCTGCCCCTGCCCCCCACTCGAGTGCATGCACATGTGTGCATGTTCTCTCTCTCAAATAAAATAAATCTTAAAAAAATTAATATCAGGGTGCCTGGGTGGCTCAGTGGGTTAAAAGCCTCTGCCTTCGGCTCAGGTCATGATCTCAGGGTCCTGGGATCGAGCTCCACATGGAGCTCTCTGCTCAGCAGGGAGCCTGATTGCTTTCCCCTCTCTTTCTGCCTGCCTCTCTGCCTACTTGTGATCTCTCTCTCTCTCTCTGTCAAATAAATAAATAAAATCTTAAAAAAAAAAATCTTCATTAGAAGAGCAGCAAGCAAACACCACAAATTTCAGACATCTTGAGTAAGTAACCAACAAAAGTGGTTATGAGTAACTAACCCCCAAATCCTGACCTTTTGCAGTCCAAGAGGATGTTAACATTATTCAGAGGTGCCTTGGCCTTCACGTTTCTGCTTGTGGTGGGAGTAAACCTGATATCAGCCCTGACACCAATTGGGAAGTTACTCTTCCTACCAAGAGGTAGAACACAGCCCTAAGTGGACATAACTGGCTCTTCTCCAATTTCAGTCCAATAGGCTTATCCCAGCCCTGGGCTTCAGAGAAGGGCATGTGACACAGGTCTGGCCAATCAGGGCACTCCATCTCCTAGACACAGTGATTGCCCAGAGACAGGCATGTGACCTAAGCTGAGCTGATCAGAGTCTTTCCCAACACTTTTCACCAGACCTACTGAGAAAAAGGCACTCTCAACAGCCATCTTTGCCTGATGTGGGAATAAAGCTATCCTTAAAATAAAGCCAACATAGAAGGAAGCATAACAACCAGAAGGCAAAAGATGGACTCCCAGAGACATCAGCTGGACTCTGGGATCCAATTTGGACTTCTCAGTTACTTGAGCCCAAAGATCCCTTTTGGGTTTGAGCCAGATTGAATTATATTTATGCTCCTCCATACTGAGAGATGGTCATCCAAGGGGCAGAAACAGAGGCAGCTGAATCATCATACAAAGAGATAAGCCATTCTTGGGAAAATAAAGAAAGTAAAATAACATTTCGCAAGAAAGCCAATGTTAAGAATTTTACAGAACGTAATAGAGCAGAAACTTGGAAGCAGAACCTCTGAAGAACAAATTAAATTTGAGCTAATTTATAGGCACAGGCTAAGTCTTACACACACAGAGCCATAACTACTCTGAGAGCAGAAAATCTCTCAGTGCATGGGACAGGAAAACATGGGATTCACACAGGATCAGCAGATCGGGAAATCAATTCTGGAACAGAACAAAGGTATTTTTCTTGATTGACCATACCTGGCTAAGAATTCTCTGTGGCATCTTCAAGGGGAAAGGGATAGTGGTTTTTGTAAGAACTACCCAGTATGCAAAATGGTTTGTTGAAAATGTTAATGCTTAAGTGTTTTCCCTGGTAAACTGCAGGGAGTTTTCATTTCTGGGAGTGGAATCAGCCATTATCGACAAATCCACTTTAATTTCGTAAGGTTTCAATTTAAAATGCTCCTTTGGGTGCTTTAGTGTAGGGCAACCTAGTGGATCTTGGCTTTTAAACCCAAGATTCAGACACCTAGATCATAGAACTATTACTTTCAGAGGCCTGATTTCTGACTACATATGTTGTTTGCACATTCTTCTTGGGGGCCATTCCCAAATGCTCACCCGAGGACCTGCTATAACAGCAACACTCAATTTTTAGTTAAAAATATAGATTTGGGGACCCCACTCCAACCCTTCTGGATCAGAACCTTTGGAAGTGAGGCTTAGTCTGTTTTCAAAAGGCTATCTAGGATATTCTGATGTATACCCAGCGTTGGGAATTGCTGGATGGAATAGATCATCTAATGGCCTGGGAAGGGAAAGGAAAGGAACAACAGGTGTCTGTTCCTAAAACTTTCACAGCAAAACCTGAGGATGTTCAAAAGCCTAATTCAGCAAAGAGCATATTTCAAAGGACACACATAAAAATGTGGCAAACACACTTGCTCAGTCAAGGGGATCTGACATGGCAATTAGTCTATCATTAAAATGTCCCCTTCCTGCCCACGCTCCAATTCCCCACATGTTGAAAATACAGGTTAAAAAAAAAAAAGAAATACACCTTAAAATTCACACCTACCTTCTGAGATGAGCAACCCGAGTCACTCATGTTGTCCATTCTAATTGGACCTACTACAAAACGAATAAAGAGCTCTCAGTTTCTCTGGGGACGATCCTCTCCTACCAGTGGCTCTGAAATTCACACTTCCTTATACCATAATGGGGACGACACAGGAGATGGAACTTTCTAAATGTTCTGAAAGCTCTGTTCCCAGGGCTGCCTCTCTGAGGTCATAGACTTTGGCCCCCTGGAGAGTTCCCGGGTAGAAGAAGAAAGGGAAGCTAGAGAATGAAGGGACAGCATTGGGGTTCTGCTGGGCTTTTCTGCTATGCTTTCAGCATCTCCTGGTCTGTGCAGTCTTCCTTGCCACTGAGCAGCTCCTCTCTTGGAACTTTCCCAGGAACACACCAAGTTCACTGTAGAAAAACTGAAGCAGAGTTACATATTAATACAGAGAAGAGGGAAGAAACACCCCACTAAACAATACCCTGGCAGCCTGAGCTCTTCTCTCTCTTTGGGCTGTTTTAACACTGGAGGTGCTTGCTTACACCCAGGCCCTGGGGCTGTAACCAGGCTTCAGCGTCTGTTGCTAAGGAAGGAAGGGCCTGAGCTGTGCCCGGATGCAAGACTGGGCTTGACTCAGCTGGTGTCTTCCTTTGCTGGAGGCCTGCCTGGGCAGCAGAAATTGTTGATGACAGAAGGGAAGATGGGAGGGTGTTCAGTAATGATGCGGGCATGTAGAGGTGAGTGGCAATGAAAGACTGTGCCTTTGGTGAAGTCTAAATGCAAATAGCATGGTGGTTTAAGTCTTGGGCTGGACACAGCTGGGTTCAGATCCCGCCCTTCCCATTAATTAGCTAAGTGGCTTGAGCAAGTTGTTAATCTCTCTTAAGTGTCCTTTATAAGCGTAAAATGGTAACCTTGTGAATACCCACCTCATAGGATAGGTTTTAAGGTTTAATGAGATAATGTCTGTACAGCAATTTGCACATATCAGGGGGATGACCAAGTTGTCCCAGTTTGCCTGGAATTTTCTGGGTTTTAACAGTGTAAGTCCTGCATCATGGGAACCCCCTCAGTCCTAGGCAAAGTGAGATGGTTTGGTCATCCGATACAGGAGGCACTCTATAGATGTTGTGGCTAACGTAATCCTTATCATAAATGCAGAAAAACACACACCTTTGCAGAGATGTGTGTGCTTACAGGTTACAATATTAGCAGCTGCCCAAACATCCAAAGCATGTGTTACTTGGTAGCGTTCAAAGTTCTCTCAAAACCAGTGTAGACTTACTGAGCTCTTCTGGGGTGCCACGCTTGCATATCTGTTATTTCACTCAATTTTCCTCCAGACCCCACGTTGTGCCCATTTTGTGGACGAGAAGATCAAAATCGAGCAAGATACAGAACTTTCCCAAGTTGGTGCACGTCCTAAGAAACACCGATCCAAGTCGAAGCCTGTCCTCATGACCCGAGTCCCAGTGCTCTTCCCACAAAGGACCTGCCCGGAACACAAACATTTCTGAGATCCTACCATGAGCACTGCACAGCACCAAGTACTCCACTTGCTCCTTTTTCTTACTTCTTCCTCAAAGTTGGGCACTCCATACCTTCAAAATAAACTTGTAGTGGCTCATCTCTTATATCTGTACTCTCTATCATCAGGCATATAGGTAGAGGCCGCTTTTAGGCAAACAGGCTTGAGCAATGGAATGTAGGTGGGGGCCACAGCAACCCCAGCTGAATACAGGCCTCGTCAGATGACCCATCTTAAAATATCCAAAGGCCCTAACTAACAAAGGGGCTCTTTACAACCAGGCACACTTACCAAAAAGGGGAGAATTCTGTCTGTCCCTAAACCTTCCCCCTTTAAAAACAGCCATCACCCACTGCTTCCTTGCAGAAAGCCTCTCCTCTGCGGTCCCTGTCCCACCTACTCCTCCCTTGCAGCATATTCAATAAACTGCTGTCTCCTTCGTTCTGCCTCAGGTGAATCTTTTCAATGCCTGCGCCACAAGCTTCCACAAGATCATCACCCCATATTCAGGGGCCCCTATCCCATTGGACACCATAATAAATACAGTTTCAAATAGTATCTGGAATAAATGAATTAGTGACAGGGTTTGAAACTTTGGTTTAGACAGAAATGGGGTTATAACCAGGCCTCCTATAAAGGGGCATGAAACCCAATGTCCCACCAAAACCAGCAGCTGTAACTCAACAAAGTGAATTAGCAGAAAGGGACTGGTAGGATGCTAATGAGCCTCGTGCCCCTATGGGTGAGTGGGAGATATGTTTCCATCTGAAAGTGTACTTTAAGTCTACCTGTGTTCAAAAATATCAAAACAATGATTATGGCTTTTATGTACTGAGCAATATATATCTGCTGGCACTGTGCTAAGTACTTAATGAGCATCATCTTTCCAAATCGACTCAACAGCCCAGAAAATAAATACAATTATTATCCCAAGTTTTATAGCTGAAGAAACTGAAGCACAGACAGGTTAAGTAACCTGCCCATAGTCACTCAGCTACATCAGTGGCAAAGTTGGAATCTGAACCTGACTATGGCACCTGCTCCCCAGCTCCAACCAAAAATGTACATGTGGTCTGAAGAAAGGTAGAAAAGAAATAAAACAGCTACTAAGGAGAATGAAAATGCCATGTCCCCCCACTCCAACCCCTGCCTACTTCATCTGCACCAGAATTGTCTGACTTAACTTTCTGTTTGATAGTTCCCTAGAGGGATGCAGGCTTCAAGTCCCTCAATCCCTCAACTCCAAGTACACAGGGTTGCTAGATAAAACACAGGATACCCAGTAAAATGAGAATTTCAGGTGAACAACAAATAATTTTTTAGTGTGAGTATTCAATATTTGGGACATATCTACATTTGAAAAGTTATCTTCACTCTGAATTGGGTGTCTTGGATTTTTATTTGCTAAATCTGACAATTTGGAGAGAAGTCAGCTAGAGTCTGGGATGCCCCCATCTCTGTGATACTAACAGATTAGGGTCTCAATGTGTTGCTGGGAAATTTTCACACATTTCTTATTCAGAGCCCAGGGCTCCTGGCAGGTCTTTCCTAAGACATGAGATGGTTGTGTAGCCAGAGTAAGTAACCTTTGAAAAGCATAGAAAAGGCTGCACATAGCTTTATTTTACTGACCCATCAATGGTCGTCATGAGCCAAGTACTGATGATGTGGAGAAAGCTAAGATCCCAGCCATCAGGGACCCCATAATACGGTGGAAAAGGTAGCCACCACAAAAGGAAAAAAACAAAACCTGGCTGTCCCCGCAATGACAGAGGTATACGGTGGGGCAGGGTGAAATAGATGATTCACAAATGCACCCCTAGATGGCACCCTTGAACAAAAATCCTGGGGAAGGCCCCAGTTTTGCTTTCCAAAGCAACGCCCACCAGGGAAGGACAGTTGTAATGTTTTGTTCTAAAGGGGACAAAAAACCCCATGAGATTTTCTCAGGTAGGGTACCCATCATATTGCAGCAGAGCAAAATTCATGAAGCTACACAGGACTGCCCGAAACTTAAGAATTTAGGGGCATTTATCTGTCCATGTCCTATCTCCACCATTAGCTCCCCTTTTGCTGGCTGTTGTGGAATTAGACGGGATCTCTTGGCTCCTTTTTATTATTATTGTCCCCAAGCTTATTTCTTTATCCACCAGCCTGTTTATTTCTAGAGATATTGGTTGGTAGAAGACTGAACTATTGAATCTTTTTCAATCCCTCCTATACTCCAGGTAGGTACTAACTTCTTTACAGCTATTTTTGCATCCATCCTCACTAAAACCATGTGATTGTTTCCCAGGCTGCTATGGACGCCAGTTACAGAGGAAAGGTAGGTCCACAGAGGTCCCTGGATGGAAAATGCCTGAGAACTAGCAGGTCAATGCTCAGATCTGTCATTTTACAGATGAAACCCAGGCTCAGAAAGGTAACTCACCCAAAGTCACACAGTAAGAGTCAGCCCTGGGATCAGGGCCCAGGACTGTTGGAACCTCCATCCTTCAGCCCATAGTCTGGGGTTTTGTTTGTTTGTTTTAAGATGTATTTATTTATTTGAGAGAGAGAGCAGAGGGAAGGGCAGAGGGAGAGGAAGAAGCAGACCCTCCCCCTCACTGAGCAAGGAGCCAGAGGGGGGGCTCAATCCCAGAACCCTGGGATCACTCACTACCAGAGCAGAAGGCAAATGTTTAACCAACTAGGCCACCCAGGCGCCCCTATGGCAGTGGTTCTTAACAGGAAGATTGTGCCCCCTCACAGGACATTTGGCAATGTTTGGGGACATTTTTGGTTGTCACAACTGGGAGGAAGGGGATGACTCCGGGCACCTAGTGGGTCAAGGCCAGGGATGCTGCTAAACTATCTACGAAACACAGGACGACCCCCTCAATACAAAATTTTCCGGCCCCAAATGTCAATAGCGCTGCCACTGAGTAACTCTGCTTAATGGGCCGGATATGGGGCCAGGGAACATGTGTTGGGCTCTGACGTGGAGCTGAGGGACTTGGGTTTAGACTTTTTCAATTATAAAATTATAAAAAAAAAAATAACCTAACCCATCTTTAAGGATCTCGCTGGTTCATGCTATCTGTGCGCAAGTGATGGCTAAAACCTGCCGGTCGAGGCCATACCTCATCCTTGGGTGTCCTGGGCTCCAGGAATGCTTCCAAAAACAAGTGGCTCAGGTGTAGGTATTTTAGGCAGGGGAAGCCCTAAATCGCCGCGCAAACCGGTGCTCTGAGGCCGCCAGTCCACCTGTCTCGGCGGTGCCCGGCCACTCTTACTTCAAGCCAAGAGTGTAGGACAGGCCTCAGTTTCCTCATCTGTAAACGATTCAGGGCCTGTCAGGGTGGCTCCAAACTGCTGAGGGGGACAGCGCGCTTCGGGGAGCGCGCAGCCTGAGGCCTCCGCGCGCATTCGCCGGCTCCCTCCAGCGGTGGGCGGGGAGAACCGAACCCTGTGTCGGAGGCGCCGGCAGCCGAGGGGCGGGGGAAGGGGCGGGGCGGGGGCGGGGCGGGGCGGGGCGGGGGAAGGGGCGGGGGGCGGGGGAAGGCGGCCGCCTGGGCGGGGCAGGAAACAGGCTCTAGCTCCCGCCCTTGCCCACGAGAGTTCCTCCCTTCTCCTCTTCTCCTCCCCCTACCTCCCTCCTCTCCGCCTGCAGACCCGGGTCAGCGCGGCCGCCAGGACCGGTGAGAGCTTGCCGCTTGGATGCTAGGGTAGAGCATGCCCGGGCTGGCTAGACCCCCTCGCGGGGAGGGGCAAATGGAGGGGCGCCGGGGCGTGGGTTGAGCGGGCAATGGATGTCCTGAGCTGTGGCCCTCTGCCAACAGTTTAAAGGGAAGTCTTACCCCTTCGAGCCCCCAAGACGGGCTGGGAGAGCGCGCACACACCCTCACACCCATTACTAGATTTGGTAAAAGGGTTGCCAGTCCCATTCCACCCGCGAGACCCTGCCCCTCCTTGGAGAACCTGGAGGGGAGTCTCCAAACCCTCTCCTCAGGATTAATGAAAATAGGTACCGTCCTTCCCACAGGTCCCTCTTCTCTACCGAGGGACACCCTACGCCCGTCACTGAAGAGACGGGCGCTTCAAGTAACAAAATGGACTCTTCTTCCCAAATTAGGACTCCATTCCCGCTTGAACGCCCTTTTCTCAGCCTCTGTGCGCTCTCGTGCGCGGACGCCCCCCCCTTCCTCTTCTTTGCCCATAGATCCCTAGAAGCCGGGCGTCTGGAGGCTCCCCCTCGCGTCTTCGAAGGCCGAGAGACTGGGAGCAGATGGGGAGGGGGCGGCCTGGGTAGGCCCGAGGCGCCCAGCATTCCTTTCCCTCAACCGGAGGTGCACCCCCTCTTCCTTCCAGCCAGAACGCTCCCGGCAGCCGTTAGCCCCGGGAGGGGCGGGTTGGCCAGTGATTTCTGGGATCAGCCTGGAGGGAGCAGAGAAGGCGGGGAACTTGAGCGCCGCGCGGGGGCTAAGGGGTTGCCGCCTCCCCTCTAGAGGCTTCTCAGTTTCTGGGGAGACCCCTCTGTAGAGTGAGTGACAAGGGGATCTGGAGATTGGTAGCCAGGTTGGATGTATTTGATGGCTGTGGCCCATGACATTCTACCGAGGTTCGTTCCCATCGGACTCCCCAAACCGGTCTGGGCGGCCCTTCGGTGTCCTAGGCCTCTGGAGACCAGTAAGGGGAGCTGGGCTTGTATCTGCGTGCTGCAGAGATAAGAGTAGGGGAGCTACGTCCTGGGAACAGCCCAAATTCAAGATCTGTGCCAGTTGCAGCTTCAAAGACAGAATATGACTGTGGAGGTGTTTAGTCCTTTCCTGTCCAAAGGGTTCTTGTTGACAAATGGGATTGTAGCAGAGGCTGTCTAGCTGGGGAGATGAAAATGCACTTTAATCTGCATTCTAGACCCTCTATGTATTAGTAAGGTAACTCCTCCCCCTTAACTCACATAATTACCATGTGGTCTAGTCAATAGGTTAACAGATGTCAGCATCACTCAGTTAAATTTTGGCCACTGTGACAGGACCTTTGAGGCTTTTTTACTCTCAGTAGTCAGGAGGTCATTTGTAAGGGGGAAAATAGTGTCCGGCCCTACAGCTGCTCTGGGAAATACGAAATAAGAACAATATATTTGTTTATATGAAAATCTAACAAGGGTTAAAAAATGGATACCTTATTGAACAAATTGGTTTTATAATTACACAAACTTAGGACATTCCTGGAAAGGCTGTTGAGTCACAGAGTATAATTGTGGCTTAGTCCGCCCTTGAGACACCCCACCCATTAAGAGAAGACTTACAAGTAAATAGAGGATGATTTATGTGGTTGGAAGCCAACCTGTTTAGTGTGGGTAGTAAATAAAGAAATTGGCCACCATCACTGTTTAAGAAAGGCTTTCTGGGGGAAAAGGCAATGGGACTTGAATTAGTGTATTCAGCTTTCTACGGTATTCTTTGCAGCAGTTTGTCAGGCAAAAAAAATAAACGTAAGTCCCCGGAGATAGTACCATTAACATTTTGGTATGAAATGATCTATATCCTTCTAGGTCTTTTTACTATGGAATATAAACATAAAATACGTGTATTTATGTAACCATATGGGATATCTTATAATTTTTTCACTTATCTTGGATGTATGTTCATGTCACTAACTAGGTGTCCACATTATCATTTTAACAACTATGCTATACTCCATTTTATGAATTTATCATTGTTTAACCAATTTCCTGCTAATGGACAGTTAGCCTCTTTTCAATGTTTTACTGTTTATTATATACTATATATAGACTTGCCCTGCACATCCTTTTTGTATGTTTTGATATACCTATTTGGTTATTTCCTTCAGATTCCTGGAAAATAAGTTGTTGGATGAAGGCATTACACTTAGAAATTTTGATAGATATTGCTAAGCCACCTTCCTCCTGCACACCTACCATCAATAGTGGAAGCTTTTGTTGAACTAGCTGGGTCAATACTACTAATGGTCCAAGCATACTTTTTGTTTCACCAGGGACAGCAAGAGACTGGGTGACATGAGTGAATGGATTGCGCGCTGCCCTGGACAGTTTACCGGTAGAAGAATTAATCTCTAAAGAGGCTGGAGTGGGTTTCAGGATGGCAAAAGAGGAGCCTCTGAGTACCACAAAGGACTTGAAGGAGCTGCAGAAGAAGCTGTCTTTGCTGGTAGAGTCCATCCAGAATAACTCAAAGGTCAGTTTCCAATCAGGCTCTGTAATGGAAAATCCCCAAATAACAGCAGCTTAAACACCATAGAAGGTTATTTCTCTCTGAAGTAGGAGAAATTTGGAGGTAGGTCAGGAGTCTTTATAATTCACCACCCTACCTTGGTGTCTAAATTGTGATCTTCAAACGCATTGTCCAAGATGGCTGCTAAAGCATCAGCCATTGTATTCACATTCCAGGCAATAAGGATGGAGGAGGGAAGGGGAGAAAGACTTAAAAGCCACCTCTAATTTAAGGCAGTTCTTTAGCTGGATACAGAGGGTGGGTCTCAGTCTGTGCCACAGATACCAGCCTTGTTTTGTTGTTAATTTTGCCCTGTTGCTCTAAGACTGAGGGGCTAAAGCCTACTTTAAAATTTGAGTCCACTTTTCCACTAGAAACCCAGCGTCCAATAGAAGTATGATAGGAGCCACATATGTAATTTAAATTTTATAGTAGCCACATTTAAAATGTAAAACGTGGGTGAAATTAATTTTAATAATCTATTTTATTTAGCCTAATAGATCTAAATATAATTTCAATATGTAAGCATAAAAATTATTAAGGAAAGAAATTATTGAGGTGTTCTTTATTCTTTTTTTGTAGTAAGTCTTCAAAAATCCAGTGAGTATTTTACACTTAACAGTATATTTTCATTTGAATTACCATGGTGATTAATAACACCATCAAGTGTTTAGTAGCCATTCAGTGACAATGGGGCTTGAAATAGTATATTCTGCTTTCTTGAATTTTATCTTTCTTCTATATGTCATTCAGCATTTTGTCAGGGAAAACAGCTCTTAGAGATAATATTAACATTTTGTTGTATTTCCCTCTAGACATTTTTTCCTATACAGAATACTCATAAAATACATACGTGTATGTAACAAAATGAACTGGTTTGTAATCTGTTTTTTGTATCGGATATCACAGTTTCCCTCGGGTCTGTTTGAAGAGATAGGACTTTGCAGTCTAGAGCAATATACTCTATGGAGATCTTTCCTGGACTCACCCCAAAATGCCTCTGGCCCTCTTTGTGGAGTTAGCAAGCTATTTTTAAATTGGCCAAGCAGCTTTCTAGTCAGCAGGCTGAGACTCTTGTTACTAAAAGTTAGCTTAGTAGGAAAGGTCCTCCTGCCCATCTCCATATGCATTTGGTTCTCATTAGATATGTTAGTTATGTTCTCTGAGGTCACTGCAAACAACGAATTAGCAACTACTGAACAATTTCTTCTAGGGGAACTACAGGATTAGGTTCTGGCAAATTTATGGTCACAACATTTCCATCAGCTGATAAATATATAAACTGTTGTATGTGTATTTCTGTTTAAAGACAACTTATTTAGTATATGTTGTTGATTCATTAACATTAAACTCCTGGCCAATAGCACTCTAGCTCTTGCCCGAGTGAAGCTTATCTAACACGCATATTTTCTTTTCTTTTTTTTTTTTTAAAGATTTTATTTATTTATTTGACACAGAGAGAGAGATCGCAAGCAGACAGAGAGGCAGGCAGAGAGAGAGGAGGAAGCAGGCTCCCTGCTGAGCAGAAAGCCCCATGCGGGGCTTGATCCCAGGACCCTGAAATCATGACCTGAGCCGAAGGCAGAGGCTTAACCCACTGAGCCACCCAGGCGCCCCTAACATGTCTTATTTAATACTTATATCTACATTCTGAAGTAGACATTTCAAAGCACGTGAACTCTGCTTTCTTGGCATTTCTTTACTTCATTGTTGTAAATCCTCAGTTATGGTCATTGGAATAGATTTGGGCTGGATAACTTCCAGGCCAGCCAACTCCCAGAGTGATGGACAGATTATCAGCTGGCTAAGCCTTAATGTTCTTTGGATAGTACTAAGGTAGAGCAGTTTCTTTTAAAATTTGATACTATGTTAATTGTATTAATATGAGTAATATTGAGGAAAATGGAAAGCAAATCACTTGTAAACACATCAGTAACAGATCCATTGATGACGATTATTATTTTTATTAGGCCCCTTTGGTATGCAATTTTCATATGTAGTGGTTGTAATTATGGCAGATATAGTCCTGTATTTTTATTTTTGCTTGGTATTACATATTGGAGTTTTTCCATATTGAATCTTAAGTCCTCAGAACAGTTGCTTGGTAGTAGAACTTTCTATCAGATTGACCTAACCATAATTTACATAAACATCCCCTTGTTTCTGGGATATTTAGATGATTTCTTTCCCCCAAATAATTTTTTAACCTTTCCTCAGAGTCAATCGGCCCTAGTAATTCTGGAAAAGACCAGATGGGTTTCAATGTGGAGTATTTGTGAAACAACTCCATAATTTGTTCTAGGAAGCCTCTGGAATGTCAAGTCGTCATTGACATAGGCTGAGAGAGTCAGAAACCCACTAGAAATAGTGTAAGCAGATGAATACTGAGACCTGCTGGGACTCTGGGGAAATGGGAGGCTATCTTGGAAGCCACGAGCCAGAAGTGAATCAGGGTCTGGCAGGTCACTGGGGTCAGAATTTACTCTCAACACCCTCTCTTGGGCCATGTTACTTCTGGTGGTAACTTTCCTTGTGCATCAGCTTCATTCTCCTCCCTCTACAGCTTGGTTTTCTTGCTCTTCTATTGACATGGGTCATCGTGACTGCCCAGGCTGGCACCCTCAACTCCCCATGTCTCCCTCAGTTCCCAGCTGAAGCCCTCTGAGGAGCTTGCTCTGGCAATGCCTGATTCCTAGGATCAAGAATCTGCTTGACCAAGTCACCTATGGCCAGGGAGGCAGCTGGACTGGGACTTTTTATTTCATGGAGGGAAACATGGCTTTAGAAGCATGCCTCTGCTGTGGGAGGGAGCAGGGTTCCAAGAGGACGGAAGACGAGGAACGTGGGCTGGGCAGATGCCTCCTGATGGCATCTCCACCTGTGGGTTACCTGTGACTAGTTTTGCTCCCATGCTGGCCCATTCCTTCCACAAGGGATGCTTTTGAACTATGTCTCTGGCATCTTTGTGCCAACCCTGAATCACATGCCAGGGGGCAACCAGGCTGTGGTCTGGGAGACACTGTTAACACAGCACCTTGGACTTGTCATTACCAGTGGTTTTTTTTCTTGTTTTTAAGATTTTATTTGAGAGGGAGAGCACAGAGGGAGAGCAAGTGGGAGAAGCAGGCTCCCCGCTGAGCAGAGTCCAATGTGGGACTCAGTCCCGGGATCCTGAGATCATGACCTGAGCTGAAGGCAGACGCTTAACCGACTGAGCCACCCAGGCACCCTTACCAGTGGTTTTAAATAATCCCGACGCCTTCATCCTCCTCCTGTCTGGTAGCAAGGGACAATGGACCCTGGTTGTCTTTTGCATCCTGACACCGGGGAATTGGCCTGTCTCCTGAATAGTTCCAGATGGAGCCTTCATGTCTTTAAATACCGGCCGCATTACCTCTTCTTTGGAACTTGCCATACTCATGTGAATTTTTAAAATAAATTGCCTTTGTCTGACCTTGGGTGAGTTGCTTAGGTTACTGAATCTCCATCACCTCTTCTCTCAAATAAGCAATGCCAGGCTCATCGGTTTGTTGTGAGGATAATCTCAGAAGCTGTTCCAGAAGGCACAGAGCCTGGCACATAGTGGTGCTCCTCTGTCCCAGCCTGGCATTCCGGAGTTCTTCAGCACAGTACCATGCCTGTGAAATCCAGGTTGGATGACATGTGTCTGCTTCCAGGATAGAGATGGAAAAGTGCAGTCCATGTTACTGTGTAATAAGCTGTCTCCCTTTCCATCCTTCCATTGTATCCCTCTCTGTTGCCATGAGAATGAGAAGTTAATTGCTATGTTCTAGTTGCCCGAATTTAAATAATGTTCCTCATTACCTGCTTCTGGGCATTGAAGGGAGAAATAAAGGAGGCAATACATTGAAAGCACTTGAAACAGTGCTTGGCCCCTGAGTGTTTAATAAAGGTTCTCTATTACTAGGTGTGACTGAATCCTGTCCTTCCCTTCTGTGACAGACTGGCCTGAGCAGGGCCCTCCTTCCTGAGGGAAGACAATTTCTGCAATTAACTGCATCTTCAGTGGTCTCTCTGCATAGCTGAATGACTTTCTATTTTTTCATTGTAGGGCCCAGACTCAGAAGAGTCTCAGAGAAAAATAGGGTCTAGAAGAAAAACAGTTCTGCTTTTGTCCTTTTAGATCCCCATACCAAGCCATCCCTAAGTCCTGTTGATTTTTCTTTTGTCATTACACTTTCATATTGCCATCAGCCTAGATTTCACCGTCAGTATCTCTTTCTGACTTCTTGCAAATCTTAATTGCTTTTTGCACCTGATGGCCATGTTCCTATTTCTTAAATTAATCCTTTGATTATATCGTAACCCTCAAAGGCCAACAGTTTGCTTCCTGGTTTTTTCTAGATAAAGATTAGACTTTAGTGAAAACTTAAAAGTTTAAAGTTAAACTTTCGTGCTTTACAATGAAAATAATTTGCAACCAGTGTAGAGAATTTTAAATTTGTTAGTAGTCATGTTAAAAAGCATGAAAAGAAAGATGAAAAATTAATTTTAGCACTATATTTTATATAACCTGATATATCCAGAACAATGTCATCTCAATATGTAATAATATAAAAAAATTAGTGATTAGATAGTTTACATTTTTTTAACACACAGCGCAGGCCTCAATTCAGACACTGAATTTCCATTGAAAATACTTGCTCTCTATTCAGATTTCATAAAATTTACTTTTAAAAAATTTGAAATTTCCCTAACTTATTTGAAATGTAATTAAAAGTATTGCAGTGATTGAAGCATCTATCAGTTTTTAAATATAAATTAAATTAAGTTGAAAATCTAGTTCATTAGTCACACTAGCCACACTTCAGCTGTGCAGGGGACACATGTGGCTGCTGTGCTGGGTGGTCCGGGTGTAAACTCACAAGCCTGGCCTTCGAGCCTTCCAGCCTCATCTGCTCCCCACTGTGGTTACTGGGTCTCTTGATTATACGGATCAGAGAGAACTGTTCAGTCTGTCAGAGGATGCCTGGGTGATTTTACTAAGAATATGCGTGGACTAGAGCTGGAAAGCAGTCAAGACTTAAGATAGCTCCAGGGACCAGCCACACTCCCATGACCTGCCCTGTCTCACCTTCTGCTACTTTAACAGGAGAGTCTCATTGGGTTCTGATTATCTGAGCTTGGCATTCCTAGTGTAGTCCCTTCTGGCTAGAGAAGCTGAATAGCCAAGTCTGGTAGCTTTTCTCAGATAGGAGTAGCTAGAGGCAGGATAGCCAGTAGGCATCGTGCTGTGTTGTTTTGTTTTGTTTTGTTTTGTTTTGTTTGTGAAGTTTGGAAGTGAGGTTTGTCGTGCCTGGAGATTGTCCTATGGAGGCAATGCTGAAGTCCCAAGACCAGTGGCAGTGGCTTCTTGGAACAACAGCCTTTTCTAGTCAAGCAGCATGAGCCCTGCACTCTGATCACCATCAACTTGAAACATAAAACCCTCTTCTAGCTGGGCCCCCAATTCCCACCACTGGAGTCACTAGGAGGCACTTGTGTTTTGGGTAGTGGTACTTGTGATCACTGTAGCTTGAATTTCCTCTTCATTTCAGCTGCAGGCCTATAAGGCTTTAAGGAACGAGACCTGGGAAAGTTTTCATGGGGGAAAGTTCTAGAATGATGGAACCTTTTAAGGGAACAGGAACTAATATGTCCATAGTCAGGAGAGACACAGAATGGGGCTTAAAATGAGGGCGGAGCCCACCTTTGTGGATTTTCTAGGGCCAGCTCTGCATTAAAGCAGCCCTCCTCCCACTGAGCCAGATCCAGAAACTCTTGCCTGGTGAAAGAAGTTAGCTTGTGCATTACATAAGCTTGCAGTAATCATCAGGCTGTGGCCTGACTGTAGTATCCACGTTGATGACATGAAAGCATTTTTTCCTAACAAGATGGCAGCCGTTATAAGCATTTGACATTTAGAGTGAAGAGATTCAGTTTTGAATGCCTAGGTTGTGCCACTTGGAAACTGTATGACTCTAGGCAAACCCCATTGCTTCTCAGACTTTCATGGGTGTACAGGTCACCTGGGGATCTCATTAAAAACCAGCACCTGATATAGCAGGTCTGGGGCAGGGCTTGAGACGGTGCATTTCTAACAAGGTCCCAGGTGATGTCAAGTAGCTAAGACTTAGCCTATCTGTTCCTCGGTGGCCTCGACTCTGAAAGTTCAACTGTGAAGCAGGAGATCAACTATGTACATTACATCCATGCACACATGTGCTGAGGGTCTCTTGAGAGGGTGTGTGTGAAGCGGTAGAGCCATGACCAGGTCTTTCCTCCTTTCACGAGACTTGAGGTTGGGTGGGACCCTCAAACTTGCCATCCTTCTGCAGCCGCCTTAAGTTGTTGCCAGGGTGACTCATGTCTTGGGAGAATTGTTAGCATTGACTTGTTATGTCACTGATGAGCCATCCAAGTTCACAGCCTCTGGTTATACTTCCTGCAGCTCAGGTGGGGCTCCTGGGGTTCAGACATGGCGTTCAGTCCTGGCTCTTTCTCCCTTGCCCGCAGGTGGTTGCCTTTATGAAGTCTCCGGTTGGTCAGTACCTGGACAGGCATCCTTTCATGGCCCTCACCGTGCTGGTGTTTGTGGCCATGTCAGCTGTTCCCGTTGGGTTCTTCCTGCTCATCGTGGTGCTTACCTCCCTGGCTGCTCTCGTGGGAGTCATTTTACTGGAAGGTATATCCTGTTCTTCTGTTCACCCCCTCAGAAAATGATTCAGTTGGGAGCACAGTATTTATTGGGTACCTGCCACTCTTATCAAGTGTTCCTGTTCTTGAAAAGATCACAGGGACCACGGCAGATTGTCAGAGCAGTTACAAGATGGACTTTGGAGTCCACATTAGAACGCTACCTCCCCCAGTGTGATTTTGGACAATTTATTCACCCTCTCTGAACCTTAGACTCCTCATATGTAAACTGGGGAAATAATAATACTATCTCAAAGGGTTGTGGTAGGGATTGAAGCTTAGAGTCCCGTAAAATATTTAACAGAGCCCATGGCATAGAGTGACTTGCGCACAAATGGTAACAGAGTCCAATTATTCCACACCTTGTTATTGAACACCTGTTGCATGCCAGGTGTCTTGCTAGGCACTGATGTCCCCCCTTCTCCACCTTTCCTCCTGAAGTCACACTGCCAACTGTCACCTTCTCCCTTTGTTGCTAAGGTAAAATTACTAAGAAGGCAGATCTGATTGGCTCAGATTGCCTTTTCGTATCAGATCCAAACCATAAGATGCTGTCCGTAGAGCTGGTTGCCATTGGGTCATTGGTTTATCCTATGGCTTCCCAGAGCCAAGAGTACCCAGAGTTGTTTCCTCCTCAGGGGACCATCGATAAGGCAATTTACCTTACCGAAGGAGAAGGTGGGCATCATTGACGGAGGAGCTAAAGAAAGTCTGGCAGAGTAACTGTTGAAATATTCATGGATAGATGGACAGATGAATGACTGGGTGGAGGAATGAGTGAGTACTGTAGCAAAAGTAAATTTAGGAGAAGGGAGCTACTTTTGGTCCTGTCATGAAGAGCTCTACAGAGAACAGGATTTAAAGACATAACTTTTGTTTCCTTTGGGGAAGGAAAGACTTTCTAAACAGGAGGAATAGCAAGCACATCACATACAAAGCCTTTAGAACGTCGTCTAGAACTTGAGTGTGCATAAGTCTTACTTGTTTTTTGAAAATGTAGACTTCCAGATCTCATCCAGAGATGGTTACTTAGTAGTTCTGGAGTGGAGTCCAGAAATCAGAAATTTTCGCCAGCCTTCCTGAGGCATCTGACACTGATACAGTGGTTGTTGGCCACACTTTGAAAAACATGGATCCAGGATTTTTGCCAATCTTTGTAAAAAAGCAGCACATCCATTTGTAGTCTCTGATTTCCTTCCTTTGCAGGGTCTATCCCTGAAATTATATCACTATAGCCATGAGGTGGGAGTTCTGAGCTGTTTCACCCCTCCCAAGGCAAGGAAAAGGATGTTTGCCTTGCAGTGAGGCCCACTTGGGTGGTTAGATGACCTCCTTTTTAAGTGATGTTGGAAATCTGGGTTTTTATGGGAAATCTCACTTTAAAAAAATCTGTGTTAACTGTCGTAAACACAGTGGCCTGGGGTCTGGCAGCTTTCAGTTTGTTTTAGCTGAGTTCTTCTAACTATGCTCTCCTCCAGGACTGGTCATCTCTGTGGGCGGCCTCTCACTGCTTTGTGTCCTCTGTGGCTTGAGCTTTGTATCACTCGCCATGTCGGGGACAATCATAGTGTCCTACGTCGTGGTCTCCAGCCTTCTCAACTACTGGTTTCCTCCCAGGTAAATACGTGTTAATGCAGTAATTTAATCTTTACCATTTGGAGGATTTTCACAAATGCTACCCTGACCCTACTTGGATGTCTAGAAGTAAAATTGTGAGAGTCTGGTGTTCTGTATAGTTTCCCATATGCCTCAGACATCAAATGAGAATTGACAGTGGAGTTTCAAACAAAAAAAATGCTGCCATCACCCACCACACACAATTACTCATTTTGTTGTCGTGGCAATGCTATGAAGTAATTTTTACTGATTCCTTTTAAAAGACACCGTTAAATTTACAAAACTTGAAAATAAGGTGTTTTTTGTGGGGGGCTACAAGAATAATGGGCCACTATTCCACTCACCATGGACGTATCTCAGGGTGCTGCTGTTCCCAATGTCCATCTTTATCCTCTTTGCTCTTCAGAATGTGAGTGGCTCACCATACTGAGTGTGCTCTTGTGTTTGATGGTATGGATCTTGTTTCTACATTATGGCCCCTAAATACCAGCTATATTTCATCTGAAGCCTCAGCTGAAGGAACAGTGATCTATTTAAATGCTGGAGGGAAAACCAGCTGTTTTGGAATTCCTGTAAGACAGTATGTTTGTCTGTAATGGGCTGCCCTCCTAAGGGATTTTCAGAGATTTTTTTTTTTTTTTAATGCTTGATTTTTATCTTTTTCTCCTTGTTGAATTTAGAACCTAAGTCTCAAGTAGGATGTGACTCCACTGTGCTTCCTTTAAGCTTGCTTAATTGATGACAGTGGCTAATACCCATCAAGTACTTGCTCTGTGCCAGGGACTCTGTTAGGCACTTTCTAGGCCTTAGCTCATGTAATCCTCACAACCACCCTGTGAGGGAGGTACTCCATCCTATGACAAGGGAAATGAAGCCAAACCCCATAGTAAAGTGTGGCAGAGAAGGGACTTAAATGTAGGTCAGTTAACTCCAAAGCCTTTTTTTTTTTTTTTTTTTAAAGATTTTATTTTATTTGACAGAGAGAAACACAGCGAGAGAGGGAACACAAGCAGAGGGAATGGTAGTGGGAGAAGCAGGCTTCCCACAGAGCAGGGAGCCCAATGCGGGGCTCGATCCCAGGACTCCGGGATCATGACCTGAGCCGAAGGCAGCCGCTTAACGACTGAGCCACCCAGGTGCCCCAACTCCAAAGCCTTTTAACCAAGATGCCAAGTGACTCCAAAACAGGCGTCAGCAGATAATTTCTGTAAAGGGCCAGATGATAAATATTTTAGGCTTTGCAGGCCATGTGGTCCATATTGCAGCTCTTCAACTCTGCTGCTGCAGCCAAAAAGCAACAGAGACAATAACCGTTATTAAGACGGTTATAAGACGACAATAAGAAAACAAGTGAGCATGACTGTGTTCCAATAAAACTTTATTTACAAAAACAGGCAGCAAGATGCATTTGCCCCAAGGAATTTGCCAACCCTTGCTCTAAAAGAACCAATATCCTGGATTTTGTTTATCTATAGAGTAGCCCATGAACTTCTTGCCAAAATGTTGTCCTGTAGTTACTCAGGTTAGAAAATAAAATGTGAAGTGGATATAAGTTAAAAATAGCTCAGGGCTGGTTGTCACAGGATTGCCTGGTTGATATTCCCGGAGTTACATCCAGCTTCTTAAAAAATTGTGTTGAGCGCTGTTAGTCTTGAAGGAGTTAAAAGGAGAAATATTGACTTAAATTTGGCTTATTGAAGCTGATGCTTCTGAGACAAATCTCTCCCTGCCTCTCAACCCTGCTCTGCTCTCCCACAAGTAGTAACAAAATCTGAATATCACCTGTTTGTCAATGAAGAGATGAAAAAGATTTCCAAGATTTGTCCTTGATCTCCTTATACTCCCCTCCTCCTCCCAACCGAGGCACCTGGGCCCATTGTTTTCACCAGGGCAGTGGTTCTCAAGCTTTTTGTCTTCTGGACACATTTTGCTTCTTAAAATTACTGAGTCTTCCCAAGGTTTTGTTCATGTGGTTTTAAACATATCAATAGTTACTATAGTAGAAATTAACAACAAATTTGAAAAATGCTCATTTAAAAGGGACAGTATTACCTGTTGACGTAAATAAAATCTTTATGAAAAGTAACTAGTGGAGCCTGGGCAGCTCAGTCAGTTAAGTGGCTGCCTTCGGCTCAGGTCATGATCCCAGGGTCCTGGGATCAAGCCTGGCATCGGGCTCCCTGCTCAGTGGAGAGCCTGCTTCTCCTTCTCCCTCTGCCTGCTGCTCTACCTGTGCTCTCTCTCTCTCTGTCAAATAAATAAAATCTTTAAAAAAAGAAAAGAAAAAAGAAAAGTAACTGTATTTTCCAATACAAAATGAAATAAGTGGCATTGTTTTACATTTCACAAATATCTTTTTTTTTTTTAAGATTTTATTCCTTTATTTGAGAGAGAGAGAGAAAGAGTGCACACAAGCGTGGGGGCTGGAGAGACAGAGGGAGAGGGAGAAGCTGACTACCCACTGGGCAGGAATCTGGACTCAGGTCTCAATCCTAGGGCCTTGGGATCATGACCTAAGCTGAAGGCAGACACTTAACCAAGCGAGCCACTCAGGCATCCCTTGATATAAAGATATTCATAAATATCTTTAATGTCTGCCTTAATAGATGTCAGCTGGGTTTTGAAGACCCAGCCTCACAAAGGTGTGGGTGGCAAAGGGTGGAAAAGCTTTTTCAGATAACTGTGGATGCTCTTCTTTGATAGTACACCAAAACTCAGTAAGTGGTAGTTTCTTTAAGGTTAATTGAAATGTGACCTCTTATAGTTTGTTGTATTAAAGTCTTCTGGTCTGTCTTGTACTTTTTTAGAACTTTTACCGTGCATGTTTTTGTAACTTCGTGCACTGCTCATTTGCAATACCCAAATTAGAATAGGGGGAAGGGGCCATAATGCCTACCCCTAACTCAGTCATTTTAACCTCTCGTGCCCTCAGATTCCTCATCTCTAAAATAGGTGTAGCCTTAAACCTGGTGTGGTTGCAAAAAAGCAGCTAAAAATAAACCAACAATGTCATATATTCAGCCTTGTGCACTCTCCACAGTAAAGCTCTTGAAAGAGACCCTAGAGCTAACCATTTCTTCTTGTTACCAAACAGACCTCTGACACAACAAAACTCCAGTGGCGACTGTCAGCTGGCTATGAAGTCCGCAGACTTAGAGGGGCTCTACCAGGAATGACCGGCCCAGCGGAGCCAGAGCTTTTTCCAAGCACCTCTCGAAGGCTATGGATCATACTCAGCCCTCAGGATTATGCCTCAGAAGGGGGCTAGGTGGTCAAGCACTCCTCGGAAGTGTCCTCTAGCTTTTTTATGTATTTGTAGGATCCCACAGGGGCTAATTTGGGGCTCTTGTTGCTCTTGCATGAGTTCTGTGGTTCAGTTGGCGGGCCCACCCTCACAGGAGAATTAGCAGAGATTTCTGGTCTTTGACCCACCCTCCCCAGTATGTAGACTTGACTTTGGCCCAGTCCTGAGCCTCTATAGCCTGGCAGCTTGACCCCAAAGACTCAGATCTTGTGGCCGAGAGCCGGGTTTGGGGCAACTGGGGATTTTTTTTTTCTTTATTTCTTTTTTCAGAAATGAGAGAAGCTGTTTATATCTTCACTTACTTGAAACAAGGTGGGGAAAGAGCAAAACAGAGCCAGCTCTTCTGCCTTCTTAGCATCTTATCAGAAAAAACAGCAACATTTGGCAATAATGGCCCCTCAGACAAAGTTGGAAAATAGAGTCCAAAGTTAACTTTATGGCCAATGGCACTTTTGAAAAAAATCTAGTTTCCATGTGGAGTTCTGTTAAGTGCCCTTACTCTTTAAAATATTTGCACTTGATATGTTTGTATTGTCTTAAAGAATTTTTTTTTAAAGAAATTTTTTTTCTGTAAAAAATTGCCTGTGAAAATGCTTAAGGACTAAACAAGCTTTTAAAATCCTGTGGGATTTCTCCTTTAGTGGTCTGCTGTGGCATTTATTAAATATTTATTTAGATGAGCTTTTTTCTTTACTCTTTCTTTTACCCCCTAGACATCAGACCGCCTTATTCCTTCTCCGTTGAGAAGATCCCAGGTAATCACGGCAGATCCCAGGTAATAGGGCTCGTAATAGACACTCCACCCAAAGTGGCCTTAATGGGGGAGAGGGGGGCAAGAGGGGGAGTTCATTTCACTCCACTAAAAAGCCGGGGTGTAGGTTTTCAGGCACTGCTGGATCCAGGGGTTCAAGCGGCATCTTGAGGCATCTCTCTCCCTTCATCCCTCAGCATTGCTTTCCTCGTGTGAGCTGCTTTTCCACTCAGGCCGTGCACACGTGGAGGTCCCCGCAGCTCTGGCCATACGTGGGCCTCACCGTTAGCACTCCGCACCTGCGCCAGTGCCGAAGCTGCTCTCCAACAGCACGTGCCGACGTTCTGGGTTTGGCTCTGATTGGACAGACTTGGGTCATGTGAGCAATCCTGAGCCAATCACAGCGGTCAGGAGGGTAGACTGTGCGGATGGGACAGGGCCCGGCTTTGGGTTCAAGCCAGAACCGGGGGGTGGTTACGTCAGCCCCACGGTTTCAGCCGGGGTGGAGTGCGTACTCCCAAAGGAATATGAGACGGAGGGGAAATATTTGCTGGGCAGACAAAATATAAAGCCTGCTACTTGCGACAGTAGAACGTAAAACCCTTAATCGGGGAACTTCTGAATCCCATGCCAGCCACGCCTGCCCCTTCCCGCCAGCACATGGAGTATTAGTAATTGGTGTTTATTACATTTTTCTTTTCTTCATGCAATTGTCTGCTCGCATCTGTCTGTGCTATCTACCCAGCTGGGTAGTAATGAAAAATGAAAAGGTCCCTGGCCTCCAGAAGTTTACTTTCCAACACAAGAGTCACTTGACAAGTGTATTTACTTGCTATATAACAGTTTACCACAAACTATAGACTTAAAGGAACGTATGTTATCTCACATTTCCAGTGTATTAGGAGTCCTGGCTCAGCCGGGTCCTCTGCAAGACTACAAGTGCAGTATTGCCAGGGCTGGGTTCTCATTTGAGGCTCAACAGGGGAAGGATCCACATCCAAGCCCCCACGGTCATTGGCAGCATCCTGTTGTTTGCAGGCTATATGGGACCTCACA
>CM053621.1:13030898-13063033 GCA_028646535.1 Procyon lotor
AATCTTATCTAGCATGTAGAAGGGAGCTCTGAGGAGTTGTAGAAAATGGAAGGTTTTTATAGGAAGGAGGGTGGAGCAAAGAAGTTATTAGCAAATGAAAAGATTTATCTAGGCAAGGTCATTTTCCCTTAGGGGGAAGGGTTGGCAGTCTTACACAGAGGACCTCATCTTCCTTTGGAGAATAGAGAGGGCCCCTGTGACAGAGTACCTCATTGGTGCTGACCAGAAAAGTCCTGACTGACCAGTTAAGACTTCATTTCTGGGGGGAGGTTAAAACTGCAATTAGATTTGGTATTAAGCTCTGGTTTGGTGACTTGGCCCACCACGAGTTACCCCTTTTGGGGGGCTGTGGTTTTCTTTTTAACAAGATGCAAGTGATTGCACGGTTGATTTAAGAAACACAATGAAGTAATCGGGAATCTAAGTTTTCCATGTTTTTACTCCATCATTCTCAGTGTCATTAGACATGGTCACAAGGTGGCTCCCACAGCTCAAAAAATCACAATGTCACACCACCACATCCACAGACAGGAAGAAAAGGGGCTAGCTTTACATATATATATATATATATTTTTTTTTTTTGGAAACAAGGAAGAAAAAGATGCCTCCCTTCCGATATCCCTTTAAATCTCATTGAACAGAAACACATACCTGCTGGTAGCTGATCTGCAAGGGGAGTGAGACTTTATCTTGATTATTTAGCACCATCAGTGTATCACCTAGGGATATATTATGCCATTCCAGAACAGAGTCAAAGTTCTCTTATTAGGGAAGAAGGGGACAGGGAGAAAAATGAGGATTCTGGGACCCAATTCAATGTGCATAAGGGTTTCCCCACACCACCAAGCAATTCTCTGGTGCCACTTGGGTGTGCTACAATCCAACTCAATTCTGTCACTATCTACCTGGAGGTAGCATCAGATACTCAGGTTAAGGGCTCAGTCCTACAAAGACTGTCCCTACCCCCCACCCCCACCCTGCTTCAGATGCCAGTCACAAGTCCAGGTAGTTAGTTACCTGTGCTTCTGATGGTCTGGCTACAGATGGGAGGTTCTGATGCCACCCTATTGGGTTTGATTGATTTCCTAGAGTGTCCCACAGAACTCAGAGAAACAGTGTACTTACTAGATTACTGGTTTATTATTAAAGGATGTAACTCAGGAACAGCCAGATGGAAGAGGTGTGTAGGAATGGAGAAGGGACAAGGAACTTGCGTGTCCTCTCTGAAAACACCGTTCTCCCCCATTCTCTACATGTTCTCCAACCTGGAAGCTCTCTGAACCCTCTGCTTTGGGGTTTTAATGGAAGCTTCATTATATAGGTATAATCAGTTAAGTCACTGGCTAAGTCCCAGAATCAAGGGTGTGAGATTGATTTCTACCCTCTATTCAAGATTGGTTTCCCTGGCAACCAGCCCCTTTCTCTAGGTTATTTAGGGGCTTTCCCAAAGTCATCTGTTAATGTAACAAAAGGCTCCTTAATTGCTCTCAACACTTAAGAAATTCCAACTGTTTTAGGAGCTCTGTGCTATAGGGGGACAAAGACCAAATATACATTTCTTACTATAAATCACAATATCACAGGAAAAGAAAGGGGGAAGGAAACCCTTTCTGATTAAGCAGCCTACACTACACTATGGGTCCCAGCCCACTCATGAGTGTTTTAGTTGTGTTTATTCACAAAGCAAAGTTCCTTGGGTATTGTGTGATCAAAGGTCAGGGTCAAGGAGAGATTAGCCAGAACTCTAACCCCTGGCAGGGAAATCTACTCTCAAGAGAGGAAGTGGTACTTAGGCTACCTAAGAGCCCAGCCTACACTGGAGTCCATCGACTCATCAGGGGGAAGCTGCTATGACCAAGACTACAGATATGCCAGGCACTGCATGTTCTACCTTGCAGTAGGTAGAACTTCTGCTGACCCCCTGTCCTGCCAACAGTGAGGTAGCTTCCCATTCCATGCACCAGCACCTTCAAGCCAGAAGCAATGTAACCCCATGGATTTTCTGCTTATTGGCATAGTAGTGACCACCACAGAAGGTAATTCTCATTCTGGTACCTCATTGGGTTACAACTTCAATTCCTGAGATGGACTTGTGTTCTCAGCAACTCTTCAATTCTACCAGGATATACTATGGTTTAGAAATGAAGCAGGTTGCAATTGAATCTGCCAAGTCCTTAAAACAATAAAGTGCTCCCATGTTCTTAGTCCCCGTGTAGAGCAACGATGTGAGTTTGTAACACGTTGTCTGTGACAAAGTTTACTGGCCTCTGCCTTTGTCTAATACAGCAATTCTTACCCAGGGGTGTACGTCAGAATCACTGGAGGAGCTTGTATTAGTTTCCTCTTGCTGCTATAACGAAGTACCACAGGGTCAGTGGCTCAAAGATAACAAATTTATTCTGGAGGCCAGAAGTTTGAAATCAGTTTCAGTGGGCTACAGTCAAAGTGCCAGTGAGGCTGGTTCCTTCTAGAAGCTCTAGAGAAGATCGTTTTCCTGAACTCCTTTAGTTCAGTGTCCATCTGTGGTCCTCAGCTGGTAGCCCCTCCCTCATCCTTGTGGTGCATCACTCTAGTCCCTGCCTCCATTGTCACGTTGCCTTTCCCTCCTGTCATCAGATCTCACCCAGTCTCCCTCTTACAGGGATCCCTGTGATTGCAGTTAGGGCCCATCTGGATGATCCAGAGAATCTCCCCATCCAGGACCCTTAAATTAATCATGTACATAAAGTCCTTTTTCCCATGGAAGGGAGCATTCACAAGTTTCTGAGATTAGGATGTGGATATTTTGGGGCCATTATTGGGCCTCACATAGAGCCTAAACATTCTTAGACCGCTCTCCTTAAAGGTTCTAGTTTAGTAGGTAGGGTCAGGAAACGTATGTTTTTCGAAATATGTGCCTGATTGAGAATCTCTCATCTAGCACATAGCTTTATCCAGCCCTCAGTTGCTTATACTTTTATTCCTGAGGTGTTATTTAGATGATTCCTATGCTTACTGGGCAGCACAGACACCAAGACTTTAACTACTACTGACTATCTCATTGAACTCTCACGTGCTTTCAAAGATTTTGTTTTTAAGACTTTTTCTAATCCCTACACCCAACATGGGGCTCAGACTGACAACCCCAAGATCAAGAGTCACATTTCCTACTGACTGAGCCATCCGTGTGCCCCCAAAATAAGGTTTTTATTTTGTTTCGTTTTTACCGAAATAGGTTTTATTCTCATTTTATAGATGTGGAAATAGGCTCAGAGATTGTTCCACCTGCCTAAGGTCACACAGTAAGAGCAACATAGGTCCAGAACCCAAACAGGGCTCTTATTCTAGAACCCAACAAATTTCATAAAACTGCCTGAGTCAGCAGAACCGGGCAGGGAAGGAAAGTTGAACATGAGAGGAGCCTTCCCAAGGCATGCAGGTCCATTGCCAGCCCCTGTAACCTCTACTATTCAAACCGTTGGGTTGAGCCTTAGAATCCACATGCCCCTCATCTACCTCCTGGGACCTGTGTTACAATTACAGCTCATCCCCACTGCGTAAGCAAGACTGCCAAAACTCGAGACCACCTCGAGTTTGGGCGAGGGAGCAGCCTCTTGGGATTTGAGCTCCCTCTTTCCCCACAGTGTGAGACTGCCTCCCCCCACATACAGTAGGATGTGAACCTTTGGAAGTTGAGAACATAACTTGAGTCAGTCACTTACTGTACTTGTTCCTGGCTTCCATGGCAACAAGTGTTTATCCCAGCAGCTGCTCCACAGTTAGCTTTTCTCTGAGTTCTGCCTCAGCATTTGTGGCAAACATCAGAACCAAGCCCTACTGTGGGGACAGGCTGGAGGCCAGGTCCCCGAGATCCTGACCTGTGACCCTACACAAACAGACCAACTTGGAGAAGAGAGCCTCCAGCTCCTTCATCAAGATCATGTATCTTGGACAAGCTACCCTAGGGCCTCTGTTGCTCTTCTGTAAAATGTGTGCATTTCTAGCAAAGTGATGGCAGTAGAGACTCACTAGAGTTTGTATTTATTACCTGTTGCTGTTGTATGTTTTTCAAAATATGTGCCCTAGTGGAGATCCAGTTTCTTGCTTTTTCCTAGCTAATATTGGCTGCCCACATTCCACGGCTTGTGGCCCCCATCACTCTGATTTTGGCTTCCACTGGGACATCTTCTGACTCTGATCCTTCTGCCTTTTCTGTAAAGACCTGTGTGATTGGGTCTTACTGGATAATATCCCCATGTCAGGACCTTCGGGCACATCTGCAGGTAAATTTAGGACTGTGTAGAGAGAATATTCAGATTCTGGGGAATAGGAGGTGGGCCTGTCGGGGTGGTCATTATTCAGCCTACCAAGGATCAGGAAGCCCCTTAAGTGGCCAACCTTAAATGTCATTTTAAAAAGTACAGCATATGCGAGGTTTCCAGTTCTAATGTGGAACACTATACCTTGTCAGTCACAGAAAAGCTTGACTCCAAGACCATTTATCCTTATAAGATTAAGGCTTCATTCCCTTCTAAAGCTGTATCCCAGGAATGGCTTTGATGACTAACTTGAACTTCTGACTCTTACTCTAGGAAGACCAGAGCTTTCACTCCATGTGAGTAATTTCCTTCCCCACACCATGGCTGAGTTCTACCTTATAAATGTAATCAAAGGATTTAGAATGAAAAGGTCTATTGGAAGAGTAGGCAGAATCCACTATCAAAGAGCTACAATATATTTACTATTCTTTCTCAAATTTTAAAAAGAATATGACTACTCCCAAAAAAGTTCCCAACACACTGAAGACTTTGTTTTCACCTCCTAGCCCCGTATAGATATTTTAAAGCTTTTTTAAAATTTTTTTTTCCTAGCAAAAGCTCTCATACAATCTATGCTTTTTCTAGTTGAAGGATACAACCAAGTTCATTTCTGTATTATCTTGAAGATAGTCTGTTTAGAGCTACAGTGTGAAGCAAACACTAGTCCTTTTGCTCTAATTGCAAATTGAGAATCTACAAAATTCTAATTGTAGAAACTGAGGACCCTCAGGGGGAAAAGGCTCAGCAGGAGGGAATAATCAAGAGTAGGTAGTGGGAAAGCAGCTCTCTAGGCTCAACTAAGGGGCTGTTGTACAACTATGGAGTCTTAATGAGACTAGGAATGTTGTGATTGCACCTAAGAAAACCAGAACGTTATATTCTTTCCATCACCCAAGGGAGATTGGTGATCTCAAATCGCATTTTGAATGCAGGGCACAACGTAACTGAATACCTTCAAGTTCTCAGGGAAAGTTTCTTTCAAAGAGTAATTTGAGTTAGGAAATATTGAA
Source organism: Procyon lotor (assembly GCA_028646535.1). NCBI lineage: Eukaryota > Metazoa > Chordata > Mammalia > Carnivora > Procyonidae > Procyon > Procyon lotor. The sequence goes on from CM053621.1 coordinate 13,036,207, forward strand.
GCAGAACACTAGGTTAATTCCTTTGGCACACCTTGTTTTCCTGCCTTTTTAGGGAAGGGAAATCGTGCCGCTACTAAGGGTAACCTTTGGTCTCCACATCTTGCATATGCGAACGGAGGGGAGAAAGATTAGAAGGCAACCCCAGAGGGGGCTTTAGCTCAGACCGGCTGCTGGTTCAATTTTCTGGCGCTGCCAGTTTTGAAAGTGGAGGTCAGACAAAGCGGAATGACAGGAAACAATTAAGTCCTGAATTTCCTTATTCTCATCCACACAGCCAAAGCCCATTAGGATTGTGGAGAGGTTCTACACCCCCTCTACAACTGTGACCGCAAGAAGCCATCCTTGAACTCCATGTAAGTTTAATGAGGTAAGAGCAAGCAGCTTACTTCAACCACTTTATATGAAAATCCTTAGGGATTTAACGTCATGGTTCTTTTCTTGTGGAAGTAGCTAATGAGGCCTAGAGTTGCTACCAGGCCTGCGAAGGCGGCCACAACCACCACAGTCTTAAAAGCAACGTACCCAGTAGTCCCATGCCCTTTCAAGTCCACAGCATCTGGGGAAGAAACAGACATTCAAGTCTTAAGATCATTTAAAATCAAAAGGCCTAGGTCAAAGTCTGAGGCTCCCCAGAGAAGTGATATTAAGCCTCAAAGGCCTCATTTGGGAAGCTTACAACAAGGTATATAGTCTTATTCTTAGAGCCAACCTCTTCTCTCTGCTGTGTTCCCTCTGCTGTTCCCACTTCCTACTTTTTTTTTTTTTATCTACTATCAGGTAAGCTGACACCAGGAAAGTATCTTACTCTTTCAGCCTTTTAACATTATGGCAGTAATAGAAATGGTCCGGAGTGCATGATTTCTTGCAGGTTGTTAGGGATTTAAGACCACTTACTTTCGAATTGTAGGCGTATAATTAAGACCATCTGGGATGAAGATATGGGATATTAACAGGAACACAATTTAGTACAGACTGAAGTTTGGCAGGAGTTAGGTACATGTCTTCTGACCTAATAGTTTCACTTCTAGAAAAATATTCTGGGGGTGCTTGAGTGGCTCATTTAAGTGTCTGACTCTTAGTTTTGACTCCGGTTATGATCTTACGAACTTGAGTTGGAGGGCCGAGGATGGGCTCTGGGCTCAGACGAAATCTGCTTGAGAATCTCTCCCCCTCTCCCTGCCCCTCCAGTTTGTGTTCTACAATAAATCTTAAAAAAAAAAAAAAAAAAAAAAAGATATCTCAAATTTGTGTAGTAGGCAAAGATTTAAGAAGATTCTACTGGGGCATTGTTGACTAAATTAGAAGTAACCTAGACACACAGGAATGAAGACTGTGGCTAAGATAAAATCATGTAGATGGAATCGTATATAGGTGTTAGCAGTGAGGTTGTTCATGCAGATTAAGTGGTTCAAAACAAGTAAAAATTATATCAAGTCAGTAGAATATATATGATTCCACTCGCACTGAAAGACTTTTTTTTAAGGGGGATTTTTGGAAGAGTACTCAAGAGATTTAAAAGTATGGTTAGGAAGAGAAATTCATTCCTTTATTACTTAGGATTACCGTAAGCATGTATTATTTGTGCATAGTTAAATTTAATAAAGCTAAGAACTTGAGTCCAGGAAGTGCTCTAGGCTTTAAATCCATACCTCTGAGTGAAGAGCCATCTGACAACAGGAGGATGGGTCCCGGGAGACTTACTATCATTTTCTCTTCATCAGTGGTGCCTGTGGCTGGGGGACAGAAAACGGAGTTAATATCTGACCTTGGGAATAGTGACCAGAGGAGAGAGTTGTGTTGACGGACTTCTTAGAGCACATCTCCACCGAGTCCCCTGCTCTATGTGGGTTTTCCCCACGTTTGCAGGAGAGGGCATATACTTTACTATTAAAAACAGAATAAATTCTCCAAGAATATCCCCAAGAAGATTAAGTTCCTGGTCCACCTAGAGTCCGCAATAGTAACTTTTCAGAGTCACCTGTGCAAAAGATCAGGCTCTAGTCTAAGTGCAAAACTGAACTTGCCCATAGTCTGATCAAGAACTTGCCAGCTCAGCCTTATCACATGGACAGGGAGGCAGTCCTCTCTGAGGTTTCTCGGAACAAGAAACCTCAGAACATTTCTTAGAACTGTTAAAGAGTCCCAGTAAAGCACCCCCCTTTTTTTTTTTTTAACTTTTTCATTTTATGTGAATTCTACACCCATTGGTACCCACCAGCAGCGCAAGATCAAGAGTTGTAGGCTCTACTGACTGAGGCAATCAGGTGCCTTACAGCCCTTATTCTTAAGGTTTCTAGTTTGGAGAGGATAAGGCTTTGAGGACTCATGGTAACCAAGACTTGAGTGTTTTTTGGTTTTTGGTTTTTGGTTTTTTACCTCGCCTGCGTCTGGATGACACAGGGCAAGTCACAGAACACAGAGGGGAGTCGGGAGAGAGCTGATTGCAGATTAACGCGCTGCAGTGAAAGTAGACCTGTAGATAGAAGAGTCGAGTGGAAACGATGCACTCATGTTCAGCCTGTCCCTGGGGACTTAGTCGCTTACCAGTCTAGAGAGCACTTGGGCCTCTGATACAAAGGCAAAGGTCTTCACGTCAAACCTCTGATAGTGATTAGGATAGGTCATGGATGAGCCAACTGGATGAAAGGTGGTTTTGTGGTTGTCCAGGTTGTACTCACAACTGGGAGGCACACACCAAGGAAGAACATCAGCAACATTATTCTCTCCCCCTCCCCCTGCAACCAAGTTTGACTCAACATCTGCCCAATTTCAGCCCCATGTATTCTAACACCTTCTGAACTGTTCTACCTTCTACCTGTGCCTTTTATTTAATATACTTTCCAATGTGATCTATCCAATAATATCAAGTCATGAGTTATACATACTAGTTCTTTTCTTCTAACATAGTAATACAATTTAAGTACCGATTTGTTTGCCAGCTAAACCTATCAGGAGCTACAAGTTTTATACGTAGTTTTTCACACTGGCTCAATTCTTCCTACTAATCTGAGTGCCTAGTATATCCCAGGCACTAAGTGTAGGTCAGTGATAAAGGTAGAGAACTCCTGCTATTTTATCTCTTTGATGACGGCTTAGATGATAGCTGTAAAATCCGGTGTTAGGTGGGGCTACACGTAATCCTGGTACAGTCGTGTACCTGGAGTTTTAAAGCTTAGCAACACATTACAACAGCTTCAAGGAAGGTAATGTGCAGTTTCCACATAGGTGCAAACCCCTGCAGGCAGAGCTCAGAGGACAAATACCAACTCACCGGTATGTGTGGTTACAACTTCAGACCATTATGGTCTTCAGGCTGGAGTCTAGCATCAGCTTTCAAATCGCACCATTCACTAAATGTTACTTTGGGCTAGTTATTTAAGCAGCAAGCTTGGGTTTCTTCATGAAGTGAGGTGGCTAGTATCTTTCACAGACTGATGAGGTTCAAATAATTCATGTGGTGTACATAGCACTGTGCCTGGCACATGGTAGAATAGGAACCGGACAACTATTCTTCCCAGATCTAGACTGTTAGAGCCAGACATCCTTGGGTAGGATCTGATGCTTTTTTTTTTTTTTTTTTAAAGATTTTATTTATTTGACAGAGAGAAACATAGCGAGAGAGGGAACACAAGCAGAGGGAATGGTAGCGGGAGAAGCAGGCTTCCTGCCCAGCAAGGAGCCCGATATGGGGCTCGATCTCAGAACCCTGGGATCATGACCCGAGCTGAAGGCAGACACTTAGCGACTGAGCCACCCAGGTGCCCCCCCCAGGATCTGATGCTTTTAAATTCAAGGTAGAGGAAAGCATGAGTCTTGTTATTGGACTAAAGACTGGTTACTAATGAACACAGACACCAGTGCCTTTGTGACTGTGCTCTGTCTGAAACCTAAGAGTTTTATCTCTTCATATTTTTTTTTAAGGTTTTGAAAAAAGTAATCTCTACCCCCAACATGGGGCTCAAACCCACAACCCCGAGGTCAAGAGTCACATGCTTTACTGACTGAGCCAGCCCGGTGCCCCTTCACTGACAATTTTTCATTAACCGAGCTACCTTATGGGTAGAGCATACCTACCCATCCATGATAATATTCCATTGGGGGAGTGAGGCTGGGTCTACAGTGGGTGTTGCCCAGCAATCATCTAAGACCAGCTTGATGTTGGTTTTTCCCATTGGTTTGATGGGATATGGGTCAGTAAATAAACACAGGGACAGAGCCAATACTGAACAAAAAATACCTACTGCATGTCCTTGAGGAAGTCGTAGGCATTTGGGTGATGTCTTTTAAACTTCAGTAGTCCTTCTAGTTATAGGTTGGAATCAATCTTATTTAGATGATGGCTCCTGTGCTCGCTTCGGCAGCACATATACTAGATGATGGCTCCTAATGCAAAATATACCCAGGCTACTTAAACATGGATCCATTACAGTGAGATCTACCTGTGTGTGTATTTTGGAGCTATTATCTCTTTAGGGCTCTGCTATGGCAGCTACACTGAGGTTTCTGATCTGATCAGTTTCCTCACAATGTAAGCAATACAGAGTCTGAAACTCTATGTTTTCTCCTATACACATGAGCTGAGGGAGAAAAGATTTCTTACCTATAGAAACCGGTGACTCACAGACACACTCAGGATTGTATGTCAGGTAAGGCCCTATTGATACACCATTGATACAGTCTCAAGTTTAAAGGTAAAGGTCAGCTTGAGTGAAGCTAAGTAGAACTGATGGGGTAGGCATTTTCGGAGAACTCACAGGAGACAAGAATGTCAATTAGCAGCCGCAGCCATTGAGGCCCAGAACAGCCCACAGTGAGGCAGGAAGGAAATACACTGAATACCTATAGGGCACCCTCCAGAATTAATTGGGTTTCCCTTTAAACCAGAACAAGAGAGAGCCTATCACTTCTCCAGATCAGGATGCTTTCTTAGGCAGGAAATTTATTGCTTTAAACTCATGCCCTGAAATCCCCAGCTCTGCATGCTCTTTGTACTAGACACTAAAGCCTGAGTTAACAGATCAGATTCCAAAGAGCCGAGTGCTCTGCCAAGCCAGGTCTGAGTAAGAAGGACTCTACAAGTGTTGTCAGATGTTATTGCAAAACACACATACCCCGACGTAAGATTACTCTCTGCTATCCCTGGCAATCGCATCTGTCAAGAACAGCCTCAGTAAGAATAATTGAGGATAGTTTTGTTTGGATCAAGCTGCCCTATTTTTAATAAGGCGTAAGATGGTCATCATTAGCAACTTAAAAGCAGTTCAGTGAACTGAGGGGGTGGGGAAAAAACCCACAAGAAAACTTCCATTGCAGTGGTTTAAAGAGGCTTGGTGTTTGAGAGTGACTTTCAGTTACTTGAGAAATCACTTAGGCAAAGCGATCAAATGAGACCTTCCGGAATTTGAATCCAGTATATGGACAGTTAAGAATTAAAGGTGTAGTCATCAACTGTATCCTCAAGACTGTGCTTCAAGCCAGGCTTCCATAAAGCTCAGTGGTTCATGATAGGAACATACTTTCATTTTGAGTAGGGTCTTGCTGAAGTGCAATCTCAAGCCCTTGGATTCTTCCTTCTGGATCCCATGGTTGTGCAGCTGGCTTATGGCAAATCTTCTGTTTTCAAAGCTCACAGATGTTAACTTCCCAGGAAAACTCTGGTATGGTGAGCGTCACATTGCATTACAAGTCACGGGATCTAGAAGGAATGGCCGACACAATGCCTATGATCAGCTTTAAGGTCCAGAACCAAGTGCCCCACAATTGGAGTCCCCCTTTCCTAGGGCCTTACCTGACATACAAAGTACTCGGGTTGTTAAGATGAGCTTCTGCCCAGTAGATTCTTGCATCAACTTCAGAGGTGCTGTGCAGAGGCGATGGTTACCTTGCTGAGGATGGGGTTGAGGGGTACAAACAGTTTTAAAGACATTTGTTTACTTGAGTTTCTAACCAAGGCTGGAAGAATCACTGGGGCAAATGTATGCTCAAGTATCAGGCACTATTTTGGCCTGAGTAGCATTTAAGCATTTAGTCCAGGGACTGTTCAGGTGTTCTAGTTTTAAAATCTTGTATTTCGTACCATTTGGCAGGTTGGTGTTGTCTACTGATGGGACCTGCAGGTGAATGCTAGGCAGATGCGAGCAAAAGCTCACTTTATGGTACCAGCATTCGGAGAAAATGTTTGCAGGACTCCGCGGGCAGTTTATACTCAATGTCTAACAGAACTGTTCTTGGTAAAATGGCTGGCATTTAAGTGCTTTCTTAGGTACCAAGACCTGTTCAGGGTACTTTGGCCCATTAACTCGTTAACTTCACATCTTGATTTGTGGCCCCAAGAGCACCCATTCCTGCAGTAGAACCATATTATAGGAAAATGATAAAACCGAACCCCTTAGTTCATAGAAGAATTTAGTACCACTTCCTATCACATTATAGAGTCAATATTCATCTATGGGAAGAACACATCTGTTCTGTTCACCCTTGCGTCTTTAGTCCTCAGTGCAGGGCTTAGCACATGGCAGGCATTAAGATACTTGTTAAATCAATTGTCTTCTCAGTTCATGTGAAGACATGGTTGAGAGGACACTTGGACTTAGAAATACTGGCCTGTGCTTGGGTGGTGGCACAAAGATTCACACCTACCACGTAGTGAGTCACTCAGGTGGCATTGAATGACATTTGGATGCTCAGCTTGTGCGCATCAAAGAGGATATTATATCCTTGGGTCATGGCCTCCTGAAAAGTCAGAGTTTGGACTTCTGCACCATCACCAACCTCCATGATCCATCTCATTAGAGTCTTGGTATCCTAAAGACAGAAGTTTCATTTAGAGGGCTGGTGCTCACCTTAACCCTAAGGCTATTTGTCTATTTAATTTCATTTTTTTTTTAAGTTTTATTTGTCAGAGAGAGATAGAGAGAGAACAAGCTCACACACAAGCAGTGGGAACCGCAGGCAGAGAGAAGCAGGTTCCCTGCTGAGAAAGGAGCCTGATGCAGGACTCGATCCCAGGACCCTGGGATCATGACCTGAGCCAAAGGCAGAAGCTGAGCCACCCAGGTGTCCCATATTTAATATTTTAAAATCAGGATTCAAGAGGCGCCTGGGTGGCTCAGTCGTTAAGCGGCTGCCTTCGGCCCAGGTCAGATCCCGGGGGTCTGGGATCGAGCCCCGCATAGGGCTCTCTGTGCAGCAGGGAGCCTGCTTCTCCCGCTACCATTCCCTCTGCTTGTGTCCCCTCTCTCGCTGTGTTTCTCGCTGTCAAATAAATAAAATCTTTAAAAAAAAAAAATAAAATAAAATAAAATCAGGATTCAAGTTAGGTTACCTTCACTATGAAAGTAAAGTTACTTAGATAATTTAAAAAGTTACTTCCATACCGAATTTTCATCAGCCATGCCTAGAATAACATTGAAGGTAAACTGGAAGACAAGAAACCATGATGTGAAGTTTTGATTTAGAGGAGCAAATTTCTGAAATCACACTACCGGACAGAATATGCAAGACTCCCAGAGCAACTGCTATGTAATTCTTACACCAAGAGGCCTGGTTGTAGGTAAAGAAAAGACACAGGCCCACTCATGAAACCTGGCTGTGCTCTTAGGTATCATTTAATCTGAGCTTCTGATGGGAATATCTAAGCTCCTTTCCAGTTTTAAATTAAGACATTGGATTCTTAGATGCACATTTTTTACCTTCATGCATAGGAATCAAGAATTAGGTCAAGCCATGCAGTTCTATCATTGTTATAACAAAGCATGAATGTATTTTAGTTGTCCATTATCAATGTTATTTATGTTAGACTCTAAAATTCCTGAATATGTGATTGAAATGTTGCGTTTTACTATATCCTGTCATCTGGCATAGAACCTGGGATATGATGGCTATTTTGTTTGCCAAATGATTATTAATGTGACTGCAGCTACCAATGGAATCTTTTCTACTGCCAGGTATGATGTGCTGAGGACTGTATATACCCTCTCAGTTCTCAGCGCCACCCTATGAGATATTATTGTCCCCTCTTTTGGACCTAGAAACAAAGGCTCAGTGTGGTTAAGAAATCAGTCCAAAGCCACCCAACCCATGAGTAGTGAATACAGGATTGTAAGCCTGATCCTGTTCCTGACCCCGGCTCTGTGTAGACAAGCACATTACCCCTGCAGTAGCCATGAGAAGCAGTCAGCCTGCTTCACTCACAGACATGGAATCCTTTGTGCAGATAGTGGATCCGACATGCTCATTGTTTTCATCTAATTACACAACTGGACAGCTGATCAGATACATCAACGCTGTAAGTCTTGTGCTATTTGTGAGGCTGATGGCAATCTGGTGCGGGCCGAGCTGTGTGTAAGCAGTATGATAAGAACAGTAAGTGCTGGGACCTCCGTGGGAAAGGGAATTCCACAATACCATTGAATCCAACTGAGTGGCCCAACTCTTGAAGTTACCAGTACCACAGGTTCTAGAAGGTACCTCATTACTCTATCAACAGACTCTACAGCTAGCCCTTTTAGATATCCCAGGAAGACTCCTGTCTTGGCAGCGAATAGCTCCAAGAGTTCTATTTTTGAATTCTTCCTGACATTTACTTTTGTCTAAATATCATGCTTCTAGCTAATTTGGGGCCTCTACCCCAGTCATTCTCATGTGTATTGAGCACCTACATAGCAGCCATTGTTCTGGGTGCTGGGTGGAGCCAACTGTGGTATTTTCCCTGGTTTAGGAAAGTCATAGTTTCAAGTAAGGGAGAGCCACCCTTTTTCTATAAAATATCATTAAATATTTTTGGCTTTTTTAGGCCACATATGATTTCTAGCATGACCAAGTCCTTAAAAACCTAACCATTCTTAGCTCAATCACTCACACACATGCATACCGTGAGCTAAATGTGGCCATCACCAAGTTTTAGTTTGCAAACCCTTGATCTACAGGAAAGCAACTCTAAGCTCCCAAGTTGCTCAGGGCTATTTCAGAAAGGAGAAAAATTACTGAAGATCCTCACTTCAGTGAGGATTAGATGAAGCGGCCAGTTAAATACACAGATTTCCACCACGTACCTCAGACCTAAGTCATCAACTAAAGGAACTAAGTCTATACTTTCCCAATTCCCCAAGTGATTCTTTGCACATGACAAGCTTGAGAACTGCTTGACAGGTTTCTTTTACTGCTCCCAATAACGCTGATTAGACAATACTGTTGCTTGGTCATAGAGAAAACCCTATTGCTCAGCTGCTGCTTGCCTTCCCACACCTGTTTTTATAGCATAGCAGTTCTGTTTGCCAGCACCAAAGTAGCCTTCCCTTTCCCATGGAGGTTACAGATCAAAATAGCTCCTTTTGAGTGTTTATTGTAGCTCGTTGCTGTGCCAAGTTCTTCATCTGCATCTTATCATTCATCTTTAGATACCCTTTGGGGAGGGTACCATAATCCCCCTTTTCCAATGAGCAAGCAAAGGCTTAGAAAGATTAGCTCACTTGCTAGAGATCACAACTAAATAGTGGTAAAGCCAGGACTCACACCAAGGCCCCAACTTCAAGGCTTCTCAACCTCGGCATTATTGGCATTTCAGGCCTGAAATCCCCATTAAAGGGGCCACCCCTTTTGCAATGTAGGCTATTTAGCTGCAACCTCAGCTTATACAGACAGCCTCCTACTCCAGTTGTGGCAGCCAATAAGGCCTTTAAAATGTCTCCCAACACTGCCAAATATCCCCTGCGTAGACAAAACAGAAAGCAAAAACAAAACAATAAAAAAAAAAAAACAAAAAAAAAGCCACAAAAACAACCAACCAACCACCACCAACACCACGGACATTAAGCACCTCTGGTTGAAAATAAATGCTCAACTCTCAAGCCTATATCCTTAATTAGTAGGGTTACCAGTAGTAACTACTAGGTTACTACTTCTCAAATCGCTCCTCAAGGGATTACTTACCACTTCCTTGGTACAAGTTTCATATGGGACAATCAAGATGAGCTTTTCTGAGTCCAGGATAGAAGTGCAGTTCAACACTTCAAAACTAATGGGATCTACAGAAGCCAGAGCAAAGAGCCAAAAAGTACATTTCAGTGACAAAGTAAATCAAAGCTATGTAGCCAAGTCTGCCAATCCATCTCTAAGCTACTTTAAATCACTTAATGTTTTATTGTCCAATCTAGGTGATAGGACCCAAACTTTGAGAAATGCTATGATTTGCAACTAACAAATTCCCAGGGGATTCTGAGATAAGACAAGTTTCTGAGGAAAGACAAGGTCTTCCATTTTGTGGTATCATGCAAATCAGGGACCCTTAGGGCATCATGGGAATTGGATCCCAGTTGCTCCCGAGTGTGTATTCTGTTCATCTGAAAAATGGGGCTAGCCTTCAGCCAAGGGCTTCCTACTAAGATAAGAATATACACATTACCTACCCATCACAGATGCATGCCATTTTTCGGCGCCCAGATTGCATGGAAATTCCACTACCATTCTATTTTCATAGCAAAGGACAGTACCTGAAGAGCAAAGGAAGCAATTGGGGTGTATCTGAGCTGCAGGAGACAGGAGTTCTCCACAAGTGTTTGGAGGACCTCTTCTCCAATAAGCATTAAGGAAGGATAATATTTGTGAGAGACAGAGACTGACCTCTACCTTCAAGGAGTTCACAGATTTGTGGGAAAGATGTAACTACTGTGCAAGATATTAACTGTAAGAAAGATATCAATTAAATGCCTGGGACTTTCTGAAGTTCTATTGTAGGTTTAACCATGCACACAGGGACCACGCTAGAACCTTGACAGTGGAGCTGACGGAGGTGGGGATGGTAGGTCTGTGAAGAACTGGAGAAGAAATGTTCTGTCTAAAGACTTCTTAGCCTGAAGTTTAAAAAAAAACACCCTACGTGGAGCACCTGGCTGGCTCAGTTGGAAGAGCATGAGACACTCTTGATCTTGGGGTCATGAGTTCGAATCCCACGTTGAGTGTAGGGATTACTTAAATAAACTTCAAATAGAATGGCCCACATAAGCCAAAGGACACTTTTTAAAGGTTAAATTCTACCTATAATCTGCTACTCTACATCCTCTCACTCAGGTGAAAGTTTGAAAAGCTCTTATGAGTCGAACAACTTCAGTTTTGTCTGTTATGCTGATGCTTTCCTTAAGCATGAGTTTGGATTTGAAAGGGACTACTTCTGAAGATGGGCACTTAGCATTGTGTTTCACTGTTCTTTGGATAGATACCATAAATCTTGAGGCAATGAGGGAGTAGGAGGTAGTATGGGTGTTTTGCAAGATCTTTTGTTTAGCTAGTATAGCAAGCCATAGGAGAGCAATGGAAAAATCTATTGACTTGATCAAAGTAAGAAAGGGGGTGAGTGGAGATTGTCTGAGCCATGTTCAGGTTTCCTAGCTATCTAGTTGCAACCTGTTTTAGGGATGCTAAGAACATTCCCCTCACCCAACAGGCATACCTGGGAAGACAACATCTCCCAACTGAAAAGCACCTGTTGAGTTCACTGAAGTCACAAGGAGGAAGAATATAGAAAGTGACCTGTAGGTGCTAAAATGGGATTGGAGAGGGTTGAGGAGGAATGAATTTCAACAGATAAGGCCATCATGTCCCCTCCCTCTGCTATCAGGATTACTCACCTCCAATCTGCACTAAACTGGCTTGAAGAGCTCCCACCATCTCCCTTCTGTCTGCACGCCATGACCTAATGTATCACTAAATCAACCAGGTAGGTAGGTGGGCGCCTCCTTTTTTTTTTTTTAATAGCAGAAAACAGGATGTGACCCTGCCTCTCCCATTGGAGACACCTGAGTCTTCTTCAGCCCTCCCCACTGAGAGGGAGGGATTTAGAACAGGAGAGACTTCCTGGAAGACCTGAAGGAAGCCTAGCTCTGCCCTTTCTGATACTTGTGTTTCGATTATTCTACCAGGTGCTCTGCGGGCTGCCTTGAAACCAGAGCTCCCTGAAATTAGCTTCAGGTGAATGATTTGGTGTTTTTTCCATAACACTGGGCAAAATTGGTTTCTTTGGGCAAAATATTTGCAACTCCAATGTAGAATGAAAGAAAGAGGTGGGTTTTATTGAGGAATGAATATCTCTTGTTCGTATCACTTTTCCTTTAAGTAACCCCTAGTCTCCTGGCTACTGGGGACATTACCCTGGCGATGTGCATGCAGTACATTTACAGAAAATGGATGATATATTTTTCCCCCAAGTATAAAAGTTTAAGCATACTGCAAAAAATGCAGACAATTATAGAAGGATATAGAGAAAAGGAAAAAGTCACCTGTAATCTTGCCACTGCTAAGATTTAGGTATGTAAGTTTATGGACTTTTTACACAAACACCACACATACTTAAAACCAACAACCTGGGATCAAAGTTTAAGTTATGTTTCATAACCAGCTTTTACTATTATACATGTTGTGGACATTTTCTATATTAAACATAAAGATCTCCATTACCATTTTTAAGGATGCATCATGTTCAATGCCTAGATAAATCGGTGTGTAAGTGTTTCTAATGATGGACATTAAAAAACTTCCAATTTTCATCATCATAAACCATAATATGATTGATATTCTTTTTTTTTTTTAAAGATTTTATTTATTTGACAGCGAGAAACACAGCGAGAGAGGGAACACAAGCAGAGGGAGTGGTAGCGGGAGAAGCAGGCTTCCTGCCGAGCAAGGAGCCCGATGTGGGGCTCGATCCCAGGACTCTGGGATCATGACCTGAGCCGAAGGCAGATGCTTAACGACTGAGCCACCCAGGCGCCCCTATGATTGATATTCTTATATATTTCCCTGGTTAACTGTTGGGATGAATTCCTGGAGGTAGAAATTCTGGGTCAAAGAGAGTAGTGATCTTAAATAAGAATGTCATATTGTGTACCAGTTGGGAGTTTACACATGGGGAAACTGAGGCAAAGCAACTTGCCCCAGCCTGTTGACAACAGAGTCAGAGCCATGTTGGGAACTCAGATTTTTCTAAGACCCAACCGACATATCTTTTCAGCATCTCACTGCAATTTGAGACACCTAATGTTATGTCTGGATCGAGACCCTCCCAAAAGAACCCACAAAAGGCAGGCTGGATGCAACAGCAAGAGGATTTATTTCCAGCTAGCAGGGGCTCTCACTGGCACATAGGACGCAGTGCAGTGCTAAGGCGAGAAGCCCCGCCTCTCCCCTTCGCAGCATTTTTATGCACGAGTAAACAAGCACAAATGTCACTACACACGTAGGCGAGTTCCTTATTCTTTATATGGCAATTACCTAAATCTATACATTTCATTGGTGCATTCGAACGAATCAGGGGCTAGGCATCACACAGGGAAGCTAAGTTCCAGGAATAGTTTCACGCCTGTACCCTAAGCCTGTCTTTTTCTGGCTTAAAATGAAGCCTGTCATGGAGGAACAGCGGTCCTTGCAACAGGTCCTAGAAGCTCCTTAGACCAAGATTTAGTTTGACTTTAGTATGTTGCCCCATATCTTATAGCACTTAATCTTAACATACTACACACTATTAAGTCTTAACTCCAAAATGTACTTAATCTACACTAACTTATGGTTAGAATTAATTACTTAAAACTGAACTCCACACTAAATGTCTGCACCCCATGTCCTATTAATAGGTGATTAGTGTTCAAATTCCGTGCAAGTCATGGGGTCACATTTGCAATTATTGATTTATGTGTTGTCTTTGTGGTATGACTTTAGGAGTAATTGCCACTCCCCATTACAGGTGTCTGAAATGCAATTATAGGTTAGAGTAGGATTTCCCCAACATCCTTGATCAAAACATCTCATGCAGCTCTCATTAACAGCATAAATTCCTGGGTCTCACCCAGAAGCTGTGGAATCAGGCTCTCCAGGGGAGGCTCCAGAGTGGATGTATTGCTTAACGAGCACCACAGGTGAGTCTTAAGATCAAGGAAATTTGGCAAATACTTGGAGAGAGGGAGGCAAGAAAATGAGTGGTTGCTGGCAGTTAACTTCTTCATGGGAATTAACTCATTATGTTATATGGAATTGGGGGGCCAGAGCAAAAGCCAAGATAAACAAGTTTCTGGGAGTAGAGATGGTGAAAGGATTTGGATTCTGAGCAGAGGCACAGGAGCAACAGTTAATCCTTTCCTTCGAAGCATATTTTCCAATATGAAAGTGACACCTGTTCTGCAAATGTGAAGGTATTCTTCGATGATGGCTAAGATTATGATGGGAAGGCAGTAGAGGACGGAGTGTGGCGGGAAGATTCTGAGAGACTTGGTAAGAAGGTGGTCAGGGAGGCAATAGGCTAATGTGTTGCTCCACCTTCTGGGGCCCCACCCCCAGGCTCCCCGTCCTCCTTGCCCCCATGCTGTGCTTTTTCTCTAGAGTGTTAGGTCTTGCTTTAGGAAGGGCAGCTCTAGTCTCAGCCCCAAACTGCCCCCAGTTTGGGGGCAGTTGGTCTAGGAGACCAAGGGACAGCACTAAAGCCCTGATCAGGAGGCATAGAGAGGAGGATCCCTGGGGGCGCTGGTGAAGGTGGTGAGCCCACCACCTTCAGAGACTTATTTCATTAGCACACTTGGATAATCACTACAAGGTATTTCCTCTCCTCTCTGAATGGATCTCTCCTGGAGGGTCCTGAGGTGACTTACCGCTTGCTAACCACCAGGTGCTTCTCGAAGGGAATTTTAGATTGTTATGCATAGGAACAAGGCAGTGTTGCACCATCTGGGCAGGTGCCCCTGTACTTCTGAAAACCAGTTCTTATAAATAACAGTTTACAATTCTTAAATTCCAAGCTTGTTGTCTTATTTTCTACAATATGAACATACTGATTGAAGGCAACCTAATGTTAATCATCAGGAGATGGTTAGATGAACTATCTTCAAATACTAAAATGGATCTGTGGATTCAGGTGGATCTGTGGATGCTGATATTGAAGATGTCCACAGTGAAACTGGAGTTTAGAGGTGTATAATTGTTTTCATATTCTACTTAAAAAAAAGAAAAAACACATGGATGTGTCTGTGCATAGGTATATAAATGTGTATTTGCATTGAAAATCCAGGAAGGCATTTGCAGAGAGCTAACCGTGTTACTCAGGGAAGCAGACCATGTAGGAGGCATTCAGGCAGTCCAGCCCAGTCCAGCTATGCTCACCATGTATAACTGCTGTCGGTTCTGATTGGTGTGTGCTCTTGTTCTACTGGTTATAAATATATGTACTACATCAACCATAGGAATAGGGAGGTGGGGAACTCCTGTTTTTCGGACTTGATTTTTTTCTGTATTGATTGAATTGTCTTGTGGTAAAATAACAGTTAAAATAACTTTAAAGTGATAACAGCAGTAACAGTAAATCTGAGTTTGTATTTAAGTGAACAGTGTAAGCCATAGAATCAAAGGCTCATGGGTTCAAACTCCCTGGTACAAAGGGATAACACCCAAGTGAGTGGATTTGGTTCATGAGGCTTCCAAAGTCCATATCCCTATTATAGAATGAAGAAATGATGCTTCAGAGGTTGAGTTACTTGCTCAAGATCATATAGGAAGTTAGCAACAGAGTTCCAGTGATAAACTTGGTCTCGATGTCCATTCCTAAGCTCTAATTTGTTACGATTTTCTCTCTCTTTCTGTGTGTGTGTGTGTGTCTGTGCATGTGAGGGGGTGTCTTAAAACTCAGTGCTTCTCCTGCAGTTTCAGTTAGCTTTAGAAGTACAAGATGGCATTAATTAGAATTTAGCAGTATAAGATAAATAAGAAGTCTAGAAACTTCTACCAGCTATGCTAATAGAGCTTAAAATAGCTTTCAAATGTCAAATATGAATTTAACTTGGGAAAATAAGTTAGACTATGTCAATGAGAATGTTCTTGAGCATCATATGGTAGTTCTTTAACACTCTAACTCTACATTGTTAATGTCATTTTCCCCTTTGGTTCTTTAGACAGATCCAAGTTGAATAAGCTTCCTGATAATCATGGGCTCAGAAAGAACTAAGACAAAGGCATACGAAGTTTCAGCAACCTATAACTATAAATATAGGGAAGCTTAGGGAAATGGGTGACAGAGATGGCTGAGAAGTTTGAAATAAAAACCCATTTATATACAAGTATTAACATGGATTACTCCATAGGTAGTAGCTAGGGCAGTGATTACCACAGAAATAAAGAAAAGGTTTCCTTGGCAATGCAGTTTATTCCTTTTAGTTGATAGATTATGTGTTAAATATTAAAGTTCTGAAGCTGATGTGGAGACCTGTTGTAAAAGTCACCATCTCCCATGTCTTTCTGTATTCCCGTCCCTTACAATATGCTTTAAGGTCAGCTTATTCCCTGTGCCCTTTATTCCCCCTTGAATCTGGCTGGTTTGACCAACAGAATGTGGTAGAAATGGCATATGCCAGTTCTGAACCTAGTTCTTTGGAGGTCTTTTTATTTAGAGGTAGGCCCTCTAATTTAACTTAAAATGAGATCATTAGGGCACATGAGTGGCTCAGTTGGTTAAGCAACTACCCTTGGCTCAGGTCATGATCCTGGAGTCCCAGGATCGAGTCCCACATCGGGCTCCCAGTTCTGCAGGGAGTCTGCTTCTCCCTCTGATTTCTCTTCTCTCATGCACTCGTGCTCTCTCTCTCAAATAAATAAATAAAATCTTTTTTTTAAAAATGAGATTATTAGAGTGGGCCATAATGCAGTATGACTGCTGTCCTTAACAGAAGAGGAAATTTTGACAGACATACACCAAGGGAAAACAATATGAAGA
Organism: Procyon lotor; assembly: GCA_028646535.1. NCBI lineage: Eukaryota > Metazoa > Chordata > Mammalia > Carnivora > Procyonidae > Procyon > Procyon lotor. Next base: position 13,052,948 of record CM053621.1, read on the forward strand.
CACAGGGAGAAGATGGCCATCTATAAGCCAAGGAGAGAGGTCCAGAACAGTCCCTCACAGCCCTCACGAGGAGCCAACCCTGTTGACACTTTGATTTTAGATTTCTAACTTCCAGAGCTATAACAAAAAAAATTCTGTTGGCTAAGCCACCAAGTTTGAGGTACTTTGTTGTGGTAGCCCTAGAAGACCAACACATATTCTCAGATTGAAATACAACTGTGTGTGACAATAGAACATGGAGTCTTTTTACTGTACCATGGAAGTCCTAGTTGTTGTTACTGAGGAAAAAATGCAGAGAAAAGAAGTTTTAAGAAAATGCAGTAATTATACACCTGTAATTGACCTAAAGAAGGGGAAGAGAGTTCCTACCTTTCTACAAGTAGTACTTCTGCTTCTACTTCCAGTAGGATGACAACTAATTTACATTCACTGAGTAATGACTATACAACACACACTGTGTGAAGTATTTTACAAAGACTAACTCTAGTTACTTGTAACAGCCCTGTAAATAATATTACTTGCAATAACTGTGGCATTTTCTCTTCATTTTACTGGTGAGGAAATTGAAACTCAGAAGTAATCTGCCCAAATTAATGGCGGAATCTAATTTCTGGTTTAGTGTGTGTCAGTCTCTGACTTAAGAATCTGTTCTTAACGATTACTGTATTAGAACTTTGTTTCAACACAGTGCATGGTGTTCACATTTGCCTGGTTTCCAGTCCATCTATCAGCTTTAAGGGAGTTGAATGGTTCTGATGGCATTTGATGATCTGCTAAAGGGTGCTAAAACATAACTCCCTTGTGGTAAATTCTGCCATCTTGAAACAAAATGGCAGCAAATACCGGTTTTCTAGTGATCATTGTTCTTGAAGTTTTTAAAAGGACTTAAGCTTTGGGCAAGAATTCATGTCATACGATTTTATTGCTTGAAGTCCTCAATTCACAGAGCCACTAATTAAGTAGAAAGGGGAAAAGGCAAAAGAAAAAGGAAATTTGTCTAGCTAATAAAGCCAGCTGATTGAAGTGTAGAATTTAAATTCATAGTCCCTGCTTAGACTATCCAGTGTTCACATTTTAAAGAATTTGTTTTTGGAAACCTTTCTAAAACTCTCCACTGTTACAATGTAATGCCATCTGGGATTTAGCATTTATAAAATGTGCAGTTAAGAGATGCCAAGAGATTCCTCATGCAAACCAGATGGTACAATAACAGCTCTGTCTGTTTTTCTGGGAGAGAAACAGGGCTTTGAATGGCTTGAAACTTATGTGAATAAATTAAGCCCAATCAATACTTCAGGGACATTATAATTTCAATAGTCGACTTAACCACCTAAATATTTTCATAAATGTTTTCATTTGGAGAAGAAAAAACAAAAGTGCAGACAATGGTTCCTTTGATTGCCTCATATTTGTATTTAACAATGTTTCTAAGAAAAATACCACCAATGACCTTCAATGTGGGAAAGAAAGTTTCTCTGTGTTTTAAGAGTGGTATATGCGTTTAAATGAGAAGCAGGGTTGTTCAGTCTCTTTTGAATAGGAAAAATCCACATCAGATAGATTGTGGATAAACTCTTGGAAAACAAGAGTTTTATTGCTATGCTGAAGAGAAAAAAAATACATGTGTAAGTGACATTTTCTGGATAGTGGACTTGAAAATGTCTTTACCTCAACCCGTAGGTTTCTCACAAACCCAAGTTCAGCACATAAAGTTGTGTATAAATGATACCTCTTATGACCTTGCTTAATTCCTGTAAGTTTTCTGTGTAACAACAGGACTTTTGTAATCCCTTTTAATTATTTTCACTTTCTGTTATTCCTTTTATTTTCATTAAAGATGCTCATTAGTTGAAGTAATCTTGTTAAAAGCAAACATTTTGCTTAGATCTTTTCTTTATCCTTTTTAGGTGAAAATGTGCTTCCCTACCATACAAGTGAATTTCCTCTGTAATTAGGCATGAATAGCTTTGGAGAACAAATACAGGCTGCTTTTGAAAAACAGATCTCTTGAGGTTTAGGGGGCAATCTCATTAATAAAAATAGTGTTTCTGGATTGCACAAGCCATTGAATTTCTTTCCCAATTAGCAGTGAATGGTTTTTCAGAACAAAGGAGAAGTTTGGTTTCCACTTTGCTGGCATTGGTTTGCCTTAGTGTAGATTGGAGTTACCAATTTACCACTAATCTTTGTTCCTTCCTTCTCTCTCCCTGGGCAAAGGAACACACAGGACTCTGTTTTATAGATAAGACAGAATCCTAGGTAAATTCTCCTTCCAAGGGCTACTTCCTCTCAGCCAGGATTGGACTCCAGGGTAGATGGGACAACTGTTTACAACACTCACCTGTCAGGTAGCTGGATGGTGGCAGAAAAGGCCGCAAAATTATAAACACAATAGTGAAGAGTGGACAATGCCTTTGCTTTGCATGGAGGAGAAGACCCATTAGTGAGAGACTTCCCCTGGGGGCCCAATTAACCCTGTTTCTTCTGGGTCATTGGCAAAAAAAAAAAAGCGTTTGGGTCTATGGGCCTCTCAAAAGTGAAATAGTTAAATGCTTGAAATGTCAGGTAATAAATGAGTTTTTAAGAAAATGAAGGAAAAAAGTGAACTTGAACCTAAGTGGCAGCCAGAGGAACATAGAAATCACTAGCTGGATGCTTTTCTAAAGTTACACTAGTATGGTAGGAGTATAGGCAGGTGGGGTAAGGACAGGTTTTCGTTACAAGAGAAGTTAATGAGGGCCTTGACTTGCTTGGTAATAGAACAATTCAGGAGAGGGTCATGGATGTTTAAGTCTGACCCTGAAAGTCTTTCTACCAGCATATTGGGCAGATATTTTTCACTGACCTTCAAAGAGCCCAACAGCATACTGTTGGAACAGACTCAACTACTTATTTCCACAAGGCCAATTACCATCAAAACATAAAGTCACAAGCTGCAGTTACCTCACGATTATCCAGACTCCTCATGAGCAGTTAGGGTCTAAATTATATGCAAATCTGTCTTATTTTCATTAATCTCTGCCCTCCCCATCTCCTACCAATATTTTTCCTTTGTTACTTTGAGAAGTACAGTAGAGAATAAGAAAAGAAGACCAATTACTAAGTTTTAGTTCTCTGCTCCCTTAGCCACAATCACATGGCTTCTTCTTTTTTTTTGTAAAACCATACTTTACACTTTGTAAGGAATTTTATGTCATTTCACCTTTACTACTATAAGCTAAGATGAAGATATGATCATGAGCAATATTCCTGCTTTTATCCACAAAGATATGGAGATTCAAGTAGATGCTGTAATTTCTTCTAGATCATATGGACTTCAGGTCTTCTAGGTCTAAGTTCAACCCTCTTTGTCCACCTTATCTTGAGGGAACAGGTTAAGGAGGATCTTCAAGTTTGGGATTTGTTTCTGTTTAACCTCCCCTTCCCAACCCATTCTTTTGAAGAAGAAGTTTTCCCAAGCAAATGCCAAAGAGTGCCAAGATATTTACCATTAAAAAAAAAAAAGCTCAGATGTCTTACCATTTCACAGGAGAGTTTAAGTCCAAGTCATAAATACTGCTGGAGTTGAGAAACTCCTCCTTCTTCTCCATTTTCAACACTTCTTCTTGTCTATGATTGTTCTGTCTTCCTTTATCTTCATGTCCATCCTCATCCTTATCATTCTCCTTCTCCCCATCATTGTTATCACATTATCGTTATCATTATCATCATCTTCATCTCATAACGACTCCTTGTTTGATTGGCACTTAGCATTCTACTACAATTAATCCATCTTTGAGAAGCCCTCTCTCAGGTTACATACGATTTTCTATTTTAGAGTACATTAATGAATGTAATTATGTTTAAAGTGACTCATGCAAAAATTAGTTGAGGAACATTAACTTGCTCTCAAAGTATCTACAATCATGTTTGAATATTTCACTCTCTCTGGGCTAAAAAAAAAAAAATTATTTTCCCCCTTTACAAATAAATACTGCTGCCATCCTCCAGGTTGCTTATATAGCTTCTACTGGTGTTCTCACAGAAACCACAAAAAAGAACAAGCATTGATCCTTGGAGCTAATAATTGTGAGAGGCTTACAGATGAAATCTTTGTACTTTCTCAAAGTGAATAGATATTTTGTCTCGGAATAAAGGTTAAGACAAAAAGAGATAAGAGAAACAAACAGTTACAGACTTTAAAAATAGATCTTCCTTACTTCAATTCCATGGACTATTATCCAAACATATTAAAGGTTTTTGTGGGGCACCTGGGTGGCCCAGTTGGGTAAGCATCTGACTTTAGCTTAGGTCATGATCCGAGGATCCTGGGATCACGCCCTGAATCAGGCTCCCTGCATGGTGGGGAGTCCGCTTCTCCCTCTCCCTCTGCTGCTCCCCCTCCTTGTTTTCTCTTCCTCTCTCTCTTTCAAATAAAATATTTTTCAAAAGGATTTTGTAACAATATGGGAAACACTTATGATTGATTAAAGAAAGGAAGAGACAATGCAAAATGGTATATATTTGATAGTAAAAACTATGTAAAATATATACCACAAGAGATTATATAAATGGTTCATCAGCTGTGTAGGGTGATGGGTTCAAATTTTATTGTCGTGTCTTCAGAGGACATGGCCTTCATGAAATCTATCATCTGATGTTTACTGAGGCCTGCACTGGTTCTGTCAGGTGGGCAACGTTTACAACTATTTTCTGTGTGCTTGAAAAGAACATGTATTTTCTATTGAGTATAGAGTTCTACATAGGATTGTTAAATCAAGCTTTTTAATTGTGTTCAGATCTTTTGTATTTTTACTGATCTTTTGTCTGATATAGAACATTAAGAGGGTATATTAAAATCCACTGTGATCATGGATTTGTTCTTTCTCTTCCAATTCTATTAATTTTTGTTTTTTCTATTTGGGGGCTGTGTTATTATGTGCATACAAGTTTAGGACTATCATATTTTCTTGATTAATTGTTCCTTTCTTTTTTTTTTTTTTTAAGATATTATTTATTTATTTGACAGAGATAGAGATCACATGTAGGCAGAGAGGCAGGCAGAGAAAGGAGGAAGCAGGCTTCCTGCTGATCAGAGAGCCCAATGTGGGTCCTTGATCCCAGGACCCTGAGATCATGACCTGAGCCGAAGGCAGAGCCTTTATCCCACAGAGCCACCCAGGTGCCCCAAATTGTTCCTTTCATCATTACATATTATCTGTTTTTATCTCTAGCAATTTTTTTAGCTGAAACTATATTTTGTCTGATATAAATATAGCTATACCATATTTTGTTAGTATTTTCCTTTTAAAAATATTTATTAATTGATAAAGAGAGAGAGAATACATGTGTATGCGTGTGTCAGGGAGGGGCAGAAGGAGAGAGAGAATTTCAAACAGATTCCATAATGGGTGCAGAGTCCAGAGCAGGGCTCAATCTCACCAATCCTGAAATCATGACCTGAGAGGAAATCAAGAGTTGGATGCTTAACCAACTGAGCCACCCAGGGGCCCCGTCAGCATTTTCTTGATAAAACTTTTCCAATTTTTGCTTTCAATTTTTCTGCAATTTTATATTTTAGCTCTATTATAAATAAGATATGGCTGGGTCTTCGGACAGATGAATTTGATCCATTTATATTTATTTTTATTACAAACAGATTTGGACCATGATTTTGGTCTTATACTATGCTCTTTATTTACACTAAATTTTCCATTGTTTCTTCCTTTCCTTATGGTGGAAGTTTAAATTATTGATTTGAGATATTTCTCCTTTTCTGAATCGGGCATAAAAACTGCTAATTTCTTCCCCAAGCTCTGTTTTACCTGCATCCTATAAATTTCAAGATGTTGTGTTCTCATTTTCATTCAGTTTAAAATAAATCTGGTAAATAAGTTTTGTCCAAAATATATAAAGAACTTTGGGGCACGTAGGTAGCTCAGTCGATTAAGTGTCTGCCTTCGACTCGGGTTGTGATCCCAAGGTCCTGGGATTGAGACCCACATCTGGCTCCCTGCTCAGCAGAGAGCCTGCTTCTCCCTCTCCCTTGGCCTGTCCAATCCAACTTCTGCCGCTTGTGTACTCTCTCTTCCTGAAATAAATAAATAATCTTAAAAAAAAATATATATATATATATATAAAGAACTCTTATAACTCAATAATATGATAATATCCCAATGAGAAAAATGGGCCAAGAGTTTAAATATAAGATGTAAGAATGGCTAGTAAGCACAGTGAAAATGTGCTCATCATTAATCATTAGGAAATGCAAATTAAAACCAGAATGATACCACTTCACACCTACTAAGGATAGCCATAAACAAAACAACAATAGAGGCTGCAAGGATATGGAGAAATTTTCACCATCCATTGCTGGTGGGAATGTAAAACAGTATGGTCACTTTGGAAAACAGTTTGGCAATTTCTGAAAAAGTTAAATATAAATTGCCATATAACCCACCCATTCTACTCTTTGGTATAAACGTGACACATAAAATGAGACATAAAAATATATGTCTATGCAGACATGCATGTGAATGCTCATAGCAGCATTATTCATAAAACCAAAAAGAGGAAACAACCTAAATGTCCACCAGTTACTGGATGAGTAATAAAAATTTGGTATATTGGTATAGTATAATATTATTCAGCAATAAAAAGGAAGTATTGTTACATATTAAAAAATGAATGAACCTCAAAAAATTATGTGAAGGTTAAAAAAAAAACTCTGAAAAAAAAAAACAAACTCTGGACAGAAAGACCATATATTTTATGATTCCATTTATATGAAATGCCCATATAAAGCAAATCTATGGAGACAGAACACAGATTAGTTGTTTCCTGGGGTTGCAAATGGGAATGGGGATTGACTACAGATGAGCATGAGGGACATTTTGATAAATATGTTCTAAAATGGATTATAGTGATAATTGCAGCACTCTGTAAGTTTGCTAACAATCATTGAATTATACACTTAAAATGGGTGAATTTCATAGTATATAAATTATACCTCGATAAAAGAGTTTTAAAAAATAGACTCTCCCCTGTGAACTAGACTAGTTCTGAATTGTTTGGAAATTATTTTGTACCTTCTGTGCCTAGATGACCAATATTACATTCAAGCCTTGCTAATGGACACAAATTAAGTGTGTCTCACAGGACGCAAGATGAACACAGCAGTCCTCACTACTCCATGTCCTAGCTATGCCAGAAAGGAAAGGTCCAAGTTCAGGGCTATGAACCTTTCTGGCTGCCTTCCATGGAGGGAGGCTGGAATGAGCTTTGTCCTGGGGTGACACTCTACCTTGTCACTGATTAACCAGCTTTGGAGGAAGGCTGCTCCACCGACAACCTGCTCTGCCTGGAGAGTGATATCTGGCCAGGCTTTGGCGAGCAGAAAAAATGTCCACTCGCTACCACCAAGCTGCTAGTGATAGCTACCTGGAACTTTTGAAAGAGGCTACCAAGAGAGATCTGAATCTTTCTGATGAAGATGGCATGACTCCCACACTCCTGGCAGCCTACCATGGGAATCTGGAAGCCCTAGAAATAATCTGCAGCCGAGGGTAAGTTCAACCTGATAGTTTTGGTTGGAGACCGTGCTTCTGGTAGGATTTTGCAGACAGCAGCAAGAGCCAGGGAAGTCAGTGAAAATACTTTGTCCTTTATGGACTGTGTAAATAATTGTCTTGTTAGAGAAAGGGAGAAAACTGCCTGGAGGTGCTCTTTTCACACTAAGAACTGGCACCATGGGGATGGCTTATCCCTTATGAGCCACACGGAGAACGATTCCGAGCTCTAAGGCTCTAACTATTCTGCCTTGGGGAGGGGGCATATATTTTAATTCTGTGCTTTTAAAAATCTTTTCCATGAAATGTAAACGGTTGACTCTTTAAAAAGGAATCACTGTTGTCCTTGACTCGAAGATATCAACTTGATTGGAACAAGTGTGTTTTTTATTTTTTATTTCCGTGCCTGTGGCATTATAATCCCACAGCCTTTTATTAATATTCATTCCTAATGCAAGCCCATGATTCTTAGACGAAGTAGTTGGCTTTATAAGCTATAAAAGGGAACCTCAGCCTGTCTGAACTTTATTCTCTCTCGAGCTGTCAGATACATACACATGCCCACACACCATCCTCCAAATTGTTTTTTTTTTTTTTCCACCTTCCAAATTCGAATGCCAGTATTAGCTAGCTCTTTTCTTCCGCTTGTTACCAGAGGGGCTAGGCAGGGTTGACCAACAGGAGTAAAGAAAGGAAAAAAAGAAAATGTGAATAAAGGAGCTAAGTGAATTAATTTCAATTTCGTACGTATTTATTTATATGTATCTGCAATGTGCTGGCCATTTTACTAGCCACTGGAGGTGTTGGGATCAGCAAGAGAGACACCCTTCCTCTCCTCATGTGATCAGATTTAAGAGAGGAAGACAGAAATTAAGTAAGTCGTGTGTGGTGTATGTTACAAAGACGGAAGAAAACAGCACTCAATCAATAACACTGGCTTCTATCCCAATCCAAGGAGTGAGGCTAGGCTTTCCAGAGCCTTGAAGCTGGACCTTGAAAGATGAGAAGAAGCTAGCCAAAGACGGAAGGAAGAATGTTTCCCCCAAGGGAGAGCGCTGTGCGTTCTAGGCACTGAAGCTGAGCATGGCTGGGTGTGGCTTTAATGGAGAGAGGCCAGGTTTTAAGGAGGGAGCCCGGATCACCAGAGCCTTGGAAACTCTGTTGGGGAGTTGAACTTTGTCCCCAAGGCACAGGAAGCCATTGTCAGGTTTACACAGGGTAGCCAACCTGGTGGATTTGTGTGTATAAGACTTGCTCAGGCACCTGGATAGCAGTCACAGAAAATGTTCCAGGGGGCATTTTAGCAGTTGAGATGAGAGACAGACTGGACAAGGGCAGTGGCAATGGGATGGGGAAACGGGGATTTCAGTGGCAGTTTGGATGCCAAATCAATTACAGTTGATTGGATGTCGTGGTGGGTGGAGGAGGAGGAAGGTAAGGCCTCCTGTTCTGTTGTGTTAAGTTTCCCTGAGGTACACAGGCTGAAAAAAATGTCTCCTTTAGGTTTTCTTAGGTTCCCATATTGACCCTAGCTTAAGAGCTGTGTGAGATCAGTTTGCCCATTAGATTTAAGGCAGTAAAAAGGGAAACAAATAAAAACTGAATTTAGAAGTTAATCAATCATTGACAGTGGATCATGTGGCCACCATTAATATCCAATATCTGGCTTTGTTAAAAATTGTTTCTTTCTTTTCAAAATTTAAAGATGAAAAGCAGTAATTACATATGTTATCTTACACGTGGAAGATGGCCCCAATTAACAAAATTTCATTTTGCTGATACAGTGTTCATGAATTTTTTTAGTTTTGTTTCTTTTTCTACTGGAAGCAAGTGGTAGACCTTCTTGATTTTTTTCCCCAAGATTTTATTTATTTATTTGACAGAGAGAGAGAGAGAGAGTGTGTGCAAAAGCATGAGGAGCTGGAGGAGGAGAAGCAGGCTCCCTGCTGAGTAGTGGGGACGATGCAGGACTGAGGCCAGAAGCCCCGGGATCATGACCTAAGCAGAAGTCAGATGTTTAACTGACTGAGCCACCCGAACATCCCTTCCTCCCTGATTCTTAAAGGAATACACACTTTTTGCAAAATTTTACATCGTTATTAGAAAGACATATTTAATAAAGTAAAAATCAAACCAATTTTCACAGTCATTAACATTGGGGCATATATTCTTCCAGACTTTTTCCTTTGAGAACATATACACGCAAGCACATTTCCCCCCCTTATAAAAGGCAATCATATTATTTAAACCTATTCTGCTTCTAATTACTTAACAATAGATTATGGACCATTTGAACTTTTTTTTTTTTTTTTTCCGTTTGTCACTTTAAGGGAAAAATCTACTCCACTATTTTTTTAATGACTACATGGTATTTTGTTTTATGATTTCATTATAATTTATTTAATCAGTTGCTTGTTCATGACATTTAAATTTGAATCCAATCTTTTAACATATAAATAAGTTGAAATGAACATCCTTGCTTCTTCATCTTTGTAAAAGGTCTAACATTTCCTTAGGATAAATTCTTTTTTTTTTTTTT
>CM053621.1:13063533-13079461 GCA_028646535.1 Procyon lotor
TGATGGTGGGGTCATAGGGTAGCTCTATTTTTAATTTCTTGAGGAATCTCCACACTGTTTTCCAAAGTGGCTGCACCAGTTTGCAATCCCACCAACAGTGTAAGAGGGTTCCCCTTTCTCCACACCCTCTCCAACATTTGTTGTTTACTGTCCTGTTGATTTGAGCCATTCTGATTGGTGGAAGGTGGTATCTCAGTGAGGTTTTGATTTGAATCTCCCTGATGGCTAAAGATGATGAGCATTTTTTCATGTGTCTGTTAGCCATTTGTATGTCTTCTTTGGAGAAGTGTCTGTTCATGTCTTCTGCCCATTTTTTGATGTGATTATCTGTTTTGTGAGTGTTGAGTTTGAGGAGTTCTTTATAGATCTTAGATATCAGACCTTGGTCTGTAGTGTCATTTGTGAATATCTTCTCCCATTCTGTGGGTGCCTGTTTGACATCAGCCACAGCAACTTCTTTCAGGACCTGTCTCCAAAGACAAAGGAAACAAAAGCGAAATTGAACTTTTGGGACCTCATCAAGATAAAAAGCTTCTACTTCCATATTTCTTATATTTCCTTATGAGGCATTCTTTAGGCCTTGTTTTCCATTGAGGGTCGACAACCCCCACTCCACCCTTGGGAGTCCGCTGAGCCAGCCACCCGCCAGTCCCCACCTCCTAGCGAATGACCCAGCTCCCGCCAGCACCTGCCAGGACTTCAACTGTAGCCATCATTCTTGACTTTTTCCATCCCCTGCGCTCCTCACTCCCCAAACCCTTCTGGTCTTCAACCCCCAGAGATCAAGTTATTCCACACACGGCACTGTCCTAGAAGCCCGCGTCGGCTCTGACTCCCTTACAGAGTCTCAGACATAAAGTGGGAGTTGGATGCTGACTGTGCCCACTTACCATGTGCGTTCCGTAGACATGAAAACTTAGGCTGTGTGAGGTTGAGTCATTTCAGGAGTGAGCAGTACGGGACAGAGTGAGTATGGATTCCAAGCCTGCCCAGCTCCAGAATTGGCTCTGCTAATTATTAGGTTATGCGTAGTAGCTATTAAGCTATGGATGCTGGGTATCCCTGGCTAGAACTGAAAGACTGCCCCTGCTTCTTGTGAGGAGAAAGGAGTAGAGAAAGGTCATCTTCAAATATTTGGTCAGGTGTCTTCCCTGATTCATGCTGTGCCCTTGGTCAGATGTTCTTTCTCCATAGGAGATGATTTAAATAACCACAGCCCTTACCCTAGAGAGGCTCATCTTTCCCCGGGTACCTCTGGGCTTGATGAAACGTAAACAGCTAAACAATCCTGGCACCAATGTCCCTCTTGTCTACCCCCTCAATGAAGGTGAGGATATGGAACCGCACCAGGGAAAATGCAGAGAAGTTTGCGGACACGGTTCAAGGAGAGGTAGAAGTCTGTTCATCGGTCCAGGAGGCTGTGACAGGAGCAGATGTGATCATCACAGTCACCATGGCAACAGAGCCCATTTTGTTTGGTGAATGGGTGAAGCCAGGGGCTCACATCAATGGTAAGTGGAGCGGCTCCATGAGCGTGGGCAGGTGGTGGCCAGAGTTGTCCCTAGGCTGGGCCAAATGGCCACATCCCCAGAGCTCTCTTACTCATGCAGAATGACCACGCTTTTTAAGGTCCTCAGAAACATGTGAGCCCTGAAAAATAACATTCACTCAAAAGTATGAAATAAAAGTCACAAGCCTGAAACTTACAATAAATTTAATTAAAGTTCTATAAAAGGTAACACTATGGCTAGTGGTCAGGCACAGCTAAGTTCTTAAATGTAATGAAATTTAAATCACAAAAGCCAAATGATTCATTCTTTCTTAACAATACGGAGAATTACCTCCTCTCCCCCAATTTCCACCCCCCCCCAAATTTTTTAACTACAGCACAAAAGACATTCCATGTGACTTGTGGATGCTCTTTAGTATGTGTGCTCAAATGGGTGGGACTCCAAACATAAGAGTTCCTGGGGCTTCCGAAGGTTCTCAAATGGCTCTGGAGGTCCTAGCAAGAGCTGGTCTATATTAAATACTTACTATTGTAGGTGCTGTTCTGAATTCTTTTTATTTATTTTATTTTTTATTTTTTATTTCTTTTAAAGATTTTATTTATTTGACAGAGAGAAACACAGCGAGAGAGGGAACACAAGCAGAGGGAATGGTAGCGGGAGAAGCAGGCTTCCTGCAGAGCAGGGAGCCCGATGCGGGGCTCGATCCCAGGACCCTGGGATCATGACCTGGGCCGAAGGCAGACACTTAACGACTGAGCCACCCAGGCGCCCCTGAATTCTTTATCTATATTCTATTATTTAGTCCTTACAACAGCCTTATGAAGTAGGAGCTGTTATTATCATGACCCTCACTTTATAGGTGGGTAAACCAAGACATGGGGAGATTAAATAACTTGCCCCAAGTCAGAGGTTCTTAGTGGTAGAGCTGGGATTTGAATTGGGGCCATCTACCCACAGAGCCCAGGCTCGAAAATTATGTTCTATATTATCTTCCAGTAAGAAGACTGGAATCTGTGAGTAAGGAGGCAAATACTAGAGATTCAAACGTGTTATTGGTGCCCTATGTTTTAGTGACAAGCGCATGATGTGAACTCAGAAGCTGAAAATTCTGTACACACTGGTGGATGAGCAGGCAGGAGCCAAGGGCCATGATTACGCATCCTATCACAAATGTGTATTGAATTCCTACCATGTGCCAGGCACTGTTCTAGATGCTGAGCAGCCAAAATAAGCCACACTCAAGGTCACTGCATTCCTGGTGCTTACGTTCTAGGGAGGGGAAATAGATAACAGATTAAGAAATAGATGGTTCCAGCTAGAGATTAAGTTCTGTGGAGTAGACAAAAGTGTGGCACGTCTGAGGAATGGGCCAAAGCGAAGTGAAGGTCTCAGCCCCCATGGGACTGGTGTTAGGATGTGGCTCCAGTGGGTAGGTAGGCAGGAGATGGGTCAGTCCTGGCTTTATGGACAGTAACACCTTTTTTTCTGGAAGGTCATCCGAAATCACGAGAAACCTAGTCTTGGTGAAACGGAAAAGAGCTGAATCTTCAGCAAGATGGAACTGATTCTTTTTTTCCCCCAGCCTAAAGCAGCGTGTATTTATTACCCTGCATTTTCTGTGGTTTCAGGAGTCTGGGCAGGGGTCAGCTGGGTCCTCTGCTCACACAAGGAGGAAATCAAGGTGTTGTCTGAGCTTCAGTCTCGTCTAGAGTCCAGAGCCCTCTTCCAGGCTCAGGTGGTTGTGGCAGATCCTCTACACTGTAGGACAAGAGTGCTGGTTTCCTGGGGGCGAAACTCAGCTCTGTCAGGCCGCCCACGTTCCTTGTAATGCGGATGCTCCATTTTCAATGCCAACAATAGGGAATTTCTCTCACACTGTGAATCTCCAGGAAGGGCTGCCTCAGATTGTGAGTCAAGGCAATCTCTTCGGTTTCCCTAGCCTACAGACAAAATTGGTATGTAATGTTTACAGAGGCATCAAATACACTTCAGAAGAGTGTGTTACCAGTGCAGTTGACAGGGAAACACCAACAACAGATTTTACTTACTTTGCAGCTTGGCTAAAAGATAGGCCCAATTCCACCCTCGCCAGCATTTTGCTCATCCTGCCCCCGCCCACTACCCCCCTCCCCCAGCCAGGGTCTGACCCTCACCCATTCTAGCGTCCCTGAAGCAAGGCCAGGGCCCAGTCTAAGTCAGGCCTCTCCCTTTGCTGCCTGGCCCACCTCCATCCGCCCAAGTGGCCTCACACAACCCTTTGAGAACTCCCCCTGCTCAGAAGAATTGGGGCAGGGGAGGGTCGGGGGGAGACACAAGTGCAATGAGAAGAGAAGGCTTGAGAAGCTAGGGTTTTTCCCACCAGCTTATGATTTATTTACGAGCTTCATTTAGTTCGTGCTTTTGTTCTGTAGAACTCCCCACACAAATGACCTTCAAGGATTTGAAATTTTTACACCACTCTCTTTGAAAATTAGAGTGAGGGACAACAGCAGGAGCGGGAGCAAGTAGAGAAAACTGGACGCAGTGTGAGAAGGCACATAATATGTTGGCGTAAGGCTTCGTAGTGGTTTCCAAAGACTAGCTGGCCATGGGCTGGATCCAGCCAGCAGATGTGTTTTGTTTGGACCGTAGCATTCTCTAAAAATCAAGAAATAACACATGCAAATACATTTCCTGCCTCTCTTTTAAAAAAAAAAAAGCGGGGGAGGAAGGGGGACTAACGGCAGCCCTGCATTCTCACATGGCCACAATTAGCAGGAGCTGAAAGATGATTGCCCTCTTTACACAGGCCAGCTTTCTACTGTGAACTTAGGTCGACACCATTTCCAGTGCAGTCCCTCTGACCGGCCTTGCAGGCATTTGGTGGCGGCCTCTGCATTGTCTTATGTGCCAGGAGGCATGATTGCTTGGATTCATCATTATGCTCCTGGGCTCTCTGCAAAAGATGTGAAATCTCGGGGCCAGGGTGCAGCCAGCTTCCTCTTTATCGGGGCTTCTCCAAGACCCAGGTGCTGGGCTGTTTTGTCATGAGTTAAGAGAGAAATGGTTGGGGGCAAGGCAGGAGAATGATTCAGGAGGAAGCAGATCGGCAGAAGACGGACGGAGAAGCGTGGGGTGTGAATAAGCTGCGGGTGATGTCTCTGTTTCGGGGTTTTGTTTTTGTTTTTGGTTTTTTTTAAAGATTTTATTTATTGGACAGAGAGAAACACAGCGAGAGAGGAAACACAAGCAGAGGGAATGGTAGCGGGAGAAGCAGGCTTCCTGCCGAGCAGGGAGCCCGATGTGGGGCTCGATCCCAGGACCCTGCCGGCAGGACCCTGCCGAAGGCAGACGCTTAACGACTGAGCCACCCAGGCGCCCCTGTTTCGGGGTTTTGGTCAAGAAGTCGCTACCCCGGATAAACGGAAGAGGCGTGAAATGCATGGCTCCCTCTTAGCCGTGAGGTGCACTTATCAGAGACAGAACCGTGGCAAGCACCTTCGCTTCTTTGAACCTCTGCGTGTGGATCTTTTAAGTGAGAATCAGACACGAAGTGTACTTGTGAGGACTATAAATAATATGTGTGAAACATCCCACAGCTAGGAGGCAACCAATAAATGAATGCTAAGTTGCCTCAAAATCTTTTAGAAAGATCACGATATGAAATGCAAAAAAAAAAAAAAAAAAAAGGGCAGGCATTCTTACCGAGGAGTGTTCATTCTTGCTGATTGGGAGGGGTTGGCATTGGGAAAGGCGGCACCCCAAATCTGAATGTTCCCATGTGTCTTAGATCACCTCCTTTCCCCCCACCGCTCTTCCGTTCTTTGGCACGTGTAGTGTCCTTTGCCAATGTTTCCGGGCTCACGGTCTGTTTTGCTGTTCTCTTAGCCATCGGAGCCAGCAGACCCGACTGGAGAGAGCTGGATGATGAGCTGATGAAACAGGCTGTGCTCTATGTGGACTCCCAGGAGGCTGCCCTGAAAGAGTCTGGAGATGTCCTCTTGTCGGGGGTGAGCCCCTCCTCCAGGGGGCTGCTGTCCAGCGGGCCTCACTGGGATCCCAGGGTCCTGCTAACCTCCCCTTCCATGTGGACTGCTCCAGACCTCAGTCACCCCCACCTCTTTTGTGGGTGGGGGGCGGTGACAGCTCCGAAAACATCTCTCAACCCTTCCTAATCCCCTTCTGGGGTAATGTGGCCATTATGGTAATTGACATGTGTTTTCCTGTGCCCTTTCCCTGGAGAGAGCAGCCTGATGGATTTTTCTGTCAGATTGAGATGGTAAGATTGGGAGATAAGGTGGTAAGGTGATAAGACTGGGAGGTCAGATTGGGAGATAGGTGCCTGGAAACCTTCCCAATATGGTCAACAATATGGGACTGGGGTTGGCCACTTTCTGGCCTCATTCTTTTGTAAACAGAGCATAGGAGGGAGAAGAGGGCTGCCAAAATGAGTGTTCAGATAAGAACATGCTGATTTCCTCACTGACATTCTCTTGGCCAGATATTCCCTCAACCACAAACTTCCATCTCTACATTCATGGTATTGCAAAGGCAGATGCTATGCAAAAAAAAAATTTTAAATATATATATTTTTAAATATATATTATATATGCTTATTTATTTTTTTAATGGAGAAAGCCAGTTTACACATGGTCTTTTGGTCCTTTTACACATGTCTTTTACACATGGTCCCCTACCCAGTGTGGGTGCCCTCCCAGCCCTCCCTGCCCTCCCTCAGAAGCTGGCCGGAGTAGACATTGGCTCCATGGCCTGGATCAGTGTGTGTTTCTTTTACAGGCCGAGATCTTCGCTGAGCTGGGAGAAGTAGTGAAGGGAGTGAAGCCAGCACACTGTGACAAGACCACGGTGTTCAAGTCTTTGGGTAAGGACTCTAACTCCCAGGGCATACGTCCAACCAGAGCACAAGGCAGGTTTGCCCAGTGGTGGAAAGAGGAATGAGTCACCCGACTCCATAGCTGAGTCATGAAATCCGTCATTTGGGGCAATTATTTGCATGCCTTAGAATGGTGGGTAAGCCCATGAACTCTGAAACTGGGCGGTCCTGGGCTGGCTTCCCTTCTCTGCCACTCCCTGGACATGCGTCGTTGGGCAAGGGACCTCACCTGCCGGAGCCGCGGTCTCTTCACTGCCTCCAGTGTTTATGAGAATTCAGTGATGTGTGTCTAAAACAATTTGCACATTGCAAGTGTCAGCAGTAAATCATTTAGACTTAGATCTAAATGAAAGTCAGAAGAATCAAATAAGATTAAAAACAGAGAGGAAGACACACCATGAGACTCTTAATCATAAGGAACAAACGGAGAGTTGCTGGAGGGGGTGGGGGATGAGGGATGGGTAGCTGGGTGATGGGCATTAAGGAGGGCACCTGATGTCATTTAATGAGCACAGGGTGTTCTACGAAACTGATGAGTCACTAAACTCTACTCCTGATGTTAATAATACACTAGGTGCTAGCTAACTTAAATTTAAATAAAACCAAAAAAATTATAATAAAATAGATGAAAGTCAGAAGCAGGTATCCTACAGAGGTGGGGATGGGGTAAAGTTGTTACAAGACAGGGAGCTTAAGAGAAATGGCAGGAAGACCCACCAGAAGAGACCCAAGCAGGAAGTCTAACCTGAGACCCCTTTTTCCCTTCCTCTCCTACCCTCCTGCTTGCTGACTGGAGAAGGGCTTCCACGGGGAGCCTTGTTACCACCAGAGTTGTGCAGGCAGAAGCCCAACCAAGGGCAGGCTCCCAGTGGCTGATCTGCCCCTCAGCCCAGCAATTCCACCTCATGGGATCTAAGGAAATGGACACACATAGTAACAGAGCTGACAGTCAGCTGATACACCTAAAATACTGAAACACTCCCAGATTGGCTGATTAAATAGTTGCTGCCCTGAGTTCCTCAGGAATGCCCTCTGCCTGTCTCTATTTCCTAGGATCAAGCACCCCAAGCTTTAATGCTTGGCAGAACATGAAGAGTGCTCTGGCCACCTAATGTTCATGCCAATCAGTCAATATCCATGCCTTGCTGGCTTTTAAATATTCTAAAAATCTCTCATGCCCAGAGAGACAGGCAAAGGCACTGTAAACTTTACCCAGTGCCTGGTTCAAAGACATTATACTGATCCAGTTTGTGACAGCAAGTTTCAGGATTCAGAGCAGAAGTCAGCAACCCCTTTAAGAGACAATACTCTGCCCTTTTAGGTAGAGTCTGCTCTACCCTTTTTGAGCAGTGCCTATTTTCTTGCTTTGGGGATTGGTTTTTTGGCACATCATTTCATCTTGCAGGTGCACATTAAACACCCATTATGTATCAGACTCTGTACTGGGTGCAATCGTGGCTACGACAATTAATAAAAATCAGCCCCTGTCCTTTGAGAACATATACCCACTTGAGGTGAAGTTATATATCCAGAGTGGGGCTGCCGAAGGATGCAGGGATCGCACTAGACCAAGGATCCACAAATAATAGCCTGTGGGCTATACTAAGCCCATCACCCGTTTTTATCCTGCCTTCCAACTAGGTAAAGGTTTCTAATGAAATGACTTGGGGGGGGATATAGGAACAAAATTATTTTATGACAGATGAAAATTATATGAAATTCAAACTTCAGTGTCCATAAAGAAAATGTTATTGGAACATGGCCAGGCTCATTGGTTTACCTATCCGGTAGGACTGCTTTTGCAGTACCACGGCAGACTTAATTCCAAGACACCATAGGACCTGCAAAGCCTACATATGTACCATCTGGACCTTTACAGAAAGTTTTCTGACCCCTGAACTCAGCTTTGAAGGACACTTAAAATGTGTTTAGTGGACATTGCTCACTTAGCATCTTTTCCCTGCCTCTGCCCCCCCCTCCCCCCGCCCCGTCCCCTCACAGACCTTCCAAGCCTAAGCTCACCTCTGGATATCAGCCCATGTCCCCCCGACGAGCATTAGCAGCACAGACAGTGTATTGGGGAACTGCCGGTCACAGGGCCTGGGCTGTTCCAGAAAAAGTTGTTCTCACAAAAGGTGAACCACATTTCTGTCCCTTCCAGGAATGGCAGTGGAAGACATGGTTGCAGCCAAGCTAGTGTATGATTCCTGGTCATCCGGTAAATGAAACGAAGGAACTTTCCATTGAGGTAGAAGCTACCGCTCAAAGGAGGTTGTTACCAGCTGTCTCGCGATTTCTAGATCAAATGAGGGAGCCCCGTGCCTAGTGAGCTATAGTTTTGAGCTTATCGTATCTTACCATAAATAATGAGATCCCCATTTGTGTGTGTAGCGAAACTAGGTGGCCATTTCTTCTGTTACACCTGTTTATAATAATACTCCCTTTCCCCTGTATTTCACTGCATTTTGTAATTCCTTGAAATAAAGCATTTTCCAATTCTGCAGTTCTGGCTTTGGCCATTTCTGTGCTTCGTGGCAAAGAAAGTGAGGGGAGCATGTGCTTCCATTCACTCCCTGGGAGAGTTGCAATGACTAAAATTAAAATTTTTTGAATTAGCATACAATCCTTATACCATACAATTTACCGGTGTAAAGTACACAATTCAGTGCATTTTAGCATGTTTACAAGGAGCAACCGTCAACACTCTCCAATTCCAGACCATTTCAGCACCCCCAAAAAGAACCCGGATACTCATTAGCAGTCACTCCCCTTTCTCCCTTCTTCCCAGCCCCCTGCCAGCCACTGATCTACTTTCTATCTTTATGGACTTGCCTCTTCTGGACATTTCACGTACATGGAATCGTGCATTGTGTAGACTTTTGTTTCTGGCTTCTTATAATTTAAATCTCAAGGAACAGTGGAGCTTCTATATTGGTCAAGACTCCTTTGGTCACAAGTGGTAGAGACCACAACTCAAACTACCTTAGGCAGAGTGAATGAATGAGGAGTGGAATGTACTGGCTCCAGTAATTAAGAAGAATACATGTAACTGGTCACAGCTACAGCTGTATCCAGGGCTCCAAGTGTCCATAGGACCCAGTCTTTTTTTTTTTTTTCTTTTTTTTAAGATTTTATTTATTTATTTGACGGAGAGAGAGATCACAGACAGAGAGAGAAATCATTTATTTATTAGGCAGAGAGGCAGACAGAGGGAGAGGGGGAAGCAGGCTCCTCACTGAGCGGAGAGCCCGATGCGGGGCTCGATCCCAGGACCCTGAGATATGACCTGAGCCGAAGGCAGAGGCTTAACCCACTGAACCAGCTGGGCGCCCCAACAGGACCCAGTCTTGCTCTCCCCATCCCTCAGCTCTGTGTTGTCTCCATTACTAAGTAAGTTTTCCCCTGGCTGTCCTCTTCAGCAACCCTAGCAGAAATGGAGATTATCCCAGAACCGAGACTCATGGGCCCATGTAAGTCATGTGCCCATTTCTGTGCCTAACATTGTGGCTAAATGAGATGGATCACTCTGGCCCAGGCCAGCACCATGTGCCTATCCCTGAAGAAATATCATCCGGGGGAATCTGATGTCCCTATTATCCAGGCCTGGGTAATATGCTCTCCCTTGAAGTCAAGAATAGACTCAGCCCACCTGACCACATGAACTAATAGAAGGGAAAGGGTCTTTTAGCAAAAAGAGGGAGAAATGGGTGTTGGGTAGGCAAATCCACAGATGGTCCACCAGAGTTTCAGTGTTGAGAGGGTCATTAGGAATCATCTAGTCCAACCTCCTCAACTTACAGATGGGGAAACTGAGCTGTGTTTTCCCTAGCTCCCCTGAATCTCTAGCAGAGTTGTGTGGCCCTTGGCCTGCCAAAGACTCTATCCAAATCCACCCTCATTCCTAGGCTGGTTATCAGATAAGTCAGCAGCAAAGAAAAGCATTTTCTATTGCTTTGTTTTCCTACCAAAACTCCTCCAAACAGGTCCTTTTTTCATGTTCTAGGTGACCTAGTCCCAGGTTTATCATGTTTGCCAGGCTGTCTGGACAGGGGCCTTTGCACCAGAATAAAATATCCATGTGATCTGCTTCTGCACATCCCAAGTGACTGTTAAGTCTTTCTGGGTACCTTAATGGTCACAATCCCAAAGGATGTATAGAGAAAGGTGTACGATAATGGGATTATTAAAATTGCCTCAGTTACAGTAATTTCTCTGACATTGGCCATAGCAATTTCTTTCTAGATATGTCTCCTGAGGCAAGGGAAACAAAAACAAGAATAAACTATTGAGACATAAAAATAAAAAGCTTCTGCACAGCAAAGGAAACAACAAATAAAACTAAGAGACAGCCTACTGAATGGGAGAAGATATTTGCAAATGACATATTTAATAAAGGGTTAGTATCCAAATATATTAAAAATATATACAACTCAACACCAGAAAAACAAACAACCCAGTTAAAAAATGGGCAGAAGACATGAACAGACATTTCTCCCAGTATAACTATCCATCGATAGATGAATGGATAAAGAAGATGTGGGGTGTGTGTGTATGTTTAATGGAATAGCACTCAACCATAAAAAGAATGAAATCTTGCCATTTGCAACAACATGAGTGGATCTAGAAGATATAATGCTAAGTGAAATAAGTCAGTTAGAGAAAGACAAATACCACATGACTTCACTCATATGTGGAATTTAAGAAACGAATGAACAAAAGAAAGGAAAGAAAGAAAGAGAGAGAAAGAAAGAAAGAAAGAAAGAAAGAAAAGAGAGAGAGAGAGAGAGAAAGAAAGAAGAAAGAAAGAAAGAAAAAGAAAGAAAAGAAAGAAAGAAAGAAAGAAAGAAAGAAAGAAAGAAAGAAAGAAAGAAAGAAAGAAAGAAAGAAAAAGAAAGAAAAATAAAACCAGACCCTTAACTACAGAGAACAAACTGATGGTTACCAAAGGGGAGGCGAGCCGGAGGATGGGTGAAATGGGTGAAGGGGATTAAGAATACATGTATCCTGGGTGCCTGGGTGGCTCAGTCGGTTGAGTGGCTGCCTATGGCCCAGGTCATAATCCCAGGGTCCCAAGATCCAGTCCCACATTGGGCTCCCTGCTCAGCAGAGAGCCTGCTTCTGCCTGCTGCTCCGTCTACTTGTGCGCTCTTTCTCTCTCTCTCTCTCTCTCTCTCACTCTCTTTCTCTCTCATTCTCTCTCATTCTCATCTCTCTCTCTCTTTCATTTTATTCAAATAAAATCTAAAAAAAAAAAAAATTCACGTATCCTGATGAGCACTGTGTACTGTATAGAACTGTTTAATCACTATATTGTATACCTGAAACTAATATAACACTGCAGATTAACTATTGCCTGAATTCATAGATACTTTTTTCTGTTCTTTCGGTAAGAACCCCTACAATAACTCTAGTCTAGGCCACCAAGCTACAACAGAAAAGAAACAGTCCTCATGAAGGTAATTAAGAGGTACAAACTCCCTAGTTATAAAAACAAGTCAGGGAGATGAAAAGTACAGCCCAGGGAATACAGTCAATAATATTGTGATAACATTGTACGGTGACAGAGAGTCACTACACTTAACATGGTTGCACATTTCATAAAGTATATAATTGTCAAATTATTATGTTGTACACCCGAAACTAATATTGTGTGTCAAGTATACGTTAATAAAAAACAAAAACAAAAACAAAGAAACAGTCCTCAACCCAAAAAGCATACAGACTAGGAAAACACAGATGTAAAAAGACGATTACAGTACCATGCTTCAGTGTTGCAGAAACATACAGTCAAGGTCCCAGCAGGAAATCACACCCACACTCAGAAGGGGTGATTGGAGAGAATTTAACGAAGAGACTGTTGAGAAAGGAAAGCGGAGGGTTACGGGAAGCAAAAAGGGATGGTGAAGCCTGACAGGGCCGGCGACAGTCGACAGTCGGAAGCTGCGACCACCCCTCGCCTCGCTGGCATGAGTGGTGAGGGAATCCTGCAATTATTGGAGCTACCGCAGTAATTCTCACTGTTTCATTCATATATTTTGAGACAATTTTTGTGATCATTGCAGATATGGCATTTACCCTTTAGATGAGGCAACAGGAGATGTTTGGGGAATGGTCGAGGAGCCAATGGAGTCTACAGGCTGAGTTACCCTCGCAAAAATAAAATCCAGCGGTTGAAAAAAAACACACGACTCTGACAGCCCATTCTGGTCTCACAAAGGTTTAGGATTATTCATTGTGTAACATAAAGGGATTATGTTTGGTCCCTTCTTTTTAATCGGCAATTTTTGACAGAATTTTTAGGTGATGTTTTACAATCCACATGTCCTTCAAATACATATTGCTTTCTCTCAGCACAAAATTGACATGAAGGCCAAGCGGGTGGTCATGGTGAGAGCTTCCAGCTCTGCTGGACAAATAAACGTTCCCCTTCCTGTATTTTCTGAGCCAAATGCTACCCCTCCAGGAGGACAGCATGGAAAATTCCAACTAGAAAGGAGGAACTCCCATGAAGCCTTAGAACTAAATCCTTTAAGTCTAAGATCCAGTAACATTTCCACTGGCCTGCCTTTCCTCATTCTCCCAAACAGGTATCTTTCCATTTCCATAACCTGATATTCTATCCTCCAGACAGCAATGCCGGTTTCCAGCTGAAAATTCTTTGTACCACCTCACGCTGCCTCTCATTTGCTATATGATTTCTACAAAGCAGCCTTTTTTGATATTACTATATAGAATATATACTATATTACTATATTATATATATAGGCTTTCTATGTTACTTTTACCTCTGACGATGATGTACAAAGCACTACTAGAAAGCATTCTTTCTGTTAACAGCAGCACTCCCCTGGTGGCTTCTACTTCTCCTATATCCTAGGAACCAAGGTCTCATTAAGCAGACTCTGGGGAATATATGGGATCCTGGGAATAAGGGATCCTGACATCTAAAATAAATAAAGTACAATACTGGCAGGCTCAGACACAATTAACTTTTTCTGGGTGTCTTCTATAAGGCAACCGTTTTTGTGCACACTTTATGAAGCAAACACAACCTCAGTTTATTCCAGACCAACAAAATGTGGTATTTGTAAACATAATCAATCATTTCCTAGGACAACATATTTATTCCATGACTGACAATCTTTCTGAATCAATCCACTGAGGAAGCATGAGCCAGTTGTTCATCAGATGTAAACATCTCTATCCTCTTTAAGCTTATCCTCTCCATGGCGCCTCTTGAAGTAACCCAAACAGATGTGCAAGAGGGACCACGCTGAAGATGAACAGCTGTTTCTATATTATACACACAATCAGTGGTAAACTCCACTTGATGTAAATCCTGGCTATAAAAATCCAGGGAAGCTTAGCTATTCAGTAGGGCTTCAGTTTGAATTTGGGACTGCCATTCAGAAAAGTTGCAATGCTGCCAATCTATATGGTAGAACTTACATGTATTCAGACATGTGGTAATGGTGACAGACAACAGTAAATAAAAGATAAGCACATAACCCACGTGAAAATGTAAAATTTCCTTTTGCTGTCAGCTTTCTTCTACAAATGACCTAGATTTTTCCACCCTTTTTCAAATTTCAGAAGCCACTTATGTTTAGAAAAGTTATCAAATAGGCTAGACTTTTTTTCACTATCCTTCTTTTCTCTCCACACTTTTTTTTTTTAATATTTTATTTATTTATTTGACACAGAGAGAGATCACAAGTAGGCAGAGAGGAGGAAGCAGGCTCCCTGCTGAGCGGGGAGCTGATGCGGGGCTCGATCCCAGGACCCTGAGATCATGACCTGAGCCAAAGGCAGAGGCTTAACCACTGAGCCACCCAGGCGCCCCTTAGACTTAGACCCAGGCACTGTGTTAGACTGCTAAGACTGCCATAACAAAGTACCACAGACTGGGTGGCTTAAACAACAGAAATTTATTTTCTTACAGCTCTGAAGACAGGAAGTGCAAGACCCTGGTGTTGGAAGGTTTGCTTTTTTCCTGAGGCCTCTCTCTTTGGCTTGCAGGGGGCTGTCTTCTTGCCGTGTCCTCACATGACCTTTTCTCTGTGCATGTGCATCCCCGGTGTCTCTTCCTCTTACAAGGACACCATCTATTTGTGTCCCTTAGGACCCTTACGACATCATTTAACCTTAATCACCTCTTTAAATGTCCTACCTCGATATATGAGTTTGGGGGAGATACAATTCATATTATATAAAAGGTACCCAGTATTCTCCTTCATTCTTTACTCTCCCTAAGTGCCGCTCTGTCTCTGTTCCCAGGAAGGAGTATTATAGAACCATGTCCATTACTTGTAAACATGCAAACATCTGTTGAAGGGTTAGATACATTCGAGTTGGGCATGAAGCCTCAGGCCAATGGAGGAAGCCAAGTCCTCACCAACAGACAAAGTCACAGAGCTAAGGACAGAACTGGAGTTGGGAGTCCCCAGGCTATGAGGATCAGAAAGTATGCGGCACGCTTGTGTGACCAGAGATTATACTTTTTAAGTCCAGAGTTGGAAAAGTAAAAAAAGTTTTTCTCCTCTCTGTCATCCATTTAACCCTTCTATATACAAAAATATCAAAAAGACAATTGAAGAGAAACACCATTTTCTTATTCCCGGGTCTCCTTGAATTGCTCGCTGTTGGTCCGAGTACATGTATAGAGTATTTCTCAGAGTACAGTTTGGGCCTCTTTATTAGGAGGGTATCTCTGAAAGCCTAGAAACCAATCCCAGTGGTCTGGCATTGGGCAGAGGGGGTGTTGCCTGAGTGTTTCCAGTGGGCCACAGCATCACCCCATTGCTGCAGGCTCACCCTGTGGACCCAACATTCCATCAGAGGCTGGTGTCGACCAGTTGCCCAGGCTGTTGTAGCACCTGCTTCCTTCTGTTTATGGCATTAAGAACTTTCTTCCTGGGACCAAGCTGCATTTGTATACTCTGAAGGTCTTCATCAGAGCAAAGCAACAGAGCTTCTAGATCAATCTGCTCTCTCATGAAAATGGGAAGGAATTCTTCCAGATGATGGGACTGCAAAAATACTTCCAGAGGAGTAGCATCAACCACATCTTCCTCCCACTCCACTTCATCCTCATCCCAAGGCAGATCGTCTCCATGGCTGTTGTCCTCTTCCTCTTTACCAGCCTCCACTTCATCAGCCTCTGCTGCTCCTTGTCTCTGCAGCAATTCACTGCTCATTTTAAACCCTAACTCCCTCTTGCTGTCTGCGATGTCTTCGGAACTTGATAGTTTGTTCCTTCTAAAAACAATATTTCCTAGACCTGGACGGTTGAGAATGGATTCATGTTGCGCACGTCTGTCCTCCTCTTCTGAGAACTGGAGCCTGTCTTGGAAGTCCCCTGAGAATTCGTCTTCTTCCTCTTCTCCGAACACTTCCATCACATTCCTCTGCCCACTTCTGCTCTCCTTTCCTACCTGCTCCGCTGTATCTTTGTTCTTCTTGAACTTTATCTTGAAGGTGTCTTTAATGCCCTTCGACAGGGACCCAAATGTACCGGGAGCAGAAGCATTTGAAAGGGATGACG
>CM053621.1:13079961-13095778 GCA_028646535.1 Procyon lotor
GTGGTGCATGAATCTTGTAACACTGAAAAAATAAAATAAACATATTTGGGGAAAAAATGAAAAAAAAAAAAAAGTCATATTTTAAGGAGAGCCAGGGTGCCTCAATTTGTTGAGTGGCCGACTCTTGATTTCGGCTCAGGTCATGATCTCAGGGTTGTGGGATCAAGCCCTGCCTGGGGAATCCTTGCTCGGGGGGAGTCTGCTTGAGGATTCTCTCTCTCCCTTTGCCCCTCTGTCCTCCACATTTCTCTCTCTCTTTCTCTCTCTCTCTCTCTCAAATGAGTAAATAAATCTTTTTTTTAATGTCATATTGGGGCGCATATTATATCCATTATATTGGATGTAATATAATCCCTTAACCTCGTGGGCTTACTGCATCCTAGAAATGGGGAAACTGGAGACAGGTGATTCAGGTCTCTGCCTCCAACGGGACTTCTGGGCAAGTCATTATAAGAGATCAGACTCCCGACCTAACTATTTCAGAATAGCCCACATCGCAGTGAAGGAGTAGCGATAAAGGCCCCAACTGCTCCCTCCCCTCTTCTCCCCTAACCTTCCTGGACTTACCTCCTTAAAGGAGAACAGCTCTGTGAAGACCTCGTAGTGGCTGTAGGCCTGGACCCCAGCCCCAAGGATGCACAACACTTCACTGCTGGGTGGTTTCAAAAACTATTGGAGAGAAATGAGGTGGCGAAGGTCAAGGGAGAAACAGCAGCCAGGTGAAGAACAGAGTTTGAACGTCAGGAGCCTTCTGCCCTATCCTCATCTCCCTCCCTATCTCTTGGGCAATGAAGGAGATGGCATTTTGTGTTTCAGTTCCTCCTCTATGGAGTGTGGAGAGGAGGAAGGAGCCTTCACTGAGCACCCAGTATATGCCAATGCTTTATCCTCCTGATCTCATTTAGTCCAGCCAATGACCCCGTGAGCTCGGCACTCCTACTTTTATCTTCCTCTTCCAGATAAAGAAATCAGGGTCCAGAGAGGCTAAGGAACTTGCTCAGAGTCCGACAACTATGAAATGGCACCCTGGGGCTCCAAAACCACATCTTTCATCCTCCAAAACCCACATTTGTTCTCCTGGGCAGCCCCGTCTTGGGGACATGAGAAGCCACCCCCACTTCTGACAGAGCCCCGAGTCGCTTCGAAGAGCTACCTAGAATTCATGGGCCCCTGTGACTCAAGGCTCTCAGCTGCCACAGCTGCCACAGCTGCCACAGCTTACTTGTTTACACAGTCATTTTCTTGTCCTGGTCTGTGACCCCATGAGGACAGAGGCAGTCTAATGTGCCCAGATTTGGCACATACCTCTATTTTGCATAAGAAATAAAATGAGGTTGCTAAATTTCAGCACTACTGACATTTGGGCTGGATAATTCTTCACAGGCTGGGGTGGGGGGCGGGGGTTGTCCAGGGCATTACAGGTTGCTTAGCAGCTTCCTTGACCTCTATATGTCAGATGCAGTATTCGCTACCCCCCCTAGTGGTGACAACCCAAAATGTCTCCCCCGACCAAATGTCCTGGGGCCTGAGGCAAAATCATTCTGTGTTGAAAACTACTGGCATAGAGGATATCACTTGCCCCTCAAACCATCCATATTAAGCAAGAACCTCTTTTGCCCTTTCTCTATCTCATGTAGTAGAATTTGAATTCCTTGGGCCTGCTCTTTCTTACAACGTTAATTATAGCATTTCTGGAATGTAATCTTAAAAGTGAAAGTCTCTTGAATTATTAATTACTAGCAAAACGGAGTCTCAGAAATACGAGCAGATGTTCATCTCTAAGCTGCAGAAGGGGAGATGCCACTTTGTGCCATAAAATATCGTTCAAAGCATCTGATTTGAAAAGTTTTCAGAATTATAATATCCACAGAACCCTCCCTCAATTTTATGCTCTTACTCAACGAGGAGAATTAGGTGATTTTTCCTTAACTAAATCAATTGGTTTTTCTGCTCTCAGTTAATATGAATCTATTCTTAGAAGGATGCGTGGGTTCCAGAAATTGTTGTGGTGTCCTGTAAGAGTAACCTTCAACTTCTGAAACTAAATCTTTCATTCTGATTGGTTGTCTTGATAATTTGTTGCTTTGGTAATAATGTTACAATTGACATCCCTTTCCCTAAATGGCATAACTTTTATAAGATTTATTAAAAAAAAAAATAACAGGACTAGTCGTACTTCATTCATTTCCCATAGCATGCAGATAATTAAAAACATGTATATGAATCTGCTAGGTTTCTTACGGTAGAGTTTGAAAGTGTGTGTTTCATCGGCATCTGCTAATGAATGGCACTGTGTCCATATAGCCTTGCCATCCCTCCAGCCCCCTCTTAGGACATGCTCCCCTGCACTTCCTGTCCTTCAGCCACACCAGCTTCTCTGCAGACTCCCAAGCACATGTGCTTCCACCAACCACAGGGCCTTTGCACAGGTTCTTTCTTCTTCATGGAATACTTTCTTTTCTGTCCCTCACGAATAATTCCCACTAACCTTCAAATTTCTGCTCAGATACCTTTACACAGGAAAAGCCTTCCCAAATCTTCCCAGACAGACCCCCCTGCTATACACTCTCACAGCACTTCTTCTCTTGCATTCAATGTATTTGTCAGGGTTGCGATTTTACATTTATTGGTATGATCTTTGGGTTAATATCTGTTTCCCCAAATGGACTGACTGTGTTCCATGATGGCAGGTACTGTTTTGCTCATCATTCTATGCCCCATTCTATGTTCTATGCTAAGCACTGGGCCTGGCCCCTGGTGGGCACTCAAATATTTGTTGAATAGATGCATGCCAGGGATAAACCCTGATATATACTGTCATCTTTTTTTTTTTTTTATACTGTCATCTTGAGAAAGCATGTCAGAGTACTCAACTCAGGTTATGTGCAACCCAAATGCAAAGAAGTTACAGTGACTGTCAGGCCCGAGAACTTCCTATACATCTCATCCTCCTCCCTGAAGCCTTAAATGAAACAGAAGTGGAAAAGAAAACATTCTCTGTTCCAGGGCAAAAAGTATAACAGATCCTTTGTTCCTTATTGAAATAACCCATCTGTACCCCTGGGCATAAAGCTGTGACATTTCAGCCTAAGTTCTGAAGCATCAACTTGACGATTCTCAACTCTAGCGGGAGTGCAGATTTTTATCAATGCAAAAAAGCACAGTGTAACTGGATGCTGTAAGAGTTTGGTTTCCACAGGGCGCCTGGGTGGCTCAGCTGGTTAAGCATCTGCCTCCAGTTCAGGTTATGATCCTGGAGTCCTGGGGTTGAGCCCCGTGTTGGGCTCCCTGTACAGTGGGGAGCCTGCTTCCCCCATGGCCCCTCACCTTGCTCATGCTCTTTCTCTCTCAAATAAACATATATATAAAAAAAAAGTCTGGTTTCCAAACCTGGTTGATCATCAGAATTAACCAGAGACTATGGAAAAAAATAATTAGTTTCTTGGGCCCCACTCTTTGTGATTTCAGGTCTGTGGTTTGGGGATCTGAATTTTTAAAAATATTCCCCAGGTGATGCTACTGCATATTTTGGGATGAAAACCACAGATCTGGGCCAAGAAGAACCAAGCAGCCTCGGAAGACGCCGCAGCTATGCAACCTCGGGAAGCCATATCCTCCATCTCCTCCCACATCAAACGAGGCCAATAATATTTTCCTCGCTTTCCTCACAGAAACCCAAAGATATGTCAAGACAGTGGGTTGGAAATTATTTTTAGAAGACCTTTATTCACAAATGTAAGGCAGTATTGAAGCCGTGAACATACATATATACCTCAAGGACTCCCTTGATCACTTCAGTCTGAGTTGGGTCTGGAAATAATTAAAAAAACCAGTTTGTCCAGCTGTGTAGTATAGTCTGCCCCCTTCCTACAGGATTACCAGATTAATCCTCACGTTCTTCCCTCCCCATCCTGCGTTTAAAAAAATCTTAACACTCCCACCATCTGAACACCTGGTTTTTGCTGCTCCCCACATCCCACACTTCCTTTATGCTCATGCGTCATGTGTACTTCTCCATTTCATGTGAAAACACCCAGTTTTCCCAGCCTCCTCTTCTTAACCCTAACCTCTAAAAATACCGTTTTTCTTGTAGGATGCCCTGACACTGCTTGGGAACCTCACTGCTCTCCCTTCTGCCTGGAGAGTGTCCCTCTCCCCTCTTCACTCACTTGCTTCCTTCAGTCTTTACTCAAATGTCACCTTCTGGATAATTTGCGATGTCACCCCTCCCTAATATTCTCAATTCTGCTTTATTTTCATCCAGCACACTGTTTTCTGCTGGTAGAGGGTTTTGTTTTTTGGCTTTTTGGTTTTTTTAAAAAGCCAATCCTAGTATATTATTAAACTCAAAAGGGATTTGTTGTTGGTTAATTATTTTCTCGGCAAATCAAACTTTTCATCTTGTTTATTGTCTAACCTCCTGTGCCTGTTTTGTACATTGCCATATCCCTGATGTTTAGAACAGTGCCCGACACGCGGTAGGATCTCAGGCAGTACTAGCTGAATGAATATGAGCCTGCTCAGATCTCTTCAGCTCCCCCTTGGCTTCTTGGTTTTGGCCTTCGGGGCAACCACACTGATTTACCAGGAGCAGTGGGGTATGGGGGCCACAAAGCAGTCCTGGGAGTCGAAATAGTCAAATATTAAATTCCTGCTCTGCCACTTAGTAGCTGTGCAATCTTGGGCAACTCACCTAACCTCTCTGAGCCACATTCGGTAAACCTGGCAAATGGCGATAATCATATCTACTTTGTGAGGTTGATGTGAAGATCGGGAATAATGTATGTAGGGTACCTAGACTCCAGTAGTGCTCATTAAATGGTAGCTAATAATTTTGTGACTCACTGTGTTCACCTGACATCCCATACTTGTCATATGGAGTGCCAGCTATGTCCGAAGGAATACAGAAATAAGTTCCTCACAGCTCCCTTGGGCTTTCGAGCTGGAGACACCCAACACTACTCTCCAGCAAACCTTAACAGTACAGCCTGGCACTAGTCTTACCTTGGTGGCGATGGCCGAAACTGCAGCTGTTCTCTTTGCAGTTATGACGTTTCCATCCATGACCTTGGAGGAAAGGAGAGACAGTGAGCAAGCGACACTCCTTACCAGAACTTAAGCAGAAAGAAGCAGCTCAAGACGAGCAGCCCTAGGAAGCATCATACTATCCTACAGAGAGCACAGGCTTGCTATCAGATTTGGATCGAATTCTTCCACTTAATGAGAAATGCAACTTTGAAGAAATACCCTACTCTCTAAGGACCATTTTCCTCACCTGTAAAAACAAAGATAATGCCAACCATTCAGAGGATTTTTGTGAGGATTAAAAGCAGTCGCAGAAATGTAAACATCTCGTACACGATGAGCCCTCAAGAATTGCCCATTTTCTTTTCTTGCCCTGGGTCTCTCAAAGTATCAAATGAAGGAGGAATTTGAGGAATTAGAATAAGTTATCTGACATCTGTTCAAGGGTCATGAAATTCTATCTCAGTGACTCTCCACTCTTGCCACACATGGGAGCTGTCTGAAGATACAGATGCCCAGACACATTAACTACTCTGTATTTCTAAGGGAGGGACATAGATAGCCTTGTTTTCAAAAGCTCCCCACAGTGATTCTGAATTAGATCTGGCTAAAAATAACCACAATCCTTTGCACTATTCTCCTGTTTTTAAGTTAGTCATCTTAGTTGAAATTTACCAGGTAGCACCAGTGTTCTCATTTTACAGACAAGGAAGTGAATCACTACTGAGCAGATTCAGGAAAGACCTAAGGTCTTGTCCTTGCCTTTAAAAGCCCGAGGTGGTCCCACTTTGCTAGGGAACCGCCAATGGTAGGTAGTATGGATGTCATCTTGTTTGAATGAGTGTAGGTTGGGAAAAGCTAGTCTTTCCAGAGGAGAAACGTATAGCGAGGTTCCCTGGGGAGCCTGAAATTCAGGGGAGGAAGATTTAAAGATCCAGAGGAGGTTTGGGTGGAATGAAGGAGATTGTCCCTGGTAACAACTCAACTGCCTTGTCTCAGGGCCAGCTTGCTGGGTAGAGGGCACATCAGTAAAGAGTACAAGGTCTAGCAACGATTCCCTGGGCCTTTCACGAACCAGCTGTGTGGCCTCAAGCAAAGTGGCTCAACTACTTTGAGTCTGAGGGACTCCAACAGAAATTGGGGGTGTGTGTGAATTTAAAACCCCCATCGAGGAATATTGTCATAACTGAGATCAATTTCTCTTCCTTAGCACACGGTAAGCACTCAGGAAGTGGCAGTTAGAAAGGCAGGAGACACGGTCTCCAGAGGGTATGGACCATGGACTTACACTGAATATACACTAAAGTATAGCTATGCCACTTATTAGTTACGTAAACCTGGGTAAAACGGGCATTGTTGCTCTATGACTCAGTTTCCTCATCTGTAAAATGGGGGCAAATACTACTACTTACCTCACAGAGTAGTTCTAAGTATTGAGGGAGTTAATACAGATAAAGTGTTCAGAACCATGCCTGACACATACAAAGTGCTCAATGAAAGGACTACTGCTCTGTTTTGATGCTATCATGAAATGTTAAAACAGGTTACTGTGTATCTCTCAGGAAAGACTCCCCACTCCTTTTCTTCTGCATTACAGAGGTTCACCAAATGTTTCCTTGGCTACTGAGTTTGATAAAACTGTATACTGGAGTAACTGGTATAGGACAAGAGCATCTACAGGAATGAGGAGACTGTTACTTCCACACTGTCACACACTTGAAGCAGTAGTGGGCTCTGGTGCTGGGCTATGCATCTTCAGGCAGGCCTAGAAACAGACACATGGTCACAGATAATCTTCACCATTGCTAGTATCCAGAGACATCAGCATCACTCAGACCCGGGCACGTGTGGCCCATTCAAAACTCCCCCCAGCTCACTCAGAGAACTAACTTCGGAGGCCAGCTCTGGGCCCAGGGGCCCCACCTCACCCCAGGGCAGGGAGTTTGCTCACCGCCAGAAGGGAGCCATTGCTGGGCTCAAAGAGCAGCACAGTGGCCTGGTGGGAGGGGACCGTGGAGTTAGTGCTGTGGCCCTCGTAGAAGGTGACCAACTTGGTGGTCAGGGCGTCCTCTGCAGCACTGTAGGCAGGCATAACCCCCAGGAAACTACAAAGAGAGAGGGAGTAGCTTCAATCCCTTCCTACCAAGGGGTGTCCTATCAAGTCCCCGTATACCATCTTTTCTCTTTCCTCAGTCACTGCCTTACGGTTCCCCCTTCCCCCCATTCCTCTGCTCTGACTTTAGGCAGTAGGCAGAGTATGTTCAACAGTCTGGCTCCGGATGAGAAAAACCATTCCAGTTCTGCCACTAACTATCTATGTCGCCTTGGGTAAGTCACTTCACCTCTCTGAGTCTCAATTGCTCCCCTCAGTAAAATAACATCAATATCTACCTATATGGAGAATGTGCTGAATTAAACAAGATAAATTCCTGTAAAGCGTCCACTTGACCCAGTGGCTAGCGCAAATATTAGGTGGCAGCTGTTACAGAAATGATTAGGCAAGCCCTCTCTTCCTTTCTCCCGCTGCCCCCTTCGCATGCCTCCCACTCCACCTTTCCAGCTTCTCCAGCCCCTGGCCCCGGCCTTCCTCACTCACCCCCTGTGCTTGGCCACCGGCACCACGGTGCGCACCGGCTGCATAACCCCTCCGTCTGGGCCGCTGGAGAAGTTGGCCAGAGCCGCCTCCAGAGGCGGGATGAGGAGGCTGGAGCTGCGGAGGTGCTCCTGCACCTCGGCTGCGCTCAAGAACGCTGGCGCCCGGCTCATCTTGCCGCCGACCTCCTAATTTCAGCTAGGGCAAAGCGCTCGGTGCTCCCGGGGGCTGCGCCCTATATGAGCGCGCGGCGCTGCGTTGCCGCCTACTGGTCACCGCCCAGCTTCAGGGGCGGAGCAACGCTGGTCTCCGCCACCGCCCCCCCGCCCCCCCACCTCCACCCCCTGGCCTAGGTTGATTGAACTGGATCCCCTCCAGCTATGGATTCTCCAGGATTGCAGTTCAGGCGATGGGTTGGGAGTTAGTATTCTTGGGTCCACTTTCACAATTCCTATAGTTAGCTGTAGTCACGTTCCTTGCAAAGGGCTTAGGCGCCCCCACCCTCCCTCTCCCCCCTCTCCCCCTACCACCACCAGTCGTCCTCTCTGGAAAAGAGGAGGCAGGCGAGATGGAGGGCAAATGGTGGCGGGGGGCCCTTTTTCTTAAATCATTACCCGCTGCTAGGAGATCTTAAATGAAAGGAGATAGTTATTTTAAAAATCATTTCTTTTCAGTTCTGCCCCTACCTGGAGTCCCTTATCCCAATCCCCCTCCTGCTCCCACTCCCACCTCCAGATCCCAGACCAATGATTGCTTTAAGTGCACACTTTTCTTTTAGGCTAACTCAACTAACCTTCACGTTTTAAAAAGGGGAAAGTTTCCAGGACTTTCCTCACACAAAGAGCCAAAATGCCTAAGAATGCATATGACGACTTAGGTCGTTTCTTCAGGGAGCTCATTCTGGAGAGGAGAAAATAAGACAGTGTGTGTACAGGAAGGAAACCACCAATAAAGGGCGCTAAATTCTAGCTGTCAAATCAGTGATAGGAAAAATAAATGTTTGCTAATTCAAAGAAAAGAGGTCATTTTGACGTTGATTGCTTAGATAAAGGTTTTATGAAGGACAGGGAACAAATCAAAATCAGTGGTAACAGCAACAACAGTGATAACAGGGACAGGTTACTGATCTTTATTATGTACGGCACCATGCATTTTATGTGCATCATCTTATTGGATTATCCAACAACCTCTGTGGTAGGTAGGTAGGTGTTTTTAGCTGTGCTGTCTATTGGAGGCTCTGAGAGGTGAAGGGCTTTGTCCAAGGTCACCCAACATCTCAGTTGGGATCAGATCAGTTGGGATCTGTCAGTTTCCAGAACTCTACTCCTAACGGTTAAGCTATACTGGCAGAAAGAGAAGAGGGCACTTCCGGCCAGGTGAAGCCTATGGGTGGAAGGAATATTGTCTAGTCCTTGGAAACAGTGTCTTGCCAGACAAAGCTGGGTGGAAACAGGGTTGTGTGTATTGGGGTAGGAGCTGATATTTTGGAGCATCAGAAGATAAAACCGGGACTGCTTCTTGGAATCAGGAGGCTAAGAAGTATGATTCTTTGAAAAGAAAGAACACACTCCAAAAAGTTGATAGTTTAAAAAAATGATTCTTGCACCAATGTATAGGGTGAAACAGAGGAGCAAAGGTGTATGCTGGGAGACAGATCAGGAGGTTGGAGTATTTGTGTTGTCACTCCTCTAATATCTGGGTTGGGAGCTGTGTAGGGCATTTTTCAGGAAATGGTCACATTGCAATAAAAGACAGTGTATGGAGAAGTGTCAAAATACTTATCAATGAAATAAATTGTATGTCAGGTACTTAGCACAGGTCTTGACACAATAAATTATATGTCATGTATTTAGCACAGGTCTTGGAATTACAGAAATGTTTATGAGCCATTATTTGTATTATTATTATGTCATATTCATTGGGTTTAAAAAATATAGAAGTATAGGGGTGGCTGGGTGGCTCAGTCTGTTAAGCATCTGCCTTTGGCTCAGGTCATGATCCTGGGGCCCTGGGATGGAGCCCCACATTGGGCACTGTGCTCAGTGGGGAGCCTGCTTCTGCCTCTCCCTCTGCCTGCTGCTCCCCCTGCTTGTGCCCTCTCACACACTCTCTCAAATACATAAGTAAAAATTTTTTTAAATATATAGAGGTATAAAGAAAATAAAGAGTTTGGCCTGTTATTCTTGAGGGGAATGAAGCAAAACCAAATACTCACTAACTCAAATCATCTTCCTTACAAAGTTTTGGGTATCATCACCCAGGTCCTTAGTAAAGTAACCCTGGGAAAATTGGCTGCGATGGAATTAGTTCTGTTGCAGCCAGTAACACAGAGTAGTTACTGGTCCTGATGCTCCAGAAACTTTCTATCTATCCATCCTTCCTTCCTTCCTTCCTTCCTTCCTTCCTTCCTTCCTTCCTTCCTTCCTTCCTTCCTTCCTTCCTTCCTTCCTTCCTTCCAAGATTTTATTTATTTATTTGAGAGAGAGAAAGAGAGCACACAAGAAGGGGCAGAGCTCCCACTGAGCCAGTGTGGGGCTCCATCCCAGGACCCTGGGATCATGACCTGAGCCAAAGGTAGATGCTTAACCAACTGAGCCACCCAAGTGCCCCAACTTCCTATGATATTTATAGGTGTAAAAGAATTTCACTCAAGTCCTATTGGAGCTATACTCCTCTAGTGTTTAAATTCTACTAGGTTGTGGGGCGCCTGGGTGGCTCAGTGGGTTAAAGCCTCTGCCTTCGACTCGGGTCATGGTCTCAGGGTCCTGGGATCGAGCCCTGCATCGGGTTCTCTGCTCAGGGGGGAGCCTGCTTCCCCGCCGGCCCGCCTACCCCGCCTACCCCCCCACTGCCTGCCTCTCTGCCTGCTTGTGATCTCCTTCTGTCAAATAAATAAATAAAATCTTTTTAAAAAAAATTCTACTAGGTTGTGTGTCTTAATAAAGTACTTTAAATAACTATTTGTATCCCTTGTTTCACGAATTAAGTGATATTCAGCTATTTGTAACCCTTGAAAGTTTGGAGCTGGAAGAACTGTTAGAAAATATTTGCTGAGCTGAAGGCAGACACTTAACTGACTGAGCTACCCAGGAGCCCTTCTGGAACCTTTTCAAAATAAAAATTATGCAAAATCCCTGGCTGGGATCAGGAGTTGTACTACCTGGCAAGTAAAAGGGAATTTTTAGGTGAGCACATATACCAGAAGTCCAACTGTCAAGTTCTGTAGAGGCTCTAATACCTCATGATGTCTCCTTTATCATTTACTTAATATATTTTGTTAAAAATTAAAATACCTTCTTTAACAATGGAATACTATGCAGCCATTAAAAGAAACAAAATTTTGGGGCACCTGAGTGGCTCAGGCGTTAAGCGTCTGCCTTTGGCTCGGGTCATGATCCCAGCGTCCTGGGATCGAGCCCCGCATCAGGCTCCCTGCTCTGCAGGAAGCCTGCTTCTCCCGCTACCATTCCTTCTGCTTGTGTTCCCTCTCTCACTATGTTTCTCTCTGTCAAATAAATAAAATCTTTAAAAAAAAAAAAAAAAAGAAACAAAATTTTGCCATTTGCAACGATGTGGATAGAACTAGAGGGTATTATGCTAAGGGAAATAAGTCAGTCAGAAAAAGACAATTATCACATGATCTCTCTGATATAAAGAATTTGAGAGGCAGGGCGAGGGGTCGTGGAGGGTGGGGGAGAGAAATGAAACGGGAAGGGATGGGGAGGGAGACAAACCATAAGAGACTCCTAAACTCACGAAACAAACTGAGGGTGGCTGGGAGGCAGGGGGGTAGGGATGGGGTGGCTGGGTTATGGACACTGGGGAGGGTATGTGCTATGGTAAGTGCTGTGAAATGTGTAAGCCTGACGATTCACACACATGTACCCTGGGGCAAATAATACATTATATGTTAATAAAATAATAATAAAATACCTTCTTTAGCTTTAGTAGCAGCAAAATTAGCACAGGATTTAATGTGCCATTTTAATCATTTTTAATTGACATCAAAATAAATGCATAACTATTTAAGACAGGGTCTGAGAATTATCTAAAATCATCTTCCTTAAATGGCTTTGGGTAAGGTCACCCAGGTCCTTAGTAAAATTTTAGTTGTCAAACATGAAGGTCTGGTATGACCACCTTTGGAAGAAGTCTCATAAAAGTGTAGAGTGGCCTTCTTCCTCCTACGCAGACTGGTGGTAGCAGCAGTGGTTTTAGGGAGGCTGAATTCCAGGTGACCAGCACAAGTTTGATGTCCAACTATAGAACATGATCCAGAATCTAGATTAGAAGTGGTTTTGCAGGTATGGACTGAAAGCAGACCATCCAATTGTACAACAAACACCCCCTTGTCCCAAATGTTCCAGAGGGAGAGGGGGTCACTGAAATACTGATGTCCTATCACTTGGCTGAGGCTGTGGGGGATAGAGCATGCTTTTGAGTGATATAGAAATAAACATCCTTTTATTTCTACTTTAGAAAGAGCTTCCATCTGAAATGGTTAAGAGTTTTATATACATTTTGGGATTTATGAAAGTAATTATAATCGACCCCGAATAACGTGGGGGTTAGGAGTACCAACACACTCCCTCAAAAGTCTGCACATATCTTTTGACTGCCAAAAACATAACTACTGTTGACCAGAAGCCTTACCAATAATATAACATAACGATGAGCACATGGTTTGTATTTTGTATTATATACTGTATTCTTAAGCTAGAGAAAAGAAAATGTTATTAAGAAAATCATAAGGAAAGGGGCACCTGGGTGGCTCAGTGGGTTAAGGCCTCTGCCTTCCACTCAGGTCATGATCTCAGGGTTCTGGGATGGAGGCCCTCATGGGGCTCTCTGCTCAGCAGGGAGCCTGCTTCCACCTCCCCCCTCTGCCTGCCTCTCTGCCTACTTGTGATCTCTCTGTCAAATAAATAAAATCTTAAAAAAAAAAAAAGAAAGAAAAGAAAATCTTACAGAAGAGAAAATACAATACTGCACTGCATTCATAAAAAAATCTAAAGTGGACCCGTGTACTTCAAACGTGTATTGCTCAAGCACTAAACCATGTAACATTTCCCTAGTTTAACTCATTGATGTGATGCATTCTAACAGATGTCCTCAAATCCCAATTTGTTTCTAAAGTTTTTATTGTCATTCTACTGCCTTTTCTGATGAAATCTCCATCAAATCACTCTCAGGGAGAGGACTAGGAGCTTCTTGATTAGTGATTCCCAAGAAAGGGCTCTGAGGTCAGTCAGCATGGATTTGGATCCTGCTTTTACCACTTGTGCATTCTGAATGTACAAGAGACTTCACCACCTTGACCCTGTTTCTTTAACTGTAAAATCGGATAACGTTAGTAATATTGGAACCAAGAATTGTGATGAAGCATAAAGGAAATCATTTTGTTGTGTTTAGCAGGTTGGTGTATTATTAACAAGTATTATATTAGTATTATTAGGTGTTATTGATTTTCTTACTTTATTGTTATTAAAATGATGAAAGTACTCTTAGTAATAATGACTTATTAGAAAGAATATTAATAAACTTATTAGTAATGTAGGGGCTGGTACACAGGTCACAGGTGTGACTCTCCCTTCCCTATCTTCCCCTGAGGCTTTGCCCTGGGACAAAGCAAACCTGCTTCTGGAATTCTGGAAGTTCCCTGCTATCCCCTCCAACCGTCTGCCCCCCCAACCCTGCCCCTTGCACTTGTCTAGATTTTCTGCCACTACCATACTGAAGGTGACAGCAGGGCAGAACTGTCACGAGGATGAGGAGAACACAGTGGCTAAGGTACTCACTTCCAGCGCCAAATTAAAGGGACATATTCAGAACTCAAAATACACAGTCCTGAAGACTTTTTTTTTTTAGTCCTGAAGACTTTTAAAAAACTGTTGTAAATGATGCAATATTGAAAAAAATTAGAACACCAAAAAATAATCCACGATGAACAAAATATCAAAATTTTAAATAAAACAGGATCAGAATTCCTGATGTTTCCTTTTTGCTTTAGCCTCCCATGTAGCACCTCATGGCATTTTTATATTTAATTTTTTTTATTTGGAAATTAAAAATTAATTAAAAATTTATCTCGATTACTGAGTTGGCGTCTCCTTAAATGTTTCAGCGAAGGCGAGTATCTCACTCCCCTCCTAGTCTGTATTGTTGGGGAGTTGCAGAACAGTGTGGTGGGCCAGGAGGAGGAAGCAGTGAAAGATGTGCCAGATCGGGGAATTGGGGCGGCCTTCTAGGCGTTGGATGGGTGGTAAAAAGGGGCAGGCCTGGGACTGAGGCTCTTGGCCACGTGGGCGCATGCGTGGCGTTGGAGCAGGGCAAGCGGACATGCGCACTCTGTGTGCTTCCGCCCGCCCATGGGGTAACGCTCCTTTCGGAGGTCGCAAGACTCGGAGGCGCTAACCGGCTGCAGAGCGGTTGCGAAGGGCGTTGGGAGGTGGTGGTGTGTGAGGACCAAGCGCTCACACTTGAGCAGCCGAGGTGCACGAGGAGGCGCAGGTGTGGCGGTTCCGAGGCCTGTGTGGTGAGTGTTGGATCTTTCTGCCCCCGTGTGCTCCCAGCCCTGGCTCGTCCTCCCCAAGTGCCCAGGCTGAGGCAGAGGGTGCTCCCTGGACTCCCCCAGAGACCAAACCCACTGTCCGAACTCGCGCCCCCAAATCCGTATCTCCACACTCCCCCAAAACAAACACCAAAACCCAGTGGAGACTTGGGGTTGAACTTTAACTGTTTTAATTTTTTGCGTTGGGTGTAGCTTGGTTAGAAAGAAGGTTTTGGGGGAACAGGTGGCTCAGTCAATTGAGGCGCCCGGTCTTGGTTTCCTCTCGGGTTGTGGTCTGGGGGTTGTGAGATGGAGCTCCACTGGGGCTCCAACCCTCAGCGGGAATTCGACTTGGGAGCCTCGCTCTCGCTCGCCCCTCCCCCTGCCCTGTGTGCAGGCGCATTCTCTCTATCTCTAAAAGAAATCAGTCTTTTTAAAAAACATTTATTTTTTTGAGAAAGAGCATGAGCATGGTTGGGGGAGGAGCTGAGGGAGAGAGAAACTCAAGACGACTCACTGCTGAGCGCCAGCCCAAGGAGTGGCCTCCATCCATCTCAGGACCCTGAGATCAAGACCTGAGGGGAAAGCAGAAGTCCAAAGCTTAGCGGATTGCGCCACCCAGGGGTCCCCTAAATAAATAAATCTTTAAAAAATATATAAGGTTTTGGGAGGTGCCCCAGCTTTGCTTTTAATTTGAATTTAGGGAAGTGAGTTGACCTTTGCAAATCTCAGCTGTAATGTAGGAATATCCTCTTACCCATCTCATGGGTTTTTCTTTTTTTGCACTGAGGAAAGAATGATTTCTACCATTTTATTTTTTATTTATTTTTCATTTCTACCATTTAAAAGATTAGAACTCTGTGGTTTTGTTTTATTCGTAATGTTGTGCCACCATTATAGCTGTCTAATTCCAGAACATTTTTGTTCGTTTTTTGTTTTTTTAGAGCATTTTTCATCATCCTTTTTTTTTTAGAAGATACCAAATATATTTAAATATACAATGTCATACTTGTTTTTTTTTTGTTTCTTTTTTTTTTTTTAATTAACGTATAATGTATTATTTGCCCCAGGGTACATGTCTGTGAATCGTCAGGCTTACACATTTCACAGCACTTACCATAACACATACCCTCCCCAATGTCCACAACCCAGCCACCCTATCCCTACCCCTCCACCTCCCAGCCACCCTTAGTTCATTTCGTAAGTTTAGGAGTTTCTTACGGTTTGTCTCTTTCCCCATCCCTTCCTGTTTTATTTCTCTCCCTCACGCCCCCACAACCCCTCACCCTGCCTCTCAAATTCTTCATATCAGAGAGATCATGTGATAATTGTCTTTTTCTGACTGACTTATTTCGCTTAGCATAATACCCTCCAGTTCCATCCATGTCGGTGCAAGTGGCAAGATTTTGTTTCTCTTGATGGCTGCATAGTATTCCATTGTATATATATACACCACATCTTCTTTATCCATTCATCTGTTGATGGACATCTAGGGTCTTTCCATAGTTTGGCTATTGTGGACATTGCTGCTATAAACATTCGGGTGCACGTGCCCCTTCGGATCACAACATTTGTATCTTTAGGGTAAATACCCAGTAGTGCGATTGCTGGGTCATAGGGTAGTTCTATTTTCAACTTTTTGAGGAACC
>CM053621.1:13096278-13151122 GCA_028646535.1 Procyon lotor
CTTTGGTTTTCTTTTTCAACATTCCTCTGGCTATTCATGGTCTTTTTTGGTTCCATATACATTTTAGGATTATTTGTCCCATTTCTTTGAAATAAATTGATGG
This sequence comes from Procyon lotor, assembly GCA_028646535.1. Classification (NCBI taxonomy): domain Eukaryota; kingdom Metazoa; phylum Chordata; class Mammalia; order Carnivora; family Procyonidae; genus Procyon; species Procyon lotor. The sequence continues at coordinate 13,096,382 of CM053621.1, forward strand.
TATTTTGATAGGGATTGCATTAAATGTATAGATTGCTTTAGGTAGAATAGACATTTTCACAATATTTGTTCTTCTAATCCTTGAGCATGGAACGTTTTTCCATTTCTTGGTGTCTTCCTCAATTTCTTTCATGAGCACTTTGTAGTTTTCTGAGTACAGATTCTTTGCCTCTTTGGTTAGGTTTATTCCTAGGTATCTTATGGTTTTGGGTGCAATTGTAAATGGAATCGACTCCTTAATTTCCCTTTCTTCTGTTTTGCTGTTGGTTTTTTTTTTATCATCCTTAAAATAAACCATGTACTCACTGTACAGTCACTTGCCGTTATTGCCTCTTATCTCCAGTCCCTGGCTACCACTGATCTGTCTCTGGATTTGCCAATTCTGGGTAATTTACATAAATAGAATCATAAAATTTGTTGTCTTTTGTGTTTGGTTTCTTTTACTTAGCATAATGTTTTAATGCTTCTTGAGTGTTGTTACATACCTCATTCTGCTTTTGGATGTACCACATTTGTTTATCCTTTTAGCAGTTGATGAAATTTTGGGTTTCTACTTTTTAACTGTCACCAGTAATGTTGCTATGAACTTTAGTATACATGTTTTTGCATGGACATGTTTTCTTTTCCTAGGAATGGAATTGCAGGGTCATTAGGTAATTATATGTTTAACTTCTTCACGAACTGCCAGACTTTTTCACAGCAGCTATATCATTTAATATTCCTACCAGCAGTATTTGAGGGTTCCAGTTTTCCAATTTCTTGTCAACACTTTTTTCCATTAAAAAAAGTTGGTTTTTTTTGTTTTTGTTTTTGTTTTGTTTTCTATTATAACCATTCTGGTGGGTAAGTGGTATCTCACTGTAGTTTCGATTTGTATTTCCCTAATGACTAGTGATGTTGAGCATCTTTTTATGTCCTTCTTGGCCATATGTGTAATTTCTTTGGAGAAATATCTTTTTAGATCTTTTGCTCATTAATGTATTGGTTTGTCATTTTGTTGTTGAGTCGTAAGAGTGCTACATATATATTCAGTATATGAAACCCTTGTCAGATATATAATTTGAAAACATTTTATTCCATTCATCAGTTGTTTTTTTGTGTCCTTCAATACTCAAAAGGTTTTGATTTTGATGAAGCCAAACATACCTATATTTTAATTTGGTGTCCTAAGAATGCATTGCTCCATCAAGGTTATGAAGATTTACTCCAGTATTGTCTTCTAAGAGTTTATTGTTTTAACTCTTACATTTGGCTGTTTGATCCATTTCGAATTAATGTTTGTATGTGGTACAGGCAGAGTTCAAATTTATTCTTTTGCAAGTTGCTTAAGCACTATTTGTTCGAAAGACTGTTATTTCCTCATTGAATGAACTTGGCACCTTTACTGAAAATCAGTCGACCATAGATGAATGGGTTTATTTGGGCTCCCAATTCTGTTCCCTTGTTTTGTGTATCTGTGCTTATTTCGGTACTCTACTGTTTTGATTATTGTCACTTTGTAGGAACTATTGAAATCAGTAAGTGTGAGACCTCAAACTTTGTTCTTCAAGATTCTTTCAGCTATCCAGGGTTTCTGGACATTCCATATGAATTTTGGAATCTGTGTGTTCATGTCTGAAAAAGGGCAGCTGGGGATTGATTGATTCTAAAGATCAATTTGAGGAGTGCTGCCATCTCAAGATATTAAATCTTTTAGTCCATGAACATGAGATGTCTTTTCATTTATTTAGATGTTCTTTAATTTCTTATTTTCCCAGCTTTATTGAGGTATAATTGATAAATAAAATTGTGGTGTATTTATTTAAAGTGTACAACATGATGATTTAACCAGTCACCTCACATAGTACCCCTTTGTGTGTGTGAGAGAGAACACTTAAGATCTACTGTCATAGCAAACTTCAGTTGTATAATACAGTGTTATCAAATATGGTCATGTTATACATTAGATCCTCAGAATTTATTCATCTTATAATTGAAAGTTTGTACCCTTTTACCAGTCTCTCCTTACTTCTCTCCACTTTTCAGCCCTTGGCAGCCTGGAGATTACATAGAATCTATAGTTGACTTTAGGCAGTAGGGACATTTTAGCAATAATGAACTCAGGATAACGGATAACTTTTCTGTTCATTTTTCTTTTGTTCATTTCTGTTCTTTGTGTATTCAATTTCTTTCGTCAGTGTCTTACAGTTTTCAATGAATGTATCTTTCATTTCCTTATTTTAAGTTCATTTCTAAGTATTTTATTTTTTTAAGGATTTTATTTATTTGACAGAAGAGGGGGATCACATGTAGGCAGAGAGGCAGGCAGAGAGAGAGGGGGAAGCAGGCTCCCCACTGAGCAGAGAGCCCGAAGCGGGGCTTGATCCCAGGACCCTGAGATCATGACCTGAGCCGAAGGCAGAGGCTTTAACCCACTGAGCCACCCAGGCGCCCCAGTATTTTATTATTTTTGATGCTTTTGTGACTAGGGTTGTTGTCTGGCTCTTTGTTGAACTTCTCATTTTGTTCTTACATTATTTTTCTAGTTCATTATATTGTTTATCTGTATTCTCTGGAGATCTTTGAGCATCTTTAGAACATTTATTTTGAATTCTTTCTTGGACAATTTAATTATCTCTGTTGGGGTCAGTTACTGAACTTTTACTGTGTTCCTATGATGGTGTCATGTTTCTCCTATTCTTTGTGATTCTAGTAGCCTTGCATATGAATCTGCATATTGAAAGAGGCAGTCACCTTTTCCAGACTTTATGGATCAACTTTGGCAGCAAAAGACCGTCACTTGTTGATGGGAGTATGCTGGAGTGTGTTGTGACACCAGGTCTAGTGATACAGGGTGCCAGGTTCACATGGCTGCTCTGAGTCTAGTGGAACAGGATGTCTTTTTGGGGATCCACAACATTGGGGGTCAGCACTGCTGGAGTCCACAGCATTGACAACTGTGTAGCCTTTGGTGAGCACAGTGGGGGTTCACTTTTACTCCAGCAAAGACTGCTGGAGTTCTCAGGGACACTTCCAGATCTGAGGCTATGGACCAGGACAGGCAGCAGTGGTGGCTGGAGCCCATAGTGTGTACATTCTTACACACTCCAGCTGGTACCCAGGTAGTGGCAGGGGATGGTTGTGGACAGACACACAGTGGTGGGGACCAGAGCCAACTGAGGATACACTCACAGCTCTGGGTGCCCTGAGTGTTGGCATGCCCTCTGTGGCTAGGATCTCATGTTAAATACTTACTACAGTAAAGACTGGGGACATAAGTCTGGCTGTCTGGGTGCAGGTGTACAGCCAATGGGGCTAGCTTCAGGTAAGCCCAGTGGTCCAGGCCTATGACAGGAGACAAAGCTGGATCTGGGCCCACAAGAAGCTCTGGGGGCCCTGGCTGTCAGTGTGTACTATTGTGGCTGCAGTGTCTCCACAGCAGTGGAGGCCAGTGTTAAGAGTCAGGCTAGGGATTTGCAGGTGCACAGCTGGAGGGACTAGCTGGAGATGAACCCAGTAGTGCTGGCCAGTGACTGGAGATAGGGCCAAATCTAGGCCCACAAGCAACCGTAGGGGCTTTGGCTGTTGGTGTATACTTCTGTGGCTATAGACTATGGGCCACAGGTATGCACACTTCAGTTAAGTCTGGTGATGGGAAATCAGGCCAGTGACAGGCAAGTGCACAGCTGGCCTCAAGTATATATGGTGGTGGGGGTCAGTTACAGGGGGCCAGGTTGCCATCTTGTACTTGTGCAGCTAAAGAAGCCTGGGGCTGGCTGCCAGTGTGGATCCTGGGATTTGGTGGGGATAGGGAGCCAGGGAGGGATGCAGATATCTGGTGTTTACAAATCCAAATACATGTGGGATGAAAACTAGTGAAATCTGGAGGCAATCTGCAGTTGGTTGGGCTGGCCAATGTTTTCTTTAGTGGTGAAAAGTCCTTTGCAGAACAGGTCACTGAGAACCAGGGTCATTCCTACTGCTTGGCTGGTACTGGTAGCCCCTGCCTTTTTTCCTTGTTACTACCCATCTCTGTATGCTGGTCTCTGGGTGGGGTGAAACATATTCAGGTCCTTTGTGTGGTGCACCAAGAGTGTGGAAGCCTCTTGCTCACCTTGATCTCCCTTGTTGTGGATGGGAACTCTTTCTAGATGGGGTACCGCCTCTTGGTACTGAGCAGTGCCAACCTGGGGGATCATCAGGATGATGCAGACCAAATGAATCTGTAAGGTAGGGATGTCCATCACCAGAGCAGACTTCTAACTAAAAGTTCTAATTTTGTGCTCTACTGCTATATCACTTTCTGGTGCTAGCTTGTGGAGGCTCCCTCCCCCTGCGGTTTATCTTCTGATTATCACCTCAGGTTCACATCTCTGCACCTCTTACCTTGCAGAAAGTGGTCACTTTTCTATTTGCAGAGTTGTAGCTATTCTTTTCTTCAATCTCTGGTTGAGTTCACAGATATTCAGAATAACTTAATAGCTATGTAGCTGAATTCCTGGGACTAAACAAAACTAAGGTCTTGTACTCCTCTGCCATCTTGGACTATCTCCCCCTCATTGAACTATAATTTTAAGTATAGCCTATTCCTGCATTCTGTGAGTATGCTTAGTAAATTACTGAACTTGAGGAAGATTGTGGGAACCTCTGAGTTTATAGTTAGCCTATATGAGGACCCTATTTGAATCTAGTATCTAAAGTACACGCAGGCAGTCTTGTCAGACTCGGCCTTTAACCTGTGGGCTCTGTGCTAACTCTGGGTAATTTAGTGTCAGAACTGAACTGAATTATAGAACACCCGTATGGGGTGTGACCGATTTGGGAAATTGGTGGTGGTTTGAAAAAGCAAACAGAAGAATTGGTGTAAATTGTTTTTTAGATATTTGGTAGAATTCACCATTGAAGTCATCTGATCCTGGCCTTTTCTTTGCTAGCAGGTTTTTGATTTCTGATTCAGCCTTTTATTATAAGTCTATTTATATTTTCTACTTGTTCTTGAGTTGAATTGGTAGTTTGTGTGTTTCGAGGAATTTGTCATTTTATCTAGGTTATCAAATTTGTTGCCTATAATTGTTCATAGTAATCTTTTATCCTTTTTTTTTTTTTAAAGATTTTATTTATTTGACAGAGAGAAACACAGCGAGAGAGGGAACACAAGCAGAGGGAATGGTAGCGGGAGAAGCAGGCTTCTTGCAGAGCAAGGAGCCCGATGCGGGGCTCGATCCCAGGACTCTGGGATCATGACCTGAGCCAAAGGCAGCTGCTTAACGACTGAGCCACCCAGGCGCCCCTCTTTTATCCTTTTTATTTCTCTAAGATTGGTAGTAGTATTCTTTCTTTCCTTATTTTAGTAACTTGAGCCTTTTTTTCTTATTTTGGTCAGTCAAATGAAGGTTTGTCCCTTTTGTTATTCCTGTTTTTATATTCTCTATTTATTTATCTTGACTTTATAATTTCCTGCTTTTTGTTATCTGTGGTTTTATTTCGCTCTTCTTGTTCTAGTTCCTTATGTTGAAAGGCTAGGTTATTGATTTGAAATGTGGGAGTTTATAAACTGCTTTCACTGCATCACATAAATTTTAATATGTTTTATCTTGAGTTTCATTCATCTCAAAGTATTTTCTAACTTTCCTTGTGATTTTACCCAATTGTTGTTTAAGAGTGTGTTATTTTCCACTTATTTCTGTAATTTCCAGATTTCCTCCTTTTACTGATTTCTAATTTCAATTCCGTGTTCGTGAAAGATTCGTAGATACTTTGTATGATTTCAGTTCTTTTAAAATTCATTCAGACTTTTATTTTTTTAGAGAGGGGGAAAGGACAGAGTGAGAGAGAGAGAGAGAATCTTAAGCAGGCTCCATGCTCTGTGTGGAGCCCAATGCAGGGCTCTATCTTATGACCCTAAGAACATGACCTGAGCCAAAATCAAGAGTCACGTGCTTAACTGGCTGAGCCACCCAGGCACCCCTGTTGAGACTTGTTTTGTGACCTAATGGTCTGTTCTGGAAAATGTTCCTTGTGAACTTGAGACAATATGTATTCTGTTATTATCGAGTAGATTTTTCTGTATATGTTAGTTCCAGATGTTTATGGTGGTATTTATGACTTTAATTTCATTATTGATTTCTGCCTTGTTGTTCTTTTCGTTATTGAAAGTGGGCATTGAAGTCTCCAATAATTATTTTTGAGTTTTCTATTTCTCGCTTAATACAGTATAGTCAGTTTTTGCTTGATATGTTTTGGGGGGTCTGTTATTAGGGTCTTTTTTTTTTTTAAGATTTTATTTATTTATTTGACAGAGAGAAATCACAAGTAGGCAGAGAGGCAGGCAGAGAGAGAGGGGGAAGGAGGTTCCCTGATGAGCAGAAAGCCCGATGTGGGGCTCAATCCCAGGACCCTGAGATCATGACCTGAGCCGAAGGCAGAGGCTTTAACCCACTGAGCCACCAAGGCGCCCCTGTTATTAGGGTCTTACATGTTTCCAATTTTATATCATGATGAAATGACCTTTTAATCTACATATAATACACTTCTTTGTCTCTTTTAACAATTTTTTTCTTAAGGTATATTTTGTCTCTTACTAGTGCAGTCATTCTGGCTCTTCTTTTGTCTTTTCGTGGAATATCTTTTCCTGTCCTTTAACTTTCAACTAATGTGTGTCTTTGGATCTAAAAAGGGTCTTTTGTAGATAGCATATAGTTGAATCATGCTTTTATATCCATCCTACCAGTCTCTGCCTTTTTATTTATTTATTTTTACTTAATTTTATCTCTTTAATGTAAATAAAATTTCATTTACCAAGAACTTGAAACTTGCCCTAGATAGGCCAGGAAAATGCTTCCCTGAATAATATAATCTCTGCTTTTTAAATGGAGAATTCAGTTCATTTACATTTGATGTAATTAATGATAAGGTAAGACTTGAGACATTTTTCTCTGTTTTCTTTATAGCTTATATAATTTTTGTTACTCAGTGATTCCATTACTGTCTTCTTTTTTGTAAGATTTATTTTTAAAGATTTTATTTATTTATTTGACAGAGAGAGACACAGCAAGAGAGGGAACACAAGCAGGGGGAGTGTGAGAGGGAGAATCAGGCTGCCCTCTGAGCAGAGAGCCCGATGCGGGACTTGATCCCACCTGAGCTGAAGGTCAGGTCTGAGCCACCCAGGTGTCCCTGTAAGATATTTTCTAGTGTAATATTTTGATTCCTTTCTGGTTTCTTCTACAATATATGTTTTAGTAATCTGTCTAGTTATTGTCCTATTGATAATATTTAACATCTCAGTTTATAATAATCTAGATGAATGAATACTCAATTTCAGTAGTATACAAAAATTTTGCTCCTATTTACCTCTGCTCCCCCCTTATTATTGTACAAATTGCATCTTTATACATTGTTTGCCGAATAAATATGAGCTTATATATTTTTGTGCATTTGTCTTTTATTTTTTTTAAATATTTTATTTATTTATTTTTCAGAGAGAGGGAGATCACAAGTAGGCAGAGAGAGTGGGGGAAGCAGCCTCCCCACCAAGCAGAGAGCCCGATATGGGGCTCAATCCCAGGACCCTGAGATCATGACCCGAGCTGAAGGCAGAGACTTTAGCCCACTGAGCCACCCAGGCCCCCCTGCAGTTGTCTTTTAAATCATTTAAGAAAAATGAGCAAGAGAACATTAGTACTGGCTTTATATTTACATTGTAATCATTGCTGGTTCTTTGTTTCTCCATGTGAATTTAATTTAGTGTCTAGTGCCTTTTCTATCCCATTTTATCCATTGTAATTTTGTATAACGTTTTAGTTGTTGCACTAGAGATTGCAAAACACAGTCTGAACTTGTAGTCTATTTAGAACCAATATTTTATCAGTTAAATTAGAATGTAGTTTTATGACAATATTGGTACTCTTATTACTTTTCCCCCTTCATACCGCATTTGTCTTACATACTACATTTTCATTTATTGAACTCTTCATCAAATAAGTATATTCTTTGTTTTCAACAATCAAAATATTCTAAAGACTCAGGAAGAGAATAACCTGTTTTGATTTGTCTAGATGTTTACCACTTCTGTTCCTCTTTCTTCATTTCTTATGTTCCAAGCTTCGTTCTGTTTTCATTTCCCTTCTCTCTGAAGAGCTTCCTTTTCTTATGGATCAGACCAGCTGTCAGTGGAGGCAATTAGTTTTCCTTCATTTGTGAATGTCTTTATTTCAAACCTGCATTTCTGAAGAATTTCTTTGCTAAGTATCCAATTATACCTTTTTTCTGCTTTTTAAAAACTTTGGCCACGGGGCGCCTGAGTGGCTCAGGCGTTAAGCATCTGCCTTCGGCTCAGGTCATGATCCCAGCGTCCTGGGATCGAGCCCCGCATCGGGCTCCCTGCTCGGCAGGAAGCCTGCTTCTCCCACTACCATTCCCTCTGCTTGTGTTCCCTCTCTCGCTATGTTTCTCTCTGTCAAATAAATAAAAAATCTTTAAAAAAAAAAAAAAAAAAAAGAATGCCTAACCAAGCTCTTAAAAAAAAAAAAAACAAAACTTTGGCCACTTCCTTCTGGCTTCCCTGATGCCAGTCTGTTTTTCAGACCTTGTCTCCTTATAGGCAATGTGGTGTTTTCCTCTGACTTTTTTCCAAGAATTTTTTTTTTAATTTGTCTTGTTTTTATCATTTGTATTATGATCTGTCTAGACATATTTTGTTTGGGTTTGCACAGCTTTTTAAATCTATAGGCTTGTGTCTTTTGCCACAATTGGGAGTCTGCAACCATTATTTCTTTAAATATCTTTTCGACATCACATTCTTTCTTCTGTCTTCTGAGACTCTGATGAATTGTATGTTAGACTTTATTAATGTGGTTCCACATAATCCTGAGGCTGTGTTCATTTTTTTCAATCTCCTCCTCCCTTGTTTTGTTCGTATTGGATAATTTCTGTTGCTCTTTTTTCAAGTTCATGGACTCTTTCCTCTGTCGTCTTCATTCTGCTATTGAGTCTATCCACTGAGTGTTTTATTTTGGTTACTTTCAATTCTAAAATTCCTCTTTTCATTTTTCCTTATATTTCTTTGCTGATACCTTCTACTTTAAATTTTGTTTCAAGACTGTAATTGTTCTCTTGAGCATTACAGTAGTAGCTGCTTTAAAGGCTTTTTTCAGGTAGTTCCAACATCTATGCCATGTCACAGTTGCTACCTATTGACTTTCTTTTCCTGTGTAACCTGAGACTTGTGGTTTCTTGTATGCTGAATAATTTTGGATTACATTCTGGACATTTGTGTGTTAAACTATGACACTCTGGGTTCTGTTTTAAATCCTCGGGAATATTGTTTTGTTTAGTGGGCAATTGACATGGCTATAGGGTTGCCTGATTTAGCAAATAAAATATAGGACCCCCAGTTAAATATGAATTTCAGATAAAGTATGGATATTTTAGTATAAGTATGTCCCCCCCAATGTATTTGTTATTTATCTGAAATCCAAATTTAACTGAACATCGTGTATTTTATCCGGCAACCCTACTTGGTTAGGTTTAAGCCACAAGTTCCAACCCACCTCTGTGGGCTGTGGTTGCAAGGTCAATTCAGTTTTGTTTTTTTTAATTTGTAATTTTTTTATTTGAGAAATTGATAGTGGCTTCTGGCACAGGAACAGTATAAGTACTGTTTTTTAGGACATGTTAAACCATCGTCTTATTTATTTTTGAAGTAGAGTTGACACAAAGTGTTACATTAGTTTCAGGTGTACAACATAGTGATTCAACGACTTTTTATATTATACTATGCTCACTATAAGCATAGCTGTCACCTGTCAGTATACAGCACTACTACAATACCATTGACTGCGTTCCCTATGTTGTACCTTTCATCTCTGTGAGTTATTCATTCCATAACTGGAAACCTGTACCTCCCACTCCCCCTCACCCACTTTTGCTCATTTCCCCATCCTCCTCCCCTCTGGCAAGCACCAGTTTGTTCTCCGTTTTTATGGGCCTGTTTCTGCTTTGTTTGGTTTTTTCAATGCCCCATACAAGTGAAATCACATGGTATTTGTCTTTCTCTGTCTGACACATCTCACTTAGCATAATTTCCTCTAAAACCATCCATGTTATCACTGTCAGTTCAGTTTCTTAAAATTATGCTGTTCTATCTGGATCTTCCTGAGTCTTAGTCTTACAGCTCACTGATCAAAGTGATTAGTGTGCTAATTGGGATGAGATTAATTTATGCTCAGGCCAAGGCTGAGCTCCTCCTATTCCTCTGTCTCTCCTGTACCTTTAGGTTCTCTGGGGAGTCTTCATCTTGGTCTTCTGGCTGGAAACTGCCCTTTAACCATGAATACTTGCCACTGAAAGTTCCGAAGCACTTGAGGTGCTTCTCCTTGCTGTGGTCCCTGGTTACTCTTTCTGCTTCACTCACTGAAAGCATGTCACACCTTTTAGTACTAATGCAGTTCACACCACATCCTTCTCCCTCTTTGGTATGTCTTGAAGTCCAGTTCTGACTTTGAAAGCTGTATGAGACTGTTAAAAGTCCGTCACATTACAAAGGAAATTCTGGCACATGGTGCAATATGGATAAACTTTGAAGACATTTTATGCTAAGTGAAATAAGCCAGTCACAAAAAGGACAAATACTGTCACAATGAAGTAATTCCACCTATATAAGGTACATAAAGGAGTCAAATTCATAGATACAGAAAGTGGAATGGTGGTTGCCAGTGACCAGGGGAGGAAGGAATAGAGAGTGATTGTTTAGTGGCATGGAGTCTTAGTTTGGGAAGATGAAAAAATTTCTGGGGATAGATAATGGTGATGGTTGCACAACAAAGTGAAAGTGATTGGTGCCATTGAACTGTACAGTTAAGCATGGTTAAAGTGGCAGATTTTATGTTCTGTATATTTTATCAGAATTTTTAAAAAGGGCATAGCCTTCTAGCCACATTCTCCATAGTAACAAATCACCCCAGGGGAATACCTTATAAGGTAAGTACTGTGATTTTTCTGATTTTACATATGATAAGCAGCTATAGGTTAATTATTTTGCTCAAAATTTTATAGCTTGTGAGAGAGTTAGCATTTGAACTCAAACAGCGCAACTTTAGATCCTAGGTTCTCAATTACTATACTCTACTATTCACACCATGAGGAAAGGATCACAACTGTTTTGAATACACCTAATGCCTAGCATAGAATATGGCACAGAGTAGATATTAAATAGGAAGTTTTTCAGAATTATAATTTGTAAGAATTTATCTCAGAGCCAATCAGAATAATAATATTCCAAATTTACAGTTTACATCTTTGCGAATGTGGGGCTGCAACCTATTATATTTTGCATCTCTGTCATCTATTATTTTCATACATATTAGAAAATCATTATATGTGAATATAATGAATTAATATAAAAATAGTAGTAGGTAAGTACTTATTTTAGGACTGATGAAAAAAGAGTAAAACAATGAAGTAATCCTTTCACTTGACTAAATTTAACATTTTTTCCAGGTGATAAAAGTTTTTGAAATATTTACTTCCTTCTTAGAGTTGAATTCCATTCTTTGTGATAAAATGGATTTGTTGTGGCTCAACCAGTTTGCAGTCCTCCTCTGGAAAAATTTCGTTTTAAAGGTAAGTGGAGTTGTCTGTGGGAAATGATTGTAAAGGCTAATTAACCTGAAGGGGAGAACTTTAATTAGCTTTTTCACTTCATTTTAGTTTATGGGGTGTTTTTTTGTTCCTTTTTGTTCCATGGCTTAATGTAGCAATTGTAATTCTGAAGAGTAACCAAAGGATATATCAATAGAATAGATAATGAAATGTGGTAAAGGGTGAAAAAGGCTAGAAAGCCATTCGTATTGTAGAATGGAGCTGAATAATATGTTTAAATTGTATACATATATATGCACAAGGGTATAGACTCACACACAGGTACACATATATAGACTCTTAATTATCACAATCCTTTTGTTTCTTTTGCAGAAAAGGAAGATATTTTCTTTAATTGTGGAAATCTCCATGACAGTCTTCTTCTCTCTATTGATTTTGCTTTATCGCAGCGATATAAAGAAGACGTTTCAGAATGTCACAGAATTCAGGCCTCTTTTTTTGATGACCTTTCCTACTGTCCTTAATGGGAAACATGAATATCAATTAGCTTACGTGCCTTCTAAAAGTGACGCGGTAAAAAATATTACTGAGATGGTCAAAGACACATTACGTTTCAACTTTTCAGGTGAGAAATTGTGATGTCTAAAATGTTTTTTGGGGGCGCCTGGGTGGCTCAGTCGTTAAGCGTCTGCCTTCGGCCCAGGTCAGATCCCGGCATCCTGGGATCGAGCCCCGCATCGGGCTCTCTGTGCGGCAGGGGGCCTGCTTCTCCCGCTACCATTCCCTCTGCTTGTGTTCCCTCTCTCGCTGTGTTTCTCGCTGTCAAATAAATAAAATCTTTAAAAAAAAAAAAATAAATAAAAAAAAAAAATAAAATGTTTTTTGGTGGTTCAGTGGGTTAAAGCCTCTGCCTCCAGCTCAGGTCATGATCTCAGGGTCCTGGGATGGAGCCCCACATCAGGCTCTCTGCTCAGCAGGGAGCCTGCTTCCCCCCTCTCTCTTTGCCTGCCTCTCTGCCTACTTGTGATCTCTCTCTCTGTGTCAAATAAATAGAATCTTTAAAAAAAATGTTTTTTGTAGGGATGCCTGGGTGGCTCAGTCAGTTAAGCATCTGCTTTCGGGCTCAGGTCATGATCCCAGGGTCCTGGGATTGAGCCCTGCATCAGGCTCCCTGCTCACTGGGGAGCCTGCTTTTCCCTTTCCCTCTACCTGCTGGCCCCCTCCGAGCTTATGCTCACTTGCTCTCTCTCTAATAAATAAATAAAAATCTTAAAAAAAAAAAAGAAAATTTTTTGTAGCATAATTGTTTTTGAAAAGACATACTTCAGTGACCATAAACTTGTACATTAATCTCCTGAATATAATAAAATAAGCTCTGTCACATAATAGCAGACACATTCTTTTCATAGTCATAAACAAAATATAATATTTAAAATTAGATAATGGAATTATCTAATTATAAATCTTCTTTGTCTCTGACTGTGTTCTTAAACTAGGGTACGCACCTTATAGTGTGCCAAAGAGAGACAGAACCTCAAGATGACTTGAATAGTTTCTTCTTGAATGCATGCATAAACTCTACCTCAAGATTATTAATTTTAAACATTTTAATGAAAATATTACTTAAGTATGATATATGAATGCATTTGAAAACAATATAGAATTATTCCAAAACAATTCTCATCACTTTACACTTGCCTCCCTCTACACCTAGTTTCTTTTCTCTGTCATTAAAAACACTGTCAGAATTTTGGTAAGCATCTCTCCTGTCTTGTCTCATACTTTTACACGTGTGTGGGTTTATTCTATTGTATACTCACACAATTATGTATTTTCCTCATTTTAAGGGCGTGTTTATGGGGTGTTTTTTTGGTCCTTTTTGTTCCATGGCTTAATGTAGCAATTCTAATTCTGAAGAGTAACCAAAGGATATATCAGTAGAATAGATAATGAAATGTGGCAAAGGGTGGGTAGATGGGGAGGGTAGATGCTATATATTTACTTTGCCATCCTAAAAACCATCTTTAAAAAATAAAACTTTACATTGTATCACTTAATGCACAATTCCCATGGATTTTAAAATTAGAAATTAGAAGTCATGAATCTCCAAAGAACATTATTAGTGCTTGTGATGGGCTGAACGTTACCTTTTTAAGTATCCCTTTATGTGGAGTAGGGGATAGAGAACAGGCTGCTGTTCCTTATCCTCTGCTCTTATGGTAAAGTCTAAGAGGCATTGTTATTCTGTCATATTGAAGCTTTCATGAGAAAGTGTGTCTGAAGACTGGAGTAGAGATCTGATGGGTTGAAAGTCCATGGTGGCATTTGTTAATTAATGTCTAATATAGTAAAGTGCTAATTTAAAGGGAAGGAAGCTGAGAAAATTTCCTCCTCTTGATTGAGGCAGGTAACCTTGTTCTAGTTTCTGTTGAACCAATTCTAGGCAAAATAGCTCAGTGGATATGAGAGGATATGTGTAAAAGTCTTCATTTGGGAAACTTCCATATTCAGATTTTAGTGCTACTCTGAAGAATTATAACTTTTTAAAACAACTACTCACTAGAAGCTTTTATTTACTTTTTAAAGATTTTATTTGTTTATTCAAGAGAGAGTGTGCCTGTACAAGTAGGGCGAGGGGCAGAGGGAGAAGCAGACTTGGAGATCACTGAGCCAAAGGCAGACACTTAACTGACTGAACCACCCAGGTGCCCCTACAAGATTTTTATATACCAATTCAAGTTCAGGTAGTACAGTATCTGAATAGCATAGTATAGTGTATCTACTATTAATATAATTGTGATTAGAAAGCTGGTGTTGGGTAAGACATTTATATTGGTGTTTGATAACTTGGTTTAATCAATATATAGTAATAATGTCTGTTAAAATCTGTGACAAAGAGGGCACCTGGTTGGCTTAGTTGGTTAAGCATCTGCCCAGTCCTGCATTGGCTCCCTGCTTGGCAGGGAGCCTGCTTCTCCCTCTCCCTCTGCCTGCTGCTCTGCCTACTTGTGCTCTCTATCTCTCTGTCAAATAAATAAATAAAATTTTAAAAATTTTAAAAATCTGTGGCAGAGAATTCTTGAGGATTATACAGTGCTTTACTTTTAGCACAATGGAAGGGCCTCAATCCACACACATACACACATTGATTTTGAAAAATCTCAAACCTATGGAGAAAATGCAAATATGCTGAAATTTACCAAATAACATTTGCCACACTTACTTTTTTATTAGCCCTCTATACACACACATTTATATGCACATATATAATATGTATGTAAGTGAAACTTACATATATATGTAAATGAAACTAAAAGAATATATATAAAATTACTGGATTTTTTTTTTCTCAACCATTGAGAGTAAGGTGCATTCATCATGACATATCACCTTCAAACACTATACGTATCTCCTAGTAAGGACATTCTCCAACATAACCTTTACAATTATTATACCCAAGAATTTTAAAATTGATACAATGATATTATCTAATATATAGTCAATATTTATATTTTTCTAATTGTCCTGATGAGATTCTTTAGAGCTTCTTTCTTTTTTGTAATCCAGAATCCAGTTACTGATTTTTTTTTAAGATTTTACTTATTTATTTACTTATTTATGTATTTATTTAGAGAGTGTGTGCAAGTGAGTATAGTTGGGGGAGGAGCTGGGGAAACTGAATCTCAGGTAGACTCCTCTCCTCAAGCACAGACCCTGTCTCGGGGCCTGATCCCAGGACCCTGAGATAGTGACCTGAGCTGAAACCAAGAATTGGAAACCCAACCAACAACCACCCAGGCTACTTCCTGTTGGAGATTTTTAAATATTCAATGGGCTTCAGAGACTTTTCTGTCAAGGGTCAGATAATAAATATATTAGGTTTTATGGCCTATGTGGGTTTCTATTAAATATTCTTTTTTTTTTTTTTTTTTTTTTTTAGGGCCTTTTAGAGATGTAAAAGACATCCATAGCTCCCAGGCCCATACCAAAATAGATGGGTAGATTTGACCTGCACAGGACCATAATTTGCTGACCTCTGCCTTAGAATACTTTTTTAGACTGATTTTGTTGTTTTGTCTTTAATGACATTGATATTTTTAAAAGACTTCGCCAATTATCTTGTAGAAGTATGTAGAAGTCATACATAAAAATTTGTATTTGTCTTGCTTCTTCCTTACATTTAGTTTCCCTTTGGTCATTTGTGTTGAAAATATTACATTTTTCTTGTAAGATCCTCTTAGTGAATCACTTTTGGAAGCTTATTACCTGTTTGTTCCTCAATTGGTGGTATCATGCTTGCTCATTTTAGAGTTAAGATGGATTTCCACCAGTTTCTATTGTCAAGGCAGTTTTCCTCTTTGTAGTTAATAAGGAATCTGTAATTCTAAGTTAGGGCACTTTCAGCACCCTAGAAGCTTCCTTTGTGTCAAGTTGCAGTTAAGACTCCCCCAAATTTAACTACTACTTTAACATCTAAGACCGTAGATTAGTTTTGCCTGCTTTTCACCTTATGTAAATGAAGCTATTCAGTATATTCTATGATAGCATTCTATGTTACATATAGTATGATATAGTTTTTGTGTGCTTTCACATAGCAGCATATTTGTAAGAGTCATCCAAATTGTGTGAGATCATAAATCACTAATTTTCTTTATAGTGTTCCATTATGTTAATATTATATAATCTATCTCTTTATTATTGGTGAACTTTTGAGTAGATTCCAGATTTTAACTACTATGAGTAGTGCTATTGTGAACATTTTTATAAGCACCTTTTGATGAACATATATACACCTTTCTGTATGGTATATAGCTAGGAGTGACATTTTTGGGTCATGTATTTAGATTTACAGAAGTGTATGAGAGTTTCAGTTCCATATCTTCACCAACACTTGATATGTTCTATCTTTTGATAGAAAGTAACTAATGAAGCCATTCTTGTCTGTTCCCTGTCTCAGGAGAAAAATTTTCGGTATTTCACCATTGAGCAACATATTTATTATATGTTGTTTGTAGATGTTCTTTATCAGGTTTAGAAAGCTTCTTTCTATTCCTTGTTTGCTAAGATTTAAAAAAAAAATCATTAATTAGTATTAAGTTTTGTCAAATGCCTTTTCTGTGTTTATTGAGATGGTCATGTGATTTTTCTTATTTTTGTTAATATAATGATTTTTCAACTATTGAATTATCCATCCATTTACTTGGGTTTATTCTGTGAATTTTATTTGCTAATATTTTGTTAAGAAATTTTAGGGGGTGCCTGGGTGGCTCAGTAGGTTAAAGCCTCTGCCTTCAGCTCAGGTCATGATCTCAGGGTCCTGGCATCGAGCCCCGCATCGGGCTCTCTGCTCAGCAGGGAGCTTGCTTCCCCCTCTTTCTCTGCCTGCCTCTCTGCCTCCTTGTGATCTCTCTCTCTGTCAAATAAATAAATAAAATCTTAAAAAAAGAAAAAAAAATTTTATATGCATGTTTAAGACATTAGTCTATTTTTTAAATTTTTGCTCATTTATTTGAGAGAGGGCGTGAAAGAGAGTAGGGGAGGGGCAGAGGGAAAAGCAGACTTTAAGCAGGGAGCCTGATGCAGAACTCCATCCTGGGACTCCGCAGTTACGACCTGAGCCAAAGGAAAATGCTTAACCGACTGAGCCACCCAAGTGCCCCAAGATATTAGTCTATTTTGTGTTCTTTGTTCTATGAGTTATTGAGAATATATTGCCTCCTCACTCAGTGTGGAGCACATGCAGGACTTGAACTCACAACCCTGAGATCAACAGTCAGACACTTAACCAGCTGAGCCACCCAGATGCCCCAAAACTTCATCTTTTAATACACTTTGTTATTCACCCATTGTGTTTCTATATAAATTTTAGAATCAGCTTGTAATTTTTTCATAAAAATTGTTTGGAGTTTTTTGGGAAATGTTTTATTTTATTTTTTTATTTTTTTAAAGATTTTATTTATTTATTTGACAGAGAGAGAGAGATCACAAGTAGGCAGAGGCAGGCAGAGGGGGGCCGGGAAGCAGACTCCCCGCTGAGCAGAGAGCCCGATGCGGCGCTAGGTCCCAGGACCCCGGGATCATGACCTGAGCCGAAGGCAGAGGCCTTAACCCACTGAGCCACCCAGGTGCCCCAGGAAATGTTTTATTTTTAAAATTTTATTTACCAGTTTTATTTTTATATTATTTATGATTGACAAATAAAAACTGTATATATTTAGGTCACATAATACTATGTTTTGATATACATATACCTTGAGTATCACAATCAAGTTAATTAACATACCCATCAGGTCACATAGTTACCTTTTTTTGTGGTGAGCACTCTTGAGATCTAGTCTAGAAGATCGATATTATGTTTTGTTTTGTTTTATTTAAATCCAAGTTAGTTAATAGATTGTTTGGATTTTTACTAGAATTGCAACTTTATATGTCAGTTTTTACAGAAAAGACATCTTTACAGTATGGATCTTTGCACATGTTGTATAACTTTATTTTAAAAATAAAATTTTCAAAGTTTTTAAAGCTTTAAAGTTTTTAAAGCTTTCAAAGACTTTAATAACCTGTTAACATTGGAAATATTTTAATTCTTAAGAAAAAACTTTAGTCATTTAAACACACACATTTACCTGTATGTGTGTGGTTGTGTCTGTTTCGTTTTGAGAGTGTGTTTTTTAAAATTTCATACAGATTAATTTGTGAATAAGAAAAGTACTACTTTTTTTATTTTTAAAAATTTTTATTTTTAAATTTTTAATTCAAATTCTACTACAATTGTTTTCTAGAATACAATTTATTCTACAATTATTTTTTTAATATTTTATTTATTTATTTGACAGAGAGAGAGAGATCACAAGCAGGCAGAGAGGCAGGCAGAGAGACAGGGGGAAGCAGGCTCCCTGCTGAGCAGAGAGCCGGATGTGGGCCTCGATCCCAGGACCCTGGGACCATGACCTGAGCCGAAGGCAGAGGCTTAACCCACTGAGCCACCCAGGTGCCCCACAATTATTTTTTGAAATAAACCTTCTACAGAAATAATTTTGTCACTTACTTCCTTTCAAATTTTTTTAATTGCTAGATTTCAAAATACAATTGAAAAGTTCTGGGGTGCCTAGGTGGCTCAGTGGGTTAAAGCCTCTGCCTTTGGCCCAGGTCATGGTCTTGGGGTCCTGGGATCGAGCCCCACATCAGGCTCTCTGCTCAGTGGGGAGCCTGCTTCCCGCTCTCTCTCTGCCAGCCTCTCTGCCCACTTGTGATCTCTCTCTTTCTCTCTGTCAAATAAATAAAATCTTAAAAAAAAAGTTCCCCTTGTCACAGTTTACCTTAATACACAGTTATTGTAATGATTAAATATTGTTTATAATGTGTTCCAACTTTTATAAAACAAAATAATTTTTGCATACCCCAGATATCTATTTGGTCATCTGTAATGTCATTGTAATAATGTTTAAAATGTATTGTGTTACAACAGGATTATGGTATTTGTAGTACAGATAGGGATAATCATTAGATATTTTCCATTTATGTGATGACTTACTGAAATTTTTTCTCTACAGTTCAAGGCTTTTCTTCAGAAGCACATTTTGAGAAGTACATTCAGTATGAGAAGAAACCTACGGTTCGTGTTCTGGCTGCTATTGTATTTGATCATGACTTCAAAAATAGTGATGACCGTTTGCCACTTCAGGTAAGAAATTTTTGTCTGAAGAATTTATATTAAATATTAGGTTTTAGAGATTTAATGAGATATAAGTAACCTCCCCATTTTATAAATGGGAAAAATTTTAAGTTGTCCAAGATCCTACTAGTAGATAACAAAACAGGGATTCGAATCCTGTGCCTATTTATTTTGTTTTATTTTACCTTTTAAAATATTTTATTTATTTATTTGTCAGAGCGAGTGAGTGCATAAGCAGAAGGAGCAGCAAGCAGAGGGAGCGGGAGAAGCAGGCTCTCACTGAGCAAGGCGCTCAATGCGGGACTCGATCCCAGGACCCTGGGATCATGACCTGAGCCTAAGTCAGCTGCTTAACCAACTGAGCCATCCAGGCGTTTCTGTGCCAACTTTTTAATACCTGTGTTTTTAATGTGAGGAGAAAACTGTTATCTGCTACCTTATAGTCTTAAATTCAGAAAATAGAGTTAACAGGAGCTTTAGTAAGGATATTCACTTTACAGATCTCCCTGCCCAGGAAGATTCTTCCAGTCCTGCCAATGGTGGTTAAGAAAATAACAATGTAGCTAGGTAAAAAAGATGGGTTGGAATGTCTCTTCCCTGTTTAAATACCTTCTGGAATTTCAGATAGTGCATATCTGTAATATGATATTAAACTCTTTAATGAGCTAATTTTAAGTGTAATTGGCATTCTAATTTTGTATCTGAAGTGACTTTTATAACAAAGCTATTCTTATATGAAAGTTAAAAGCAAAAACAAAACAAGAACACCTCACTCATATCTGGATGTCATTTAAGCTGTTCCCTTTTCTGGGACTGTGAACTGCAGGAACTTTTATGTCTTCTTATTAGAACAATCCACCTGCTTGCTTGTTTTGCTTTGGTGAATGCCCCCTGTTTTTTACTTTGCATCATATTTTAATGTATTTCTTTTATGTCTCCAAAGAGGTTATTGCTTTAATTTTCAAAATTCTTGATTGTCTCTGGTGGTGTGAACGGAAGTTTATGTAACCCCACCAGTAACTCGTCTGGAGGTCCTCGAAATGTTAAAGTTTGTCCATTTAAAAAAAAAAAAAAGGCATATACATATACACCAGCAGAGATTCCAACATGAAAGACTTGTTTCTTTTGAGTGAATTATCTAATTTCTCTTCTACATCTCTAGTGTCAGCTTTTAGGGTTTTCCAGCTTGCATCAGAATTAGGACAAACCCCAAGGAAGACTCTGATAAATAACATCCCTCAAGGAGAGAAAATGGATAGTGTTCAAACTTTGGTAACTTGGTGTATCTCTTTACCACAAGTTAGAGATGAGCCGGCCAAGGTTGAGAGAAATGATCAAACTATAGTATTTATGCACAGAGCCAAATCCTGCTTAGGATACAAGTGTTTGCTAATGGAAGGAAGGGAAGAGAAAGGAAAATCACTGGTAGGACAGTAGGTAGCCTTTCTTTCTGTTCCGTCCTCTCCTCACTTTTCCCAGCTGTGCCTGCTTTATACTAGTTATAGCCTCAAAACTATTTGCTGGTGGTGATACAGGTTCATTGGTATATGTAGAGCCTCTGGCTCAAATTCCAAATAACTTTGGTGCAGTACAAGCTTCCATTTTGTTGATGTTTCGCTGTGTCTAGCATTTAGAATGGATACCTGACAAGACTTTTCCCCAGATTATTTCTCCAGGTGCCTGTTCTCTTTTTCCACAATTTATCTAGCAAAATGTTTTACCTGTTTTCTGAGTTCGTGACCTCTTATACCCTCCCTGCCCCCCAAAACCAACTCTTCTTAGCCGATTTTCTTGGGCAAGACCTCTTTCTACCATAGATAATACAATGATCCACCAAGAACACAGAAAAGATCATGTCATTGTGCTGTGTAAAACACTCCAGGGATTCTCCATGAACTACAGAAGGTCCTTTGTGTGGAATTCAAGGTCATCAGTGACCTGTTTGCTGAATAGCCCTCAGCCTCGTATTGCCTCTTCTCTCTTTGAACTTCATGCTCTAGCAATATTGAACCAGTAGTAGTTGTTTGTATGTACTATGTGGTCTATTGCTTCTCTGCCTTTGATCACATTATCCTCTTTCCTTTTGATGCTCTGCCTGTCCCTCTTTTTCTGGGGTAATTCTTATTATTAATTTCTATAAATTGGAATTTATTCAACTAAATACTAAATACAGCTGTAACTACCTATCCAAAATCTCCCCTTCTCTCTTTGCTTCCTGAATACTTGGTCACTTCCTTGAGGTCAAGAATTGTGTATTGATAATATGTAGCTACTTAAAATGTTGCTTTTTAATTACTGAGTTATGTAAATGTTTGCCTAGACTTGGTGCACTTGCCAGTTCCTTCTCATGCTACTGACTTCTTTCTCTTTTCAGCCTTTACTGATCTTTGGCATCTGTAGCTTCTTGCCTTGTCAGGCTATTCAGATCTACCATAATTTACCCTGAAGTTGGCTCAGCTCTCTAGATAAATCATTTTCTTTTCATGTAGTATTTAAAATATGTAGCATTATACATTTAAATTTTATTATCCCTACTCTTTTTCCTTTTCTGTTAGTCACTTTTTGAAGAGGGAGATAATCTTTACCATAATTGGCTAACATAATAGGAAAGAAAATAAATAGAACTGTTTGAGGCCTTGCTGTGCTAGACAAGCCTGTTGTGGATGTAGAAAAGTTGTGGATGTAGAAAAATACATTGGTAATGATCGAGGTACCACTGTTGGAATTGATTCTCTAATTTCTCTTTCTATATTTTCATTGTTAGTATAAGAAAGCAACTGATTTCTGTGCATTGATTTTTATATCCTGCCACATTACTGAATTGCTATATGAGTTCTAGTAGTTTGGGGGGTGGAGTCTTTTGGGTTTTCCATGTCATCTGCAAGGAGAGAGAGTTTGACTTCTTCTTTGCCAATCTGAATACTTTTTATTTCTTTTTGTTGTCTAATTGCTGTCACTAGGACTTCTAGTACTATATTGAACAACAGTTAGAGTGGGCGTCCTTGTTGTGTTCCTGATCTCAGTGGGAAGGCTGTTAGTTTTTCCCCATTGAGAATGGTATTTGCTGTGGTTTTTCATAGATAGACTTTATGAAGTTGAGGAATGTTCCCTTTGTCCCTATACTTTGAAGAGTTATAGCACCAAGAACCATAAGATACCTTGGAATAAACCTAACCAAAGAGGTGAAGGATCTGTACTCGAGGAACTACAGAATACTCATGAAAGAAATTGAAGAAGACACAAAAAGAAAGAAAAGCATTCCATGCTCATGGATCAGAAGAATAAACACTGTTAAAATGTCTGTATTTCCCAGGGGTGCCTGGGTGGCTCAGTCGTTGGGCATCTGCCTTCGGCTCAGGTCAGATCCCAGGATCCTGGGATCGAGCCCCACATCGGGCTCTCTGCGTGGCGGGGAGCCTGCTTCTCCCGCTACCATTCCTTCTGCTTGTGTTCCCTCTCTCGCTGTGTTTCTCTCTATCAAATAAATAAAATCTTTAAAAAAAAAAAAATGTCTGTACTTCCCAGAGCAATCTATACTTCCAATGTCATCCCAATCAAAATTCCGCCAGCATTTTTCAGAGTGCTGGAACAAACAATCCTAAAATTTGTATGGAATCAGAAAAGACCTCGAATTGCTAAGGAAATGTTGAAAAAGAAAAACAAAGCTGGGGGCATCACGTTGCCTGATTTCAAGCTTTACTACAAAGCTGTGATCACCAGGACAGCATGGTACTGGCACCAGTACCACATAGACCATAGACCAGTGGAACAGAATAGAGAGCCCAGATAAAGACCCATAGCTCCATGGTCAAATAATCTTCAACAAAGCAGGAAAAAATATCCAGTGGAAAAAAGAGAGTCAGTCTCTTCAATAAATGGTGCTGGGGGGGTGCCTGGGTGGCTCAGTCGTTAAGCGTCTGCCTTCGGCTCAGGTCATGATCCCAGAGTCCTGGGATCGAGCCCCGCATCGGGCTCTCTGCTCGGCAGGAAGCCTGCTTCTCCCGCTACCATCCCCTCTGCTTGTGTTTCCTCTCTCGCTGTGTTTCTCTCTGTCAAATAAATAAAATCTTTAAAAAAAAAAAATGGTGCTGGGAAAACTGGACAACTATGTATAGAACAATGAAACTTGACCATTCTCTTACACCATACACAAAGATAAACTCGAAATGGATGAAAGACCTCAGTGTGAGGTAGGAATCTATCAAAATCCTAGAGGAGAACATAAGCAATAACCTCTCCGACATCGGCCACAGCAACTTCTTTCAAGACATGTCTCCAAGGGCAAAGGAAACAAAAGCGAAAATGAACTTTAGGGACTTCATCAAGATAAAAAGCTTCTGCACAGCAAAAGAAACAGTCAACAAAACAGAGGCAACCTATGGAATGGGAGAAGATAATCGTAAATGACACTGCAAAGGGCTGATCTATAAAGAATTCCTCAAACTCAACACTCAAAAAACAGATAATCATGTCAAAAAATGGGCAGAAGACATACAAATGGCTAACAGACACATGAAAAATGTTCATCATCATTAGCGATCAGGAAAATTCAAATCAAAACCACACTGAGATACTACCTTACACCAGTTAGAATGGCCAAAATTAACAAGACATGAAACAACAAGTGTTGGAGAGGATGTGGAGAAAGGGGAACCCTCTTACACTGTTGGTGGCAATGCAAGTTGGTGCAGCCACTTTGGAAAACAACGTGGAGATTCCTCAAGAAATTAAAAATAGAGCTATCCTATGACCCTGCAATTGCACTACTGGGTATTTACCCCAAAGATACAATACAGTGAAAAGTAGGGCCACATGTACCTCAATGCTCATAGCCGCAATGGCCATGATCACCAAACTGTGGAAAGAGCTGAAATACCCTTTAACAGATGAATGGATAAACAAGATATTATCCATATATACAATGGAATATTACATCTCCATCAGAAAGGATGAATATCCAACTTTTGTGTCAACATGGACGGGGCTGGAAGAGATTAGGCTGAGTGAAATAGATCAAGCAGAGAAAGTCAGTTATCATATGGTTTCACTTGTGGAGCACAAGGAATAACATGGAGGACAATAGAAGAAGGAAAGGAAAAGTGAATTGGGGTAAATTGGAGGGGGAGATGAACCATGAGAGACTGGACTCTGAGCAACAAACTGAGGGTTTTGGAGGGGAGAGAGTTGGGGTGATGGGTGAATCTGGTGGTGGGTATTGAGGAAGGCATGTATTGCATGGAACACTGGGTGTGGTGTATAAACAATAAATCTTGGAACGTTGAAAAAAACAAATATAAAATAAAACAAATTAAAAAAAGGTACCACTGTTGGTGTCTTTGTAACTCAGAGGCAAAATCCTAAAGATAATAGAGCAGAGATATAAATTTAATTGATTTCAAACTTTGTGATTATGGCACATGAGGCTTGCTGCTTTTCCCTTGTGTCAGTGATACTGGTATTTCTTAATCATTTAGAATACTGAATTGCTCACTCTGTCCTCCAAACACAAATTTTAGCTTTGTATTTTCTTTTCCTCTCACTGCTCATACTTGCTTTTTAGTGTTCATTTGTCTAACATGTTTGTTTTCTGTGTTTATTCCAGGTAAAATACCATCTGCGTTTAGGTGTAGGTACTGAGAGATCTTCAGATTTGCTAACCTTCTTTACAGATACTGGATGGAATACACATATTCTGTTTCCAGTGACACCTTCTACAGGACCCAGGAACCCACTTGATGATGATGGGGGAGATCCTGGTGAGCTGTCCTCCAGTATACTTATATTAATATTTTGGTTCCAAGCTAGCAGTCATATCAACATGTGTGAATCATTTTTTTCAGTGAATGAAAAAGTTTATTCATTGTGGCAGTTCATTTTTAAAATTGAATTTTTATTGTAAAAACAAGCATATAGAAAACCTTATACATTTGAAAAATATCTTCCTATTACTGTAAATCATTTCCTGAACTTTATCAGTATGTATTCTTGCATTTATATAGTCTTAGTAAAAGTAGGCTCTGCTGACTTTAAATAGACAGATCTTCATAAACTAACATTGTATGCATATTTATGGTTCTAAATTATTATTACATTTTTTAAAATTTAAATTTCGGTTAGTTAACATAGAGTGCAGTACTGGTTTCTGGAGCAGAATTAAGTGATTCAAGCTTACATATAATACCCAATACTCATCACAGCTTGTGCCTTTTTTTTTTTTAAAGTTTTATTTATTTGACAGGGAGAAACACAGCCAGAGAGGGAACACAAGCAGAGGGAATGGTAGCGGGAGAAGCAGGATCCTAGGACCCTGGGATCATGACCTGAGCCGAAGGCAGATGCTTAACGACTGAGCCATCCAGGTGCCCCAGCTTGTGCCTTTTTTAATACCCATTACCCATCTATCTCATCCCCCACCCACCTCTCTCTGTTTGTTCTCTATCCTTAAGAGTCTTGCATGACTTGTTTCCCTCTTTTTTTTTCTTTTCACCCTTCCCATACGTTCATCTGTTTTCTTTCTTAAATACACATAAATGAGGTCATATGGTATTTATCTTTCTCTGACTGACTTATTTCACTTAGCATAATATACACTAGGTCCATCCACATCTTTGCAAATAGCAAGATTTCATTCTTTTTGGTGACTGAGTAATATTCTATTACATATGTACATTCTACATATTCTATATGTACATTCTACATAATATTCTATTACATATATACATCTTCTTTATCCATTCATCAGTCCTTGGACATTTGGTCTCTCTCCATAGTTTGGTTATTGTTGATAATGCTGTTATAAACATATGGGTGCATGGAGCCTTTCACATCTGTATTTTTGTATCCTTTAGGTAAATACCTACTGGTGCAATTGCTGAATCATAGGGTAGTTGTATTTTTAACTTTTTGAGAACTCTGAACTGTTGTTCAGAGTGGCCACACCAGTTTGCATTCCCACTAACAGTGCAAGAGGGTTCCTCTTTCTTCACATCCTTGCCAACAGCTGTTGTTTCTTGTATTGTTAATTTTAGCCGTCCTGAAGGTGCAAGGTGATATCTCATATGTCTGTTACCATCTAGATGTTTTCTTTGGAAAAGTGTCTATTCATGTCTTCTGCCCATTTCCTAACTGGATTATTTGTGTTTTTTTTAGGTGTTGAGTTGGTAAATTCTTTATAGATTTTGGATACTAACCCTTTCTCAGATATGTCATTTGCAAATATCTTCTCCTATTTCATAGGTTGCCTTTTAGTTTAGTTGATTGTTTCCTTACTTGTGCGAAAGCTTTTTATCCTTATGAAGTCTCAATCATTCAATTTTGCTTCTGTTTCCCTTTTGTTCCCCCTTCCTCCCACAATATGTCTAATAAGAAATTGCTATGGCCGAGATCAAAGAGGTTTCTGCCCATGTTCTCCTCTGGGATTTTTGACGGATTCCTGTCTCACATTGAAGTCTTTGATCCATTTTGAATTTATTTTTGTGTATGGTGTAGGAAAGTGGTCCAGTTTCATTCTTCTGCATGTTGCTGTCCAATTTTCCCAGCTCCATTTGTTGAAGAGACTGTGTTTTTCCACTGGATATTTTTCTTGCTTTGTTGAAGGAATGTGACCATATAGTTGTGGGTCCATTTGTGGGTTCTCTATTCTGTTCCGTTGATCTATATGTCTGTTTTTGTGCCAGTACCGTACTATCATGATGACTACAGCTTTGTCATACAGCCTGAAATCCGGAATCCTGATTCCTCCAGTTTTGTTTTTCTTTTTTACAATTGCTTTGACTATTTGGGTCTTTGGTGGTTCCATACTAATTTTGGGATTGTTTGTTCTAAGTCTGTGAAAAATGCTGGTGGTATTAGATAGAGTTTGCACTAAATGTATAGAATGCTTTGGGTAATATAGACATTGTAATAATAAGAGTTCTTCTAGTTTTTAAAATATAGACATTTTAATGATATGAGTTCTTCTAGTCCATGAGTATGGAATGCTTTTCCATTTCTTTGTATCCTCTTCAGTTTCTTTCTCTTCTGTGGTCTTCAGAATACAGATATTTTACTTCTTTAGTTAGATTATTCCTAGGTATGTTTTTGTTTTTGGTGCAATTGCAAATAGGATCAGTTCCTTGATTTCTTTTTTGGCTACTTCATTATTGGCATATAGAACTGCAACAGATTTCTGCACGTTGATTTTATATACTACAACTTTGCTGAATTCATGAGTTCTGGTAATGAGTTAGTTTCATATAACACTCAGTGCTCATCACAACATGTGCCCTCCTTAATACCTTAATACCTCCTTAATACCCATCACCTGGTTACCCCATCCCCCCTCCCTTCCATAACCCTGAGTTTGTTTCCCAGAGTCCAGAGTCTCTCATGGTTTGTCTCCCTCTCTGATTTCTTCCCATTCAGTTTTCCCTCCCTTCCCCTGTGGTCCTTTGCACTTTTTAAAAATTTCTTCTTTAATTTTCTGGTTAACCCATTCATTCCTTTTATTCATTTTTTTATTTTTAATTTTTTAATTTAAATTCGATTAACCTCATTCACTTCTTAGTAGGATGATCTTTAACTTCCAGATATTTGTGGTCTTTCCAGATTTTTTATTTTTGGGGTTGACTTAAAGGTTCATAGTGTTGTGGTTAAATTATTCTTTTTGGTTGATCAGTGAGTTTTAATTATGCAGTGGTAATTTAAAATTCTTTTTTCTCTCCATCCATTTTGAATGTCAGCCTTGCTGGGTAAAGTATTCTTGGCTGCATGTTCTTCTCATTTAGTGCCTTGAATATATCATGCCAGCCCTTTCTGACTTGCCAGGTTTCTGTGGACAGGTCTGATTATTTTCATGGGCCTTCCTCAGTACATAGGGAATCTCTTCCCCCTAGCTGCCCCCAGGACCTCTTGTCTAAAATTAAAACTCGAGAATTTCACAATGATGTGTCTAGATGTTTTTCTAGACTCGTTGATCTTGGGGGCTGTCCTTTCTGCCTTTAGGACACAAACACTTGTTCCATTCCCCAGACTGGGGAAATTTTCACCCAATATTTATTCAACTATATCTTCTAGTCCTCTCTCTTTCTACACCCCCTCAGGGATCCCAATAATTCTGACATTGGAACGTTTCATGGTGTCATTTATTTCCCTAATTCCATTTTCATGGCTTCTAAGCTGTTTGTTCCAGGCCTCCTCCTGATCCTTCTTTTCTATCAGTTTGCTTTCCAGATCACAATTCTAGCTTCTGCCTTGGTTACGCTAGCTGTTAGAGTATTTAGGTTAGATTGCATCTCACTGATAGCATTTTAAACTTCTGCCAGATTGGCTCTCACTTCCACCCTAGAGATTCTATGTTGCCACTAATGGTTTCCAATCTAGCCATTGCCTGGATAATTGTTACCCTGAATTCCCTTTCTGACATACTGTTTATGTCCATATCTAATAGTTCTGTGACAGAGGTCACAGCCTCTGAATTTTTCCTCTGTGGGGTGTTCCTCTTCCTAGTCATTTTGGTGAGAGGTGGTTGAGGGGATGTATAGCTGAATATATCAACCACAGTCCAGTCAAAGTGCCCCTGGGAAAGTTTCTGAGCAATCAGAAGTCACCACCAAAAAGAAAGAAAAAAGAGAGGAAAAAAAAGAAACCTAGCCAAAATCAGCCCCCAATGTAAGATTTATAAGGTACATAAACAAAAACAAACAAAAAGACAAAAGTAAAAGACAAGAAAGGGAAAAAAAAGAGAAAAACCCAGCCAAAATGAACCCCAAGAATACGATTTATATAGTACAAGAAAAACAAATACACAGAAACAGTGACAGAAGAAGATGGGAAGATGGTTATAAACCCTCCATGAGGGCGAGGAAGGTTATTTCAGTACTTCCTGTGTGTATCTTATTATCTTTGTTAAAGGACTGAACTTTCCAGAGATACAGGGAAATTATAACTGGCTTGTATATGGAGGTAGTATTGAATAGGGAAAAGGGATTACCTTGAAGTTTATGTATATATGAGAAAGGAACACAGGTATATGTATGAAAAAAGTTCAAGTTAAAAAGTTATTATGTAATATGTTGTATTAAACATCTAGTTGTAATGGTAAGTAGGTTAAAAAATAAAAAAAGAATTGTGAGAACAAATTAAAAAAAAGAAAAAAGTTGTATCTATGAAATATACAAGTTTTGGGGCACTACTGGGAACTTAATATATTGTTTTCCCCTGATGTTCGGGTTTTTTTTGTTTGTTTGTTTTTTTTTATGTTCGGGTTTTATAGTTTTATGGGGACCCTGTTGTTATGGTCCTCTCGGTCTTTTGGCTTGTCTTCTGGGGGAGGGGCCTGCTGCGTTGTTTTTCAGTCAGTCTTGCTTAGGCTGAGTTGCCCCGCCCCTTATCAAGGGGCTGGGCTCTGTGGAAACTGGTTTTTCAGGCTTTTGTTCTCTGGAGGTTTTTGTTCTTTGGTGGCTTTTTGCAGCTTTTCAGACTGTTAGTGCAAAGTAAACTGTGTGCATCCAGTCCTCGGCCTCAAAGCGAAGCCTCAGTCTGCTCCCCTCTGGATGGTCCATAACACACAGACTCCCCCTATGCAAATTCCGCTGAACACAGCAACTTACCACAGGTGGTGTGCACTCCCATCCACTGTCTCAGTGGTCGCCCGAGACCCTGCTTTTCTCTGCACCCCCGTGCCAATAAAACTGCGAGCCATATTGGTCTGAGCGAGGCTGATCCTGGTGGCTGCCATTGTGGGGACTGCTGTCTGGGGTCCATACCCATGACCTGGCAGCAGTGCAGGTTGAGGAATGCTGAAGATCCAGGGACCTCCGGCCGGAGCCTGAGCCAGGCTCTCTAAGGCATGGGCAGGGGTGCATGCAGCCCCAGTGGTGGTGCAAGCAGCAGAAAGCCATGGGCTAAGAGACCACTGACTGGAGCCCCCGGTGGGCTCTCTCAGACATGGGTGTGCACCACCTGTGATCACCCTGGGACTGTGGGCCTCTGTGCCTGTGGCTACCCTATTCCACCAATTGCCCGTTAAGACCCTTTGTTCTTTTTGAGTGCTTTTAGCTAGACTCCAAGTTAATGCTGGTCCCCAAGCACAGAGCACTTTCGTATTGGGGTATTACTTTCTAATGGGTCGCTTCTGGTGGCTCCCTCCCCCTTCTGTTTATCCTCTGATATCAGTCCAAGTGTTACCAATCCACTGACCTCTTCACTGATCACTGATATTCTGCTCCCGTAGAGATCCAGAAGTGTATAATCTTACATCTCAGGCTGATTTCATGGGTGTTCAGAGTGTTTTGGTAGATATTTAGCTCAATTCAGGGGACCGGCTGAAACAGAGTCTCCTGCTTCTCCACCATCTTGCCCCTCCTCCTCCTATTTTTATTTTTTAATTTAAATTCAGTTAGCCAGGTTATAGTACATCATTAGTTTTTGATATAATGTTCAGTGACTCATGAGTTGCACATAACATCCAGTGCTCATCACATCACGTGCCCTCCTTAATACCTATCACCCAGTTATCTATCTCCCCCACCACCTCCCTTTTGGCAGCCCTTAGATTGTTTCCTGGAGTCAAGAGTCTCATATGGTTTGTCTCCTTCTCTGATTTCTTCCCATTTAGTTTCCCCCCTACCCCTATTGTCCTGTGCACTATTCTTTATGTTCCACATATGAGTGAAACCATATGATAATTATCTTTCTCTGATTGAATTATTTCACTTAGCATAATACCCTCCAGTTTCACCCATGTTGATGTAAATGGTAGATATTCATCCTTTCTGGTGGCTGAGTAATATTCCATTGTATATATGTATACTTTTAAAAAAGATTATTTATTTATTTATTTATTTGAGATAGAAAAGTGAGCATGAGCAGGGGAGGGGCAAAAGGAAAGGGTGAATCAAACTCCTTCTGAGCAGGGAGCCCAGCACAGGGCTCGATCCCAGGACCCTGAGATCATGACCTGAGCAGAAGGCAGACACTTAACAGACTGAGCCACCCAGGTGCCCTGAGATTTATTTATTTATTTGAGAGAGAAGGAGAGAGAGAGAGTGCACATGTGAGGAAGGAAAAGGGTGGAGAAAGGGAGAGAATCCTCAAGTAGACTCCCTGCTTGAGTGTAGAGCACCTCAGAGGGCTCGATCCCAGGACCCTGAGATCATGACCTCAACCAAAATCAAAAGCCCAAAACCTAATCACCTGAGCCACTCAAGCACCCTCTTTATATATTCTGGATATTAACCCTTCATCAATTAGGTGGTTTGTGAATATTTCCTCCCATTCCATAGGTTGCCTTTTTCACTCTGTTGATAGTTTCCCTCACTGTGTAGAAGATTTTAAGTTTGAAGTTATCTCTTTTGTCTGTTTTCTGCTTTGGTTACCTGTGCTTTTGGTGTCATATTCAGGATATCCTTTGAAATCTAATGTCACGAAGCTTTTGCCCTATATGTTTTCTTCAAGAGTTTTGTAATTTCAAGTCTTATGTTTAGGTCTTTAATCTCTTTTGATTTAAATTTTGCATGCAGTTTAAGGTAGGGATCCAACTTCATTCTTTTGCATGTGGATATCCAGTTTATCCAGAACCGTTTGTTTTGAAGCGAGTTCTTTCTGCGGGTGGCCTTGTCAAAAACATTTGACCATATGTGTGAGAATTTATTTCTGGGATGTCTGTTCTGTTGGTCTCTATGTCTGTCTTTATGCTGCTAGTATACCAGTACTGTTTTGATTACTGTAATTTTGCATTATATTTTGAAATCAGGAAGTAGAAGGCCTCCAGCTCACAAGAGCAAGCGCTCTTTTTTGCTTAAGATTATTTTGGCTATTCAAGGTTGCGATTTCATATGGATTATAGGATTGTTTTTTCTGTTTCTGAAAATGCCATTGGGTTTTTTTAATGTTTTTATTTAAATTCCAGTTAGCATACAACATAATAGTAATTTTGGGTATACAATTTAGTGATTCAGCACTTCCATACATACACCTGATGCTCATCACAAGGATTTTGATAGAGGTTGCATTGAATCTGTAGATAATTCTGGATAGTATGGATATTTTAACAACAGTAAGTCTTCCAATCCAGGAACAAAGAATGTCTTTTCTTTTTTTTTCCCCCAAATATGTTTATTTTGTTTTTTCAGTGTTACAAGATTAATTGTTCATGCACCACACCCAGTGCTCCATGCAATACATACCCTCCTCAATACCCACCACCCAGCTCGCCCAACCCCCCACCCCTCCCCTCCAAACCCCTCAGTTTGTTGCTCAGAGTCCACAGTCTCTCATGGTTCATCGCCCCCTCTGATTTCCCCCCATTCACCCTTCCCTTCCTTCTCACAATGTCCTCCATGTTTTTCCTTATGCTCCACATGTAAGTGAGACCATAAGATAATTGACTCTCTCCACTTATTTCACTCCACATAATCTCTTCCAGTCCCATCCATGTTGATAGGAAAGTTGGGTATTCATCCTTTCTGATGGAGGCATAATATTCCATTGTAAGCATGTCTTTTCATTTACTTGTGTCATCTTTAATTTCTTTCAGCAATGTTTTGTACTTTTCAGTGTATGTTTTTCACCTCCTTGGTTAAGTTTATTCCTATGTATTTTATTCTTTTTGATGCTATTATAAATGGGGTTGTATCACATCTTGTTTTGAGCATCACTTCTGTTTACATGTCGGTTATGTCTGCTATTAAATTCTTACTTATTTTGGCTGACAAAATTACATAATGAAACAGTATCATTTTCATGTAGTATTTTAGTTTTGGGAAGATAGTAATACAATTCCATGTTATTTATTATCTGTTTGTGTCCCAAATCACTATAGGTTTTGGGAAATGGTTTGTTCTTTGAGTTAAAAGCTTTGAATTCCCCAAATTGCCTTCTTTGTTTGCCTGGCTGTCTCTTGGTATACTGAACTTGATCATCTTTGTTTTCTCATTTAGGGTACATCAGAGAAGGGTTCCTGATTTTGCAGCATGTCATAGACCAGGCCATCATGAGGTACCATAATGGCGAAGCTGCAGAACGAATGTTAAATGGTGTCATCATTTTTCTTAGGAGGTTTCCATACCCTGCTTATTATATTGATATTTTTTGGCAGAATTTTGCGGATATCTTCCCTTTGGTAGTTTTACTTGTATTTTCTCTAACTGAACTTACCCTCATCAGGACCATTGTTTCGGAAAAGGAAAAGAGAATAAAGGTAATTTCACTTTCTTTGTAACATTCATTTTGTGTTCTATACATTTGGCATTGGTAAATAGTTATATCGCAATAACAATATACAAATATACAAATTTTCTGATGGTCTACTTTTATCTAAATTCTTGATTTGGCCTGTAGCTTTATTGACTGAATGGCTATCTAACATGAATATTATGGAGAGGGGTCATATATTAAATATCCTGATTCTTTTTTGGAATAAAATAGGCAACAAAGAAATAATCATATGAGCTCTTTAGTTAGACTAATTTTTTAAAAAAATATTTTTATTTATTCGACAGAGAGAGAGAGAGATCACAAGTAGGCAGAGAGGCAGGCAGAGAGAGTGGGGGAAGCAGGCTCCCTGCTGAGCATAGAGCCCGATGCAGGGCTCAGTCCCAGGACCCTGAGGCCATGACCTGAGCCAAAGGCAGAGACTTTAACCCACTGACCACCTAGGCACTCCTAGTTAGCCTAATTTAATATACACCGCAATTCCAAGATTTGAGATGCATGTCAGTGTTAAGTCAAATTAAGACCATATTGTTAAAAACAGTGGCTCTAAAGTCAGAAAACCATTGATTCATCCATCTATCCATTAATCTGTTCATTTATTTTTTAATTACCAACTTTTTATCAGACTTCAATAGAGCTTAGCTTTAAATATTGGCTCCACCAGTAATTAACTCTGTGATCATAGCCTGTTTCTTAAGATGTAAATTGAAGATAATACCAAATTTCTAGGGTTATCAGGGGGATTAAGTGACTTTTTTTTTTTTTTTTTTAAAGATTTTATTTATTTGACAGAGAGAAACACAGCGAGAGAGGGAACACAAGCAGAGGGACTGGTAGCGGGAGAAGCAGGCTTCCTGCAGAGCAGAGAGCCCGGTGCGGGGCTCGATCCGCCTGGGATCTGACCTGGGCCGAAAGCAGACGCTTTAACGACTGAGCCACCCAGGCACCCCATTAAGTGACATTTTGTTTTAAAAACTATCTAGGGCGATCTCTTATCTATTACTCAACAAATGGCAGTTAAAAAGAGAGGACACAATTTCTACCTACTACTAAAGGTTTAGTTGAGGAGATAGTAGTAAACTGAGTTACTTTTATAATATTAAGTACCTACAGGTATGGAAAAAGCTATTCTTAAAGTACTGAGGGTGTGATGCTTGGTCTGTGCAATGCGGAGATAGCCCCAGAGGATGATCTTTGAGACTATCAGTATCCTATCAGTGCTGCTGGCAAAAGAATGACTCTGGAAAGGAATGTGGGAAGAGCATGGTTTAGATTAAGAGTTGGTAAGCTTTTTGTGGAAAGCACAGAATAGTAAATTTTTTAGGCTTGCGGGCCACATGCATCTCTGTCACATATCCTTTTCCTTTTCTCCTCCCCCTCTCCTCCTCCCCCTCTACTCCCCCCCCTCCATTTGGTCCATAGACTGCAGTTTGCTCACATAAAGTTTAACTATGATATCAGGACTGAAGATGTGGAATTGTGAGACAATTAGAGTAGGAGAAAAGCAGGGAGGGCCTAAGTCAGTGTGATTAGTATAAAGCAAGGAAGAGTTTAAGAAGTATTTGGGTGGTAGAAATTAGTGGAAATGGATATGTACATAATTAACTTCATATTCTGGAATTTTGCACACACTTCTTTCAGCAGCTTTCTTTTCCATGAATCAGGTGGTTCTTAAGATAGTTTGATCTTTTTGTATTGGGGTGAGGAAATATGCTATGTTTCCTGAAGGGACAGAGAAGTTTGGGTTTAATGAAGACAGAAAAATATGGAAAGAAAAATCATTCTTTTTTGAGGCAAGGGATTGTCCCTATTTCCAGATTGCCTGGATGTGCTAATGAAATTTATCATCCCCCAAATCACCAAGGCTTGAGACCTCTGTCTTAATAGTTAGTATAGTATAGTATAGTACAGTGTCGTATAGTACAGTGTTGTATAGTATGGTATTTATAGTATTTAGAACGCTGCCATTCTCTGCCTCTATAGCTTCTTGCTAAGTTTCTTAACTTCTCTGTGCCTTGACTGTAAAATGGGGGTGAAAATACTTCTACCACATAGGGTTATGGCAATGATTCAAGAGATACTGGCTATGGTACATAGAAAATGTTATGTAGATGTCCACTGTAGTTATCTATTTTCTAAATTCTGTTTCTTTCTCTCTTTGTGTAGAAATGTCATTTTATAGTGCAAGCTTTTACTGATTTTTTTTACCATCTAGCAATTTCAGAAATCCTCTTGTTGATTTCCCTAACCACTGTCTCTCCTTAATCTTATTTCACATTAAACCCTTTTCTTTCTACCCCAAATGCTTAGTTTTGTACCGTTCTTATTTTTGTTTTTCTGACCAGCATATCTTTTTCTTTCTTTTCTAACTGGTGAATAATCTCTTTGAAATCTATTTTCAACTATAATTTACTAGATTTTTCTTTGTGTCTCCAGGTCATGTTACACAAACTTCAATCAGGTAGCTTAGATTTCTATTTAGTTTTTCATTTTAAAGTTTTTAATTGAAATATAAAATACATACATCTAAAATATACATACCTATGTGTACAGATCACTGAATTATCCAACATGAACATGCCTCTATAAATACTTCTCCAGTCAAGAAATAGAATGATGCCTGCAATCCAGAAATTCCTCACATTCCGTCCAAATCACTACACCTTCCCTCTTCCCCAAAGATAATCTCTAACTTCTAAAACCCTATGTCCCTGTTACCTGGTTTTAAACTCTATTTGAATAGAATTATATAATAGCTATCCTTTTGTGTTCTGTGTAGTTATAATTTGGCCATTTTCTTTGCTATGTACTATTACATTTAATGAATATATCACAATTTATCACTGTTCTTTGGATAGATGGTTGGTTGTTCAAGTATTGGGCTATTACATTAAGCTACTGTGAATATTTTAGTGCACATGTGCCCATTTTTCTGTTGGGCTTATACCTAGGATTGAGGTTGATGGAGTATACAGTATACATGTTTTCAACCCTGTTAAATAAAGCCAAACATTTTCCCAAAATGTTTATGCCAGTTTATTCTCTTAATCAGTAATGTATGGGAGTTAACTCTTGCTCTGTATGTATGCCAACATTTGGTGGTGCTATTCTTTTTACAGGCCACATGGATATCCTATTTTGTGAAGTATCAGTTCAAAAGTCTTCCCCATTTTTCTGTGGGGTTGTGTGTCTTTTTTCATTGATTTACAAGCATTCTTTATATATTTTAAATACTAGTTTTTTGTGTAATGTATGTGTTGCAAGTATTTACTCCCCATCTCTACCTTGTTTTAACGGTGTCCTTGGATTTATAAAAGTTATTAATTTTAATATAATGAAGTCTTTACCTTATGATGGTGCTTTCTGTGTCCAGCCTATGCTGGCTGAGTTCTCCCCAGACCTTTAGATATTCTTCTTTTCTAATATTTGTATTTAAGTTTTTAAATTTCCTTCTAGTCATAACTTCAGTTGCAACCTACAAATTGAAGTATAGTATTTTCTTTATCACATAGTTCAAATTTCTAATTTTCATTGTGGTTTTTTTCTTTTACCCAAAGATAATTAGAAAAGCATGTAAAAATTTTCAAACATATTAGGAGCCAGTATTTGAGTTCAGTATTTTTTTAAATTTTATTTTATTTTTGCAGTGTTCCAAGATTCATCATTTATGCACTACACGCAGCGCTCCGTGCAATACATGCCCTCCTTAATACTCATCACCAGGTTCATCTATCCCTCCATCACCCTCCCCTCCAAAACCCTCAGTTTGTTTCTCAGAGTCCACAGTCTCTCATGGTTCATCTCCCCCTCTGATTTACCCAAATTCACTTTTCCTTTCCTTCTCCTAATGTCCTCCATGTTATTCCTTATGCTCCACAAGTAAATGAAATCATATGGTAATTGACTTTCTCCCCTAGACCTATTTCACTTAGCATAATCTCCTCCATTTCTGTCCATGTTGATACAAAAGTTGGGTATTCATCCTTTCTGATGGAGTCATAATATTCTATTGTATATATGGGCCATATATACACTCAATTTTTTTGAGTGAGGCTTGGATGGCTATTTATTTCTCCCTAAGGACCACCTTTGCTGTATCCCATAGGTTTTCCTCTCTCTTTCTACACTCCCTCAGGGATCCCAATAATTCTGACATTGGAACGTTTCATAGTGTCATTTATTTCCCTAATTCCATTTTCATGGCTTCTAAGCTGTTTGTTCCAGGCCTCCTCCTGATCCTTCTTTTCTGTCAGTTTGCTTTCCAGATCACAATTCTAGCTTCTGCCTTGGTTACGCTAGCTGTTAGAGTATTTAGGTTAGATTGCATCTCACTGATAGCATTTTAAACTTCTGCCAGATTGGCTCTCACTTCCACCCTAGAGATTCTATGTTGCCACTAATGGTTTCCAATCTAGCCATTGCCTGGATAATTGTTACCCTGAATTCCCTTTCTGACATACTGTTTATGTCCATATCTAATAGTTCTGTGACAGAGGTCACAGCCTCTGAATTTTTCCTCTGTGGGGTGTTCCTCTTCCTAGTCATTTTGGTGAGAGGTGGTTGAGGGGATGTATAGCTGAATATATCAACCACAATCCAGTCAAGGTGCACCCTGATTTGTCCTTGGGTAAAAGTTTTTCTACTAGATTGCAGAGTAGTGAAGAAACTGGCTCTCACTTTATAGTTCACCTCTATTTCCTCTCAAAAGACATTTTGGTATGGGATATGATGGACATGATGTCAATGATAGCCACATTAGAAGCAGGTATATCCACCCCGCATCACAGGCATGCTGCGTTCGAGCCCTGCTCAAGGCACATCCTCCGCCCCCTGCCTGGCTCCCGCCACCAGTTCGACTTGGTAATGCTGTGGTTTCCTTGAGTTCAGCTTTTTGAAATTTTTATGGCACTAGCTTTGTGGGCTAGATTGTAGCCAGTTTTAGTAAATGTTCTACATGCATGTGTGCACTAAAAACAATGTGTACTATGTGTTCAGTGGTTGCATTTTTCTCTGTATGTTATAATAACTGTTAGTCATGTTGTTCATATTTTTTTTAGGGGAGGGGCAGAAGAAGAAGGTGAGTGAGAATATTAAGCAGTTCCTATGCCCATTGTGGTGCCTGAAGCAGGGCTGGATCTCGCAACCTTGAGATCATTACCTGAACCAAAATCAAGAGTCAGACACTTAACCAACTGAACCACCCAAATACCCCTACATTGTTCATATCTTTTTTTAACTTTTTATTATTTTTTTTAAATAATCTCTACCCTTAGTGTGGTGGTTGAACTCACAACTCCGAGATCAAGAGTCACATCATGTTCTACTGACTGATTCAGTCAGGTTTCCCTGTTGTTCATATCTTTTTTTTTTTTTTTAAGATTTTATTTATTTCAGAGAGAGAGCATGCACATGTGCCAGGGGAGGAACAGAGGGAGAGGGACAAGTAGATTTCCTGCTGAGCAGGGAACCTGCTGTGGGGCTTGATCCCAGCACCCCAAGATCATGACCTGAGCCAAATGCAGACACTTAACTGAGGCACCTAGGTGACCCTGTTGATATCTTTGACATGGATTTATGTCAGTTATATCAGTTATAGGGAGAAGCATGTTAAAGATCTCCCTTTATTATTACTGATTATTGAATTATTGGTGTTCATGATTGATTGTTATTAGAGCACTTTTTTTTTTATGATCGCTGCTTTAAAGTCATTATTAGATAATTCTAATATCTATGTCATCTTGATTTGGCATCTGAGGATTTTCTTTTTGTTTTTAGAGTTTAGATTTTCCTTATCTTGGTTTGTTGAGTAATTTGGAGTTGTATCCTTA
Organism: Procyon lotor; assembly: GCA_028646535.1. NCBI lineage: Eukaryota > Metazoa > Chordata > Mammalia > Carnivora > Procyonidae > Procyon > Procyon lotor. The sequence continues at coordinate 13,135,657 of CM053621.1, forward strand.
ATATTTTGAATATTGTGTTATAAATCCCTTGTTCCTTTTGAAAATTTTCCATTTCAGTTTGTAGTTACCTCTTTATATTTAGTATACACATCTTTGCAAATGGCAAAATCCCATTATTTTTCATGGCTGAGTAATATTTCATTATATATATGCCACATCTTCCTAATCCATCTATTGATAGACACTTGGGTTGCTTGCATATGTTGGCTACTATAAATAATGCTGCAATAAACATAGGGATGCATATATCTTTTGGAATTTGTGTTTTCATTTTCTTTGGGTAAATACCCAATAGTGGAATTACTAGATTATATGGTAATTCTATTTTTAGTTTTCTGAGGAACCTCTGTACTGTTTTCCACAGTAGCTATACCATTTGCATTCCCAACAACAATGTGAGAGGGTTCCTTTCTTCATATCCTCACTAATACTTATTTCTTGTTTTTCTGATTGTAGCCATTCTGGCAAGTATAAGGTGTTATCTCATTGTGGTTTTGATTTGCATTTCCTGAGGACTAGTAATACTGAACATCTTTTCTTGTCTGTTGATTATCTCTCTGTCTTCTTTGGAAAAATGTCTCTTCAGGGCCTCTCCCTATTTTTTAAGTGAATTATTTATTTTTTGGGTGTTGAGTTGTGTAAGTTCTTAATATATTTTGGGATGATGACCCCTTACTGGATGTATCATTTACAAATACCTTCTCCCATTCAGTAGCTTGTCTTATTTTTGTTGATTGTTTCCGTTAATGGGCAGAAGCTTTTTATTTTGATGAAGTCCCAATAGTTTATTTTTGCTTTTGTTTCTAGACATTGCTAGAAGAATGTCGCTATGGCTGATGTCAAAGAAGTTACTGACTGTGTTCTCCTCTAGGATTTTAATGGTTTCCTGTCTCATATTTAGGTCTTTAATCCAGTTTGAATCTTCATGTGTGGTATAGGAGAGTGGTCCAGTTTCATTCTTTTGCATGTTGCTGTCTAGTTTCCTAACACCATTTGTCAAAAAGACTTTTTCCATTGCATTATTCTTTCCTTCTTTGTTGAAGATTAATTGACCATATAGTTGTGGTTCATTTCTGGATTTTCTGTTCTATTCTGTTGATCTATGTGTCTGTTTTTGTGCCAATACCGTACTGTTTTGATTACTATAGCTTTGTAGTATAACTTGAAATCTGGAATCATGATACCTCTGGTTTTTTCTTTTCAAGATGACTTTGGTTAATCAGGGTCTTTTGTGATTTCATGTGAATTATAGGATTGTTTGTTCTAGCTCTGAAAAATGCTGGTGGTATTTTGACAGGGATTTCATTAAATTTGTAGATTGCTCTGGGGGTATAAACATTTTAACAATATATGTTCTTCTAATCCATGAGCATGGAATTTCTTTCCATTTGTGTCATCTTTAGTTTCTTTCATTGATATTTTATAGTTTCAGAGTACAGGTCTGTCATTTCTTCCATTAAGTTTATTACTAGGGTTTGTTTTTTTCTCCATATTCTTACCAATGCCTGTTGTTTATTATGTTTTTGATTTTAGCCATTCTGATAGATGTGAAGCAATATTTCATTTTGATTTACATTTCACTGATGATAAGTGATGATGAGCATCTTTTCATGTGTCTTGGCTGTTTGTATGTCTTCTTTGGAGAAATGTCTGTTTATGTCTTCTGCCCATTTTTTAATTGGGTTTTTTGGTTTTGGGGTGTTGAATTTTATAAGTTATCTGCATATTTTGGATACTATGCTGATTTATAGTTCATGAAACTCACTTCTAAAACTCTGCAATCTTGCCCATTATGTTATTTGGATTTTAGTATACATGAGGACACTGAGGCACAGAGAGGTCAAGGAATTTGCTCAAGGTTATATTGCTGGTAAGTGGCAGAATCAGGATTCAAACCATGGGAATTGGTCTCATATTCATTGTACTAGGGAAAAGTGGCCTCAGAGATGTACAGAGGCAGCATGATAGAAGGGGAGGAGCACAGAACAGGGAACTCCTTCTGTGCAACTTTGTAGAAGCAACTCACCCTCTTTGAGTCTGGCTTTATAATCTATAAAATTAGAAGAGTTTATTGTAAATTAAGTGTTGGCAAACTTTACCTGTAAACAAAACCAGATAATACATATTTTAGGTTTTGCAGCCCATATTACAGCTCTCAACTCTATTGTAAGATGAACACAGCCATAGTACAGAAATGAGTGAGCATGGCTCTGTGCCAATAAAGCTTTATTCATAAAAGTATGAGGCAGCCTGGGTTTAGCCCATAGGCTGTAGTTTGCCTGCCTCTGCTTTAATCTGTAATTGAATTAAAGCTTCTATACCTTCCTTTAATACTTCCTGGAGGTAGAACATAATAAAAAGAAAGGTGGTCTTATTTTTTGTGTTTTAAATTTTTAATTACGTATTTCTTGTGTTAGAACCACAGTTGGTAAGTTATCAGGGAGAAGATCTGGACTCAGAATCCTGAGTTGGAATTGTAGCCCTGCCACTCTTTAGGTGGATGGTTTTGATCAAGTCACTTGACTATTCTGAGACTTGATTTCTTTGTAAAATGAGGATGATAATAGTTAACTTATGTAGTTTTTGTGGGAAATAAGTTAGATAATATTTATGAATGCATTTTGAAAACTATGAATTGTTTTTCATGATATTTGGTTTGTGTTTACTCTCCTACAGGAGTACCAGCTCATGATAGGACTCAGTAATGCTATGCTCTGGGCTTCCTATTTTGTCTCATTCTTTCTGATGTTTTTAATTATCATCTGTTTACTGTGTGTGATTTTATTTGTCAAGGCAAGTATGTATTTAAATGCAGCATACTGCATCTAAAGTTCGAGAGGGATAAAATAACTGTGGGGATGGGCTGAGTGGGTTTTAGGTTACAAAAGAATACATACATTTTTCATTGAGTCCCCTTGGGAATTCAGAAGCTGTTCACTTTGTCAGCACACAAAACCCATAGACCTAGATGGGCATCCCTTCCACAAGAAGAGTTATTTAGTTAACTGCATCTCTCTGAGCAGTGACCTATTTTACTAAGGCTACTGAAGTAGTAAGGGTATTTGCTTTGGCCTTCCTTGTTTATCTATGATACCTCTTACAGTAGGACTAAACTGGCATCCTGGTTGTTTTGTTAGATTGCACCTGATGTAGTCATCGAGTACAGTGACCCCTCTCTTGTCTTCGTCTTTTTCCTGTGCTTTGTCATCACCTCTATATTCTTCGGCTTTCTGATTTCCACATTCTTCGATACAGGTGAGTCTAAGACTTCTCCCTTGACAGACTCTCAGCATTTTGGTTGACTTTGAAGAAGATTTCATTTGGGAGCTCTTTCTAAACTTCAGCTTCCACCTCATATGCAGCCTCTGCTTATTACACTTTAACAAAAAAGATATGTCATATGTATGTAAAATGATTTGAGAGGAAGGACAAAGATCAGGAAAATCAGTATAGCAGAGGATGCCCATAAGAGGAGGATAAAAACCAATGTAAGATCACATGTGACAATAGAGTGTCAACTAAAATAAGGTCATGTGGAAATATTCATTCACTCACCTGCTCTTTGAAGTCTTTGGGTCACTCTTCACATGCCAGGAATCATATTGAGTATGCAAAATGCTCCTGAGAATCAACTTCCTGCCCCTTGTGTTCTCACATATGAGAGGGATGTGTAACTGGATAAATTCAGACTGGGCTAAATTAGGGAATTTGTACAATTACTTCTCCAGTGGTCATTTTCTGTTATCATTTATTTAAAAAATAAGTATATCTTCTTTTTCAGATGACAAGTGTTCACCATTTTCACTTTTATATCTTTCATATATGCTGAATAATTAGAGTATTACGTTTTCTCAGTCATTTAAGGTACAAGTACTATAAAACAAATTGCTTTATGGTAAAATTTACATTTCATTGGTATTTTTATTTTTTCAGCAATAACACTGCTACCAGTTGGTTCATTCTTACAAAGTAAAGTCATACCTATCACCTATCATGAAGTATAATAAAACTATGAGTATAGAGAATCATTATGTCAAAGTTAGGCTGAAGGTGACTTGGTGAAGAGCAGGGTAACGTGGACAAATGCCAAGGAACAACTCATTGTCCAAAACAACTATGATACCGATTAAATATTTTTAAAAAAATCCCTTCTATTTATGAACATTGCTGAGGTGGCACAAAGTCCAAAAATTTGGTGGAAGGTGATTAAAGACCAGATGGCTTTTGTGTTGGGATTTTCTGTTGAGCACCAGAGATTTTGGTGTTTTCTTCTGACAGCAATTCAGGAGCTAAGGTAAGTCTGGAGAACCTGCCAAAAGTGGACTATGTAAGAGGACTCCTCAAATAAAGGTAAAACCTCAAAGAGCCACTCTTTCTGTGCAGGTGAATGAGAAACAGAGGTTCCACACAGACAGACAGCAAATTCTTGCCTTGCTTAAATTCACCAAGCTATTAAGATTGTGGTTGATGTGAGAAGAGCATCAGTGAATGCAATCAGTAGATAAAAATTCCAAGTTTTAATAGCAGAAGATTAGTGAGTTATATAAAATTTTATATTTTGGAAGTTATGGAAGTGCTTCTTTATCGCTCTTGCATTCTACTTATATATCTGAAGTTTTTTGGTTGTTTGTTTTTGTGAGTCCTGTTTTATTTGGCTTTTTGACTAAATAAAACTATATGTAATATGTAGGGAATGATCTATATATGAAGTGGTATCATTCTATTATTTTCTACTGATGCTTTTCCATATCATTTTTTATTGTAAGTCCTTTAACTTTTTCTATGGCATGAAATAGATAACAAATGCAGGAGTGTATATACAGTGTAAAAAGAACACTCAGGTGTTCACCCAAGTACTAAACATACCACACTGAAAAAAAGAAATTGCTAGTATCTGATGGAATGCTTTAGGTGCTCCTTTCTGATAATGACCATTATTCTTTTTTTTATTATTGAAGAATTCTTATTTTTTAAACAAATCTGTTATTTTTTTTTCAGTGTTCCGAGATTCCTTGTTCATGCATCACGCCCAGTGCTCCATGCAATATGTGCCCTCCTCAATACCCATCACCAGGCTCACCCAAACCCCCACCCTCCTCCCCTCCAAAACCCTCAGTTTGTTTCTCAAGAGTCCACAGTCTCTCATGCTTTGTCTCCTCCTCTGATTTACCCCAATTCACTTTCCTTTCCTTCTCCTAATGTCCTCCATGTTATTCCTTATGCTCCACAAGTAAGTGAAATCATATAATAGTTGACTTTCTTTGCTCAACTTATTTCACTGAGAATAATCTCTTCCATTCCTGTCCATGGTGATACAAAAGTTGGGTATTCATCCTTTCTGATGGCTGCATAATATTCCATTGTATATATGGACCATATCTTCTTTATCCATTTTCTGTTGAAGGGCATCTTGGCTCTTTCCACAGTTTGGTGGTTGTGGACATTGCTGCTATGAACATTGGGGTACTGGGTGTGGTGCATAAACAATGAATCTTGGAACACTGAAAACAATAAAATAAAATTAAGATGTTTAAAAAAATAGAACTACCCTGTCATCTAGTAATTGCACTACTAGGTATTTACCCAAAGAATACATAAATATTAATTCAAAAGGATTTATGTACCTTGATGTTTATAGCAGCATTATTCTACAATAGCCAAATTATGGAAACAGCCCAAATGTCCATTGACCGATGAATGGATAAAGATATGTGTACACACACACACACACAGGAATATTACTCAGCCATAAAGAAGGGTGAAATATTGAGGAGTGTTTTAACACTCTCATAGCACTGTCCCAGAGGGTTATTTGACCTCCTATTAACTTAATCATCTTTTTAAAGGCCCCGTCTCTAAATACAGCACATTCTGAGGTAGTGGAAGTTAGGGCTTAAACATATGAATATTGGAGTGGTAGACACAAATCAGCCTATAACACCTGGTATTCCCAGTGATTTATTTAATATAAAACATTGCATATAAAAATTATAGAAATTGGGGTGCCTGGGTGGCTCAGTGGGTTAAAGCCTCTGCCTTCGGCTCAGGTTGTGATCTCAGGGTCCTGGGATAGAGACCCACATCGGGTTCTGCTCAGCAGGGAGCCTGCTTCTCCCTCTCCCTCTGCCTGCCTGTCTGTCTACTTGTGACCTCTTTCTCTCTGTCAAATAAATAAATAAAATCTTAAAAAAATTATAAAAATTATTTGAGTATTTGGATAACTTTTTTTTCCTGAATAGAGGATTTACTTTTAAATCCATCTGTCATTTAGGTGTGGGGCTCTAGCACCCCTAGATTAGGGATTTGATAATAATCCAATAAGGATTTGAGGTGATTGAAAATGATCTATTTCTGGTACACCTGTACTTTAGATGTGGCCCTTCAGGCCCTCAGTAAAAGTTTGAGATATTAATTATGGCTTCTTTAGCATGTCTTAATTTCTGTATGCCTTTGACACTGTCAGAAACTCTGCTCATTAAAACTCTTTTTTAATTATTATGTTAGTCACCATATAGTACATCATTAGTTTTTGATGTAGTGTTCCATGATTCATTGTTTGTGTAGAACACCCAGTGCTCCATGCAATCCATGGCCTCCTCAATACCCATCACCCAGCTCAAATAGGCAGTAACCCCTTTGACATTGGCCACAGCAACTTCTTTCAAGACACATCTCCACAGGCAAGGGAAATGAAAGCGAAAATGAGCTTTTGGGACTTCATTTTGAGACTTTCCACTGCACAGCAAAGGAAACCATCAACAACAAAAAAGAGGCAACCCACAGGAGGGGAGAAGATATTTGTAAATGACACTATAGACAAAGGGCTGATATCCAAGATCTATAAAGAACTTCTCAAACTCAACACCCAGAAATCAAATAATCCACTCAAAAAGTGGGCAGAAGGTACCCTGGGGCAAATAATACATTATATGTTAATAAAAATTAATAAAAAAAAAAAGTAAAAATTAAAAAAAAAAAAGTGGGCAGAAGACATGAGCAGACAATTCTCCAAAGTCCTTCAGACTCTAAGCCATAGTTTAGATTTTACAAATCCTTCAAGCTGGAAATTAGCACCAAATTTTAGACTTAACTCTCTTGATTCTCATCTTTTACCTTGATTTTTGCCCTATAAATTGTCCTTGCTTGGTAGCTCTGTCACTTAACATACTTAAAAAGTGATACTTTAACATATCAATCAATAAACAAACTTAAAAAATAATTTGTCAAGATTTTTCTGTCGCATTGAAAGAGTTGGTCTGAAATAATGCAATCCCCATAATACATAGCATCCTAATCCAGATGCTTCTCTGTTACACTGACTTTTTTCTGTCTTCTTAATGTACTGTTTTATAAAGTATTATAAATAAGTATTCAAAGTAGCATAAATAAGACTGGAAATATATCTAAAACCACTGTCAACTTTTTCAGTTTTCTTCTTCCAAAATTCCAAAATAAATAGAAACAGTATAGGTGTATTCATATGATGTGATTAATGGTAGTATACATCTAGAGATTATTAGGCTGAGTAATCATGAATAAAAATGAAAAAGGAAGTTTCTATAAACATAAGGATAAATCCTTTTTTAGATGAGTAAATATCCACAATCATAGCATTAGAAGGATAAATTCTAGAAAAGTTTATTCCCTGTATCATTCATTCATTTAAGTAAAAATATTTATTGAGCACCTGTCTATGCACAGCACTGTTCTAGATGCTCATGATACAGTGGTGACCAAGCCTGTTTCCCTTCTTTCGTCGGGTCTACATTTTAGAGCTCTTCTGTAATAAGATGAGATTTCTACATTAAGCTTTTTGTAGTTTACTTGAACTGACTCTATATTTTCCTTCTCACTTTTCAGCTACTTTGGCTGTTTCTGTTGGAGGTTTCCTCTATTTTATCACCTTTTTTCCATACGTATTCGTGTCAACCATGTATACACACTTGGCCCTCACCGAGAAGCTGGCTTTCTGTCTCTTTTCAAACGTTGCAGTAGCGTTGGGGGTTAATATTATAAGCCAGATGGAAATGAAGCGTGAGTCTTTCCTTCATAAAATTGACTTTGGTGATTTGATTCCCAGGAAGAAAAGGCATGTTGTCTAGGGTTGCCAATGGAATGGGTGGGACAGTGGGTGAGAGATGACTGTGGTGTTCCTTAAACATTTTTTTCTGGATTGTTATTTTTTTTATCATAAAAATGATATCTCTGTACTATATATATATACACACACACACCACATATATGTATGCCTATTTACATGAACATATATATGCAAGTATGTATTTATGTGTGTGTTTACTTGTCTCTTTATCAGCGGGCTCATCTTGGGGGTCAGTTTTGCCACGTAGGGGATATTGACAATTCTGGAGACATATTTGGTGTTTGATTATCATGTCCTAGCGGAGGATTGCTACTGATACCTAGTATGTAGAAGCCAGAGATGCTACTAAATATCCTATAGAGTACTGGAAAGTCCCTGAAACAGAAGTATACAGGCTCAAATGTCAGTAGTGCCAAGGATGAGACATCCGGCTAATATCCATATTTTAACATCTGTGAGTTCACACTGTTGGATCCATTTCCTTTCTAATATCAAGAGTTATTCCTAGTTTTTCCCTATCCCATATATCCCATATATATACTTCCTTGTCCAACCATGAGAAATGTTGCCTGGCACCATTATCAGTATAATTACACATTTGTTCAGTTTTGCACTACTCTGGAAAGAGGGAACTGCTCACCCATACCACTGTAAACAACAAACATATTAAGTATGGTAATTGTAATTCTACATTGAGTCTGAGGCTGGGTAGTCAAAGTACTATGTGAAAAAATTACTTGGGTTAGTACTTCTTTTTATTTTCAGTGTAATTTTTCATTTGAAATATAAGTAGGCACATTTGTTTTGTTTGCATCCCATTTTTCATCTCACCACCACTGTTTGATATAAATGAGGATGTAAAACGTTAACACAATTTGTAGAAAGTAAAAACTAGAGAAAGCATAGTTAGATAAGAGTCATTCCCTTCTCTTACCGGTACATCTCACCCTTATAAAGATAATATCTTACTTAATTCTGTTTTTTTCTGTGTTTTATTTTCTAAAAAATTTGCAATTTTCTATATTTTTCTTAGTTTCTCATAAAAATGTTAGTGTACTGCACACTCCTTTACAAAATGCTTTTCAGCTAACATATTTTAGAAATCATTCCCTATGAGCTTACAGATATATCTTCATTAGTTTTTACAGATACATTGTATGGGTGTGGCAAAGTTAACCTATCATCTATCTATGAGCATTTAGGAGCTTTATAGTATTTTTCAATTAAAATAAACCTGAAATGAATTATACATATTTATTTTTCTGTTATTGGATATATAGCATAACAGTAAGTTACCAAAAATGGACCTGGAGTAGGGTTCAATCTGATTACAAATTTAATTCCTTAATAGAGGTAGAAATGTTCATATTACCCATTTTCCTTGAGTAAGGTTTTTTTTTATGTTTTAGATTAATTTATTTACAATGGAGATTTTTGCCTTATATGAGAGTGTGGCTATGTCTTTTTGGTTTTCTACTTCTGTATTTTATTCATTTTTGCTATTTTTTTTTTCTTTTTTGGCTAATTGAATTTATTTTTTTTAATTTAATTTTTTCAGTGTTCCAAGATTCGTTGTTTATGTACCAAACCCAGTGCTCCATGCAATACGTGCCCTTCTTAATACCCACCACGAGGCTCACCTGTCCCTCCACCCCTCTCCCTTCCAAAACCTTCCGTTTATTTCTCAGAACTGTCTCAAACTGAGAGTCCACATTCTCTCATGGTTCGTCTCCCCCTCTTATTTCCCTCAATTCACTTTTTTTTTCTTCTCCTAATGTCTTCCATGCTATTCCTTATACTCCACAAGTAAGTGAAACCATATGATAATTGCAGGGAGCCCATGTCTTGGACTCAATCCCAGGACCCAGGGATCATGACCCGAGCCAAAGCCAGACACTTGACTGAGCCACCCAGGCGCCCCTACTTGCAGTTTAAATAGCAGCTTTTTGCTTCCCACTCAGTGAATGCTTCCCACTCGGTGTACTAATAGTTGTGCGTAACAAAAAAAGCAATTCTTAAAAGGTACCATTTCTGATTTTTTCATTATATGTAATCTTTGTAAATGATTCATGGGAAACTACAAAATTAGCAAATGCCTTGAAATCTGTATGTAAAACATACATTACCCCTAATTTCAAATTCATGTATTGGTGTAGCACTCAACCTTTACAAAGAAAAGTGGCTCTAAGGATAATCTTAATACACATAAGGAAGCTGATCCTTTTTCACTTTGTACCCACCGCACACCCTGATTTTAATTGTCTTGGTCATGGACCTTTCCAATAAGAGATTTTTATATTTCAGTCCCATAGCTGGTTATCGGAAAACCCTGCTTTCCTCTCTTGAAGGAGTTAGGTACTACTGATGTTGATGTATCCCTTCAAGTATTTTCACAGTTTGAGGAAGCATGTCCTCTGGTTCTCTGTCTTCATCTTCATCTAAAGATGCTGCCACTGAAGGGTTTGTGGAGCAAGAGTTAGAAGTTTCTTTAGTTTGGACGTACTTGATCCAAGTTGGATGAATATAGATAATGTTTGCTTTGTCATCTGACTCCTGCACCCAAACTTGGAAGTCTGCATAGGCTCTGTTTAGAGGTCTGCAGCTTCTCATACAGCTGGTCACTTCTCAGCACTGTGACTGGAACTTTCCCGTGTTACTCCTTGGGCTATAGTTAGCTGTGGCTTCTGAGACTTCTCTCTCCCACCTTCCTGTCCATTATTCTCGTTGCCCCAGCCTCCCCTGTAGCTTTTAGGACCAAGGACTCTGGCATTTTTTTATTCTTTCTTAGAATTCCCATCTCTACACACATTATCCATCTGGTTTTGCATGTTGTATATTTCTTCCATTAAAGCACTTACCACGGAGTGCCTGGGTGGCTCATTCGTTAAGCATCTGCCTTCAGCTCAGGTCATGATCCCAGGGTCCGGGGATCGAGCCCCACATTGGGTGCTCTGCTTGGTAGGAAGCCTGCTTCTCCCTCTCCCACTCCCCCTGCTTGTATTCCCTCTCTCCCTGTGTCTCTCTCTATCAAATAAATAAAATCCTAAATAAATAAAGCACTTACCATGTTACAGTTTTTTTAAATTCCTTGTCTGATAATCCTAACATCTTTGTCTAATTCAGATGCTTGTTCACTCTCTTCAAACTGTGTCCTTTGCCCTTCAGTATGCATTATAATTTTTTGTTAAAAGATGGATAAGAGGAGCATCTGGGTGCTCAGTCAATTAAGTGTCTGACTCTTGATGGCAGCTCAGGTCATGATCTTGGGATCCTGAACTTGAGCCCCCCATTGGACTCTGTGCTTAGCAGGAAGTCTGCTTGGGATTCTCTCTCTCCCTCTCCCCTTCCTGCTGTGTTCTCTCTCTCTCTCTCAAATTAAATAAATGAAATGAAATGAAATTTTAACATAAAAAATAATGAAAATAAAGAGAATCTCTTATAAGCAGTAAAAAAAATTTTTTTTTGATATGGGGTATTGGGTAAAAGGAACCACACTGTAAATAGGCCTTTAGTGATGTAGAGGTAAGGTGTGTAGTCCTATGACTTGGCCTCAGTTACTTGGTAAGTTTGTACCCTTGGACTAAACTCCATCAGTGCTTCTCAGTTTTTTGCCCTGCTTAGATGGGACAGGTGGCTAGAGGGGGCTAGAGTTAGATATTTCCCTTCTCTTAGGTAAATTTGGTTCTGGTAGAATAGTTTCTCATGAAGGAAGGCCTGATGAGGAATGAAATGCACAAGCACATTTCAAAATGGCTCTTTTTTCCCCCTCTCACTCCTAGGAGTATGAGGGGATTTTTCTCTGATACTCACTGTGAGGAACTGGCAGGGCTCCCAAAGGTGAAACTTGCAAAAGCCTCAGTGACTTGATCCCCTGGAGTATTTAACCCTCAGACTTGTTTACCCTGGGCTTTGGCAATTCATCAGTTATATAGTTCAGGTTTTCCTACCCCAGTTCTGGTTTCCTTGGAGGTTTCTGCTCAGTTTCTATTTCATTAAATTCTCTGTGCCTTTCTATCTGTCTCTCCAGTTGTGGTGGCAGTGGTTTGCCCTGTGACCCCATGTCTCTAATAGATCTAAGAAGAATTTCAGTTCACCGTTTTACTTCTTGTTAGGATGGAGTGGTGATCCTTGAGCTCTTTACAGGCCAGACCTGAAACTAGAAGCCAAACTTTGTTTTTATATTGATGGATGTATTTCCAAATGTATATATATCTTGCCGGTTATTTCATTGGAGATTCACATGAAAGAAAATCGAGGAATAGGGCCACCATCACAAAGAGTAGGTCTGTTTATGGCTTTAAAGCTTACTTTATGGACTTTTTGGGACTGTTTTTGTTTCAGTCACTACTAAATTTTAGTTGAGTCTGGCTGTAAGAAGAGGCAAATTATCCTCTTGAACAGCCTGAATTTCAAAGTATCAGTAAATAGCAAATAGACAGTACCTGTCTCCAGGGAATACCAGTACATTCTTGTTTAATGATGAAGCAGCTGGATAAGTTTGCTCTAGTCACAACTGGGCGCCTCAAGTAACTGTCCGCTATTATGTTTCAGAATATGGTGTCCAGTGGAATAACGTCCGGTCACCAGCGAGCCCAGATGATGATCTTAGTTTGGCTCATGTTATGGGAATGCTTTTATTTGATGCTTTCTTGTTTGGCCTTATGGCCTGGTATATGGATGCTGTCTTTCCAGGAAAGTATGGTGTGCCCAAGCCATGGTATTTCTTTGCGCAGGTAAGTTCTAATGATTCTATTACTGAGAGAAGCCCAGTTCTTATGTATTTAGTTTGTTAAACAGTGAACATTATTACCTTATTAAACACTCTCTCTGTGGTACTCTAATCTTATGATACTAATACAGTTTTTATTCTTTCTGAACTAAAGCCATTACAAGTTAACTTTGTGACATGTATAATAGAATCAAATAGCTTTCTACAGAAAAAAAAAAATCACCCATTTGAATGAATATGTGGTGGGATCTGTAGGTCCTAGTGAGGAGGAGATGAATTGTGTCTCATATCTGGTTTATCACTATCTGCTTTTTTTCTGCTATTAGCCCAAATTACTTAGGATCAAAACCACAGCAAAGTGGGAAGCATCCCTGTCTTAGTCTATTTTCAGTCACCTTCTTTACTGTTCTGTGATTCAAAATGAGTGGTTCTCAAACTCTTTAGTCTCAGAAATCCTTTATAATCCTAAAAATTATTGAGCACTGCAAAGAGCTGTGATTAATACAGGTTTTATCTATCAGTATTAACCATATTTAGAAATTAAAACATTTAAAAAATATTTGTTAACTTATTTAAATATATTACTAATAAACCCATTGCATGTTGAAGTTGACATTTTGGGGATAAATAGCTTTTTTTCAAAACTTAAAAATATTAGAAGAGTGGCCTGTTTTATAATTTTTTCAAATATCTTTTATATTTAATAAAAGATAACTAGATTCTTATTGGAGAGTGTATATCTGGCTCTGCATTTAATGTTTTGCATTATTTTTTTTTGCTTAAAATATATGGAAAAAATACAGCCTCACGCAGATATAGTTGAAAAATGAGGAGTATATTGGTAGCCTTTGTTTTTTTTTTTTAAATTTTATTTATTTGACAGAGAGAGAGAGACAGATCACAAGTAAGGCAGAGAAGCAGGCAGAGAGAGAGGGGAAGCAGGCTCCCTACTGAGCAGAGAGCCCGATGCGGGGCTCCATCCCAGGACCCTGAGATCATGACCTGCGCCGAAGGCAGAGGCTTAACCCACTGAGCCACCCAGGCGCCCCTATCAGTAGCCTTTTAAACAAATTTGGGTATTCTTTGGTGTGTCACCAAACCTCAACTAATGATAATTTTCTAGCAGATAGTTGAAGTTTGGAATCTGAAAACACATTAACAAACATTTCTTATTCTGTTTTGTAATAATATTCATTGGTATATCTTGTGATTTGAATAGCTCTTTAACCATGCATAAGTTTATAACATCATATTTTGGTTATTTGAAAATATTGGTTCACTGATATATACCTTCCAAGTGATGACACATTTCATCATACATTATCAAAGCATCACATTTATTAATATCAACATGATATGATAAGTTTTTAAGAATTTAAATTTGTCACACAAGAGTTTTTCAAAATTCTAATTTTCACTTGAAAGTTCCAGTTTTATCATTAGCAACAACTATTGTCAGTTCTTTTCTTTTAAGTAATAATATCTCTTCATTAATTTTTTGTGTGTGTGGGTAAAGCGATAGAAGTTTATTAAGTGAAGATAAAGTAAAAGCCCTCAAGAGTGAGAGGGGTCCTGACAGGGTTGCCAACGAGGGCCTTTAGAGTTGGTCTTTTCTAGAAAGCTAACCAGGGAACTTAAATCCTTTCAACATCTTCAATGGCTAACTTCCTTTTTAGGGTCTTCATTAATTTTCAAGAAAATGTCTGCTAGATATCCAAGTCTAAAGAACCATAATTTTTATGTCTGTCATTCAGTTTTTTATGTCTGTCAAGCAGTTTCCATGAAAAAAGTGGCTAGTTCACAACTCAAATGACACAAGTAAATTTTCTCAGAGCTTCCATTATATTTTCATTTGCTATAGAAATGCTTTTATTTGTATTTCTCATTTCATCACACAGAATATTTAAAATATCATATTCAAGGAATGAAACTTAATAAGTAATTTTTACTTTTTCATAAAAGAATTCAGTGAAATAGATTTATTTATTTATTTATTTATTAATTACTGTGTCTAGTGGTGAAGAAGATGGTGATTGCTTAGTACAGTTTTGTGCTAGTAATTTTTTTTAAGAAAATATTTTATTTTTTTCCCCCCAAATAGTTTATTTTGTTTTTTCAATGTTACAAGATTAATTGTTCATGCACCTCACCATGGAGCATTGGGTGTGGTGCTAGTAGTTTGATTAGTATTAAAGCACCAAAAAAAAAAAAAAAAAAGCACCAGGCATTTTTTTTTCTGTGCCATTGACATAGCTTTATTTATTTAAATATTATTTAAATACTTAGCTTTATTAATTTTTCCCCCAAATATGTTTATTTTATTTTTTCAGTGTTACAAGATTTATTGTTCATGCACTACACCCAGTGCTCCTTGCAATACCCGCCCTCCTCAATACCCACCACAGGCGTGCCTAACCCCCCACCCCCACCCCTCCTAAACCCTCAGTTTGTTGCTCAGTCTCTCATGGTTCATCTCCCCCTCTGATTTCCCCCCCATTCACCTTTCCCTTCTTTCTCACAATGCCCTCCATGTTTTTCTTTATGCTCAGCACGTAAGTGAGACCATAAGGTAATTGGCTCTCTCTGCTTGACTTATTTCACTCTGCATAATCTCTTCCAGTCCCATCCATGTTGAT
>CM053621.1:13151622-13182233 GCA_028646535.1 Procyon lotor
TTGTTTAACTTATTGGCATATAATTGTTGATAATAATTTCTGATGATTGTTTCTATTTCCTTTGGATTAGTCGTGATCTCTCCCCTTTCATTCATAATGTTGTTAATTTGGGTCCTCTCTCTTTTATTTTGGATGAGTTTGGCCAGTGGTGGGTATAAGATATATGAACTAGAATTTGAAACAATGATTATAAAAATACTAGCTGGGCTCAAAAAAAGCATAGAAGACAATAGAGAATTCCTTACTATAGAAATAGAACTGAAGTCCAATCAGGACCACATTAAAAATGCTGTTACTGAGATGCAGTCAAAAATGAAGGCTCTAACAACAAGGATAAATGAGGCAGAAGAGAGACTCGGTGATATAGTAGACAAAATGATGGAAAATAAAGACACTGAAAAGAAAAAAAACAACTACTGGATCATGATGGAAGACTTTGAGAAATCAGCGATTCCATAAAGCAAATAATATCTGCATAATAGGGTTCCTAGAAGATGGGGGGGCTGAAGGTTTATTTGAACAAATTGTAGCTGAGGACTTCTCTAATCTGGGGAAGGAAACAGGTATTCAAATCCAGGAATCACAGAAAACCCCCCTCAAAATTAATAAAAATAGGTCAAGACTTCAACATACAAAGGTGAAGCTTGCAAATTTCAGAGATAAAGAGAAAATCCTGAGAGCATCTCAGGACACAGGATCATAATAAAAGGGTCTATTCAAGAAGAAGATCTAACAGTTGTAAATATTTATGCCTCTAACTTGGGAGCAGCCAAATACATAAATCAATTGATAACAAAATTAAAAAAACACACTGATAAATAATACAATAATAGTAGGAGACTTTATCACCCTACTCACAGCACTGGACAGATCATTTAAGTAGATGAACAATAAGAAACAAGGGCTTTGAGTGACACATTGGATATCTACAAGGATAGAAACAAGGCTAACAGCAGACCTGTCCACAGAGACCTGACAGGCCTGAAAGTACTGGCATGATATATTCAACCTATTAAATGGGCAAAATATGCAGCCAAGAATACTTTATCCATTAAAAGGCCATCATTTAGAATAGAAAGGGAGATAAAAAGCTTCCAGAACAAACAGAAACTAAAGGGATTTGTAAGCACTAAACCATCCTGGCAAGAAATATTAAAGGAGATCCTTTACACGAAGAGAGAGCCCAAAAGTAACATAGACCAGAAAGGAACAAAGATAATCTATAGAAACAGCGACTTTACAAGTAATACAACAGGCACTAAATTCATATCTACCAATAATTACTCTGAATGTAAATGGACTAAGTGCTCCAGTCAAAAGACATGGAGTATCAGATTGGATTAAAAAACAAGACCCACTGATAAGCTATCTACAAGAGATGTATTTAAGTCCCAGAGACACCTTAAGATTTAAAGTGAGGTGGCAGAGAACCATTTATCAGGCCAACAGACATCAATAGAAAACTGGCATGGAATCCTTATATCAGACAAATTAAATTTTAAACCAAAGACTATAGTAAGAGATGAGGAAGGACATTCCATCCTGATAAAAGGGTCTATTCAAGAAGAAGACCTAACAATTGTAAATATTTATGCCTCTAACTTGGGAGCAGCCAAATACATAAACCAATTGATAACAAAATTTAAAAAACACACTGATAAATAATACAATAATAGTAGGAGACTGTATCACCCTACTCAGAGCACTGGACAGATCATTTAAGTATATGAACAGTAAGAAACAAGGGCTTTTGTGCTGTTAAGTGCTGTGAAATGTGTAAGCCCAAAGATTCACAGACATGTACCCTGGGGCAAATAATACATTATATGTTAATAAAAATTAATGAAAAAAAAAAAAAAACAAGGGCTTTGAGTGACACCCTGGATCAGATGGACTTCACAGATATATTCAGAGCATTCTATTCTAAAACAACAGAATACACATTTGTCTCTAGTGCACACAGAACATTGTCTAGAATAGATCACATACTGGATCACAAATCAAGTCTCAAGTGATACAAAAGATTGAGATTATACCATGCATATTTTCAGGCAACAAATGCTTTAAAACTTGAATGCAATCACTAGAGAAAATTTGGAAGGAACACAAATACATAGAGGTTAAAGAGCATCTTACTAAAGAATGAATGAGTCAACCAGGAAATTAAAAAATACATGGAAACAAATGAAGATGAAAACAGGACTGTTCAGAACCTTTGCAATGCAGCAAAGGAGGAATTAGGAGGAAAGTATATAGCAAGACAGGCCTTTCTCAAGATTCAAGAAAAGCCTCAAATGTACAACTTAACCTTACACCTAAAGGAACTGGAAAAAGAACAGCAAATAAAACCTAAATACAGCAGAAGAGAAATAATAAAGATTAGAGCAGAAATCCAATGATACAGAAATCAAAAAACATTAGAAAAGATCAATGAATCTAGGAGCTTGTTCTTTGACAAAATTAATAAGATCAATAAACCCCCTAGCCAGACTTAATCAGAAAGAAAAGAGAAAGGACCCAAATAAAATCACGAATGAAAGAAGAGAGATCACAACCAATACCGAAGAAATACAATTATAAGAACGTATGAGCAATTCTATGCAAAAATTTGGCAATCTGAAAGAAAGGGAGGCATTCCTAGAAATATATAAATTACCAAACTGAACAGGAAAGAAATAGACAACCTGAATAGACCCATAACCAACAAAGAAATGGAATCAGTAATCAAAAATCTCCAAACAAATAAAAGTCCAGGGCTAGAGAGCCTCCCAATGAAATTCTACAAAACATTTAAAGAATTAATACATGTTCTTCTGAAGCTGTTTTAAAAAAAATAGAAATGGAAAGAATATTTCCAAACACTTTTTATAAGGCCAGTATTACCTTGATCCCAAAACCAGACAAAGACCCTACCAAAAAGGAGAATTACAGACCAATATTCCTGATGAAAATGGATGCAAAAATTCTCAACAAGGTACTAGCTAATAGGATCCAGTGAGCAACATTCAAAGGATTATTCACCACAACAAAGAGGGATTTATTCCTGGGCTGCAAGCGTGGTTCAACATCCACAAATCAATCAATATGATATACCACATTAATAAAAGAAAGGACAAGAACCATATGGTCCTATCAATAGATGCAGAAAAAGCATTTGACAAAATTTACAGCATCCTTTCTCGATAAAAACTTTCTGCAGTGTAGGGATAGATGGTACATACCTCAATATCATAAAAGCCATGTGTGAAAACCCACAGTGAATATCATCCTCAATGGAGAAAATCTGAGGTCAGGAACATGACAGGGACATCCACTGTCACCACTATTGTTCAACATAGTACAGGAAGTCCTAGCCTCAGCAATTAGACAACAGAAGGAAATAAAAGACATCCAAATTGACAAGGAAGAAGTCCAACTCACTCTTTGCAGACATACTCCATGTAGAAAACCTGAAAGATTCCACCCAAAAACTGCTAGAACTGATACAGGAATTCAGCGGAGTCACAGGATATAAATCAATGCACAGAAGTTAGTTACATTTCTCTACACTAACAATGAGGCAGAAGAAAGAGAAATCAAGAAATCAATCCCATTTACATTTGCACCAAAAACAGTAAGATCCCTAGGAATAAATGTAACCAAACAGGTAAAAGATCTGTATTCTGAAAACTGGAGAACATTTTTTTTTTTTAAGATTTTATTTACTTATTTGACATAGAGAGAAAAAGAGAGCATAAGCAAGGGGAGTGGTAGGCAGAAGGAGAGGGATAAGCAGACTCCTTGCTGAGCAAGGAGCCCAATGTGGGGCTTGATCCAGGACCCTGGGATCATGACCTGAGCCAAAGCAGACGCTTAACATCTGAGCCACCAGGTGTCCCTGGAGAAGAATTATGAAAGAAATTGAAGAAGACACAAAAAATGGAAAAGCATTCCATGCTCATAGATTGGAAGAACACAAATTGTTAAAATATCTGTGCTACCCAAAGCAATCTACAAATTCAGTGCAATCCCTATTAAAATGCCATCAGCGTTTTTTTCACAGCATTAGAGACAATAATCCTAAAATTTGTATGGAACCAGAAAAGACCCGAATAGCCAAAGCAATCTTGAAAAAGAAAAAAAAAGAAAAAAGAAAAGCAAAGCCGAAGTTATCAAATTCTGGACTTCAAGCTATATTACAAAGCTGTAATCATCAAGACAGTATGGTACTGGCACAAAAACCGACACATAGATCAATGGAACAGAATAGAGAGCCCAGAAATGGACCTTCGGCTCTATGGCCAACTAATCTTCAACAAAGCAGGAAATGATATCCAAAGGAAGGAAGGCAGTCTCTTTAACAAATGGTTTTGGGAAAATGGGACACATGCAGAAGAATGAAACTTGACAACTTCCTTACACCATACACAAAAATAAACTCAAAATGGATGAAAGACCTAAATGTGAGACAGGAATCCAAAATTCTAGAAGAGAACACATATTTTTCAAGTTTTATTCCTCTTTTACCTCAGCTGCAGAATCTTCCTGCTAGACATATCTCCAAAGGCAAGGGAAACAAAAAAATGAACTGAACATAGTAAATTTTTTTTTTAAATAGAGACTTTAAAAAATAAACTATTAGGACTTCATCACAGTAAAAAGCTTTGCACAGCAAAGGAAACAGTTAACTAAAAGGCAAAATAGATGTGGTATGTATATATATACTTATGTATACATACATACACATACACACAAATGGAATTTTACTCAGCCATGTAAAGGAATGAAATCTTGCCATTTGCAGTGTCATGGATGAAACTAGAGGGCATTACGTTAAGTGAAATAAGTCAGAGAAAAATAAATACCGGGGCGCCTGGGTGGCTCAGTCGTTAAGCGTCTGCCTTCGGCCCAGGTCAGATCCCAGGGGCCTGGGATCGAGCCCCGCATCGGGCTGTCTGCTCTGCGGAAAGCCTGCTTCTCCCGCTACCATTCCCTCTGCTTGTGTTCCCTCTCTCGCTGTGTTTCTCTCTGTCAAATAAATAAAATCTTTAAAAAAAAAAAAAAAAGAAAGAAAGATAAATACCATACGATGTCACTCATATGTAGAATTTAGGAAACAGATAAACGTAGAGGAAGGGACGGAAAAATAAAATAAGATGAAAATTGAGAGGGAGGTAAACCAGAAGAGATGCTGAACTCTAGGAAACAAACTGAGGGCTGCTGGAGGGGAGGCGGGTGAGGGGATGGAATTAACTGAGTGATGGGTATTTAGGAGGGCACTTGATGTACTAAGCACTAAGTGTTATATGCAAGAGATGAATCCCTAAATTTTACTTCTGAAACTAATCAGAAAAGCTTTATGACTTCAAGGAGCTTTACTTGACTATGTTATGTAAAGTAGTACTGTCTACCAATGTTACTACAATAGGTAATCGTTTATAGGTTTTTTATTTCTGTGTGTTTCTCCTACTGGAATTTTTCTCTCATGAGAGCAGGAGCTATTTTGGTCTTGTTAATTAATGTATTCATAGTACCTTACACAATGTATGCCACATAGTATAGGCCTTCAATAAACATTTGTTGAATGAAGTGATTGATTAGCAATGATTTGTTTTAGTAGATGAGGCAGAGGGAAATGTGTAAGGTAAGTCAGTCTCAGGTTTCTGTCTTTGTACTTCTACATGGGTTGTGGTAAGGAATGTGGCATGAGGAATACATTTTCAGATATGGTAATGAGTAGTGTTTGGAGTACCTCAAGGAAACCTAGTTTATGTGTGTCCACCATCAAGTTCTGGAACTTAGCAGGAAGACATAGATGACCATATTGTGGCGTTATCAACCTCAGGACAGTAACTGAACTGAAGTGGGACTGGATGAGATGTGGAGTTTTGTAGACCTACTTTTAAGGTCTCTGCATATATTGTCTTTAAATATTGTTTATTTTTCACAGTTTTATCTTTTCTATGCTTTGGCTATTTCTCCTTTTGAGTTTAATGTACTGTCATTTATTCTTTTCTGGATAGCTCATAGATATGCCTGTCCTTTATAAGCACTAATAATAGACATAAAGTTAGTATTTTTTTCCACAGGAATTCACAATGGAGAGGGATACCATCATAGCAGTAAAAAACTTATCTTTCAATGTATATGAGGGGCAAATCACTGTTCTTCTGGGACCTAATGGAGCAGGAAAGACTACCACCTTATCAGTTCTTACAGGTAAGTTTTCAGGGTTACCCTGATCACAGATCAAACTGAAACTTCTGTGTACCCTCTTGACATTGACATCATTGTTATTTAGGTTATATATACAGTTGTTGATTAATTCACACTCTTTAAGTACAGATCATTTGTTATAAAGTTTAAAAATCAGTATTTATTTTTCATCTCACATGCCTTTTCTTCATAATATATTGTTCTTATTGGTGAATGCAAAGACCCTCTTCTTTTTAATTCTTATTCATTTATTCCTTTATATTCTGTTGTCTTATTTCCCTTTTATTCCCCTGTCCCCTTTGTAGGAAACCCATTCTAATTCAATTTACACAGTTTTCATTGTAAAATGTATAATATATTCTTATGAATGGATTTTTTATTTATTAAAAAATTTTCAGTCAACAAAACTAAAAGGCAACCTAGGGAATGAGAGAAGATATTTGCAAATGACATTACAGGTAAAGGGCTGGTATCCAAGATCTATAAAGAACTTCTCAAACTTAACACCCAAAAAACAAATAATCCAGTCAAAAAATGGGCAGAAGACATGAACAGATCCTTCTCCAGAGAAGATACAAGTGGCCAACAGACACATGAAAAAATGCTCCACATCACTAGTCATCAGGGAAATACAAATCAAAACCACAATGAGATACCACCCTTACACCAGTTGGAATGGCAACAATCAACAAGACAAGAAACAACAAATATTGGCAAGGATATTTAACACTCTTACACTGTTGGTGGGAATCCAAGCTGGTACAGCCATTCTGGAAAACATTATGGATCTTCCTTGAAGAGTTAAAAATAGGGCTACCCTACAACCTAGCAGTTGCACTACTAAGTATTTACCCCAAAGATACAGATGTAGTGAAAAGAAGGGGAACATGCACCCCAGTATTCATAGCAGCAATGTCCACAGTAGCCAAACTGCAGGAGGAGCCAAGATGTCCTTCAGTGGATGAATGGATAAAGAAGATGTGGTACATATATACAATGGAATATTATTCTCAGCCATCAGAAAGGATGAATATCTACCATTTACACTGACATGGATAGAACTGGAGGGTATTTTGCTAAGTGAAATAAAGTCAGAGAAAGACAATTATCATATGGTTTTACTCATATGTGGAACATGAAGAATAGTGCAGAGGACAATAGGGATAGGGAGGAAAACTAAATGGAATCAGAGAAGGAGACAACCATATGAGACTCTTGATTCTGGGAAACAAACCCTAAGGGTTGCTGAAAGGGAGATAGGTGAGGAGATGGGGTAACTGAGTGATGGACATTAAG
The DNA here is from genome assembly GCA_028646535.1 of Procyon lotor. Classification (NCBI taxonomy): domain Eukaryota; kingdom Metazoa; phylum Chordata; class Mammalia; order Carnivora; family Procyonidae; genus Procyon; species Procyon lotor. Next base: position 13,159,114 of record CM053621.1, read on the forward strand.
GAGGGCATGTGATGTGATGAGCGCTGGGTGTTATACTGAACTGATGAATCACTGAACAGTATATTAAAAACCCATGATGTACTACTATACCTTTGCTAATTGAATTTAAATAAAATTTCATTTATCCAAGATGAAAGATTTTGTACCTTTACACACCTACCACCTAGATTCTACTATTTTAATATTTTACCACACTTGTCACATATCTATTGATTCCAATTTTAGGCATCTCAAAATTTTAGATGTTAGTATGCTTCGTACTAAATAATTTGATAATATCATTAACTATAATTTTCTTTTGGTGTAAAATTTTATTATGATGAAACACTTAAATTTTAAGTGTGTGTTTGCTGAATTTTGAAATGTGCATACATCTCTGTGATCCAATTGCCTATTAAGCTGGAGAAATTCACTACCATCCCAGAAAATTCTCACTTTACTAAGTGATCCACTTGTAATTTATAGCAACCAATATATTTCAGATGAGGCAATAATTTCATTCATCTCATCAATGTGTAGGCAGGTATTTGGGGTTTTATTTAGGGATTTAAGGTTTATTTATTTATTTTCAAGTTTTATTTAAATTCCACTTAGTTATCCTATAGTGTAATACTAGATTCAGGAGTAGAATTGAGTGATTCCTTACTTACACTTACTAACACCCAGTGCTCATCATAGAAAATGACCTCCTAATACTCATTACCCATTTAACGCATCCCCAGCCTACTTCCCCTCCAGCAGCCCTCAGTTTGTTCCATATAGTTAAGAGTTTCTTAGGGTAGGCTTCCCTCTCTTTTAATTTCCCTTTCCCTATTTTCATCAGTTTTATTTCTTAAATTCCACAAAAGTGAAATCATATGATATTTGTCTTTCTCTGAATGACTTCTTTCACTTAGCATGATACACACTAGCTCCATCCTGGTCATTACAAATGGCATTATTTTTGGTGACGGAGTAATATTCTATTGTGTGTGTGTATATATATATATATGCCACATCTTTACCCATTCTTCAGTTGATTGCCATTTGGGCTCTTTCCATAGTTTGGCTGTTGTTGATAATGCTGCTATAAACATTAGGGTACATGTACCCCTTTGAATAAGTATTTTTATATCCTTTAGGTAAATACCTAGCAATGCAATTGCTGGGATATAAGGTAGTTCTATTTTTAACTTTTTTGAGGCACCTCCATACTGTTTTCCAGAGTGGCTACATCAGTTTGCATTCTCACCAACAGTGTAAAAGGGTTCCCTTTTGTCCACATCCTCATCAAAATCAGTTGTTTCTTGTGTTACTAATTTTAGTCATTTTGATGTGTGATTTGGTATCTCATCGTGGTTTTGATTTGTATTTCCCTGATGCCCACGTGATGTTGAACATCTTTTTATGTGTCTGTTAGCCATCTGGGTGTCCTCTTTGGAAAAGTGTCTATTCATGTCTTCTGCCCATTTCTTTCTTGTTTTTTTTTTTTTAAGATTTTATTTATTTATTTGACAGAGAAATCACAAGTAGGCAGAGAGGCAGGCAGGAGGGGGGGAAGCAGGCTCCCCGCTGAGCAGAGAGCACGATGTGGGGCTCGATCCCAGGACCCTGAGATCATGACCTGAGCCGAAGGCAGAGGCTTAACCCACTGAGCCACCCAGGCGCCCCTCTTCTGCCCATTTCTTAACCGGATTATTTGTTTTTTGAGTGTAGAATTTGGTACGTTCTATATAGATTTTGGATAGTAACCTTTTCTCAGATAGGTCATTGCAAATACATTTTCCAATTCCAAAGATTGCCTTTTAGTTTTGTTGATTATTTCCTTTACTGTGCAGAAGCTTTTTATCCTAATGAAGTCCCACTAGTTCATTTTTGCTTTTGTTTCCTTTGTCTTTGGAGATGTCTCCAGTAAATTGCTATGGCTGATGTCAGAGAGGTTGCTGCCTTTGTTCTCTAGGATTTTAATATTTCCTGTCTAACATTGAGGTCTTTCATCCATTTTGAGTTTATTTTTGTGAACGGTGTAAGAAAGTGGTCCAGTTTCATTCTTCTACATGTTGCTGTCCAATTTTCCCAACCCCATTTGTTAAAGAGACTGTCTTTTTTTTCCATTGGATATCCTTTCCTGCATTGCCGAAGTTTAGTTGACCATACAGTTGTGAGTCCATTTCTGGGTTCTCTATTCTGTTCTATTAATCTATGTGTCTATTTTTGTGCCAATATCATGCTGTATTGATGATTACAGCTTTGTAATACAGCTTGAAGTTTGTTGGCATATAATTTTTAAAAATAATTCTGTTATGATTGTATTTCTGTGCTTTTGCTTGTGATCTCTCTATCATTCGTAATTTTATTCATTTGGGCTCTTTCTCTTTTCTTTTTGATAAGACTGGCTAAGGGTTTATCAATCTTATTAATTCTTCTGAACTAGCTCCTAGTTTCATTGATCTGTTCTACTGGACTTTTTTTGTTTGTTTGTTTTTAAAGATTTCATTTATTTACTTGATGGAGAGAGAGAGTGAGAGAGAGAGAGCACAAGCAGGAGGAGCAGAAAAGAGGAAGGAGAAAAGCAGGCTCCCCACTGAGCAGGGAGCCCAATGTGGTACTCAATCCCAGGACCCTGAGATCACGACCCAAGCCAAAGGCAGACACTTAACCAACTGAGCTTCTCAGGTGCCCCTTATTTTTGTTTCTTTATCATTTATTTCTGCTCTAATCTTTATTATTTCCCTTCTTCTGCTGGATTTAGGCTTTATTTTTCTAGTTCCTTTGGATGTAAAGTTAGGTTCTGTATTTGAGATTTTTCTTGCTACTTGAGATAGGCCTGTATTGCAATATGCTTCCCTCTTAGGACTGCTTTTGCTGTATCCCAAAGGTTTGGGAGTATCATGTTTTCTTTTTCTTTTGTTTCTTTAATTTTCTGGCTAACCCAGAATGTTCCTTAGTACAATGTTCTTTAACCTCCATATATTTGCGGTCTTTCTAAGTTTTTTCTTGTGGTTGACTTCAGGTTTCATAACGTTGTGGTCTGAAAATATACATGGTATGATCTCAATCTTTTTTACCTGTTGAGGGCTGATCTGTGACCCAGTATGTCATCTGTTCTGGAGAATGCTTCATGTGCACTAGAAAAGAGTGTGTATTCTGCTGCTTTAAAATGAAACGTTCTAAAGACATCTGTTAAGTCCATCTGGTCTAGTATGTCATTCAAAGCCATTGTTTCCTTACTCATTTTCTGCTTAAATGATCTGTCCATCGTTGAAAGTGGGGTGCTGAAATCCCCTGCTTTTACTGTATTATTATCAGTAAGTTTCTTTATGTTTGTTATTAAATGATTTATATGTGTGCCCAAAAGTTGGGGGCATAGATATTTACAGTTGTTAGATCTTGTTGTTGCCTAGACCCCTTTATTATAATATAGTGCCCTTCTTCATCTCTTATTACAGTCTTTGGTTTAAAACCTACTGTGTCTGATATAAATATAGCTACCCTCGCTTTCTTTTAATATCCATTAGCATGATAAATGGTTCTTTATCCCCTCACTTCATTTTTTAAAGGATTGTATTTATTTGAGAGAAAGAGAAAAGCATGAATTGTTGGGAGGCAGAGAAAGAGGGAGAAGCAGGCTCCCCACTGATCAGGGAGCTAAATGCAGGTCTCAGTCTCAGGACTCTGGGATCATGACCCAAGCCGAAAGCATTCACTTAAATAATTGAGCCATCCAGGTGCCCCTCTATCCCCTAACTTTCAATCTGCATGTGTATTTAGGTCTAAAATGATTCTCTTGTAGCCAACATATTGGTGGGTCTTGTTATTTTATTCATTCTGATATCCTGTGTCCTTTGATTGGGACATTTAGTCCATTTACATTCAGTATGATTATTGATAGATATGAATTTAGTGTCATTGTTTTAACTGTGATGTCATTATTTCTGGAGGTTTTTCAGTTCCTTTCTAGTCCTTGTCACTTTTGGTCTTTCTTTTCCAATCATAAGCCCCCTTTAATATTTCTTACAGGGCTGGCTTAATGGTCATCTACTCCTTTAGTTATTGTTTGGGAACCTCCTTATCTCTCCTTTTATCTTGAATGACAGCCTTGCTGGATAAAGTATTTTTGGCTCCATATTTTTCCCATTCAGCATGTTGAATATATCATGCTACTTTCTTCTGGCTTGTCGAGTTTCTGTGGACAAATCAGCTTCTAACTTTATTTGTCTTCCCTTGTAATTTAAGGATTTCTTTTCCCTTTTTCCCCCTTATTTCTGTTTTGTTTTGTTTTTGTTTTTGTTTTTCAAATTTTACCACAATGTGTCTTCATGTTGACTTAACTTTTGTTAATTTTGATTGGAGTTCTCTGTGCCTCCTGGATTCGGATATCTGTTTCTTTCCCCAGATTAGGGAAGCTTTCAGTTTTAATGTGTTCAAATAAATGCTCACCTCTTTTCTGCCCTTTCTTCTTCTGGGACTCCTGTGATATGAATGTTATTACACTCTACAGAATTGCTGAATTCCCAAGTATATATTCATGATCCAATATTTTTCTTTCCCTCTTCTTTTCAGCATCATTATATTCCATAATTTTTTCTTTTTATCACTTATTCATTCCTCTGCTTCTTGCATTCTTGTGGTCATTACATCCAGTTGGTTTTGCATTTCAGTTATAGCAGTTTTTATTTTGGCCTGACTAGTTTCAGGTCTTTTATCTCTGCGATAAGGGACTCCCTGGGTCTTCTGTGCTTTCCTTAAGCCCAGCTAGTATCATGCTTGTTTTTATATTCTTGATCAGGCATATTACTCATATCTGTTCTGATTATATCCCTGGCTGTGATCTTTTCTTTTTTTTTTTTTTCAATTAATTTAATTTTATTTTTTCAGTGTTCCAAGATTCATTGTTTATGCACCACACCCAGTGCTCCATGCAATACGTGCCCTCCTCAGTACCCACCACCAGGCTCACCCAATCCCCCTCCCCTCCAAAACCCTCAGTTTGTTTCTCAGAGTCCACAGTCTCTCATGGTTCATCTCCCCCTCCGATTTCCCCCAATTCATCCTTCCTTTCCTTCTCACAATGTTCTCCATGTTTTTTCTTATGCTCCACACGTAAATGAAACCATATAATAACTGACTCTCTCTGCTTGACTTATTTGACTCCACAAAATCTCTTCCAGTCCCGTCCATGTTGATACAAAAGTTGAGTACTCATCCTTTCTGATGGAGGCATAATATTCCATTGTATGTATGGAGCATATCTTCTTTATCCATTCATCTGTTAAAGGGCATCTTGGCTCTTTCCACAGTTTGGCAATTGTGGCCATTGCTGCTATGAACGTTGGGGTACATGTGGCCCTTCTTTGTACTACATCTGTATCTTTGGCGTAAATACCCAGTAATGCAATTGCAGGGTCTTTTTCTTTCTTTTGGGATGAGTTCCTCCACCTTGGCATTTTGTCTAGGTCTCTGTCTTCTGTATGTTAGGAAAGCCTGTTACGTTTTCTGCTCCTGAGAGTAATGGCTCTGAGAGATCATATATTGTCCAGGGCCTGGTGCTTCAGGAAGTGTTTCTGGTGTATGTTGTATGCACTCCACTGCTGTGTTTTGTCTGTATTAACTGTTCATACCTTAGTCATCTTACCCCACTTTATTGTATCAGAGAGTGCCTGCATAATTTTCTTGAAATGAGTGTGTTAGGGACATTGTGTCAGAAAATATTGTTACTGTTCTTCTTTCAGACACCATGCATTAAAGTGTGATAACTCTATTTATTGTGCATGCTTCTCACATACCACTAGAAAAAATAATGCCAGAAGTCAGATATACAAAGTCAGATATTCCAACCCAGTCCCTGCCCCATGATACTAACTTATGTTAGTATCATTAATAATGATACTTTGTTAAAAGTGAAAAATCTGGGGGGCACCTGGGTGGTTCAGTTGGTTAAGCAACTGACTTTGGCTCAGGTCATGATCCCAGGGTCCTGAGATCGAGCCCCACATTGGGCTCCCTGCTTGGTAGAGAGCCTGCTTCTCCCTCTCCCTCTGCTGCTCTGCCTGCTTGTGCTCTCTCACTATCTCTGTCAAATAAATAAATAAAATCTTTAAAAAAAAAAAAAAGGTGAAAAATCTGGGACAAATGTTAAATGTGTTAGAAGGCCTAACAACAAGAGCAAAGGAGGATATTCAATTATCCTAAATGTAATGGATAATTTTGAGTACATTTTTCCTTTTCAGAGTGTTTTTTTAAATTTTAAATTATTATTTATTTTTTTAGAACTTTGTCGGGGAGGGGCAGAGGGAGAAAGAGAATCTCAACAAACTACATGCTGGGTTCAGAGCCCCACATGGGGCTCAACTTCACCATCCTGAGGTCATGACATGGGCTGAAATCAAGAGTTGGATGCTTAACTGACAGAGCCACCCAGGTGTCCCCTAGAGTGTACTTTTTAAAGTGGAATTATTTTTTTTAAAGATTTATTTTGTTTATTTTAGAGAGAGAGCATGCGGTGAGAGGAAGAGAGAAACACAAGCAGACTCCACACTGATCAGGGAGCCCAACACAGGGTCTCAACCCCAGAACCCTGAGATCAGATCTGAGCCAAAACCAAGAGCTCAACACTCAACTAACTGTGCACCCAAGCACCCCCTAAAACATGGAATTATTGAGTTGTGGAACTTAAGGAGTTTTGTAACTGTATTTAGTATATTATCAACTGTTTTACCGGAAAACTGGCCCAGTTGACATCTATGCATAAATGTTCTGCAGTTATTTTTAGACTATTACATGTGCTTATGTTTTATCTTCTAACAAAATCTTAACTTCTAAAGAGTAGGGGGCCTACATTCTGAATTTTTAATTAAAAAGAAAAATCAACCACAGTGTTCTTAATGCAGTGCTCAGATCATAATATGGCTCACATATGTTTTCAAATGGCAGACAGCAGTACTAGAATACTGAAACAGCAAATTCTTCAAAGTATTTAATATTACTCAAGTAATTAGTATTATTTTATACTCATTGAAAACTGGAATATATAGATAAAGAAAAAATAAAGGAAAAATTATTTCTTTCCCCATCACCACGCCGTTAATATTTACCAGACTACTACTTCTGTGGAAGACTCTGATAACTTTTTTTTAGTAATCCTTAAGTAGACTGAAGTTTAGGTGCTAATGGATAGTGTGTTGTCAGGTTCTCTCACAGAAGCTAAGTTTCTGTCATATCTTCTGCTTAATTCCAGGTTTGACACTTCCTACAAGTGGAAAGGTGTTTATTAGTGGATATGATATCTCAAAAGACATGGTTCATGTCAGGAATGACTTGGGCTTTTGCCCACAGGATGACATACTGTTTTCAGAATTAACGGTATCAGAACATCTCTATTTCTACTGTGTGGTGAGTCAAAGAGATGTTCTTTTCCTCCACTCTTCATGTGCTTTAGGCACTCTGACCAAGGATCGACATCCTTACCCTAATTTAGTGGAAGGTTTTTTGGCATTGTTCTTTTACCATAAAGGAAGGCAAAAGGAAGAAGAATTGTCTTATATATAGATAACTGTGTAAGAGAAGTTTGATTTAAGAATTTTTTTAAGTATAGAGTTGGAAGCACCATGTAAACTCTGGCCCTATCTTTCTAGGTAAAAGGAGTACCTCCAGAGATCCGTGCCACAGAAGTTAATAAAATGCTGACTTCTTTTGGTCTGCTGGAAAAGCATGATTCACTTGCTCATTCACTGAGTGGAGGAATGAAGCGCAAACTCTCCATCATTATAGCACTTGTAGGAGGCTCCAAGGTAAAGAATGGTTAACATGAGTCCCTGCTCCAGCTGATAAATGAAACTCACCCGACACAAACCTAAAAGGAACTTCTGAAGTGATAATCAGAGGGGATTCCCATTACTGACCTGGTGGTGTAATGTGGTTTTGGGGTTTGAAGTTACTATTAATTTTGCAGAGTTCTTAATATAATGTAGTATAAGTTATGTATCTTAACCTAAATATGCACCCCACAAATAGTAAGTTATCCCATAAGGGACACAGCATGGATCATAGAAGTGTTCTTCTGGTCTTCAGGTGGTGATACTTGATGAGCCAACATCTGGCATGGACCCAGTTTCGAGGAGATTCACCTGGCGTGTCCTTCAGCAGTATAAATCTGATCGTACCATCTTACTGACCACCCACCACATGGATGAAGCTGATTTCCTGGGTGACCGTATAGCCATCATGGTCAAGGGATCCCTGCAGTGTTGTGGCTCTTCAATTTTCCTGAAAAGAATATATGGTCTCTTTCTCTTTGATCATTGTTTACTTAACAAGTATATTCTAACTTGGAAAATATTCTTTTTTTTGACCCCACAAAAGTCATATTTATTTCTTTCATGTAGCTTCTACTGAAGTGTTAATTTGTTGCAGGAGTAAAGTAATTCTTCTGAGGGATTTGGTACATAGATTCATGGCTTAGAGAGGAAAAAATCAGTGACTAGATATTTCTGACCCTTTTCAATCAAATCAATATCAAACTCCCAGTGTAATGAATTAAATGATTTCCAGTTTATTTTCATGAACATTCCTGAGATGTGACAGTATTTGATCAGCAAGAATTTATTAAACAGAAAATGACCAAACTATGGAATTAAATTATCTTGACGTTGATAGATATATAGTCTGATTAGTCAGTGAAACTAGTATAGTACATTGAAAATGAACAATACAAAAACCTGTATAATTTGTTCTGAAAATTCATGGCTCAGAGCAATGAGTGCTTCAAAATTGGGAGGAGACAAATTAATAAGAATAGTCAAACATGATGTTCTATTAATCATGAATTCAGTATTTGAATTCACTCCTCCAACTCACATATATTACAGGTGAGTGATTATATTCATGTTTATACACATTATTCTCATCTAATCTTTATGAAATCATTTTTATGAAGCAGAACATTGGGACTCATATTAAGTAATGTATTCAAACCATGTGAGTAAGTGGACCTGGGTCCCTCTGACACCAAGGCCCATGCTTTGCACTGTCATATGCTACCACTTCCCCATGAAAGAGGATGTTGGGTTTTAAATTGTCAATTTGGTGAATTTCAGAAAGAGAGGGACTCATATTGCTGAATGCTTTTGCACTAACAGATGAGGATATAGAAATTGATATTCCCATAGTAGGTTAGTTGTAGACACAAAAGTGTTACTCAAGTATATTGATTGTTCATAGAGTGTCTTCAGTTGCAGGCTTTATAAAGGCAAGGGAGAAAAGAACATGATTCTTTAATTTTTTTTAAAGATTTTATTTATTAATTTGACAGAGAGATCACAAGTAGGCAGAGAGACAGGCAGAGAGAAAAGGAGAAGCCGGCTCCCCGCTGAGCTGGGAGCCCAATGCAGGGCTCGATCCCAGGACCCTGAGATCATGACCTGAGCCGAAGGCAGAGGCTTAACCCACTGAGCCACTGAGATGCCCCAAGAACATGATTCTTAATGAAGTTGGATAAGTAAATGAAAGCAAGAGGATAAAAATGGGCCTTTGTACCCCTAGAACAATGAGGAAGTGAGCCTGGATCAGAAGGTTTTTTGGGAAGATTAGTAAGAAATTAAGTTAGATGGTCAGGGATAAAAAATGGAAGGGCATTGAAAAAAACTAGAGTGGTTTTCATTAGATGTACAAATATATATATAAGAAGTTAGAAATAGTGGATTCAGAAGCTCCATTCTAGGATTTAACAGTAAGACACCTTAATATGATGAATGATAAAATAAGAATAAGAGCAACAACTAGGGGTGCCTGAGTGGCTCAGTCATTGAGCGTCTGCCTTCGGCCCAGGTCAGATCCCAGGGTTCTGGGATCGAGCCCCGCATCAGGCTCTCTGCTCTCCAGGAAGCCTGCTTCTCCCGCTACCATTCCCTCTGCTTGTGTTCCCTCTCTTGCTATGTTTCTCTCTGTCAAATAAATAAAAGATCTCTAAAAAAAAAAAAAACAAAGCAACAAGACCAGAAAGATGAGTATGTATGTATACGTATACACACACATGCATGCACAAACATGCACATGAACATGAGCATGTGTATAAAATCCTGAACAGATCCAGGCAGACTTGGTGTTGGAAATCCACATAACCTATTTTTTCATATGACAAAGTGAAAACTTCCTGTTACAGTAAGGTGAAATTTTACAGTTTTCATTCATTAGTATAGTAAGGTAAAGTTTCCACTTTTGACATGTGTCTGAAAAGTGGTGAGTAAGCATTAAGTATTTAAGGAATGATGGAAGGAAGAAAATCCAAAAAATATATAGCAATATAACTTTAACAAGCTTAAATTGTGGTCAAAATAAAAAGCCTATATATCCAAAGGGTAAAGAGTCAGGGACTGACTAAGAGGAATGGGTTGAAAGTAATTTGAAATCGATTTGCTTCTAAGCACGAACATGATTCCTCTTAAAAAATGACATATTTAGTAGACAACAGCCTTTTTTGGGGGAGGGGAGTGTTTAATTTGGAAGATTACATTTTTAAAATTTTAATTTTTAAATGGATGTTTTCAGGTGTGGGATACCACATAATTATGGTGAAGGAACCTCATTGTAATGTTGAAGAAATTATTGAAGTGATTGATCGACATATACCTGAGGCCAGATTGGAGAGCAATGTTGCAGCTGAATTATCATTTATCTTACCCAAAGAGTACACACATAGGTATGGATCCAGAAAATCTCAGATAAATGATTTTGGGTTACCATAAATAACTATTACTTTTCCAGGTTTCCTTGGGCTTGGCAAGCAGATTATTTCTGGTTGCTACTTGACAAGTAATAGTCAATTTACTTTCCAGGCCAGCCAGTGAGAGAGCCTGTTACTAGTCTCTGGCTCCAGTGGGCCTTGGAGCCCCAGAGGTTTTAGCACAGTGAACTCAGCTGGGGCAGGGTATGAATTGTCAGCCTCTACATTCTCTCCTGATGGAAGAGTTTTTCAATTTGTATATGCTATGAAGGCTGTGAAAAATAGTCGTATAGCTATTGGAATCAGATATAAAGATGGTGTTGTCTTTGGGGTAGAAAAGCTAGTCCTTTCTCAACTTTACAAAGAGGGTTCCAACGAATGACTTTTTATTGTTGATCAGCTTTTGCACTGGCAGGTTTGTTGGCAGATGCTCATTCTTTAGCAGATATTGCAAGAGAAGAAGCTTCCAACTTTAGATCTAATTTTGGCTGTAACTTTCCATTATGATATCTTGCAGACAGAGTGGTCATGTATATATATGCATATATACTGTATAGTGCTGTTAGACCCTTTGTCTCTGGCTTCATGTCTTATAGTGTGAATGGTGGTGCACAGCTCTACAGCAGGAGTTTCATATGGAAATTGGGGCTTTGCCATTGCCAAAGCCAGGCAAACAGCAAAAGACAGAAACTAAGGGAAGAGGAAATTTATAAACTTCCAGGACTGTGCCAACTTCATCTTCTTGCGGGATGTAATTGGTAGCTTCATATTCCCTTAAAGCTAGCTTGTTGGCATTCTCAAAAGAAGATAAGTAGAGGGGAACTTCTTCAACTGGATAAGGAGTATCAACAAAAAGCCTATAGCTAACATCATGCTCAGTGGTGAGAAACTTGAAGCTTCCCCATTAATAGCAAGAACAAAGCAAGGAAGTCCTCTCTAACCACAGCTCTCCAACATTATGCTGAAAGTTCCAGCTAATGTAATAAGAAAAGACAAGGAAATGTATGTAGATTGGGAAAGAAGAAATAAAACTGCCTTTGTTTACTGATGACATGATCATCTTATACAAAATGTCTGAAAGAGTTGACCCAAAAAACCCCCAAAACCTCCTGGAATTAATAAGTGATTATAGCAAATATTCAGTATACAAAGTTAATGTGCAAAAGTAATATATATATAATATATATAATTCCTACATATATTGGCAATGAATAAATGTAATTTGAAATTATCAACGCACTTCTAAATTTAGTACCTCCAAAAATGAAATGCTTAGGTATAAGTCTACCAAATATATGCAAGTTCTTTATGAGGAAAACTATCAAGCTTGGATGAATGAAATAAACTAAAAAACAAGGTATTTTGTTTATGTATAGAGAGACAATATTGTCAGATGTTAGTTGTTCCCAGCTTGCACTATAATTCAATGCAGTCTTCTTTTTTTTTTTTTTAAATATGCTCCATGCCCAGCATGGAGCTCAAACTCACAACCCTAAGATCAAATCCTGAGCTGAGATCAAGAATCAGACCCTCAACCAACTAAGCCACCCAGGCACTCCTTGATTCAATGCAATCTTAATAAGTTATTTGATGGATATCAACAAATTGATTCTAAAGTCTATGGAGATGTAAAAGGCAACACAGTATTGAAGGAGAACAGTTGGAGGACTGACACCAATTTCAAGACTTGTTATAAATCTGCCATAATAATGACAGTGTGATATTAGTGAAGAATAGAAAAATAGAGCAATGGAACAGAACGATATGTCCAGAAATAGACCAACACCAATATAGGCAACTGATCTTTGTCAAAGAAGCAAAGGCAATACAGTGGGAAAAAGATAGTCTCTTCAACAAATGGTACTGAAACCACTGGACATTCAAAAAATTAATCTAGATACATATCTTATATCCTTCACAAAAATTAATCCAAAATGGATCATAGGTCTAAATGTAAAATGAAAACCTATAAAACTGCTAGAAGATAATCTAGGAGAAAACCTAGATGCCCTTTGGTATGGCAATGAGTATTTAGATACAGCACCAACAGCATGATCTCTGAAAGAAATCATTGAAAATCTGGGCTTTATTAAAATGAAAAACTGCTCTGTGATGGGTAATATCGAGGGAATTAAAAGACAAGCCATAGATTGGAAGGAATATTTGTAGAAGATACATGTGTTAAAGGACTGTTATCCAAAATATTCAAAGAACTCTTAGAACACAACAATAAGAAAACATACAACTCAATTTAAAAATGGGCCAAAAGTTGGATATTCATCCTTTCTAATGGAGGCATAATATTCCATTGTATGTATGTACCATATCTTCTTTATCCATTCATCTGTTGAAGGGCATTTTGGTTCTATCCACAGTTTGGCGATTATGGCCATTGCTGCTATGAACATTGGGGTACATGTGGCCCTTCTTTTATTGCATCTGCTTCTTTGGGGTAAATAATATCCAACTTTTGTATCAACATGGATGGGACTGGAAGAGATTATGCGGAGTGAAGTAAGTCTAGCGGAGAGAACCAATTATCTTATGGTCTCACTTATGTGTGGAACATAAGGAAAAACATGGAGGGCATTGTGAGAAGGAAGGGAAAGGGGAGGGAATGGGGGGAAATTAGAGAGAGGGTGAACCATGAGAGACTGTAGGTTCTGAGCAACAAACTGAGGGTTTTGGAGGCGGGGGTGGGGGGTTGGGCGATCCTGGTGGTGGGTATTGAGGAGGGCACATATTGCATGGAGCACTGGGCGTGGTGCATGAACAATTAATCTTGTAACACTGAAAAAATAAACATATTTAGGAGGAAAATAAATAAATAAAATTTTTTTAAAAATAATTTAAAATATTTAAAAAAGTTATTGTAAAGAGCAATATGTACTATCAGTCTTCCAAATTAATAGCACGAAGACTATATAGACTTTTTATTTTTATTTTTATTTTATTTTTATTTATTTTTTTTTTTAAAGATTTTATTTATTTATTTGACAGAGAGAAATCACAAGTAGGCAGAGAGAGAGGGAGAAGCAGACTCCCTGCTGAGCAGAGAGCCCGATGCGGGGCTCGATCCCAGGACCCTGAGATCATGACCTGAGCCAAAGGCAGAGGCTTTAAACCACTGAGCCACCCAGGCGCCCCGACTATATAGACTTTTTAAAAAGGAGGGCATATCATTTGTTATATTCATGTATGCACTATACATGAACAATCAGGCTATTAGGCTTCCTTGAAATCTGGTATCAAATAATTTGCTTAGTCTACTTTCTCTTGGTACATAGTTTTTTGTTTCATATAGAATAATTGCCAGTAACTTCTATTTAATGGCAGAACTGGCCAATTTATCTACATTTCTTTTAAAAATTACTTATATGGAATTCATCAGAGGTTTTCATTTCAAGGAGAATTTATTGGTTGATAGTTGCATGAGTATAAATAGAATAAAAATTATGTATGTGTGAAAAAAATAAAAATGGGCCAAAGACTTTTTTTCCCCAAATATGGTTATTTTTTCAGTGTTACAAGATTAATTGTTCATGCACCACACCCAGTGCTCCATACAATATGTGCCCTCCTCAGTACCCACCACCAGGGTCACCCAATCCCCACCCCCACCCCTCTTAAACCCTCAGTTTGTTGCTCAGAGTCCACAGTCTCTCATGGTTCATCTCCTCCTCTGATTTCCTCTCATTCATCCTTCCCTTCCTTCTCACAATGCCCTCCATGTTTTTCTTTATGCTCAGCACGTGAGACCATAAGGTAATTCACTCTATCTGCTTGACTTATTTCACTCCGCATAATCTCTTCCAGTCCCATCCATGTTGATACAAAAGTTGGATATTCATCCTTTCTGATGGAGGCATAATATTCCATTTTATATATGTATCATGTCTTTATCCATTCATCTGTTGAAGGGCATCTTGGTTCTTTCCACAGTTTGCTGCTATGAACATTGGGGTACCTGTGGCCCTTCTTTGTACTGCATCTGCTTCTTTGGAGTAAATACCCAGTAGTGCGATGGCAGGGTCATAGGGTAGCTCTATTTTTAATTTCTTTAGCCATCAGGGATATTCAAACCAAAGACTTTTTAAAAGATTTATTTATTTGTTTTAAAAAGAGAGAGATAGAGCATGCAGGGGAGTGGGGGGAGAGAGAGAGGTAGACAGAGAATCCCAAGCAGACTATGCACTGAGTGCAGAGCCCAACACGGGGCTCAGCCTCATGACCTATGAGATGACAACTTGAGCCAGAACCAAAAGTCTGATGCTTAACTGACTGAGCCACTCAGGCACTCCTAAAAATGGGCCAAAGACACCTCCACCAACGGACACCTCACCAAAGAAGACATATGAGTGGCAGATAAACATATTAAAGGATGCTCCCCTCATATCAGGTAAATGCAAATTAAAACAATAATTAGATACCATTGCACACTGATTAGAATGACCAAAATCTGGAACACTGACAGCACCAAATACTGACGAGGCTGTGGATTCAATAAGGACTCTTATGCATTTCTTGGCAGAATGTAAAATGGCACAAGTACTTTGGAAGACAATTTGGTGGTTTCCTACAAAACTAAACACACTTTTGCCATTTGATTCAGCAATCACATGCCTTGGTATATATACCAAGTAGTTAAAAATTTACATACACACAAAAACCTACACACAGATATTTATAGCAACTTTATTCATAATTGCCAAGACTTGGAAGCAAGCAAGATGTCCTCAGTAAGTGAATGGATGAACTACGGTTCATCCTGACAATGGAATATTATTCAACATTTCACAGAAATGAGCTATCAAACTGTGAGGAGACATGGAGACCTTAAATGCATGTTATTAAGTGAAAGAAGCCAATCTGAAAAGGCTACATACCAGATGATTTCAACTATATGACATTCTGGAAAAGGTAAAACTAGAGAGACAATGAAAAGATCAGTGGTTGCCAAGGGTGTACATGGGGTGAGATAAATAGGAACAGATATTTAGGGCAGTGAAAATACTCTGTAATAATACTGTTATAATACTCTGTAATGTCCAAACTTTTGAATATATAGCACCAAGAGTAAATCTTTGAGTAAACTGTGGATGTTAGGTGATTATGATATGTCAATGAAGGCTCATTTTTGGTGAAAAAAAAATGTAACATTCTGGTGAGTGATAGTGACTACTATAAATAGTGATGGGGGGTGGCTCTGTATGTTGGAGCAGGGGGTATATGGGAATTCTCTGTACCTTTCTTTCAATTTTATTGTAAACCTAAAACTTTTAAAAATAAAGTATTGAAAAATGACTCAAGAAAAAATTTAAAAATCTGATTAGATCTCTAGCAAGTAGAGATTGAATTAGGAATCAGAATCTTTCACAGTGAAAAGACAAGGATCAAGTGGCTTCAGTGGTGAGTTCTACCAAATGTTTAAGTAAAAATGAATACAGTCGTTTGCAAACTGTTCCATAGTAGAAAAGGGAACCCAGTTCCATTTTATGAGGGCAGTATAACCACATAATAAAACTAAAAAAAAGAAGAGAAAACTATAGAAAATCACTTTTAGAATATTGAGGGGGAAAAAAAACCCCATCTCAACCCAAACACAAAAAACTAGCAAAACCAATCCACAAGCATTTAAAAAGGATTTTATACCTTGACCCAGTCAGATTTGTCTCAGGAGTACAAGGTTGGGTCACATGCAAAAATTATCAATGTAAAACACCACATTAATAGAATAAAGAACAAAAATTACATGATTATCTCAAAAAATGAAGAAGTGCCTTTAACACAATCCATACCCATTCATAATAAAAACCCTCAACAAATTGGAATAGAAAGCAAGTTTCTCAGCTTGTTAAAAGGCATCTGTGAAAAACCCACAACTAGCAACATGTTTAATGGCAAAAGGATAACAGGTTTCCCTGTAAGATAAGGAACAAACTAAGACATCTTTTGCCATTTGTATTAACCTTAGTACTAGAAGGCAACTAGAGAAGAAAAATAAGTAAAAGGAATCCAAATCAGAGAGAGGAGTGAAACTATATTCATAGATAACATGTTCTTGTATATAGAAAATTATAAAGAACTTTAAAAATGTATTAGGACTAATAAACTATTTCAGTGAAGTTGCAAGATGTAATATTAGAATATTGCTTATATTCGCTATACACTACCAATGAGCAATCCGAAAATGAAATTAAGAAAGTAATTCCATGTACAGTACTATAGAAACAATAAAATAGCAAAAATTTAACGAAAGAATTGTATGACATATAACTTTTGAA
The DNA here is from genome assembly GCA_028646535.1 of Procyon lotor. Lineage (NCBI taxonomy): Eukaryota > Metazoa > Chordata > Mammalia > Carnivora > Procyonidae > Procyon > Procyon lotor. The sequence goes on from CM053621.1 coordinate 13,176,097, forward strand.
AACTATAAAAAATAATTGAAAGAAGTTAAAGAAGACTCAAGGAAATGGAAAGACATCCTGTATTTATGGATTGATATTAAGATGGCAGTACTCCCTACATAATCAATACGACGCCTATAAAAAATTCCAACTGTTTAAAGATTCAATCCAGGATATTAACTGTATTTAGTTATCATGTCTCCTTATTCTCCTTCTCTTCCCTTATGGTCTTCCATGCTATTGCTTATGTTCCACATATGAGTGAAGCTGTATGATAATTGTATTTCTCTGATTGACTTATTTCACTTTGCATAATTCCCTCCAGTTCCATCCACGTCGATGCAAATTGGGTTATTTATCCTTTCTGATGGCTGAATAATATTCCATTGAATATATGTAGCACATCTTTTTTTTTTTTTTTTTAAAGATTTTATTTATTGGACAGAGAGAAACACAGTGAGAGAGGGAACACAAGCAGTGGGAATGGAAGCGGGAGAAGCAGGCTTCCTGCCGAGCAAGGAGCCCAATGCTGGGCTCGATCCCAGGACCCTGGGATCATGACCTGGGCCGAAGGCAGACGCTTAACGACTGAGCCACCCAGGTGCCCCTGTAGCACATCTTCTTTATCCATTCATCTGTTGAAGGGCATCTTGACTCCTTCCAGTTTGGCTACTGTGGACATTGCTGCTATGAACATTAGGGGGCATGTGCCCCTTTTCACTGCATCTGTATCTTTGGCATAAATACTTAGTAGTGCAATTGCTGGGTCATAGGGTAGCTCTATTTTTAACTTGTTGAGGAAGATCCATACTGTTTTCCAGAATGGCTGTACCAGCTTGTATTCCCACCAAGAATGTAAGAGCGCTCCCTTTTCTCCACATCCTTGCAAACACTTGTTGTTTCCTGTCTTGTTAATTTTTTCCATTCTAACCTGTGTAAGATGGTATCTCATTGTGGTTTGATTTGTAGTTCCCTGATGGCTAGTGATGTTGAACATTTTTTCATGTATCTGTTGGCCATTTGTATGTCTTCTCTGGAGAAGTGTCTGTTTATGTCTTCTGCCCATTTTTTGACTGGGTTATTTGTTTTTTGAGTGTTGACTTTGAGAAGTTCTTTTTTTTTTTTTTTTTAAGATTTTATTTATTTGACAGAAACACAGCGAGAGAGGGAACACAAGCAGAGGGAATGGTAGCGGGAGAAGCAGGCTTCCCGCTGAGCAGGGAGCCCGATGTGGGGCTCGATGACAGGACCCTGGGATCATGACCTGAGCCGAAGGCAGACGCTTAACAAGTGAGCCACCCAGGCGCCTGAGAAGTTCTTTATAGATCTTGAATATCAGCCCTTCAGCTGTAATGTCATTTGAAAATATCTTCTCCGATTCCATGGGTTGCTACTTAGTTTTGTTGACTGTTTCCTTTGCTGTTCAGAAGCTTTTTATCTTGATGAAGTCCCAAAAGTTCATTTTTGCTTTTGTTTCCTTTGCTTTTGGAGATATGTCTTGTCTGTTGCTGTGGCCAATGTCAAAGAGGTTACTGCCTATGTTCTCCTCTAGGATTTTGATGGCTTCCTGTCTCACATTGAGGTCTTTCATCCCTTTTGAGTTTATCTTTGTATTTGGTATAAGAGAATAGTCCAGTTTCATTCTTCTATATTTAGCTGTCCCAATTTTTCCAGCACCACTTACTGAAGAGACTGTCTTTTTTCCATTGGATATTTTTTCCTGATTTGTCAAAGATTAGTTGACCATAGAGTTGAGGGTCCATTTCTGGAGTCTCTATTCTATTCCATTTGTCTGTGTGTCTGTTTTTTGTGCCAGTACCATGCTGTCTTGGTGACCACAGCTTTGTAATATACCTTGAAGTCAGGCAATGTGAATGCCCCCAGCTTTGTTTTTCTTTTTCAACGTTCCTTTGAGGTTTGGGGTCTTTTCTGGTTCCATACAAATTTTAGGATTGTTTGTTCCAGCTCTTTGAGAAATGCCAGTGGTATTTTAATAGGGATGGCACTGAAAGTATAGGTTGTTCTAGGCAAGATAGACATTTTAACAATGGTTATTCTTCCAATACATGAGCATGGAATATTTTTCCATCTTTTTGTGCCTTAATTTCTTTCATAAATGTTCTGTAGTTTCTAGAGTATAGATCTTTTACGTCTTTGGTTAGGTTTATTTCTAGGTATCTTACAGTTTTTGTTGCTGTTATAAATGGAATTGATTCCTTAATTTCTCTTTCTACAGTTACATTGTTAGTGTATAGAAAAGCAACTGATTTTTTTTTAAGATTTTATTTATTTATTTATTTATTTGACAGAGAGATCACAAGTAGGCAGAGAGGCAGGCAGAGAGAGAGGGGGAAGCGGGCTCCCTGCTGAGCAGAGTGCTCCGTATGGGGCTCAATCCCAGGACCCTGAGATCATGACCTGTGCTGAAGCTTTTACCCACACTGAGCCACCCAGGTGCCCCGAAAAGCAACTGATTTCTGTGCATTGATTTTTTATCCTGCCACATTGCTGAATTGCTGTATAAGTTCTAGTAATTTGGGGGTGTAGTCTTTTGGGTTTTCCACCTAACGTATCATGTTATCTGCAAAGAGAGAGAGTTTGACACCCTCTCTTTCGATTGAAGCATTTAGTCCACCTACATTTAAAGTAATTATTGATTGGCATGTACTTACTGCCATTGTTAATTGTTACCTGATTGTTTTTGTAGTTCTCTCTTTTCTGTCCGTCCTTCTCTTTCTGTCTTCCCTTTTGGTTTGATAGCTTTCTTTAGTGTTATGCTTAAGCTCATTCTCTTTATTTTTTATGTATCTATTATAGGTTTTTGATTTGTGGTTACCATAGAGTTCATATATAGCATCCTATGTGTGCAACTGTTTGTCTTAAGTTAATGGTTACTTAAGTTTGAACACAGTTTACAAGCAATTTTTACTTCCCCTTGCATGTTTTATGTATATGATGTCATATTTTCATCTTTTATTTTGTGTATCTCTTGACTAACTTTTTAAAAAAAAGATTTTATTTATTTGAGAGAGAGAGACAGAGATCATAAGAGAGCATGAAAGTGGTGTAAGGGGCAGAGGAAGAAGCAGACTCCCTGCTGAGCACAGAGCCTGGTGTTGGACTCAATCCTGGGTCTCTAGGATCATAACATGGGCCGAAGGCAGATGTTTAACCAACTGAGCCACCCAGATGCCCTCTTGACAAACTTTTGTAGATAGAATTGATTTTACTACTTTTGTGATTTAACCTCCCTATTGGCATTATAAGTCATTAACCTTTACCATATGTTCACTTTTACCAGTGAGATGGTTTTCCTTTCATAATTTTCTTACAGATAGTTAACGCCTTTTCATTTCACTTAAATCTCTTTAACATCTTGTAGGGCTGGTAGAGTAGTGATGAACTCCTTTAACTTTTATTTTTCTGGGAAACTCTTTATCTCTTCTTCAGTTCTGAATGATACCCTTAATGGATAAAGTATTCTTTTTTTTTTTTTTTTCTTAAGATTTTATTATTTGTCAGAGAGAGAAAGATCACAAGTAGGCAGAGAGGCAGGCAGAGAGAGAGGAAGCAGCCTCCCCGCTGAGCAGAGAGCCCGATGTGGGGTTCAATCCTAGGACCCTGAGATAACAACCTGAGCCAAATGTAGAAGCTTTAACCCACTGAGCCACCCAGGTGCTCCTGGATAAAGTATTCTTGGCTGTAGCTTTTTTCCTTTCATCACTTTGAATATATCATGCCACTTTCTTATGTCCTACAAAACTTCTGCTGAAAAATCAGCTGGTTACCTTTTGGGGTTTCCCTTTTATGTAACTTTTCTCTTGCTGTTTTTATGATTCTCTATCATTAGTTTTTGCCATTTTAATTATTATGTGTCTTGGTGTGGGCCTTCTTGGCTTCATTTTATTTGGGGTTCACTTTGTTTCCTGGACCTTACCTAAATCAGGGAAGTTTTTAGCTACTATTTCTTCAAATAAGTTTTTCCCCCCACCTTCTCTTTCTGAGATCCCTATAATGCAAATGTTATTATGGTTGAGGTCACAGAGGTCCCTTAATCTTTTCTAATTTTTAATTTTTTTCTTTTTGCTGTTCTTTTTCTTTTTGCTTTTTCCCCCCATTATTCTATCTTCAAGATTATTGATCCATTCATCCTTCTGCATTGTCTAATCTGCTGTTCATTCCTTGTAGTGTATTTTTCATTTCACTTATTAAATTCTTCAGTTCTGACTGGTTCTTTTTAATATTTCTTTCTCTTTGTTGAAGTTTTCACTGAATTCTACTCTTTTCTCAAGTGCAAAAGTATCTTTATGACCATTACTTTGAATTTGAGCAAGTATACTGGGCATACTCCCTATCTCTATTTTTTTCTTTTCTTTTTTTTTTTTTTTCTGCCTATCTCTATTTCATTTAACTCTTTTGCTGTGGTTTTGGCTTCTTTTTTCATTTAGGACATATTCCTCTCTCATTTTATCTAACACTCTGTATTTGTTTCCATGTGTTAGGGCATGTAAGTTACATCTCCTGGTCTTGAAAGAAGTAGCCTTGTGTAGCAGGTATACTGTAGTGCCCTGTAATGAAATCTTCCCTGGTCATTAGAATTAGGTGTGCCAACTTGTCCCTTGTGTGGGCTGCATGTTCCTTCCTATTGTGGCTGAGTTATGATTGCTGTAGGCATGCTGATATGTGGGGCTGGCCCTCAGTGCTGTGACCACCACAACCTGCCTTGCCCAGCAGGGACACTGGGCAGGGTTTTCTTTCTATGCTATGAGATGCCCAGTTGTAGCTACCGTAAGATTGCTCATGGACATGGCCAGCCTAATGCTCTGCAATTAGCCACTGTGACATCTGCAGGCACATTCAAGGGCAGGGCTTGTTCCCTGTGCAGCCAGCTAAGAGGCCTGGCAGTAGGAACTGTGGACATGTTGGTATGCAGGGTTATCTCCACACTCTCCACAGAGCAGGAGTCAGGAGTCATTTTGCAGAACCTGCTGAGGCAGTTGGGTTAAGTGGTGTGGGTTTGCAAGAGAATGCTGGGGTGGACCCCACAGGTAGATAAAGAGTGTTAGAACTGGCTTCTGTAAACTATCTGGCTATCTAGGTTGAGAGAAAGGAAAAATGATGCCTTGTAAACACTTTTGTTCCTGGGAAAATCTGCAGATTTCTGCCCCCCACCTTGGACACATGTCCTAAAGTTAGTCAATAAATATTCACGTATACCTGAGACACTTTTCAAACTGCTGTATCTGTGCTATTTCTCTGGCCAAATTGTTTAGTGTGCTGGCTCTTCAAGAACAGGGACTCAGTTTCCTCTTGCCCTCTGGTTCTCCAGGAGGTGAGTCTTATAATTTTTAAAGCTTCCAGAGTCAAGCCCCACTCATTTTCAAAGCCAGATGTTATGAGGATTCATCTTTCCAGTATGGATTCCCCAGGGCCAGGGATATCTGGTGTGAGGTTTGATTCTATTGGTTCCTGACTGCACCTTTGCTTCTCCTACCCTTCTTGATGTGGTCTTCATCCTGTGTCTTTAGCTGTGGAGGATCTGTGCTGCCAGTCTTCAGGTTGGTTTCAGAGTTAATGGTATTGCCTTGGTGTGCACGGGATGTGGTAAGTTCAGAATCCTCCTCCTCTGTCATCTTCCTATATTTGTACATTTTTATCTATAGTTTCTAAATGTTTTATGGTTAAACATTATTTTTGTATCAAAAAATTAATATTTAAGTGAGAAACCATTTTCATTAAAAGATACAGAAATTTCTTATATATAGAAAATTCTTCTAAATCACTAATAATAATAGAGAAGCAAATTTAAATTTAAACTAGATTTTATTAGAGTGCTGTTTGCTTTTAGAGGAAGAAAAACTTTTTTTTAAATATGATTTTATTTTATTTTATTTTATTTTTTTAAATATTTAATGGGTAAGTTGGAAGATGAAGGCAGTCTCTCAGAAAGACTGAAAGAAACACAAGCATTCTAGGGTTGATATTAACATACATGCATACATACAAATAGATAGCTTATGGACATATAAAAAATGAAGGGGAGATCTCACAAGATCAGTGTTTCCAAACCAAAAGAAAGTTGCAAGAAATGTCTAGCAAGTGGGTAATAAAGACCCATCCAGGATACATCATCTTTACAAAGAGATAAAAGATTCTAA
>CM053621.1:13182733-13195579 GCA_028646535.1 Procyon lotor
TTCTATGAGAAGGGCCAGTGAGATACTGCTGTGAAAGTTAAAGCAAACCCATTTGTTTTAAATGAGATGTAGGTCATATAACACCCAATGCTCATCACAACACGTGCCGTCCTTAATACCCATTTTGTTTGGTGTGCTCCCTCCTTGCCTCTGTGAATGAATCATTGAACACTACATCAAAAACTCTAATGGTGTACTATACAGTAGCTAACTGAACATAATAACAAAAAGAATTAAAAAAATAAAATATATTAAAAAATAAATGAGATGTGGGGCTTGGAGGCCAGTTTCACTGGCTCCCATGCCATTAGAAAACCTAGGATCATTGTCCATGGTGCTCTAGGGTGGGAAGGTTATAACTTTTGGTTCTGAGGAGGAGTGATGATCCTACACAAAGTAGAACAGATAAAAGAGATTAGAAGCTAGAAGTGGTGGGGAGAGCACTTCATGAATACAGAGAACTCCAGGGTAGAAAGAACAACATGACACTCCTTCTCTGCCACCCTGTGCACTATTGTAGACAAGGTGCTCAGTGATGTTCTCTTCTTACAACTTACCAGATAGCCACTTAGCATAGTAAGGGCAAACCACTAACTTTGTGAGGGTCGCTAATCATTTCTGTCATCACAAGAACTAACTGAGAGAGCTACATTGTTCACATAAACCAAAAAAACCCAAAACTTTATATTATCTCATCACTTCAGTTGCATCCCACAGGTTTAATATTCATTATCACTAATTCACAAATATTTCCTAATTTCTAAAATATTTTTGAACCATGATGTTTACTAGAAATGTATGATTTAGTTTCTAAGCAATTTGAAAATGTATTCATAGGTTAATAGCTCTTTGCTTAGAGAACATACTGTGAATGATTTCAGTTATTTTAAATATATTGAGTCATATTTTATGATCCAAATTTTAAAATTATGATCCAAATTTTATGATCCAAATTATGATCCAAATCAAAATATGATCCAAATTTTAAATTATGATTTAAAATTTTAAGATTTTATTTATTTATTCGACAGAGAGAGATCACAAGTAGGCAGAGAGGCAGGCAGAGAGAGAAGGGAAAGCAGGCTCCTTGCTGAGCAGAGCCCGATGAGGGGCTTGATCCTAGGACTCTGAGATCATGATCTGAGCCAAAGGCAGAAGCTTTAAACCCACTGAGCCACCCAGGCACCCCAAATATGCTATTTCTAGAAATAGCATAGGTACTTTGATTACTGTTGATTAAGTGTTTTTTCATCTTTTTGCATTTAGATTTTCTGGGTCTTCATATTTAAAAAAATTTTTTTTGTAAACAGAATATAGTTGTGTTAGTTTTTTTCTGGACTGACAAGCTAGCCTTATAATTGCAGTATCCAAAGAAATACTGATATGTTTGGGTTTATTCTTTTCTTACTTGAATTGTTTTATTTCCTATTTCTCCTTCTGCTCTCCATTGAATTTGTGTTAAATATTCTTTCAGTGACAATTCTAAAAGTTAATATGCACATTTGTATTTTTTGTTTGTTTTTTTGTTTGTTTTTATTTAAAATGTTTAAGGAGGGCACATGATGTGATGAGCACTGGTGTTATACTGAACGGATGAATCATTGAACATTATATCAAAAACCAATGATGTACTATACCTTGGCTAATTGGATTTAAATAAAAATAAATAAAAGTAAAATATATATTAAAAAAATTTTAAAGACTTTATTTGAGAGAGAGAGCAAGTGAGAGAGAGAGAGGGGAGAGGGGCAGAGAGAGAGGGAGAAGCAGACTCCCTGCTGAGCAGGGAGCCTGACCTGAGGTTCAATCCCAGGATCCCAGGACCATGACCTGAGCCAAAGACAGATGCTTAAGTGACTGAGACACCCAGGTACCCCAACATGCACATTTGATTAATGACTGTCAGTGCAAGTTATGCTTTTACCAAGTTATGCTTTTTCCTGTTAGTGCTAAGACCTTACAGCCTTGTCATTCCAATGATGCCCTCCAACTTTTTGCATGATTGTGATAAGTCATTTTAATTTTACATTTTTATCATACAAAACCTACTGTTATTTTTGTTACAATAAATATTCACTTGTAATTTTTTCCATTGCTTTTGTTTATTTCCTGAAGTTTTATCTAGGATCATTTTTCTCTTCCTGAAGAACTTCCCATTATGATATTTCTTTTAGGAAAGTTTGAACTTCCAAAAAAAAAAAAAGAAAATCTTGTAGATTTTGTTTGGAAATAATTTCATTTTTCTTAACCTTTGAAGAATATTTTGCTCATTCCCCCTCCCCCCGCTCTTTAGTGATGCTATTCCATTGTCATGGTTTGCTTTCATCATTTTTCAGCAAGGAGTCAGCTGTCAGGCTTCTTACAATTCCTTGGAAAGTAATATGTCTTTTTTGCACTGTTTTCTTTTACTATTCTTCCTTTGAAGTAGGTTTAGTATTCTTACTGTATTGTGCTTAGGTTTCTTTGCATTTACCCTGCTTGGTGTATTCAAAGCTTCCTGAATCTAAAGGTTGGTATCTGTTATCAGTTTTGTAAATTTCCTGGTAATTCTCTTACTTTGCCTCATCTTCCTTCTCTTTTTGTTCTGTTTGCATGTGTATTGTTTCTTTTCACTGTGTCATGGATGTCTCAAGTGCTATTCTCTTTATTTTCCTTTTCTTTTTTCCACTTTGTATTTCTTGGTGTATTTTCTATTGACTTCTTTTCCAGTTTATCAGTCCTACCTTCTGCCTCTATTTACTCAACTATTAAACCTATCTAATGAGTTCTTAATTTCAGATTTGTGTTCCTCAGATACAAAACTTCCAGTTAATTATTTTCAAAAATTTAAATTATCTTGTGATGGTCTTCATCTGTAAACCTATGCTCTCCACCTTTTTATTTTCTCAGACATGGTCAACATAGTTCTTTTGATGTTCTTATGAGTAACTTCATATCTGGATCATATTCTATGTATAAGGCTTTAGCAGTAAGAATAGGGCAGTTAAAGAAATAGAAAAAAGAGAGAAGTTAGAACTGGCGTATCATAGAAGAAGATATCCAGGTGGCCTATAAACATAAGGAAAAGCATTCAGTTGCATTAATTATTGAAAAAAATCCTTAGCAAAAACATAATGATAAATGTTTCAACAAGGTAGTGTAGTAGGAAGTCCCAAGTCCTTTCTCCCCTGTGGAGGAAAAAAGAAAACAAGCAAAACTCAACCGGTTTATAGGAACTCTAGAAAATAGTCATAGGTCTGTGCCCCAAACAAGAAGATGTCATGTTCAAAATGATAGGAATTTCATAGCATATTTATGGGTTCTTGACTCAGGCTGTCCGTAGTGTAGCACAGTCTTGGTCTGGAGGATATAGCAGTCCAGTTGCCAGCTGTCCCCTGAAGTGGAAGAAGTAGAACAGACCTTCCTCATTTTCAACATTCTGGCCTGTCTAGAGGCTGCAAGAAGGAGAGCTCGCTTTCTTGTCTAACTTAGATTTTAGGTATGGAAAAGCAATAGCAGCCACTGGTTGTGAACCTGCAGGAGTACCATAGCCCCATGTGGGGCTCCCTGCTCAGCAGAGAGTCTGTCTCTCCCTCCCTTTCCCCTGCTCATGCTCGCTCTCTCTCAAATAAATAAATAAATAAAATCTGTAAAAAAATAATAATATATTCAACTAAATATCTTATTGATATTTTTGTGTATAGACTACTTTGGGAAATAGCTGCATTCTTACAATGTTGAGTCTTCCTACCCAAAAATATATATTTTATAAGTAGTGAAATTCCTCAACATCATAAATCTTTCAACAAAAAATGCTAGATCACCCCAAATTCTATCTAAATAAGTATTTACATTCACTGCATTTCTCTTGAGACCAAAAGTCTGTGATGACAGAAGCAAAGTAGCCATGCCCATAATTCCCAGATACTTTCATCTATGCTATGTTTGTTTGTTTATTTTTGCTGCTTTTTCTACTACCACTGAGAACCTGCTTTCAATCACTGGTAGCTCTTCTCAACTTAATCCTATCATCCACTTCTCAAGGGTCTTGATACATAAACATTTAATAGCTCAAAATTAATAATTCTGGAATATTTGGAGAAATCACAGTTTTAACAACTTGTAAGATGTCGATTTCTGGAAGTTTATTTTCTGTAACAACTCTATAGGTCCTCTGTTCCCCTGCCTAGATCCCCTCTAACTTTGAGTTTCCCTGTGTTCTTCTCAACTGAGTGGCTGACATGGGGAAAGGAGGAGTAGGAAAACAGAGTAGAGTCAACAGGCAGAATCTAAAAATGGAGAGCCATGAAAGGTAGGTCCTTAGCATTACAGTTTACATCCGCCAGAAGGTAAATCTTAAAAAAAAAAGTTTTTCTACTAGGTGATCTCATTTCTGGGAATATTGAGAATTTGGTTTACTTGGGGTCAGAGGAAGGAAGAGAAAGAAAGAATATACTTTGATTTTGTTCAAGGAGAACAAAATTAAACTTTCAAGTATATGAAAACAAGTAGAAAGGCAAATGGAGGAGATGTGCTCACTTGAGGGAGAAGTGGAAGAACCTCATAGCCATGTTCACAGACAAAAGTGTTTGATTAATAAATACTTACGTGTTCTAACAAAGAAAGATTTTTTTTTCCCTTTTCTAAGTTATTAGACTAAATTCCTAGGCATTGCATAGTTTTCTCCACTTTGACTTGACTTGTGTACTCTCTGTCTCAGGTGGTGTTCCTGTCATCTGGATTGGATGCACTGACCAAGAATTACCGCTTTCTGGACACATTGGTTATCTTCATGCTGTTTGGCTGGTCTGTCATTCCCTTCACGTACCTGATAAGTTTCCTTTTTTCTAGTCATACCAGTGCCTACATCAAGCTCGTTATGTTACACTACTGTGTAGGAGTTTTCAGCATAGTAATGGATGTAATAATAACCGCAACATCAGGTAAGGACATCACATCATTTCCCCTATAAATAAGGAAATACGGTCTCGAAGATAAGAAGAATACAAAGTTATTTTGTTCTGGATTTCTGGGAAAACTTAAACTGCTTATAAGTTAATAACCTTTTGTTAAGTGTCACAAATATTATAGGCATTATGATGGGTACAATGTAAGACAAATTAAGACACTATATTTTCACTAACCCAGTCCTTTGGTCCATTAGCCCAGGCTCTTTACAATATTTATTCTTTCATTTTCCTCCTTTGACTTTGAGATCATGGAGAGCTTGATTGGACTGGCAATGATGGCCAAGAGAAGTTTCTTAGAACATAAATGCTGCCACTTCTTTATTAAATGACCCTGTAAACATTAATTAGATCTGTTTTAAGTAATTCAGCCATACTAGGTCTTGCAGAGACTGAAAAGAATAGGCTTCTAACCCATTTACAGACCTTCGGCCTTGCTCTCCCACAAAAGAATTACCTGAGTTGGTTGCAAACCTATTTTAATACTCCTTGCACACCTCTTCAGTGAACAATATTAAGCCACATGAAGAAAAATTGATCTCTGAATAATAGACTAAGAAACATGCAGAAGGATTTATATTCTGGTGCTCATTTACTGAGTTAGTCACATTGCTGTCAATTAGTCTTTGTGTTAGTTTTCTATTGCTGTGGTAGAAAGTCACTGCAAGCTTAGTAAATTATACAAATATATCATCCTACAGATCTGTAGACAGGAAGTCTATCTCAGGGCACATTGGGCTAAAATCAAGCTGGCTGCAAGGCAGCATCCTTCTCAGAGGTCTTTTTATTTTTATTATTTTTTTTATTATGTTCAGTTTGCCACCATAATAGTACATCATTAGTTTTTGACCCAGTGTTCAGTGATTCATTAGTTGTATATAACACCCAGTGCTCATCACAACACGTGCTCTCCTTAATACCCATCACCCTGATACCCCAACCCCCAAACCCCCTCCCTTCTCTGACCCTCAGTTTGTTTCCCAGAGTCTATAGTCTCTCATGGTTTGTCTCCATCTCTGATTTCCTCCCCCCACTTCAGTTTTCCCTCCCTTCCCCAATGCTCCTCTGTGCTATTCTTTATGTTCCACATATTAGTGAAACCTTGTGATGATTGTCTTTCTCAGCTTATTTCACTTGGCATAGTCCCCTCCAGTTGCATCCATGTCAATGTGGATGGTGGATTTCCAACCTTTCTGATGGCTGAGTAATATTCCATTGTGTATATATAGCACATCTTCCGTATCCATTCATTTGTTGAAAGGCATCTCGGCTCCTTCCACAGTTTGGCTATTGTAGACATTGCTGCTATGAATATTGGGGTACCTGTGCTCCTTCTTTCACTACATCTGTATCTTTGGGGTAAATACCTAGTAGTGCAGTTGCTGGGTCATAGGGTAGCTCTATTTTTAACGTCTTGAGGAATCTCCATACTCTTTTCCAAAGTGACTGTACCAGCTTGCATTCGCACCAACAGTGTAAGAGGGTTCCCCTTTCTCCACAACCTTGCCAACATTTCTTGTTTCCTGCCTTGTTAATTTGTGCCATTCTAACTGGTGTAAGGTGGTATCTCAATGTGATTTTGATTTGAATTTCGATGATGGCTAATGATGATGAAGACTTTTTCAGTGTCTGTTAGTCATTTGTATGTCTTTTTTTTTTTTTAAGATTTTATTTATTTATTTGACCAAGAGCGACACAGCAGTGAGAGAGTAAACACAAGCAGGGGAAGTAGGAAAGAGAGAAGCAGCTTCCCACCGAGCAGGGAGCCTGATGTGGGGCTCAATCCCAGGACCCTGGGATCATGACCTGAGCTGAAGCTTAACTGACTAAGCCACCCAGGCGCCCCTATAAATATCCTCTTACCTCTAAGGAGTAGAGGAAGATCCTCCTACATAAAGAAAAGTAATATGCTAATATACTCGGGCTCCCTATTCAGCGGAGAGCCTATTTCTCCATCTACCTCTGCCACTCCCCTGCTTGTTCTCTCTGTCAAATAAATAAATAGAATTTTTTTTAAAGAAGAAAAGAGTGTATTTATGTATTCTATAGAGAGAGGCTAAATACTTTATAACATTAGCTCCTTGTTATTTTTGGTGTCTATTCAGGTGGCTAGTCAGTGTTCAGAATCTTTCTGGATACTAGATTATATGCATATATACCAATTGTTAACCTCTTTGAGTCAGGCTTGGTATGACTTTACCACTTAGAAAATTCATATCTTAGGAGCTTCACTCATTCTCTGTCCTCCTTGGTTGACCATCTCACTTTTATTAAAGTGTCTTACAAATATGTTTTTTGCTCAGGCATATCATATTATATTTATTACCAACAGTCTGAGCTCAGTCTTGAAGCCCTACAATGACCTTCATAAACTTAACCTGTAATTGTGTTTCATATTCCTTCATATATGTTCTTCAACTATTGTACACATTAAGTTAATATTTAGAGAAACTTCAGCAAGCTTTAAACTTGGTTCTCTGAAGATGTATGTCCTTTCAACTGATAAAATATTTATCTCTTTCACACTGTTGTCATATGCTGAATTTCCTACCACAACTTTCTTTATTCATCCATGTAAGATAAGAGAAATGAGAAATCATCAGTATGCATTTCCTGTTCACATCAGGTGACAGAAGAGAGGTTATATGGATATCAACTTTGCCAAGGATTTTCCATTGTTGTAATTATCAACATAAGCTATGCTACAAAACATAAACTTAGTGCCAAGAATTGAGAGTTTCATGAGGATAATAATAAGGCTTTGTAATTTTCTCTATTTAATTTAGGGAGATTTTGTTTTCCTGGGGCAATTCATTTTATATAAATCATGCTAATGTTATCTTTTTAATCACAAAGGACCTAATTCTGAAAGCACTCTGCTTAATTCAATGATGGTATTACCCATACATAACTTTGGGATGAGCATCAGCAAATATTTTGATAACCAAGAGACAAAGCTGCTGTGTTCTTCAAAAGACGTTCCTGCCTTCGTAAATTGTAGTAAAGCAAGTGAGTATCTGGGACTCATCAGATACCACTGGCCTATTACTTATTTGCTATAAATAGCTCTACCTTTATTATTTTGAATCTTCACAATGACCATCAAGTTATATGTTGTTATACTCACTTCAAGGAAACTAAAGGTTATACAAAATTGAATGACTTAGTCTGTCACACAATTTGTACAAGTTAGAGCTAAGATTCAAAACTTTAGCATAATGCATTTTCTCATAAATGTTAGTATTCCCTTATAGGTAAATATGTTTGCATATGTAGCATATTCCAGGTGATTCTGCTGCCACTGCTCCACATTTTCAGAACCATCATCTGAAGTAGTTTCAGAGGAAATGTATTTTGGGGCAAGGAAAGCCTCTGTTGCTACCCACTACTCTGACTAGTGTGAATAGGCACTCACCCAAAGGTTCTGGCTATATGGTATCATGTTGGTAATGGATGCCTATAACTATAGCAAGACAAAATTCATGGAATTAAAGGATCTTGAAGATATTTTGCATGACATACAAAGTCATCAAACATACCATTAAATGTACTTTGTGCTTATTTGATAACCATTCTATTTGATTCTATAGTATTTCTAGTTTGTTGACTTAGAGTTTTCTTATTGAAATATTTTTTTTAAATAAACCTATATTTTTCCTTGTCATTGACATCAGTAACTCAGATGAATGTATATAGTTTGGAAAGAGGTGCAATAGGAAGATTTTTAATTGCAATGGCTGTTACGGGATTTATTTTCTTCCTCTTGATTTTCCTTATGGAGACCACCTCATGGAAAGTGAGAACCTTTGTGTTTCGCTATATTTTCTTTGGTATCTACAAGAAATTTAATAAGGTAAGTAGCTGGCTATGGATCTTAGAGATATCTCTAAGACCAAAAACATGTCTCTACACATGCCTAACGCCATTGTTGAATACAGAAATATAAATCAATCTGTGTTGATTGAGATCCATGTGAATCAGAGATCTTCACTGTAATTTGAACTTTGTGGTTTCTAAATATTATGACCTTCACCAGTCAAAATACGATATTTTTAATAGTTTGATTATAATAGAAAGCTTTCCTTTGAACATTGCTTATCAGAGAGCTATTCCCTCCCAAAGTGCTCATGCACACTAATTTGGTCCCTAGGTATTTAACAAACTCCTGGGTGGTATTGATTCTGCCAGCCTACAGAATGCACATTTGATAGTAAGGTTCTATAGCAGTTGCTCTCAAAATCTGGCATTTACCAGATTCTCCTGGAAGTCTTCTTAAAATACAAGTTGCTGGTCTCTGTTCCATGAGTTGCTGATTTTGTGGACCTTAGGTAGGGCTTGAACTTGCATATGTAATACATTCTCAAGTGATGCTTCTGCAGCTCCTTCATGCTTTGAGAACCACTGTCTGAAGTATTTTCTTTTCTTTCTTTTTTTTTTAAGATTTTTAATTTAATTTTATTTATTTGACATAGAGAGAGATCACAAGTAGGCAGAGAGGCAGGCAGAGAGAGAGAGAGGGAAGCAGGCTCCTCACTCAGCAGAGAGCCGGACACGGGGCTTGATCCCAGGAGCCTGAGATCATGACCTGAGCCGAAGGCAGAGGCTTCAACCCACTGAGCCACTCAGGCGCCCTTGTCTGAAGTATTTTCAAAAGAAAGAATATTTTGAGGCAAAAGGAGCCTCTCTGTTAACAAAATAGATGAAATTGCATGACTCTCCCATAAGCTTAGACTTCAGTCCAAAGTCTTACCATGCCAATGTGGTCTTTCTTCACATTTCCCACTACAGGTCTGACTCCTTAGATAATCAAGACACAATGTGCATGAGTAAGGTATGAATGATAGCACTAACAGAGGCATATAAGGTAGGTAGTATACAAGATATGCCTCCAGAAGTGGGAAAGATGCCGAACAAAGGCTTAGCTCTGGTGTCATCAGTACAGCCAGCACCTGGTGTCCAGATCTTATGAGTGTCTCCTATTCAGCTGAGCCATTAGTCTTCAAGATTACATAGGGAATTTCTCAGTGGGTAGGAAAAGCCCCGGAACTAGAGAGTCAAGTCAAGTGAACAAGCAAAAAGCTTGTTAGCACCAACAAAGTCCAACACCCAAGGATGAGGTCATACATTCCAAAGATGTGCCTCAGGCACCTGCTATGTACCTGGTATTGCATTAGATGTTGGACAGGACTCAGATTCCTGGGAGAGGCCCAAGAGGAACAAACAGATTCCCAGACTTGGAAGAGAGGGTAAAGGAGACCTCCACAGAGATACAAGAGAAAGGGTTTCAGGACAGAGACCATATCAGAGTTTAGACAAATACAATCCAAAAAATATGTGCTCTAATAAACAGAAACTCAAAATGCTGTAAATGCATCTAGGTGTCACAAAACTAAGCTTTGGGCATTGGGTGACACTTGAGAAAGTGAGTCCAAGGCATAGACATCAACTTATGCACAGACAAGGAGCTGGAAAACATTAAGGAGCTATTATTAATGTCTGGAGCCAAGGTGTTGGCAGGCAGGGCAGGATGACTGCAACAAATAATACACTATATGTTTTAAAAAAAATGTGATGGGGCAAAGGTAGGAAAGGCCTCCTCCAATGTGCCATGCTAAGGATCTTTAACTTCATTCTGAGGGCAATCAAGAGTTGTGGGAATGAAGACTCTAATGGCAAAATTATATGGACTTGGAATTTTCTTTGGGGGAAAGTTTGCAATAAGAGTTTCACATTATATGACATTGGAGTATGCAGGTTTTCTATTCTTTTCTCTTTTTGCACTTTTCAAGGAATGTGCCCGTTTCATCTAAACCATCAAATGTATTGGAAAAAATCTGTTCACAGTATCCTTTTGTTTTGTTCTTAATATCTGTTAGTAGTTTGTGGTTTTTCTGCCCCCCAACCTTGTTTTCTTGATTACTCTTGGTAGGTATTTAACCAATTTTATTAAACTCTTCAAAGAACCAACTTTTGAATTTTTTGCTTCTTTATTATATGTTTTGTTTTCTATTTCATTGATTTATTTTCTTATATTTATTTTTCTGTGTTGCTGTCTTGTGAGGCCATAATAACATGGAGAATAATAGCTATAAATAATGTTACAAAACAGAAAAATTATAGATGAATTATGCTTATGGACACAGATGCAAAAATCCTTCACAAAAATGTTAGTTTGAATTCATCACCTGGTAAGGTTTATTACAGGAATGCAAGCATATGTAACATTTTATTTTTTTTAAGTTTTTATTTAAATTCCCTTTAGTTAACAGACAGTGTAACACTTTAAAATCAGTCACCATATTAATAAGATGTAATTCACTATATTAATAAGAAAAATCAGAAAAACAATTACAATCCTGACAGATTCAGGAAAAAAAATTGATAAAATTAAATTTCTTATAAAATTCTTTAGCAAACCAAAACCAGAAAGGAACTTCCTTAATATGGTAAAAAGTAGCCACGAAAAAAGCTATATCAAATAATATGATTATTTTTTTAAGATTTCATTTATTTATGTGACAGAGAGAGAGAGCACAAGCAGGAGGAGTGGCAGGCAGAGGGAGAGGGAGAAGCAGGCTCTGCACTATACAGGGAGCCCAATGCAGAGCTTGATCCCAGGACCCTAGCATCATGACCCAAGTTGAAGAATGTTACCTTAGTTTCAAGTGTCAACATAGTAATTTAACAAGTTTATATGTTATTCTTTGCTTACCACAAGTGTAGCTACCATCTGTCACCATAAAACACTACTGCAATACCATTAACTATATTCCCTCTGCTATACCTTTTATTCTATTTTTTAATTCCATTTTTATACAATAATTTATTACAGGTCTTAATGCAATACGACAAGAAAAAGAAATGAAAGGCAAAAAATTGTAAAAATTTTAAAATTCATTATTTATAAATGACAGCATTATGTACATAAATGAAATGTTAAAATTAATATTGCTAGGGGCTCCTGGGTGGCTCAGTTGTTAAGCGTCTGCCTTTGGCTCAGGTCATGATCCCAGGGTCCTGGGATCAAGCCCCACATCGGGCTCTTTGCTCAGCAGAGAGCCTTCTTCACCCACTACCATACCCTCTGCTTGTGTTCCCTCTCTAGCTGCGTTTCTCTCTGTCAAATAAATAAAATCTTTAAAAAAAATTAATATTGCTAAATATAAAGTCTGTTAGAAAAATAAGTTATATATCCATATATAAGCCACAAACAAGTGAAATGTAAAATGTTATTTGAATAGCATAAAAAGAAAAATATCTAGGAATAATTCTAACAGAATTTATGCAAGACCTTTATATGGAAAAGTACAAAACAGTATTGAGAGATTAAAGAAGACATATAAATAAAGGAATATACCATGTACTTGCTATGGAAAACCCAAAATTGGGAAAATGATAGTTTTCTCCCAAATTGATCCAAAGATTAAAAACAATTCCAATCAAAATGCTAGTGGGGAATTCCGATTGCTCCAAAATTTTCTAGGGTACACCTTGCCTGGATCGTGGTTGATATATTCACCTACACATCCCCTCAACCACTTCTCATCAGAATGACTAGGAGGAAGAACAACCAACAGAGGATAAACCCAGAGACTGCACCCTCGCCCTCAGAACTATTGGAAATGGACATAAACAGTATGTTGGAAAGGGAGTCCAGGGTAACAATTATCCAGGCAATGGCTAGATTGGAGAAAAACATTAGTGACAACATAGAATCTCTAAGGGCAGAACTGAGAACCAGTATGGCTGATGTCAAAAATGCTATCAATGAAATCCAATCTAATCTACATAGTCTAACAGCTAGAGTAATGGAGACAGACGATAGAATTAGTGAACTAGAGGACAAGATGGTAGAGAAGAAAGGTCATGAGGAGGGCTGGAACAAACTGCTTAGAAACTA
>CM053621.1:13195679-13210904 GCA_028646535.1 Procyon lotor
ATCAAAATAACATCAGACCTGTCCACAGAAACCTGGCAAGCCAGAAAGGGCTGGCAAGACATATTCAGGGCACTAAATGAAAAGAACATGCAGCGAAGAATACTTTATCCAGCAAGGCTGACATTCAAAATGGATGGAGAGATAAAGAGCTTCCAAGATCAGCAAGGTTTAAAAGAGTATGTGGCCACCAAGCGGCACTACAAGAAATATTAAGGGGATTTCCATAAAAGAAGAAAGAACCCAAGAGCGACATAGAATAGAAATTTACAGAGACAATCTATAGAACAAAGACTTCACAGGCAACATGTGTCAATAAAAACTTATTTTTCAGTAATCTCAACATGAACAGCCTAAATGCTCCCATAAAATGGCACAGGGTTGCAGAATGGATAAAATGGCAGGACCCGTCCATATGCTGTCTACGAGAGACACATTTGGAACCAAAAGATACATCCAGACTGAAACTGAAAGGATGGAGAACCATCTTTCATGCCAATGGGCCTCAAAAGAAAGCTGAGGTAGGGATTTTCATATCAGACAAATTGGATTTTTGAACAATGAATCTTGGAACACTGAAAAAATAAAAGTTTAAAAAAATGCTAGTGGATATTTTTGCGCATGCATGTTTGTGTGTGGGAAATGATCAGGTGATTCTAAAGTCTGCATGGAAATGCAAAATGTCAAGGATAGCCAAGGAAATGCTGAAGAAGAACAAAAGTGGTGCACTAACTAATACTACCATATGTAAGTATTTTTATTAACTATAGTAACTAAAACAGAAAAATAAAACAATGTATTAGAAAAATAATTTTCCTTAAAGCATGGTTATTTGTAGTAGCTTGGAATTTTTTTTTTTTTTTTTTAAGAAATGCAAGTTCTTGGGCCCCACCCTAGACCTACTGAATCAGAAGCATTTGGGTTGGAACCCAGAATTTTATGTTTTGTAAGCCATCCAGCTAATTCTGGCACATGCTAAAATTTGAGAACAAATGGAATAGAATGTCTACAATTTGTAGACAAATGTCTACAAATAGATGCACAAATATGTGGTCACCTGATATACGCGAACATTGACATATATCAATATATGAATGCAGTGGAGAAAGGATGTTCTTTTCAATTAATGGTGCTGATCCAGTTGATTATCCACATGGAGAACAATGAAGTCGACTCCTGTCTTACTCCATACAAATCATTTGTGACTTACAACTTTTCTGTAGATCTAAATGTGAAAGGTAAAATAATAAAGCTTTTAGAACAGAAGCATAGCAAATACCTTCATGATGGTGAGGGCATCATTATCAAAAGACATCAAGTGAAGGAAAAGGCAAGTCACCAACTGGAAAAAGATTTTTGAATTGCTAATCAGTAAAAAAAAGACAACCTAATTTAAAAATGGACAAAAGACTTGGGACACTGATTTTACAGAAAAGAATATCCAAATATCCAATAAATATATGTAAAAATTCACAACATTAGTAGTCATCAGTAAATGCAAATTAAAGCCACTAAAGGACACTACAACATACTTATAAAAATACTAAGTACTGAGGCTGCAGAATGACTGGAAATCTCAAACACTGGTGTTGGGAATATAAACTGATAACCCTTTAGAAAACTGTCTGGCATTACCTTTAAAGTATTAATTTCATATGTTTATGAAAATGAGCACATGCTGAGACCCAGAACCTCCCCTTCTAGGTATAAATCCAACAGAAATGCACGCTCATGTTCAACAAAAGACATTTATAAGAAAGTTCACACAGCATTATTCATAATAGACCCCCTTAAAAAAAGAAAAAGAAGCAGACTATATGTCTGTCAGCCATAAAGTGGGCATTAGGGGAAGGAAGGGAAAACTTAAGGGGAGTGAAATCAGAGGGGGATATGAACCATGAGAGACAATGGACTCTGGGAAACAATCTGAGGGTTTCAGAGGGGAGACAGACGGGGGGATGGGTTAGCCTCATGATGGTATTAAGGAGGGTATGTGTTGTAATAAGCACTGGATGTTAAATGCAAATAATGAATCATGGAACACTTCATCAAAAACTAATGATGTACTGTATGATGACTAACATAGCAATGTTATTCTCACAAAAGCAATGTCTATTCTCACAATAGAATATAGCAATGAGAAGAAGCTGGCTATAACTCATATGCAACAGCATGAAATAATAACACAAGTATAATACTGCCCCAAAGAAGCTAGACACAGAAAAGTACATAAAGCAGAATTCTGTTAAGAGAGAGAGAAAGAGACAGTCAGACCAAGAAACAGATTCTTAACTATAGAGAACAAACTACCAGTTACCAGGGGGGAGGTTGGTGGGTGGGATGGGTGAAATAGGTGAAGGGAATTAAAAGTACACATCATAATGAACATGGAATCATATATAGAATTGTTGAATCACTATATTGTACATCTAAAACTAATTTAACACTGTATGTTAACTATACTAGAATTAAACAATTTAAAAATTAAAAAATAAAGTAGAATTCCATTCATATAAATTTCAAAAACAGACAAAACATATATAATATTTGAGTTACAAGTCAAGATTCCAGTTACTGTTGAGGTAATGATCTGTTTTCTTTATCAGGGGTTACACAAATATGTTCACCTTGTGAAAAGTCATTAAGATGTGGATTTATGATTTATGCACTTGTCCATATATGTTATGCTTTAAAAGTTTAGACTAAAAGTGGCATTAAAATTATTCAACATATTTTGCACTAAACTACAGTAAAATCTGTAGTTCCTAGAATTGAACCAATGTTAATTTCTTTATTTTGATCAGTGTACCATCACTATGTAAGGTATTAACATTAGAAGGCTAAAATGCATACCAGAATTATCCTGTGCATATAACTGTCTATAAATCAAAATTTTTTCAAAACAAAAAGTTTAAAATTAAAATAGAGTGATAGGAAAGTCTTAGAGTATTCTTTCATATTGTTTCTACCATGTGGAATGCCCTGCCCTTTTTTTCTTCCTTCCCCATTATAAGTCTCCTGATTAACTCCTATTTATTTTTTTTAATTCAGTTTATTTACTATGTGAAATGGTCCCTGGATTCCACTTTTCCTCTCAGAAAAGAAGGAGTTAATCTTTCCTATTCTTAGCTCTGTTGGTATCTTATAAAACGTTATTAGCAAATAGTATTTGGTTATAATTTATAGTGTTTGTTGTGGTTCCAGTTTTTCATTAAGTATCCATTTTGATAGGAACAACTTACTTGCTCATAGTGTATTTTTTAAACTTTGGAAATAGAGGATAAGTTTATACTTGACAGTGTATGTATGTAGGAAGTTTTTTGTAAACAATTTGAAATTTCTGTTTTGACATCTTTGAGATTAACCCCCAGTTAAGGTTGGCCTAACGAGTTAAGCTTAAGATAAGCCAGTTATCTAGACCAGATGTCTAAGAGGTCTCTATTTCTATGATGCTGTTTTTGAAAATATAGGAAATAGTGTCCACAGAATTATCTGGGGAATCTGAAGATGATGATGTACAATATGAGAGAGAGAGAATTGTGGGGCAGCCTCAGGAATCACTGAATTTCACAGTACTTATTAAGGAACTCATAAAGGTAATATTATTCAATGGCCAACTTGTGATTTTATTCCTATTAAAGAGCATATCATTAGCATCAAGGGCTCACTGTGGTCTTCTGAATCTATGTGTATTAGTCCAATAGAGTAGAAGAGTTTTTGTGAAGCTGTCTGGTGTCTGTAGTGGTCCACAGGGGTCTGATATATTTTTTTAATTTAACCTATAAATATCCTTTGCTATATTGTGTTTTCTGTATTTTTTAAGATATATTTTACATGTCCAGCTGTTTTGGCTGTCAGAAATATTTCCGTTGGAATCCAAAAGAAGGAATGCTTTGGATTGCTTGGATTAAATGGAGCTGGAAAAACTACTACCTTCGAAATATTGACTGGAGAGGAGACTGCTACCTCTGGGGATGTGTTTATTGAGAACTTAAGTATCTCCAAAAACCTTCTAGAGGTAAGACACGATTACTATCTGAGATGTGAGTAGCATGATTACCTGGGGGAGAGATAAGAGGCAAGTAGTGGAAAGTGATAGGTAGGAATCATGGCATGTATTGATATTGATACTGTTGACTCACCAGTGTATTTCAGAGGAAGAAATACACTTTTGAGGGGAAGTGATAGGATAATAAGAGCAGACTTACTCTGAGAATCTAAGACAAGAGTGTCTTTACTATTCTTTGAAACTTCTGGAGAGCAAGATGGTGGAATAGGAGGCTCCTAACTTTCCCTCCTTCCATGGATACACTGAATAAACAGTTACATAGAGATCATTTCCCTCTGTGAGAAATCCAGAAATGAATTGGGAGATTCTTACACATCATACAATTGAGGAAATACATCAAAAAGGGTAGGATAAGCTGGAACACATTCTATCTAAACCCCATCTGCAACACAGTGTCTTACATTCAGGAGAGAATCCCCAACTCCCAGCTTCTTCCTGAGGACTGAAAGGTTTAAACCATACCTGTAGCTCCTCAGTTTTTATGGCTTCCACCCAAGGGACTGGTTCCAAATCTTCTAGCTTTGCGGGCTGACAGGATGGCTCAGCACAAAGCAAGTAGGCCAACATACCCAGCTCCCAGTTTTCTTGCCAGAAGAGGATAGACTACATATCTAACATCCCAACAAAATTTGAACTTCAAATTAATCTGCATTTGGGAACTAATGGGGCAGGCAATTAGTAATCTTCCAGGAACCTGAATGGGCTTGTGAGTACTTCCTGAATGGGCTTGTGAGCACATCAGTGCCAGGGGCACTGATGGGATTTGATACACCCTATATCTCCTAGAGTCACTAACATAAGTGATGGTTTGGACAAGCACAAAATTTTAAGAGGTTTGGAGAATCCCTGGCCACGTGATTACTTCTCCTACATGAGGCCAACTTGTCTAGGTTGGGAGAGTTGGCTTTTTTATTTAATTAATTTACTTAATTCAATATAGAAAGGAAAATGAAGAGATGGAGAAATATAAACAAAAGAGCAAGGTAAATATCCAGAAAAAGACCCTAATGAGGTAGGTGATTTATCTGACAGAGTTCAAAGATTGTAAGTATGCTAACTAAGTTCAGGAGAGCAAAGCATGAACTAAATGAGGATTTCAACAAAGAGAAAATGCATAAAAGTATCAAATGGAAATCATATATCTGAAGACTCCAACAACTGAACTGAAAAATTTAAGAGAGGAATTCAAGCAGAAGAAAGAGTGAGAAACTTCAAAGACAGGTCAGTGGAAACTTCAAAGACAGGTCAGTGGAAATCCTCTTAATTACAGAAAATGGAAAAGGAATGAAAAAACTGAAGATAGCATAAGAAACAGAGGGGACACTATCAGGAGAACCAGTATATGCATTATGGAAGCCTAAGAAGGAAGAGAGAGAGAGGAGCAGAAAGCTGATTTAAAAAAAAAAAAAAATGGGTAAAAACTGCAAAACCAGAGAAGGACATAGACATCAGATCTAGAAGACCAAAGTGTGGGGGTTGGGGAGAGTGCATCCAAAGAAACCCACACTGAGACACATAATTAAATTATTAAAAGTTAAAGACAGAGAATTTTGCAAATGGCAAGAGAAAAGTGACTTGTTACATAGAAGAGAACCCCCATTAATGATCAGAAAATTGTTCAGCAGAAACAGGCTAGAAATGAGTGGGACAATATAGTCAAAATGCTGAAAGACAAAAATTGCCAACCAAGAGTACTATACCCAGTAAATGTGCACTTCAAGAATAGAGGAAAGAGAAAGACTTTCTCAGACAAAAGCTGAGGGAGTTTATCACCACTAGGACAGTCTAACAAACAAACAAACAAACAAACAAACAAAAAAGCTAAAAGGAGTTCTTCAAGTTAAATGAAAGGACACTAAACAATATGAGAGCCTAACATAATATGAAGATCATTGATAAAGATAAATTTATAAACAAAACCAGAAATGTCTTGCTATATTGGTGGTGAGTAAATTGCTTTTAATTATACTATAAAAGTTCAAATAAAAAAATATTTAGTGGTACCTGGGTGACTCAGTTGTTAGGTGTCTGCCTTCAGCTCAGGTTATGATGCCATGGTCCTGGGATCAAGCCCCACAATGGGCTCCCTGCTTGGCAGGAAGCCTGTTTCTCCCTCTCCCACTCCCCCTGCTTTTATTCACCCTCTTGATGTCTCTCTCTCTCTCTCTCTCAAATAAATAAGTAAAATCTGAAAAAAAAATAAAAAAGAAAAGAAAAAAGTATTTAAACAACTATAAGTAAATTATATTAATGGATATATAATACAAGATAGATATAAATTCTGACATAAATAGCATATAACGTGGAGGGAAAAGAGGGAAAAACAGAGAATTTAAGTTGTTAAAAAGAGCTTAAAAGAGACTGTTATAAAACATTTTGTGTAATCCCCTTGGTAACCACAAAGAAAATATCTAAGAAGTTACATTAAAGAAAAGGAAAAGGAATTAACACCTGTCAGTCAATCAAGCAAACAAGCAAAAAGCAACAAGGCCAAAAAAAAAAAAAAAAAAAAAAAAAAAAAAAAAAAGCAACAATGACACACAAAGGAATACAACAAGAGAGAAAAAGAGGGACAACAGAACTATAAGACAAACAGAAAATAGTTAACAAAATGGCAATAATAAATCCTTCCCTATCAGTAAGTCTCAACAGACTAAACTCTTCCCCCAAAAAGAAACAGGCTGAATGGATAAATAATTAAGAGCCAACTATGATCTTATTAATTCTTTCAAAGAACGAGCTTTTAGCTCCACTGATCTGTTCTGCTGTTTTTCTGGTTTCTATTTCATTGCTTTCTGCTCTTATCTTTATTTCTCCTCTCCTGCTTGGCTTAGGCTTTATTTGCTGTTCTTTCTCCAGATCTTTTAGGTGTAAGGTGCATTTGGAATTTTTCTAATTTTTTGAGAGAGGCTTGGATGGGTATCTATTTCTCTATTTGGACTGCCTCACTCATATGTGGAACATAAGAAATAGTGCAGAGAACAATAGAAGAGAGGGAAAACTGAATGGAAAAAATCAGAGAGGGAGACAAACAATATGAGACTCTTGACTCTGGGAAACAAACAGGGTTATGGAAAGGAGGTGGGTGGGGGGATAGGGTAATTGGGTGATGAGAATGAAAGAGGGCATGTGATATGATGAGCACTGGGTGTTATATTCAACTAATGAATCATTGAACATTATATCAAAAACTATACCTTGGCTTATTGAATTTAATTTTTTTTAAAAAGGGGGGGAAGAAAATGGGGGAAAAAGATTCAACTATGATGTTGCTTTTGTAGCAACATCAACTATGCTGATGTTGATGTAGCACATCAACTATGATGTGTCTACAAAAACTCATTTTAGATTCAAGGATACACATTGGCTGAAAGTGAAGTTAAGGAAGCATATTTCATACAAATGGTAAGCAAAAGAAAGCAGGAATGACTATACTTACATCTGACAAAGTAAACTAATTAAATCTGTAAGGAGACACTAATGATAAAAAGTGTCAATTCAATAGGAGGTTATAACAATTGTAAATATATATGCACCCAACATCAGAACACCTAAGTATATGAACAAATATCAATAGATCTGAAAAAAGAAACTGATACAATAACAAGAAACCTCAGTGATGGACAGACTACCCAGACAGAAAATCAATAGAGTGAATTTGACCAGCATTATATATCAAATGGACCTCACAAACAGAACTTTTAACCTAACAGCAAAAGAATATACATTCTTTTCAAGCACACAAGGAATATGTTAGATGACGTGTTTGGATGACATGTTAGGTCACAAAACAAGTCTTAACAATTTAAAAAAGACACTGATATGGAAAACTTTATGTCAGTGCCCCCTAAAATAGAATTATCATATGGTCTAGAAATTCCACTTCTGGCTATATAAAATCCAAACAGACTAATAATGACTATGGAAATTGTAGTAATACTCAAACCTCCTCTAAGAAAGAAAAGCCCAGGACCAGATGGTTTCAGTGGTGAATTCTACCAAACATTTAAAGAATTAATGCCAGTTCTTCCCAAAATCTTCCAAAAAATTGAAGGGAACACTTTCAAACTCATTTCACAAAGTCAAAATTATTCTCATACCAAAGCCCACATAAGGACACTACAATAAAAGGAAACTACAGGCCAATATCACTGATGAATATAGATGCAAATATTCTCAACAAAATACTAGCAAACTGAATTAAAAGTGCAATTCAAGCATCATACACCCATATCACGTGGGATTCATCCTTGAGATGCAAGGATAGCTCAACAAATATAATCAATAAATGTGATCTACTACATTAATAGAATAAAAGATTAAAATCACATGATCATTTCAAAAGGTTCTGAGAAAGCATCTCATGATGAATGCAAAGTGGTATTCCTTTTTTTTATTTAATTTTATTTTTTCAGTGGTATTTCATTGTGGTTTTGATTTGCATATTTTCTTGCTTATTGGCCATTTGTTTATATTCTTTGAAGAAATGTCTGTTCAAGTCCTTTACCCATTTTTGAATCAGGCTGTTGCTTTTGTTGTTGAATTTTAGGTCTTCTCTATAAATCCCAGGTATTAATCTCTTATGGGATATAAAATTTGTAGTTTCTTCCTCCCATTCTGTGAGTTGCTTTTTTACTTTGTTGGTAGTGGTTTTGTTTTGTTTTTGTTTTTGATGCACAAACTTTTTAAATTTTCATGAAGTCCAATTTGTCTATTTTTTCTTTTGTTTGCCTTTGGTGTTATATTTAAGAAATCATTGCCGAATCCAATGTTGTGAAGCATTGGACCTTGCCTCCTTCCCCCCCACCCCAATCTGTTTAGTTAGAGGTTTGTCAATTTTGTTGATCTTTTCAAAGAACCAACTTTTGGTTTCATTGATGTTCTTTATCATTTTTCTCTTTTCTGTTTCATTTACCTCTGCCATGCTCTATCATTTCCTACTTTCTGCTAGCTTTTGTTTAGTTTCTTCTTTTTCTGTTTCCTTGAGTTGTAAAGTTAGATTGTGGATTTGAGATGTTATTTTTTAGTGTAAGTGTGTAAAGCTTTAATTTGCCCCTTAAGCAGTGCTTTCACTGAGCCATATAAGTTTTGGTATGTTTTGTTTTTATTTTCATTCATCTCTACATTTTCTAACATTGTTCATGATTTCTTCTTTGATCCCTTGTTTTAAAGGTTGCTGTTCAGTTTCTACAAATTTATGAATTTTCTAGTTTTATTTTTATAATTCATTTTTAACTTCTTCACATTATAGTTGAAAAGTATTTGGTATATTATCTGTCTTTTTAAATCCATAGGGTCAATTTATAGCCTAACATATGTTCCATCCTGGAAAATGTTCCATGTACACTTACTACGTCAAAAACTAATGATGCACTATATGTTGATTACCTGAACACAGTAAAAAATTAAATTAAAAGAGAAAAGAATGTATATGCTATTGTTGTTGGATGGAATGTTCTCTAAGTTTCCTAATCTAGTTGGTTGGTTGTGTTTTCAAGTCCTCAATTTACTCACTTATCTTCTATCTGGTTTTCTATCAGTCACTAAGAGTGGGTATTGAGGTATCAAACTATTATTGTACAACTATTTCTCCCTGCAATTCTCTTAATTTTTTGTACCATATATTTTGTGATATTTTATTAAATACACAGATATTTGTAATTGTATTTTTTTGCTGCATTGAAATTTTTCCTAATATTTCATGTCCTTCCTTTTCTCATATTTTTTAAGCCTATTTAGTTTGATATTAGTATAGCTAGCCTGCCCTTTTGGTTACTATTTGCGTGGGATACCTTTTTCAATCCTTTAACTTTCAATGTATTTGTATCCTTGGATCTAAAGCGAGTATCTTGTAGACAGCACATAGTTGGATCATATGTATTTTGGTTTTTTTTTAGAGCAAAAGAGCTAGTGGGGGGAGAAGACAGGGAGAAAGAATGAGAGAATCTCAAGCAGGCTCCATGCCCAGTATGGAGCCCAATGTGGGGCTCAATCCCACAATGCTGAGATCATTACCTGAGCTATAAATCAAGAGCCAGACACTTAACCAACTGAGCCACTCAGATGCTCCTGGATCATGTATATTTAATAATTCTGCTAATCTCTGTCTTTTGATTGGAGACTTTAATCATATACATTTGAAATAATTCTTAATAAGAAGGGCCTAACTTCTTTCTTTTTGCTTCCTATATGCCCTATTGCTGTTTGTCCCTTATTTCTTGCATTACAGTCATTTTGCATTTAATTGATTTTTACAGTGATATGTTTAAATTCCTTTCTCATGTCCTTTTGTCCATGTTCTATACCTGTTTATGTTGGTTACCATGGTGATTATATTTAACATCTTAAATTTGTAACACTCTAATTTGTATTTATACCAGCATAACTTCAATAACATACAAAACCTGCTCCTTTATAGCTTTATCGCTACCCCTTTTGTTTGTTGATGTCACAAAATTATATCTTTATACATTGTTACCAAAAACATGAACTAATAATTCTTTCAAATGCATTAGTCTCTTCAATTATGTACAGAACAAAATGTGGAGTAAAAAAAACAAAGTTACAATATGTATATTACTTTCTTAAATTATGTAGAGAAAGTCAAGTTACAAACTTTTGTTACAATAACATTTGCTTTATTAATAATAATTGCCCATATATTTTCCTTAATTGAGATCTTTATTTCTTCATACTGCTTTGAGTTATACACTACTGTCCTTTTAGATCTAGTATTAATGAGCTCTCTTAACTTTTGCACTTAGGAAAATCTTAGCATTTTGAATATCTTGGCCTACTGCTTTCTTCTTCTTTTTTAAGATTTTATTTATTTATTTGAGGGCAAGAGAGAGAGAGCATGAGGGGGGAAGGGGCAGAGAGAATGGGAGAAGCAGACTCCCCACTAAGCAGGGAATTCAGGACCCTGGGATCATGAGCTGAGCCAAAAGCAGACACTTAACCAACTGAGCCACCCAGGCACCCCTGGCCCACTGCTTTCTGACTTACAAGGTTTCTATTGAGAAATCTGTTTATGATCTTATTGAGGATCCCATGTCTCTTCTTTAAGATTCTCTCTTTGTCTTTGGTTTTAGAAAGTTTGATTTTAATGCATCTTGGTGTGGGTCTCTGAGTTCATCTTGTTTGGAGTTCAAACAAGACATATGCATGTCTTTCACTGAATTGGGGAAGTTTTTAGTCATCATTTCTTCAGCTATTCTTTCTATCCTTTTATCACTCTCTTCTTTTTTTTTTTTTTTAAATGGGAACAAATCTTTTTTTTTTTAAGATTTTATTTATTTATTTGACAGATCACAAGTAGGCAGAGAGGCAGGCAGAGAGAGAAGGGGAAGCAGGCCCCCCGCTGAGCAGAGAGCCTGATGTGGGGCTCGATCCCAGGACCCCAAGATCATGACCTGAGCTGAAGGCAGAAGCTCTAACCCACTGAGCCACCCAGGTGCCCCTACCACTCTCTTCTTTTGAGACCCTAACAATGCGTGTTCATCCACTTGATAGTGTTGCACAGGTTTCATAGGCTCCATCCACTTTTCTTCAGTCTTTTTTCTTTCTGTTTCATGGGCTCAGTAATTTCCATTATCCTATCATTTTGTTTCCTGATTTTTTCTTTGGCCTCAAAATTGCTTTTGAATCCCTCCAGTGAATTTTTCACTTCAGTTATTATATTTAATAGTTCTAGGACTTCTTTTAATTTCTCTTTAGATTTTCTATCTCTTTACTGATAATCTCCATTATGTTTATACATTGTTTTCTTAACTTTCTCCTTGTCTTCTTTTAGTTCTTTGACCATCTTTAAGAAAGTAGTTTTAAAGTCTTTGTGTAACAGATCTATCATCAGGTCTTATTCAGGGACAGGGTCTATTGACTTCTTTTCTTCCTTTGAATGGGCTCTACTTTCCTTTTTGTGAAAGAAGCAGCAATAAGCAATTAGAATACAGGGGCCTAATATTTGGAGAACAGGATCCCTCTAGCCCAGCTGGCTCCTCCAGCTCTGTGCAAGCTGCTCCAGGAACACGTGTGCACATGCTACTATAGTGCTAGGACTAAAGGATGGTAAGTGCTAGTGAGCTAAAAGCTGGAATTGATTAAAATTAACCACAATTTATGGTCCAGATCTTCCCTTGGAATTCTGAAGATTTCAACAGACTCCAGGGTTCCAAAACAGTTCTATCAGTCAGATTCTGCCAGTGTAATTGTCTAGATGTTTTCTAGATAAATTGGAGCTTCCTACTCTTCCATCTTCCCAGAATCTGCTGAATCTGTGTTTTTTATATTGTTATGAGTTAACTTCTAAATTATTTATTTTTTAAATTAAAAAAAAATTTTATGTTCAGTTAGCCAACATGTAGTTTTTTATATAGTGTTCAACAATTCATTAGTTGTATATAATGCCCAGTGCTCATCACAACACATGCCCTCCTCAGTACCCATCACCCAGTTACCCCATCCTCCCATCCTCCTCCCTTCTGTAACCCTCAGTTTGTTTTGCGGAGTCCAGAGTTTCTCATGGTTTGTCTCTTTCTCTCTCTGATTTATTCCCATTTAATTTTCCCCCCTCTTCCCCTATGGTCCTTTGCACTATTCCTTATGTTCCATATATGAATGAAAGCATATGATAATAGTCTTTCTCTACTTGACTTATTGCACTTAGCATAATACCCTCCGGTTCCATCCACATCAATGCAAATGGTAGGTATTCTTCCCTTCTGATGGATGAATGATATTCCATTGTATTTATGAACCACATCTTCTTTATCCATTCATCCACTGAAGGACATCTCAGCTCCTTCCACAGTTTGGCTATTGTGGACATTGCTGCTATGAACTTTGGGGTGCATATGCCTCTTCTTTTCACTACATCTGTATCTTTGAGATAAATAGATAGTAGTGGAATTGCTGGGTCCTAGGGTAGCTTTATTTTTAACATCTTGTGGGAATGCCATATTGTTTTCCAGAGTGGCTATACCAGCTTGCATTCCCATCAACAATGTAAGAGGGTTCTCCTTTCTCCAAATCCTCGCCAGTACTTGTTGTTTCCTGTCTTGTTAATTTTTGCCAATCTAACTGGTGTAAGGTGGTATCTCATTGTAACCTTTACCGTTAAGGTCAGAAACATGACAGGGATGATCAATCTCACCATTATTCTTCAACATGGTACTAGAAGTCCTAGCCTCATCAATCAGACAACAAAAAGAAATAAAAAGCATTCAAATTGGCAAAGAAGAAGAAGTCAACATCTCTCTTTTCACAGATGATATGATACTTTATGTGGAAAACCAAAAAGACTCCACCCCCAAGTTACTAGGACTCACACAGCAATTCAGCAACATGGCAGGATACAAAACCAATGCACAGAAATCAGTTGAATTTCTATACCCTAAAAATGTAATTGAAGAAAGAGAATTTAAGGAATCAGTTCTATTTATAATAGCACCAAAACCCATTAGATACCTAGAAATAAATCCATAAAGAAGTAAAGCATCCATACTCTAGAAACTACAGAACACTTATGAAGGAAATGGAGGAAGACACAAAGTGATGGAAAAACATTCCATGCTCATGGATTGAAAGAATAAACATTGTGAAAATGTCTATGCTGCCCAGAGCAATCTATGCTTTCAAGGCATCCTTATGTAAATACACTGACATTTTTCACAGAGCCAAAACAAACAATTCTAAAATTTGTGTGGAACCAGAAAAGTCCCACAAATCACCAAGGGAATATTGAAAAAGAAAACCAAAGCTAGGGGCATTATAACACCTGACTTCAAGTTATATTACAAAGCTGTAATCATCAACACAGTATGGTTCTGGCACAAAAAAAGACCTATAGGCCAATGGAACAGAATAGAGAGCCCACAAATAGACCCTCAACTCTATGGTCAACTAATCTTCGGCAAACCAGGAAAGAACATCAATGGAAAAAAGATGGTCTCTTCAATAAATGATGCTGGGAAAATTGGACAGCCACATGCAGAAGACTGAAACTCGACCGTTCACAAAGGTAAACTCAAAATGGATGAAAGACCTCATTGTGAGACAGGAATCCATCAAAATCCTAGAGGAGAACATAGGCAGTAACCTCTTCAACACTGGCCACAGCAACAGTCAAAATATGTCTCCAAAGGGAAGGGAACCAGAAGCAAAAATGAACTTTTGGGACTTCATCAACATAAAAAGCTTCTTTACAGCAAAAGAAACAGTAAATAAAACAATGCATGGAATGGGAGAAGAAATTTGCAAATGACATTGCAGATAAAGGGCTGGTATCCAAGATTTATAAAGAACTTACCAAACTCCACACCCAAAAAACAAATAATCCAGTTAAAAAATGGGTAGAAGACATGAACAGACACTTCTCTAAAGAAGACATACAAATGGCTAACAGACACATGAAAAAATGTTAAACATCAATAGCCATCAGGGAAATACAAATTAATTATTTACTTAACTAATAACCTTTCCTTGTTCAAAGTGGCCTTCTCACTGCATCAAAATATTTGTTGTTCAAAATATTGCAAGATGTATTGAGTTCTCTTAACACCTGAATTGAGTGTAGTCTTAGAAATTTGTTTTAACCATGAGAGACTGTGGACTATGAGCAACAAACTGACGGTTTTGGAGGGGAGAGGGGTGGGGGTTGGGCGAGCTTGGTGGTGGGTATTGAGGAGGGCCCGTATTGCATGGAGCACTGGGTGTGGTGCAAAACAATAAATCTTGTAACATTGAAAAAATAAATAAATACAATTATATAAAAAAAAGAAAAAGAAATTTGTTTTAAAACTTGTATAGAGGTTTTTGAAATATTCATTGTTTTTATTATTGATTTTAACTTAAACTTTAGTCAGATATTTGGTCTAAATATTACAAAATTTTTATAGTACATTAAGTCTTCCTTTACCATCAATGTATGGCTGAAATAAGAGCTAGAGTCCCAGTTTACTCACCTACATTTTAAACGATGGTCATAAAGTCATATTGCATATAAAAGAGCTATGGAAGACCCCAGTTATTGCCCAACTATCTACTATCACTACCAAGAAGTAGGATGTCACCGACCTGAACCTAGATATTATTGTCAAACATCTCCTTCTAGACAGTCTTCTGTTATAATATCTTAGCATCCCTTGAGACTAAACTGATGA
>CM053621.1:13218119-13238074 GCA_028646535.1 Procyon lotor
AGAGCTACCCTATGACCCAGCAATCGCACTATTGGGTATTTACCCTAAAGATACAAACACCGTAATCTGAAGGGGCACGTGCACCCGAATGTTTATAGCAGCAATGTCCACAATAGCCAAACTATGGAAAGACCCTAGATGTCCATCAACAGATGAATGGATAAAGAAGATGTGGTATATATATATACAATGGAATACTATGCAGCCATCAAGAGAAATGAAATCTGGCCATTTGCAATGACGTGGATGGAACTTAGAGGGTATTATGCTAAGCGAAATAAGTCAGAGAAAGACAAGTATCACATGATCTCTCTGATATGAAGAATTTGAGAGGCAAGGCAGGGGTTTGTGGGTCTGTGAGGAAAAGAAATGAAACAGGAAGGGATGGGGAGGGAGACAAACCATAAGAGACTCCTAGACTCAAGAAATGAACTAAGGGTGGCTGGGAGGCAGGGGATTAGGGATAGGGTGGCTGAGTTGTGGACATTGGGGAGGGTATGTGCTATGGTAAGTGCTGTGAAATGTGTAAGCCTGATGATTCACAGACATGTACCCTGGGGCAAATAATACATTATATGTTAATAAAAAAAAATTTAAAAAAGAAAAAAAAAGAAGAATAGCCATATAAATCCAAAGCAAGAAGAAAGAAGGAAATAGGGGAATTAATGAAACCAAAAGTTAGTTCTTTGAAAATATCAATAAAATGACAAACTTTTAGCTATATTGACCAGAAAGAAAAAAAAGAGAGAAGATTCAAATCACTAAAATCAGAAATGAAGAGTCCACTACAGAAATAAGAAGTAAAAGGGAACTAAACAGCTAAATAGTCTCATTTCAGTGCATCTAAAATTAGATTACATTGTTAAAAATGAAAATTTCTGGAATAAACATGATGTTGGAGGGAACTGCTGCACAACAGGGATAATTTGAGACATCATGTTGGATGGATATTTCTGAACATATTTATCCTCTTGGTCATGTTTTCTTTTTTTATAATATTGACATGTAGTTGACATACAATGTTATATTAGTTTCAGCTGTACAATATAGGGATTTCACAGTTCTATACAATACTCAATGCTTACTACAGTAAGTGTAAAATAGGATTAATGAATTACTGCATTTAAAACGATACTTTTTTCTCTAAACTTCACCAATAATTATGAGAGCTATGGATAAAAATTATTTAAATATATTGAAACTATTTTAGGTTACTATATGTTATCTCCCCTGACTAGAATTTAAATTCTTCAAGGATAACAGTTTTATTATCTGGGTTTTCAAGTTTTAATTAAAAGAGTTTACCACAGTCTAGGTCAGTGTACAATTCATAACATAATTCATAAATGTCAAGTGGCTGATAATGCTGTTAAGTTTTAATATAACAAACTCTTTAGCGTTTTTATATACCTGAGTGATTTGTACTCATTCATATTCATTGAATATTAGAACAGGCAGTTAATCAAATAAAAATAAAAATTAGGGGCATCTGGGTGGCTCAGTTGTTAAGCATCTGCCTTCAGCTCAGGTCATGATCTCAGAGTCCTGGGATTGAGCCCCGCATTGGGCTCCCTGCTTGGCAGGAAGCCTGCTTCTCCCTCTCTCTCTGCCTGTCTCTCTGCCTGCTTGTGATCTCTCTCTCTCTCTCTCTCTCTCTCTCTCTCTGTCAAGTAAATAAATAAAATACTTTTTTAAAAATAAAAAAATAAAAATTAAACATTTTAATCTCATCGCCTCTAATACAGTTGATATTTTCTGGAATTTTCTTCTGAGAAATATTGCTAATTCTAACAAATAACCGATATATAGATTTCAAATTTAAATTTTTAATGAAAAGTTTGTTGTCATGTTACCTCATGAAAGCTAAGATACTTTTATGCCTTCTGCTTGATCCCTAGGTCTCTATCCTGCTACCACTGGAGAGGCCTATATTAATGGATATGACATCTCACAGCATATGGTACAGATCAGGAAAAGCCTGGGCTTGTGTCCCCAACAAAATTTGTTGTTTAACTACTTGACCGTGTCAGAACACCTTTATTTCTATAGTGTGGTAAGCCAATAAAGATATGTTCCTTTTCCCCACTCTGTTGATATACTTAAGGTAGATTACCAACTATCAATATCCTTATTTTTAGAAAGTTCAAAAACTGATTTTTTTTTTTATTTGACAGAGAGGAGAGAGATCACAAGTAGGCAGAGAGGGAGGCAGAGAGAGGGGGAAGCAGGCTCCCTGCTGAGCAGAGAGCCCGATGCGGGGCTCGATCCCAGGACCCTGAGATCATGACATGAGCCGAAGGCAGAGGCTTTAATCCACTGAGCCACCCAGGTGCCCCCAAAAACTGATTTTCGATGAATTTCTCCATTAAATGTAAAGATAGGCTAAGGGAAGAAGACACTACAGAAGTCATATAAGAAAAGGCTTGTATAAAGCTTTTCTAAGGAAAAAGCTGGAAGCACCATGTAAACTCTAGCTTCTCTTTCTAGATGAAAGAAATACCTCGAAAGACACGTCTTGTGGAAATTGATCATATGCTGGCTGCTTTTAACCTGCTAGATAAGCGTGATGAATTATCACATTCACTGAGTGGAGGAATGAAGCGCAGACTCTCCATGATCATAGCACTTATAGGGGGCTCCAAGGTGAAAAAAAAGAAAGAAAGAAAGAAAGAAAGTGTGGGGTACTAAAAATGGATCCCCACTGAAGCTAGTCTAAAAAAATCAGCCAACAGAAACCTGGAAGCTGATAAGGATCTAACACTGTAAAAGGAACCTTACAAATTAAATCCTGTATGGAATTCACATTATCAAATTATTGTAATAAATTTCTCACAGGTTTGGAATTATTCTAGCATTCCTAATTCAGTTTTAGTCTAAACTTGTTATCTTAGCTTAATTGAACAAGTGACTCAAAAACAAAACCAGAGCAAGCCCCGTAAGTGGTAAGACCTTACTGACACTAGTACATAATGCTTAGTGGTTATGAAATTGTTCTTCTGGTCTTTAGGTGGTGATACTTGATGAGCCAACATCTGGCATGGACCTAGCCTCAAGGAGGGCCACCTGGGATATCCTTCAGCATTATAAACAGGATCGTACCATCTTATTGACCACTCACTACATGGATGAAGCTGACTTCCTGGGTGATCGCATAGCCATCATGGTCAGGGGATCCCTGCGGTGCTGTGGCTCTTCAGTTTTCCTGAAAAAATTATATGGTCTCTTTCCCTTTGATTATTTTTTGGGTGTTGATATCTCAATATTCTTCTAACATAATCTTCATGGATATTGATGTCTTAGTAATATTATTCTA
Organism: Procyon lotor; assembly: GCA_028646535.1. NCBI lineage: Eukaryota > Metazoa > Chordata > Mammalia > Carnivora > Procyonidae > Procyon > Procyon lotor. Next base: position 13,221,433 of record CM053621.1, read on the forward strand.
ATATAATTTCCATAATTTTTTGTCTGTCTCCCCAAAAGTTATATGATTTCCTCTATCCTTTTATTGGGGCTCAACTGCGAGCCCTTTGAAGTAATGGTCATAGTTTATTTTTAATATGGAAGTATAATTGACATACAGAGTCCTATTATTTTTAGGTGTACATCATAGTTATTCAGTATTTTATACATTACAAAATGATTCCCCATTGATAACTCTAGTTACAATCTGTAACCATACAAAGTTATTACAATATCATTGACTGTATTCCCCATGCTGTATACTATATCTGCATTTCTTATTTATTTTGTAACCAGAAGTTTACTCCTTTTAATCCCCTTCACTTATTTGCTTGGCCTCCCAACTCCTTCTGTTTTGGGTTACTGACAGTTTGTTCCTTGTGTCTTTGAGTCTGCTTTGTCTCCATGTTTTGTTTTTTAGATTCTACATGTAAGTGAAATTATTTGGTATTTGTCTTTGATTTATTTCACTTAACATGACACTATCTAGGTCTATCCATGTTGTTACAAATGACAAGATTTCATTTTTTATGGCTACATAATATTCCATTGTATATATTTACACATCTTTATCTGTTCATCAATGAACTTAGGTTGCTTCCATAACTCAGCTCTGGCAAATCATGCTGCAATAAACATAGGGTTGCATATATCTTTTTGAACTGGCATGTTTGTGTTCTTTGAGTAAATAGCCAGTAGCGGAATTACTAGATTGTATAGTAATTCTATTTTTAATTTTTTGAGGAACCTCCACAGTGTTTTCCACAGTGGTTCCATCAGTTTCCATTTCTACCAACAATACAAGAGGGTTCTTTTTTCTCCACATCCTCACCATCACCTGTTGTTTCTTGTATTATGGTTTTAGCCATTCTTTTTATTATTATGTTCAGTTAGCCATAGTATAGTACACCATTAGTTTTTGATGTAGTGTTCAATGATTCATTAGTTGCATATAACACCCAATGTTCATCACAATATATGCCCTCCTTAATACCCATCACCTTGTTCCCCCTCCCCTAACCCCCTCCCCTCTGAAACTCTCAGTTTGTTTCCTATTGTCTGTAGTCTCTCATGGTTCATCTCCCTCTCTGATTTCTCCTCTTTCAGATTTCCCCTCCCTTCCCCTATGGTCCTCTGTGCTATTGTTTATGTTCCACCTATGAGTGAAACCATATGACAATTGTCTTTCTCTGCTTGACTTATTTCACTTAGCATAATCCCCTCTAGTTCCATCCATGTCAGTGCAAATGGTGGATAGTCTTCCTTTCTTTTTTTTTTTTTTTAAAGGTTTTATTTATTTATTCGACAGAGAGAGAGAGATCACAAGCAGGCAGAGAGGCAGACAGAGAGAGGGAGAAGCAGGCAGGCTTCCTGCTGAGCAGAAAGCCTGATGTGGGGCTCGATCCCAGGACCCTGAGATCATGACCTGGGCCGAAAGCAGAGGCTTTAACCCACTGAGCCACCCAGGCGCCCTAGTCTTCCTTTCTGACAGCTGAATAATATTCCATTGTATGTGCTGCAAAAGAACCAGTCAACAAAACCAAGAGGCAGCCCACAGAATGGGAGAAGATATTTGCAAAGGATATTACAGATAAAGGGCTGGTATCCATGATCTATGAAGAGCTTCTCAAATTCAACACCCAAAAAACAAATAATTCAGCCAAAAAATGGGCAGAAGACATGAACAGACATTTCTCCAGAGAAAACATACAAATGGCTAACAGACACATGAAAAAGCATTCAACATCACTAGTCATCAGGGAAATACAAATCAAAACCACAATGAGAGACCACCTACACCAGTTAGAAAGCCAAAATTAACAAGGCAGGAAACAACAAATGTTGGCAGGGATGTAGAAAAAGGGAAACCCTCTCACCCTGTTGGTGGGAACACAAGCTGGTAGAGCCACTCTAGAAAACAGTATGGTGGTTCCTCAAGAAGTTAAAAATAGAGCTACCCTATGACCCAGCAATTGTACTACTAGGTATTTACTCCAGAGATACAGATATGGTGAAAAGAAGGGGCACATGCACCCAAATGTTAATAGCAGCAATGTCAACAATAGCCAAACTGTGAAAGGAGCCAAGATGCCCTTCAACAGATGAATGGATAAAGAAGATGGGGTTTTAGCCATTCTGACAGGTGTGAAATGGTATCTCCTGTGGTTCTGATTTGTAATACCCTGATGATGAGTGATGTTGAGCATCTTTTCATGTATCAATTAGCCTTTTATATGTCTTTGGAGAAATGTCTGTTCATGTCTTCTGCCCATTTTTAAATTGGATTATTTGAGTTTTGGTGTTGAGTTGTATAATTTCTTTGAATATTATGGATATTAACCTTTTATTTGATATTATTTACAAATATCTTCTCCCACTCACAGTGCTTTTTGTTTTGTTAACAATTTCCTTCCCTGTGCAAAAGCTAGGTTTGAAGTAGTCTCAATAGTTTAATTTTGCTTTTGTTTCCCTTGCCAGAGGAGACCCAGCTAGAAAAAAATGTTTCTAGAGTCAATATCAGATTACTTCCTGTGTTTTCTCCTAGGAAATTTTGGTTTGCAAACATTTTCTTTTATTCTGTAGGTTGCTTTCCCATTTTGTTGTATCCTTTGTCATTCAAAATCTTTTTATTTTTTTAATTTTTAAAAGAGATTTATTGATTTATTTTAGAGAGAGAGAGAGAGATAGTGAATGGAAGGAGGTGCAGAGGGAGAGAATCTTCAAGCAGATTCTACACTGAGCACAGAGCCTGACTCAGGGCTCAATCCCATGACCATAGATCCTAAACTGAGCCGATGGATGCTTAACTGACTAAGCCACCCAGGCACCCCTAGAATCTTTTCAGTTTGTTGTGGACACACTTGTCTATTTTTTATTTTCTTTGCTGTACTTTTTGTTTCATTTCCAAAAAACATCATTGCCAAGACCAATGTCAAGAAGATTTTACCCAGTGTTTTCTCATAGAAGTATATCTCACTTTTCTTATTAAATCTATTCATTTGTTCTATATTTTGATTGGAGAGTTTAATCTGTTTATATTTAATACAGATTTTGATAAGGAAGTACTAGTATGTTAATTGTGTTCTGTTTGTCTTATAGTTCTCGTGTCCTTCTTTTTCCTATCTTGCTGTCTTCATTTCTTTTTTACTGATTTTTTGTATTGACATGCTTTGGTTTCTTTCGTGTAATTTCTAGACATATTTTCTTTGTGGTTATCATGGAACTAACATAAAATATAATGGCATATTATAAGCTGATAACGTCCATTGCATACAAAAAACTGTTCTCTTTACTTCCCCCACACTTTATTGATGGCACACTTATATATATTTGTATTGTGTATTGTAGATCTTATTTTAGTTACATGTTTTAGTAATATTTATTTTTAATTAGAGTTTTTTAATACTTTTAACTTTTATAGTAGAATTAAAAGTAGCTTACCCACCATCATTACAATATACACTATTCTATATTTGTTATTTACCATTATTTGTGAGATTTATACTTTCATATGAATTTGTATTACTGGTTAGCATCCTTTTTTTTTTTTTTTTAAGAATACTTTCCAATTTGAAGATTTGAAGGACTCCCTTTGGCATTTCTTATAATGTAGATCTAGTGGAAATGAATTCTCTCAGCTTTTGTTTATCTAGGAAGGTCTTTCTCTTTCATTTTTGAAGGATAGTTTTGCCAAGTAGAATATTCTTGGTTGGTATTTTTTCTTTCAGTGCTTTAAATATATCTCATCATTCCCTCTATCCTTAAGATTTCTGCTGAAAAATCAGCTGTCTAATGAGCAGTCCCTTTTATGTAACAACTTGCTTTTCTTTTGCTACTTTCAAAATCTTCTCTTTGTCTTTGACTTTTTACTATTTGATTATAATATGTCTTATTGTAGATATCTTTGGATTCATCTTGTTTAGATCTTTTGCATTTGTGACTCTGAATGTCCATTTCCTTTCCTTGGTAGGGAAGTTTTCAGCCATTATTTCTTTGAATAAACTTTCTAGCTCCTCATCCTCTCTCTCTCTCTTTTTCTCTCTCTCCCTCCCTCTCTCCCTCCCTCCAATATGGGACTCCCATATTTTATATATTGCTCTACTTAGTGATACCCTAAGTCTCTTGGGCTTTATTTATTCTTTTTCATTCTTTTTTCCTTTTGTTCCTCTGAGGGAACAGTTTCCAGTGACTTGACTTTGAGGTCACTTATACTTTTGTCCACTTTATGTAATCCACTTTTGAACCCCTCTAATGAATTTTTCATTTTAGTTATTGTATTCTTCAGTTCTGTGACTTCTTTTTGGTACTTATTAAACTTTCTGTTTCTTTGTTGAAATTCTCACTTTGTTCATGTGTTGGTATCCTGACCTTGGTGAGCATCTTTATAATATTATTTTAAGCTCTGTCAGGTAAATTATGTAGATCTCCATTTAATAGAGTCATATTCTGGAGATATATTTTTCCTTTGTTTGGAAAACATTTCTGTGTCTGCTTCTTTATTTTTTCCATCACATTTAGGGTTATATTTTCAAGTTTCCTTGCATGTTTTGTTTTTTTATGATTCAATTTGTGAATATAATAATATTGGGACTAAAGTAATTGATATTTATTCCCAGAAAATGGTATACCCTGGTCTGTTAGGCCACTATTATGGAAGACTTAGTCACTATAACCTATATTTGAGCAAACACCTTTGTTTAGATTCTCTCCATCACTGTCTTCAATGTTTTAGTAATAGGATAAGGATTTGAGATTATGGAGATCTCCTTAAGCCATAGTCCAGTTCCCAGCTTTTTGTATCTGACAAACACTCTTTGATTAGCATTTCTGCACTATTTTCTTCACCTTAAAGGTTTTCTCTCTACCCTGCTGCCTTCTGTCTAATCTTCAAAAGGCCATTGTAGTGAAGGACTGATGTACCACAGAAGGGTTTCTCTCAGCTCTTTTGTCCTGCCCTGAGCTGTCAGAGTACCACTACAATATTTTCCACAAAGTTCTAGAGTATCTCAGGGGCATTTTTTTCCCTACTCCTTACCCTTTCATCCAGATTTACAAGAAAAGTATAGTGCAACTGGTGGAGGTGGAAAGTACTCTGGAAAGATTTCTCAGATCTCTGAAGGAAGGGAATTTTATCTGATTAATTTACTGCCTTACATATAATAGGCACCAAATATATCTGTTTAATGAATATTAACCTTATCTTCTCAGATTTCAACATCAATAGAACAAGAGGTCATATAACAGAAATTTTTTTTCTATCTCTGTTCTATCAGTCACTAAGAAAATTAATGAAATTACAAAAGAAGCATAAATTAGACTTCTTAGACTTATATGATTAACATGCCTTATCTTTTAGCTCACCCAAAACATGGAAAGCCAACTATGGTCTCCAAAGAATGTTGGAAATACAAAATTGTTTTATTTGTTCTTCTAAATGGATTTTCTCAGGTGTGGGATACCACATTGTCATGGTGAAGGAAGCTCACTGTAATGTTGAAGAAATCTCCAAACTGCTTCAGCATCATATACCAACAGCCATTTTGGAGAAGAATGTTAATAATGAAGTATCTTTTATTCTCCCCAAAGAGTACACTCACAGGTATGAGTCCAGAGAATGCAAAATGATTGGTATTTAGATAACCAGATATCACTATTGCTTTTCCAGGCTTCTTCAAGCTTAGTAAATAGAGTTTACTCAACAAGCCAAAACTCCAGGCATTGCTGTCACTTGCACTGAAAAGAAGGATGCCACAGTTGGCTATAGCTTCCTAGTTTTAATTGGTTATTACTGATTATATGTTTTGGTGGAGTCAAAATTGGTGAGTGGAGTGAATGGAAATATAAATGAGATGAAAATTATTTTAATGGTGGCTCTTAAAGCCAAGGTGACTGGAACTCAGTGTAAAAAGACAGTTTGACTGCACTCACTAACCAAGTTTTTCATCAAAGGTAGTCACAAAGAATAATAACTCTACCTAAGATAACCATCCTAATAAAGGGAAATGGAAACTAAGTGTACTCATCAGTGACTTTGAGAGTATAATATTTTTATCTTCTTCTAATACATAAGTAAGTAGTTGTTGTAGTATTTCCTAAAGTCAAGTCAGTTGTCATATTCCAGAAAAATATGAAGGACTTTAATGCCCCTTTTCTAGGAAAAGGAGGAATGTGTCAAAAAGCAGAAAAAGAAGGAAAAGGAACTGCAGGGGCGCCTGGGTGGCTCAGTCGTTAAGCGTCTGCCTTCGGCTCAGGTCATGATCCTGGGGTCCTGGGATCGAGCCCCGCATCGGGCTCCTTGCTCGGCAGGGAGCCTGCTTCTCCTGCTACCATTCCCTTTGCCTGTGTTCCCTCTCTCGCTGTGTTTCTCTCTGTCAAATAAATAAAATCTTTAAAAAAAAAAAAAAGGAACTGCGTTATGTCAACATTGTTTATCTAGTAAATCTGAAAGTTCTTGAGAAGGAGCAGCATGGAATAGTGTGGCCAAACAGCAGAATGGAACAAAGATTGTAGCCATAAGCTGGAATGAGTGAATTAAATACATGGAGAATTAGAAATAAAATTCTAGATATGTATCCTCAGAGATACATGGTGGTTGACTCATTCAGAAAAGTTGGGAACCAAATGGGTGCTTTGGCCCATTTGTGATAGTTGAGATCCATGTGAAGCTGCAGTCTCTCTTTGAAGGAGACATAAAGGTAAAGCACTTGCTTAAACTTATCACACTCTCTGCCTATCCTCATTTATATGGACACAAATGACATTCTCAAAGAATGTCTAAAACAGGAAACAAAAGCGTTCTGAAGCAGATGATGTCTTTTATCATCACAGTTATAGTATCTTCATATTTTATCATATCTTCATATTTGAAAGAAGAAGGGCTTTATCATATATTCTTACTAATCATTGGAACTTAAGAGAACAGAAAAAGGAAGAAAATCCAAGAAGTGATCAACTAATTTTAGATTATTGGGCCATTTAATGATGAACTGACTCCAGAATAAACTTGAAAGCCATGAAATAAGGGAAGAATGTGTTTCTCTAACAGGAAGATGTTTTATTTTTTAAAAAAAAAAAAACATTTTTTTTAAAAGTTGGCTCCACACCCAGCATGAAGCCCAACACAGGATTTGAACTCACAACCCTGAGATCGAGACCTGAGCTGAGATCAAAAGTTGGAAAGTGTCCAGGTCTTGATCTCAGGTCTTGATCTCAGTCAGGTAAACAACTGACTGAGCCAACCACGTACCCCTAATAGGAACATATTTTAAACTAAGAAATGGAAAAAACAATTTTAAGAAAAAGAAATTGCTATGGATCAATTTTTTTCAGAATATAATATGAAAAAAATGAAATGATAGTTGACTTCTTGGTGATCTTCATTCCAGCTAAAGTTTTTTTTTTTTTTTAAGATTTATTTATTTGACAGAGAGACAGAGACAGAGAGATCACAGGTAAGCAGAGAGGCAAGCAGAGGAAGAGAGAGAAGCAGGCTCCCTGCTGAGCAGAGAGCCCGATGCGGGGCTCAATCCCAGGACCCTGAGATCATGACCTGAGCTGAAAGCAGACGCTTAACCCACTGAGCTACCCAGGTGCCCCCCAGCTAAAGTTTTTATAACTAATAGTAATTGAACAGTGACTTTTTACAAAATATTGTTCTAGTATGGATTTATTTATAAATCTGAATAAATAATGAGGATGAGAATAAGCATTTTAATTGCATATACCTGTATTCTGATTCATTGAATGTCTCTGACAAGGAAAGTACTCTTGATATTTTAAAACAGTATTGTAACTTGCTGGGTAAAACAATGCTGAGACTTGTTGGAATGGAGCTTAAGTTTAGAAAGTTGCCTGATAAGTGGAGTGAATGAAAGTGAAACACAGAGACATAAAAGAGTTACCGGAATAGTGCTACATATCAGGAAATATTTATATGCTTAAAATTCATGAATTAGAGGTTGTAAATATAAAGGGAAACCAGTGGATGACAATAGAAGAAACAATACCATTTGTGAAGCTCCTACAAATCAAAAGGAGGAAATATGTTATTCCTGGTACAAGGTTTAAGCAACATAACATGGTAATTCAAGTCTAGACACACAACAAATATTTCATTTACCTCAAAACAAGTCTACTGATGGGTCTCTGAGGTTTGTTCCCAACAATTATCTCTTAGAAAGATGGGGGTGGGGGGAGATGGAGGAAATTAAAAACAAACTAATACTATAAATCTAAATCTGATAATCAAGAAATTGTTGGTTGAAGGGAAAAAAAGTCAGATATTTTATGGGAAACTTACCATATTGTGGTGAAATTCATGGCAGGAGAGAAGAAAGGATCTTGGTAGATTTAGACAGAGGCCGACATTATATAGAATAAGATATATAGAAAAGCAAATTTCTATAACAACCTCAAGATGGTTTGGAAGCTTCAAAAACGAAATTCTGAACACAGATCCCAAAATTGATGTGCCAATCTCATTCTAATTTTAAACTCCAGAAATTGACATCGATGTTCCCAAGTTTGATTCAGGGCAAAACACACACACACACACACACACACACACACACACACACACACACACACATACACACCCTAAAACCTTGAATGAAAACTAATAAATCATTAAATCATGCAAAAATTCATCTTAGTCTTGGACAGAATCTCCTCTATATGTATTTTTTAGTAACATATAATGTATTATTTGCCTCAGGGTACAACCTCTATATGTTTTATATGATTATAAGTCAGTCCTGGATAAATATCAGTCTTTTTCATAAGGATGAAAGGGGAAAAGAATGGGCTGTAGAAAGGATACTGAATTTTGAAATAAAAGCCCCAATCTAAGAAATAATAAGAAATGCCTACTTTGAGAATAATTTTCAAAAATGGGAAACTTCAGAAAGTCTCTGCTTTATAGTCTCAATCAAATTAAAGAGGACATTATGACTTTAGAACAGTTTGAAGGAAAGGAAAATGAGATCAAATGATGTGAAATTCCTGATCGACTAATAAAGATCTGACTGATACTTATGGCAGAAAAGAGAACTCTTAAAAGAGAACACTATGTCAAGAATTCTTCCTAAAACTATGAGGAAACCTGCAAAAAATAAAGAGAGCAACCAGTACATTAGCACTTATACACCCATAAGAATGGCTAAAACTAAAAAGACAACCTATAACATATGAATATGGTAAATGGATCTCACCGCTGATAGAAGTATAAAATGGTAAAACTGGTTTGGAAAATGAGTGGCCTTTTTTTTTTTTTTAAAGATTTTATTTATTTATCATTATTACAGAGAGAAATATGTGAAATTATTACAGAGAGAATATTATTACATTATTACAGAGAGAAATAATAATGATATTATAATAATATCATTATTACAGAGAGAAACACAGTGAGAGAGGGAACACAAGCAGAGGGAATGGTAGCGGGAGAAGCAGGCTTCCTGCAGAGCAGAGAGCCCGATGCGGGGCTCCATCCCAGGCTCCCGGGATTTGACCTGGGCCGAAGGCAGACCTTAACGGCTGAGCCACCCAGGCGCCCCCTTTTTTTTAGTAAGCTAAATGTGCTTATCCTTTGACCCCGCAATAATTCCTACTATATACCTTAAAGACACATGTCCATCAGAAGAGATGTAAAAGAGTGTTTTTATATATGTAGACACTATTCATAATAGCTCCAAACCAAGGCGACCAAAATGTCCATCAAAAGGAAAATGGAAGAATATAGCAATAAAAAAGAATAAGCTAGTGCATATACCACATGAATGAATTCTCACAAACATTGAAACATTGGATTAAAAAAGTACAGGCTGCAGAATTCCATTTATATGAAGTTCAAGAAAAGAAAAAATCTTTTAATTCTAAAATTAAAATAACCTCTGTAAGAGCAGTGTCTAGCTGGCTCAGTCAGTGGAGCATGTGACTCTTGATCTCAGTGTTGTTAGTTTGAGCCCCACATTAGGTATAAAGATTACTTAAAATCCTTTTTAAAAATTATAAAATTACCATAAGATGCATAGGGGTGTGTGTGTGTGTGTGTGTGTGTGCATGCACACACGTGTGGATGGGCACTGGGAAAGAAGTTATTGACTAAGAAAGGATCTGATAGAATCCCCCTGTGGGATTCTGGAAATGTTCTCTATCTTACCTGGATGGTTATCCATGTATATACTTATATGGAAATTCATTTACAAGTAGTATACTTTGTCGTCTCAGTAAAAAAAAAATCTTTATTTAAAAATATGTGTAATGAAAAAAACTTTGTAATGAATAGAATTGCATCAAATGTTAGCAGTGGTATAGTTTAGGTGGTCACATTTTTTTCTGTTTTTTATTTTTCTGTATTCTCATCTTAAGTAGACTTATATTGTCTTTATAAAATTATGTATTTATTAAATATATATTTATATATATTTTATATATATAAATAACAAAATGGGAAAAACAGCTGTACTCATTTTTTCTTTTTAATATTTTTTTGTATTCCTCTCAAATTTAATATATAGAATATATATAATATATAGAATGTTTATATTTGTTAAATATATATTTTTATATTACATATAATAAAACATGTATTAGAAAAATATATGTTTTTCACATTGATTGGCTCATACAATTTTTAAATTTATTATCTATTACTATCTTCACTATCTTTTTTCTTTACTCAGTATCACTAAGGAGCCTAGCGTGTGCTATTCGACATGTGATTGCATGATGACAAAAATCAAGAAACTTATTTAGTTCTGGAGTGTATGAATTAGAAACTGAAAGTCTGCCATAATTACTCCCTATGGGAATAATCACCAGGAAAATTTCTGTGTATATTTCTCAGGATCATTACATGCATATTTAATAACTGATATGAGTATAATATGTTGTACATCACATACATATATTGACATGTATATAATAATAATTGGTTTTATGACTTAACAGAAATGAAATCCTATTATAATCATGTTCTGAATCTTTGTTTTGTTTACTTACCTGCATTTTTGGTCAACAATTTATGGTAAGACTTTTAGGACTTCTCATTTTTCAGATAACTGAGGAGAAATCTACACTTTACTAGATCTTACTTTTTCATAATATCATACCAGAATGTATTCATTAAGCTGTTAATGGATATTTATCTCCACTTAGTGCCATATTTGTGCATTTTAAACTTCATACAGTTTAATTTTGTCATATATTGTATAAAGCCAGAGGAAACATAAATATGCCAAAATATTAGTGTATTAACAGTAGATATATTTATATTGATATTGTGATGATATCCATATATCATTATATATATTTTGTGATATTGTGATATTCATATTTTTGTACATTCATTTCTAAAAATTATAAGATGCACACATTAATTTCTTAACTAAAATCAAAGAAAAAGAAGAAAATGTGTGAATCCTGGTTGAAAAGCCAAGCATTAGGAATGAAGAAGCACCATAGGAAATGGACTTAAAACATGTGAAGGGCTGTCATGTGGGTAGATTATGCCTGTTGTGTGTATAATTAATGGTATAAGTTTAGAACCAATGTGCAAAACTAACTAGAATTAAATGGAAAATAATTTAAGGTTGAATATGGAGGAAATTTTGATCTTCCAAGAGGGAATTTTTAGTTCCTCCAACACTAAGAGTGTGCATACATAGTTTACATCCTCCTTACTGAAAATATATTTGATGGTTTTGAGACCTAGAGGTTTTTGGAAAAGATCATCTTATAAATGTGAAGTACTGTAAAATCTTCCCAGGGAAACTATTCTTTAAACATCTGGATGTCTCTATGTTGCATCTGGCTCAATCTTGACTACCGAATCAAGGTTCTTGATTGGTTCTGTCTATGTCTCCTATTTCTACTGCACCTATTCCGTTGTCTATGTGAGTGGCTTTTTTCTCCTGTTAATTTTAATAATCTTTTTAAAAACTTACTGAATAATAAGAACTATAGCATTTATATGTGTGTGGTAAGTTAATTCATGTGAGCTAGCTAGAGTTATTAGCATATATATAGAGAGTCTCTTGGTAGTTTATTATAAGGCCAAAATTAGGTGTTTTCAAGAATTAGAGTGAGAAACAATGCACTAGAGCAGTTTACTCGTTTCTAATGTAAGTACTGATGGGAAGAATGAGCTACATTGTCCCCACTGCTGAAGGGAAATCAAGTTCAGAATAAAAATATATACATATGAAAATCTTCTGATTTGGTACTAACTTTTATTCCTCCCCTTCCCACTTTTCCTTCCCCTTATTTTTTTTTTCTAATTCATATTCTAGCTTTGAAGCTCTATTTACTGACCTGGAAAAGAGACAATATGAGTTAGGCATTGCTAGCTTTGGTGCTTCTATTACTACCATGGAAGAAGTCTTTTTTAGGTGAGCAAAGATGCATAGGGAAAATAAAAACCATTGGGGAAAGAAGAACCACATCTCGGTCCCTTTTGTAAAGTCACCAAACTCAGAGTCACACATTAGAAATTTAAGAGGTATGGAGAGGTTAGGGAACTGACATGATTTCTTTTTTTTCATGGTAATAACCCTGAAAAAAAACACCATCATTTTTAAAAAGAACAGATATTTTGGTTTACCCAAAGTATAAATTAGATGTTCATCTTTAACTTGAATCAGTTCAACTTAATGAAACGTTCAGTAGCTTGCCCTAATTTTCCTAGCCTTACTATGGTCTGCCAGCAGTCCTGTGACTGGTGTTTGGGAACCACTCCTGTTGCCTCCATATAATGCCCCCGCCAAGTCAGTAAGCAAACCCAGGAGCCTTCTTGAGTTGGATGTTGTAACTCACATTCTCCAAACAAGATACTATGAGGGTAGAGTTGAAATTAAATGATTTGTACTACTTTTTTATGTAGAGTCAGTAATCTGGAAGATTCACAAACAGATATTCAAGCTACCCAGATTCCACCTCCTGTCCTGCCGAGTGAAGTCTCGGTTAAGAACCAGGATAAGAATATGTCAAGCAACTGTTCGACCATGAATGAAATCCCTGCTATCGTGTTTAATACTGGGGTAAGGACCTTTGCTAAGAAACCTGATGTATATTTATTTGATTAGGACACAGGAAGTACATTTACGTTTACTGTTTGAACAAAGGTAGCGTGGAGTTCTTAACCATCGCACCCTACCAGACAGGGAGCAGTCTGTACCCTAACCTAATTAATTTCCCAATGCAGAAGCAATGAAGTCAAGGCAAAAATCTCGCTGTCAATTTTACCATTGCTATTCCTCAGTTCTTTTTTTATGTCTTAGAATTCTTTTTTTTTTTTTTTTTTTCAAATTGCTAACCCAGAAATTTGGTAGTTCACTGAAACAGGAGTGAACTGGAAGGTGCATGGTTTTTGGTAATCAAACGTGCCCAATATTTTAAGTTTTTGCAATGGGAGTTGATAATGCATAAGAGATCTTCTCCTAAGGAGTGCAGTCCTCAGCATGGGAAGTCCCTATGAGTTGCCCAGCATTTCTTTCCTTCTCCTCCTAATTAGCTCTTCATCTATAAAGAAGCCTGGTTTTCTCCACTGTTAGGAGTCTGGAGAAAATCATCCTGTTGCGATTTTGTGTGTTATATGAAAAGGCAGACCTTAAACACTATTTAATACCTTACAACAGAGGTCAGCAAACTTACATAAGGGAATAGTACATATGTAAGGTGGGGTTGGCCACATGGTCTCTCTTGCAATCACTCCATTCTGTCCTTTTAGCACAAACACAACACAGAAATGAATGGGTATAGCTATTCCAGGAAAACTTGATTTACAAAAACAGGTCATAGTTTGTGGACCCCTGCCTTATAAGGAAAAGACTGCTCATACTCTTATGTAGTATCATACTGTGCTTAGATTCTACTCTCAGTATTTATTTAGATAAATTTTATGTGTCTTGTGCCATAAAATTCCAGAGTGTTCATTCATCTTAATGAATTTCATCATGAATGATCTTTTTGGGTCCATGAATATTGTAATATTATGTTTCTTTCTTCCTTCTTTAGTATTCCCTCTATCACCAGCAGTTCTGTGCCCTGTTCATAAAGAGGGCGATGTTCAGTTGGCGGAATTGGAAACTGATTTTGCTACATATACTGGCACTTCTAGGTTCCTTTACTTTTCTCTCAGAGTCTGAAAAGTTTTTATATAATAAAGATGAGAAGGCCAGACAAATGGATTTGGATCAATATGGTCGAACAATTGTGCCTTTATCTATTTCTGGGAATTCTAATTTGACCCTGATTTTCCTAAAACATCTTAGGAGTATGCTAGAGTCTCACAAACACACGCTTAAGGAAGTGCAAGGTAAGACTTCTTAGGTAAAAAAGACTGCTGCTCTTAGATGAAGATCTGGTTATATGATTTGCAAAAAAGGTCAACTGCATATTTGGTTAGAGTATAAAGACTTAATGTGATAGCTCCTCTGAATACATGTATTTTTAAGATAGTAATAATAAAAATTTACATTTACTGAGCACTTCTTTTTGGCAAGAACCCAGCTAAGTATTTTACCTGTATATCATTTAATCTGAGCAATCAACCCAATTTAGTAGCTATTTTTATTACTGATGTCAGTTAAACAAGGAGCACTGACATTTAAGGAAGCACAGGAATTCACATCAAATCAGACACGTAGTAAATACAGAGACTTGAATTTAACCTGTCCTACCTGATGTCTGCAAATCACTCACTGCATGACATTACCTCTCTGATCATAAAGTCTATTCTCTTTCAAGTCATTGTTTCCTCCCAGATACTAAATTTTTTTTCTTTAACTACCACCTGATGAACAATGTTCTTCTGAGTTAGCAAACAGCCTGCATTACTGGCAAATTTGTGTGGTTCTTTTTTTCCTCTCATTAAGGTTCTGTTATGAAAATACATTTTAGAAATTACTGTTCCTTATAATACTGATTCTACAACCTACAAGTAATAGGTTGGCTGACTACAAATAATTGTCCCTATTATTCCTCCACTATAAATAGTAAGTAAGCATTTGTTAACGAAGGTCACCCAAAAGGACAGAGGATAAAGGATAAAATCATTATTTTTTAAAAATTACAGCATACTGCTTATGTTAAAATAAAATGATTAACTGAATATATTTGTTATATTGATAATGAGACTAAATACAGTAGAATAATACAGTAGCCCCACTGATACCCATTTTCAATTGTTATTGTTTTGTTCATTAGCTAGGAATTATCTAGGCGTAGGGAGATAATACTTTTGCTTAACCAATCCCACTTTGTTTTAAGAAACAAATGTGTACTTTTCTTTTTTTTCTTTTTTTAAAGATTTTATTTATTTGACAGAGAGAAACACAGCGAGAGAGGGAACACAAGCAGAGGGAATGGTAGCGGGAGAAGCAGGCTTCCCGCAGAGCAGGGAGCCCAATGCGGGGCTCGATCCCAGGCCCCTGGGATCTGACCTGGGCCGAAGGTAGACGCTTAACGACTGAGCCACCCAGGCGCCCCCAAATGTGTACTTTTCTAAGTTGTGCCCTCATTATCTTAGTTACAGAACCTTGTCTAAGTGAATTATGCTAATTTTATATGGTTTCCATTCCAATCTGCATGCCTTTTTTAACTGAATTTTTTAGAATAAAGATAGAGCAAGAAATCCTTTATAACTTGCTCTCTCTTTTCCCCAAACTACAAGAAAATGTTTTGGGGGGTTGCCTATGTGGCACAGTAGGTTGAGCATCCATACTCGGTTTTGGCTCAGATTGTGATCTCATGATTGTGTGGGGCTCCATACCCAGTGTGGAGTCTGCTTGAGATTCTCTCTCCTTCTCCCTCTTTAAATAAATAAATCTTTTTAAAAAAATAAATAAATCTTTAAAAAAAAAGAATGTTTATTAATGGGGAAATAGATTTCTAGATAATTTCTCATCTGTAGCTTTCTTCTCAAATAATATATGCATTAACACTGGGGAAATCACTGCTAACTCTTTAAACAGAGCCATAAAATAAGTGGGTTTGTGCTTTAGAAAAGATATGAGTTTATAATAACTGGAAAATGCCATCTGTCCTATCAAACAGAAGTTTACATTTCCTCTTCATCCACAATTTAGATGAATGCCTCTTTTTTGGAATTTATCTCACTGAATTACAGTAGCACTTTTTTCATACATCTCTCAAACTAATTATGGCGAGGCCACAACTTTTTTTTTTTTTAAGATTTTATTTATTTATTTGACACAGAGAGAGATCACAAGAAGGCAAAGAGGGAGGGAAGCAGACTCCCAGCTGAGCTGGGAGCCTGATGCGGGGCTTAATTCCAGGACCCTGAGATCATGACCTGAGCTGAAGGCAGAGCCTTTATTTTTTTATCTTTTTTTTTCCCCCAAATATGTTTATTTTATTTTTTCAGTGTTACAAGATTAATTGTTCATGCACCACACCCGGTGCTCCATGCAATACATGCCCTCCTCAATACCCACCACCAGGCTCGCCCAACCCCCCACCCCCTCCCCTCCAAAACCCTCAGTTTGTTGCTCAGAGTCCACGGTCTCTTATGGTTCATCTCCCCCTCTGATTTCCCCCCATTCCCCCTTCCCTTCCTTCTCACAATGCCCTCCATGTTTTTCCTTATGCTCCACACATAAGTGAGA
>CM053621.1:13238574-13266672 GCA_028646535.1 Procyon lotor
ATATCTTCTTTATCCATTCATCTGTTGAAGGGCATTTTGGTTCTTTCCACAGTTTGGCAATTGTGGCCATTGCTGCTGTGAACATTGGGGTACATGTGGCCCTTCTTTGTAATGCATCTGCTTCTTTGGGGTAAATAAATGGCAGGGTCATAGGGTAGCTCTATTTTTAATTTCTTGAGGAATCTCCACACTGTTTTCCAAAGTGGCTGCACCAACTTGCAATCCCACCAACAGTGTAAGAGGGTTCCCCTTTCTCCACACCCTCTCCAACATTTGTTGTTTGCTGTCCTGTTGATTTTGGCCATTCTGACTGGTGTAAGGTGGTATCTCAGTGTGGTTTTGATTTAAATCTCTGAAGGCAGAGGCTTTAACCTACTGAGCCACCCAGGTGCCCCAACACAACTTCTTTTATATCTCTAGAACCTAACCCAATTCCTGGCATGCAATGAGTGTATAATTAAATATAGTCTTATCAAACTGAATTAAATGTGAGGGAATGCTTCAAAAGGGGACAGATCCAATGTCAATGAAGTCAGCTGGGATGATGTGAAAATCTAAGCAAGAGAGATTAAGGCTATGAAAGAAGGAAAGAAAGAAAGATTTGAAAGATATTTGAAGAGGACTAAAGTAGATTTTGTTTTCAGAAGTGGAGGAGAGAAAAACCATTAACACTGAATTTGATACTTAAGCTTTTTATTTTGAGATAATTGTCAATTTACTATTGTGAAAAATACTACTGAGAGATCTTGTGTACGAATCATAACACCTTGCAAAACTATGCTACAATATCCCCACCAGGATATTGACATTAATACAGAACACTCAGTTCACCACAAGGATCACTACTGTTGCTCTCTTCATTCCCTCTATACTCTGGCAATCACTAATCTGTTCTCCATTTGTATAGTTTAATCATTTGAGAATGACATGAAAATGGAAATCATATATGTAAATTTCTGAGATTGGCATTTCACTCAACAGAATTCTCTGGTGGTGTGTCTGTGTATCATCCATTCCATCACATGCTATGAGCTGTTCCATCATGGGGTTGTACCACACTCTGTGGAACCATTCACCACTGAAGGACACTTCTTTCCCCCCCTCCCCCAGTTTTTGTCTTTTATGATTAAAGCTGTTAAGAAATTTCATGTACAGGTTTTTGTGTGAATCTACATTTTCAGTTCTATGGGGTAAATGCCTGGGATTATTATCGTAATTGTTGACTAGTATGATAGTTACATGTTTGGTTTTTGAAGAAACTACAAAACTGGTTTTCAGACTGACTGTATCCTTTTACATTGCCACCCACAATGTATGAATGATCCACTTCCTCTGCATCTTTGCCAGCGTTTGTGTTGTCACTATTTTAGCCATTCCGGTAGGTATGCAGTGATATTTCATAGTTGTTTTCATTTGCCTTTGACATCCTTTCTTGTGCTTATTAACATCTGTATATCATCTTCAGTGAGATGTGTATTCTTGTGTTTTGGTCATTTTCTAAGTGGATGGTGGTTTTACTGTTGAGTTTTGAGAGTTCTTTATATAGTTTCTCTTGTACTGTTTATTATCTTTCATTATCTTAATGGGTTTTGCAGGATAAAAGTTTTTATGTGAATGAAATCCAATATATTCATTTTTTTATGAATTGTGTATTTGATGTCAAGTCTAAAACTCATTACCTAACCCCAGATCCCAAATATTTTTATCTTAAATGTTTATAGTTTTCTAAAATTTTAGTTTTATACTTAACATCTAAATTCATGATCCATATGCCATTAATCTTGGTAATAAATGTGAATTGTGGGTCAAGGATAAAATTTGGTGCTTATGGATATCCAGTTGCTCCAGCAACATTTGTTAAATTATGATATCCATTGAAATTTTTTGCACCTTTATCAAAAATCACTTGGTTTTGTGTGAGTCAATTTTCAGGTTTCTTTTTCTACTCCATTAATCTGTGTATCTGTTCCTTCACCAATATCAGACAGGTATTAAGGAGGGCATGGATTGCATGGAGCACTGGGTGTTATATGCACACAATGAACCATGGAACACTACATCAAAATCTAATGATGTACTGTATGGTGACTAACATGACACAATAAAAAATTTAAAAAATAAGAAACAAAAAAATAAAATAAAATAAATCCAGTAGACCAATTCCTCCCACTTTTTTCTTGTTTTCTAGGGTTGCTTAGTTCTCTTGTTTTTCCATTTAAATTTTAGAATAAGCTTGTCTATATATACAAAACATTTCTGTTGGAATTTTGATAGGACTTTATTAAATATGTATATCAATTTAGAGAGAAGTGACATCCTTACTATGTTTGATATTCCAATCCATGAACACAATATATTTATTGTGATTTATTTAGAATTCCATTTATTAAGAACTTTTCTGTTTCATCAGTGTGTGTACTTTTCATCACACGTGTGTACTTTTCATCACACATGTCCTATACATGTTTTGTTAAATTTACACCGAAGTATTTCTTTCTTGAGTAAATATAAATGGCATTATATTCTTAATTTTGACATTCATATGGTTGGTTATTCTAGTGCATAGAAAATAATTTTTGTATGTTTATTTTGTAACTTAAAACCTTGATGAACTCGCTCACATATTAGTTTAAAAAAATTTTTTGTGAATTCCTTTGGATTTTCTACATAGACAGTCATGACTGTCATGTTTTTATCTTATGCAAATAAAAGCAGTTTCACTTCTTCTTTTTATTATCTGTATGCCTATTATTCTCTATTTATGCTTTATTATGCTGGGTAAAACCTCCAGCACTGTATTGAATCAGGGTGGTGAGAAAGGGCATTTTCCCCTTGTTTCCAGTTTTAGGGGGAAGGTATACAGTATTTCATCAAAAGTGTAATCTTAACTGTACAGATTTTTCAGATGTTCTGTATAAAAGTGTGAAATTTTAGCTCTATAACCTTTTTTCAGAGTTTTCTCATGATTACTGAGTTTTGTCAAATTTTTTTCTGCATAAATTGCTATGATTATTAATGATTTTTCTACTTCAGCCTAAAGTGAATATGGTGAATAACACTGGTTGAGTTTTAAATATTGAACTAGCCTTGAATCCCTGGAATAGACCCCATTGACCATAGTTGTAATTCTTTCTATATATTGGTGAATTTTATTTGCTAATATTTTGTTAAGGGGTGTTATATTTGTGAAGGATATTGGTCTGTAATTTTCCTTTTTCTTGGTATTGTCTTTTATGATTTTTCTATCAGAGTAATGCTAAATTGATAAAAGGAATTCAGAAATGTTCCCTCATCCTGTATTTTCTGAAAGATATTATATGTAATTAGTGTTGACTCTTCCTTAAATATTTTGTAGAATTTCCAGTGAAAACATCTAGACCCAATTGCTTCTCAGCCTTTTGGCTAAGATCAAGTGAAAACGTCTAGACGTGGAGATTCCTTTGGGGAGGAATTTTTAATTTATGAGTTAAATTTCCTTAAGAATTACAATTATGCAAATGACCTATATCATATTGGGAGAACTGCTGTAGTTTGTGTGTTTTGAGGAAGTGCTCTATTTCATCTAAATTGTCAAATTATGTTTGTAGAGTTGTTCACAGTATTTCTTTGTTACCGCTTTGATGTCTTCAGTATCTGTAGTGATTTCCCCTATGTCATTTTTAATATTGGTAATTTAGTTTTATCTTTGTTTCCTTTTCTCTTTCTCACTGTGCTTTTAGCTGAGTATTTTCTTTTTATTTATTTACTTATTATTTTTATTAACATATAGCATATTATTTGTACAGGTCTGTGATTCATCAGTCATACACAATTTCCAGTACTCACCACAGCACATGCCCTCCCCACTGTCCATCACCCAACCCAATGTCCAACCACCTTATCCCTTCTAAACCCCTCCCCTCCATCAACCTTCAGTTTGTTTCCTGAGATTAAGAGTCTCTTATGGTTTGTCTCCCTCTCTGGTTTCATCTTGTTTCATTTTTTCCTCCCTTCCCCTAAGATCCTCTGTCTTATTTCTCAAATTTTTCATATCAGTGAGATCATATGATAATTGTCTTTCTCTAATTAACCTTATTTCGCTTAGCATAACACCCTCTAGTTCCATCCATGTCATTGCAAATGGCCAGATTTCGCCGAGGGGAAGGGGGTCGTTGACGGCTGCATAGTATTCCATTGTGTGTGTGTGTGTGTGTATATATATATATATATATATATATATATATATATATATATATATACCGCATCTTCTTTATCCATTCATCTGTTGATGGACATCTGGGCTCTTTCCATAGTTTGGCTATTGTGGACATTGCTGCTATAAACATTGGCGTGCACATGCCCTGTCAGATCACATCTGTATCTTTAGGGTAAATACTCAACAGTGCAATTGCTGGGTCATAGCATAGCTCTATTTTCAACTATTTGAGGAACATCCATACTGTTTTGCAGAGTGGCTGCGCCAGCTTACATTTCCACCAACAGTGTAGGTGGGTTCCCTTCTCCGCATCCTCGCCAACACCTGTCTTTTCCTGACCTGTTAATTTTACCCATTCTGACTGGTGTGAAGTGGTATCTCACTAGCTGAGTATTTTCTAATCAACCTGTCTTCCAGTTTCCTATCTACTCTTCATTTGTGTACAACCTGCCATTTCTTAATCATAACTGATGTTTATGTTTTTCAATTCTAATATCATTTGATATTTTCTATGGACTCCAGTTCTCTGGTAAGTATTCTGTCTCTTATATCTAGTTTATATGTAAATCTACTTCTATTATCTGTGCTTCTTCTTGGTTCTGTTTTTTGGTATACCTAGTAATTTTTTAATTGAATGCTAGATACTGTGTATGAAAATTATATAGACTCCACTTAAGATTACCTTCTCCAGAGGAGGTTTAATTTAACTCCTAAAAGGCACTAAGATTAAGGGAAGATCTAAATCCAATCAGGGATTTAAGTGCTTTGAGACTGGGTTGAAATTTTTATAAGAACTGACCTAGGGGCTCCTGGGTAGCTCAGTGGGTTAAAGCCTCTGCCTTCAGCTCAGGTCATGATCTTAGTGCCCTGGAATCAAGTCCCAAATTGGGCTCTCTGCTCAGCAGGGAGCCTGATTCCCACTCTCTCTCTCTGCCTGCCTCTCTGCCTACCTGTGATATCTCTCTCTCTCTCTCTGTCAAATAAATAAATAAAATCATAAAAAAAAAAATAAAGAACTGACCTATATCTTACTCTTACTCTTAGTGTATAGCCTTTCAGGAGCCCCACTGAAAGCTTGAGGATTTACCAATGCATTCCATCACTTATAAATCTAAAATGCCTTAAAGGAAAAGGGGGTTTGGAATGTTTGGCTCAATTCAGTGCATTTCCATCCTTCTAGGGGTTTATCCCCCAAATGTTGATTGCTTTTTTTAGATATCCAATACTTTGAAAGACATGATTTCTTATTTATTTAATCCAGCTTTTTTTATTTTCACAGTTTGGTTTTCTGCTTTAAGCAAAAAAAATCTATAAGTGCAAATACTTATGAATCTCTATAAGATAGATTAGGGGTGCCTGGATGGTTCAGTCAGTTAAGCATCTGCCTTTGGCTCAGTTCATAATCCCAGAGTCCTGGGCAGGAAACTTGCTTCTCCCTCTCCTCCCCATTCATTCTCTCACTATCTCTGTCTCCATCTCTCTCTCTCTCTCAAATAAACAAAATCTTTATTAAAAACAAAAGATAGCTAAGTTAAGAAAATCTATACCATGTTGCCTGTGTTTTCTCAGTGAAGCAGGAATCTAAGTCACAGGATATGAAGTGAGAGAGCTTGGAATTTAATGATAAAATGCTTGAAGAGAATGACAAACATTTGAAATAATTATTATAAGAAACTTGAAGGGGATGAGAACCAAATAAAATAATTTGTTCCTTTTCCCAAAATACATTGTAGATGATTTCTTTTTTTTTTTTTAAGATTTTATTTATTTCTTTGACAGAGAGAGAGAGCACAAGTATGCAGAGAGGCAGGCAAAGAGAGGTGGGGAATTGAGCAAAGAGCCCAATGCGGGGCTCTATCCCAGGACCCTGAGACCTTGACCCAAGCTGAAGGCAGAGGCTTTAACCCACTGAGCCACCCAGGCACCCCGTAGATGATTTCTTTGTGGATAACCTGACCAATGTTATTTCCTCATCCTAGGTGACCTACTGAAATACTTAATGGAAAATGAAGATTGTATTCACTTATGCATTGTTGCATTTTCCATTGAGGTGAAGACAAATAAAATAATTCTTACTGGTCTTTTCAACAATCAAGCATATCATTCACCATCTTTGACCCTGGCAATATTAGACAACATTCTTCTCATGACAATTGCTGGCTCTAATGCTTCCATAACAGTCTTCAATAAACCTCAGCCACACGTTAAGCATAAAAAACAAAGCAGAACGTAAGTTATTCTTTTTATTAAAATTTGTTATTTCTTAAAAGATTGATTTATTTATTTGAGAGAATGAGAGCAAGCAAGAGCAGGAGCAAGAGGGAGGGTCAGTGTTGAGGGAGAAGCAGACTCCCCACCTCAGGGCTAGATCCCAAGACCCCAGGATCATGACCTGAGCCGAAGACAGATGCTTAATCAACTGAGCCACCCAGGCACCCCTAAAATTTGTTATTTTAAATGCATCTCTCAAAAAAAAATGCATCTATCCTACCTGATTACATTTACATGATTAAAAATAGCTATTGGTAGAAATTTACATTTTCTGCTGTATTGATTTCCTGATATATCTACTTTTGTTCCTTCTTCTGTAGATTATCAGATGGATTCCAGGTGGCCTTATATATACATTTTGGCATGGCTCTCTTAGTCAGTGGCTTTTCTCTCCTGACGGTGACTGAACGAGTCAGTAAAGCAAAGCACATCCAACTTTTGAGTGGGGTTTATGTCCCTGTGTACTGGCTTTCTGCTCTACTGTGGGATTTCATCATCTTCTTCATTGCTTGCTGCTTACTACTCGTAAGTTTAGATACAGTTTGTTGAGGGTTCATTTTCCTTCTGTACTCCCAGAAAATTCCTATTTTCTAATTATGTAACTGTATTTGGAAATAGGGCCTTCAAAGAGGTGATTAAGTTAAAATGAAGTAGCTAGGGTAGGCCCTAATCCATTCTGACTGGTATGCTTTTTAAGAAGAGGATATTTGAACATACAAAAAGACACAAGGAGTGTTCATGCACATAGTAAAGACCATATGAGGACATAGCCAAAAGATAGACATTTGCAAGCCAAGGAGAGAAACCTTAGAAAAACCAACACTAAAAGAAGATGGCGGCAGGGTAGGAGGATGCTAAGCTCATCTCCCCCCAAGAACACAACTAGATAACTATCAAATCATTCTAAATACTCCAGAAATCAACCTGAAGACTGACAGAACAAACTCCACAACTAAAGGGAGAGAAGAAGCCACATCATAGAAGGCTGGAAGTGTGGAGACTGGTTTAGGGGAGAAATAGATCACTGATGCTGTGGAGGGGAGTGAGTTGTGGTCACAGAGAAGAGTAGAGAGCATAGAACATAAGGTAATGCACAAAGTGAATATTTTCCCAAAGCCACTGCTGGGAAAATTAGAGGGTATGATTTTAGTGAGTTCTTGCAGCCATCAAGGTTTAAAGCCTGGAGTTTTAAAGGTCAGCAGGTTTGGCTAGAATTGAGCTGTGAAGGCACTATGCTGCTCCTGGAACATAAAAACAATGATCTGAAAAACACCTAGGACACATGGGGGAATTAGGGAGACTATTTGCTCTTCTTAGAGGGCTTTTCTGAGAGGCAACATTCACAGAAATATCTCTCTGGGAGACAAAGGAGCTGGCTGGTACTATTTCATACCCCCAGCCCCTCATCATAAATACACAACCACCTTCAGGAAGCAGTGCAGCACCTACACAGGCTGCCTAATTTGCTTACAATATGTCCCAGTGCTGTGGTGTGACTGCCCTTCTCAATAAGGCATATCTCTGTCCCAGAGCAGTGGACCCTTTCCCCAGAAGACAAGCAGAAATCCCTGACCACAGCACATCTCCCAAACAGAGTTCTGTTGTGCTTCAGTTCTAGTCGAAGTCATATCAGGTCTCATTTAATAAACAGACTAAAGCACACGCCTAGTTAAAACTATCCTCATTCTGGCCAAAGACCAAATACTACCCACTGCAGACAAGGAGAGCTCCTGCATATGACTGGCCTGAAGGACAGAGCAGGCAATACACAATAGCAGAGCACACACAGCACACACCAGAGACAGTGAAGCACCAGGTTTTGGACACTACATGACTTCTTCTTCTTAAAGCCATTTACTCTCAGGAGCAGGACACATAACTGGCTTTTCTAACACAAGAAGGCAATGACTTGGACAAAATGCCAAGATAGAGGAATTCATCTCAAATGAAAGAACAAGATAAATATCATGCCTGATAGAGAATTTAAAGGAACAATCAACTTGGTTAGATATTAATTCTTTTATTTCTACAGAAAGTGATTCTCTAGTGTCTTCTATGCTTTTTTCAAGCCCAGCTAGGATCTTTATCATTTTTCTGAACTCTAGTTCTGACATCTTACTAATGTCCATGTTGATTAGGTCCTTGGCAATCAGTACTACCTCTTGTTCTCTCTTTTGAGGTGAGTTTTTCCATCTTGTCATTCTGTCCAGAGAACAATAGATGAATAATAGAACAAAACACCAAAATGGCAACAACAATCCCAGAGAAGTATACACTAAACAAATCAGAAG
Source organism: Procyon lotor (assembly GCA_028646535.1). Lineage (NCBI taxonomy): Eukaryota > Metazoa > Chordata > Mammalia > Carnivora > Procyonidae > Procyon > Procyon lotor. The sequence continues at coordinate 13,247,332 of CM053621.1, forward strand.
AAACCTAAAATGGGGCGGGGGGGGAATATAATCAGGTGAGCAGAATAGAGCAATACACCAGATTCTGTTTGTATTTTGGTCTGCTTTTTAGAAAACTAGATCCCAAAATTATAAAGAAAGAAAAACATATACGTTCAAAAATAAGATTAAATACAATGGAAGGATAGAATGTAATTGTAAAAATGGAAATTAAAAGACAAGAAAAAATGAAAGAGAAAGAACAAAACAAAAACAAAAGGAAAGGATATAAACTGGTGAAAAGAACAGAGCAATACATTATCTCTTGAGTGTATTTTGGTCAGTTTGTTAGAGGAAATTACATCTCAAAACTGTAAAGAAAGAAAAACATATATACAAAAATAAAATTAAATACATTAAAAGGATAGATTATAACTATGAAAATGAAAATAAAAAACACTTTAATAAAACGAAACAAAAAAAGAGAATATGATCAGGCTGGTGAATAGAACAGAGCCATAAACTAGATTTGGGGTGTATTTTTATCTGGTAGAAGAAACTGCATCCCACAATTTTAAAGAAAGAAAAACTTATGTATAATGCAAAAATAAGATTAATTATAATGAAGGGATAGAATATGACCATAAAAATGAAAATTAAAAAAAATTTTTGAAGTTGATAAAATAAGAAGTTGGTTGAAGAAGGAAAGAAGAAAATTTTATTTTAAAAAGAAAATTTTAAAAATTAACTTGGAAAGACTAGAGAATCATGAAGAAAAAAACATGAGTTCTATGTGCCATATTCCCCTAGCATTGGAGTTTTGCAGTTCTCATTGATGGTTGAACTTGGCCTTAGCTGGATGTGTACTTGCTGATCTTCTGGGGGAAGGGAACTGTTGCATTGAATCTCAAATGTCTTTGCACCAGGCGGAATTTCACCACCCTTGCCAGGGGGCCAGGCTAAGTAAATCTGCTCTGGTTTGCTCTATGTGGCTTTTGTTCCCTGAAGGCTTTCCACACAGCTTTAGAGGATGAGAATGAAAATGGTGGCCTCCAAATCTCCAGCCCTGTGGAAATTCACAGACCATAATAAGAGATGAGGAAGGACACTATATCATACTCAAAGGGTCTGTCCAACAAGAAGATCTAGCAATTTTAAATATTTATGCCCCTAACATGGGAGCAGCCAATTAGATAAGCCAATTAATAACAAAATCAAAGAAACACATTGATAATAACACAATAATAGTAGAAGATTTTAACACGCCCCTCATTGCAATGGACAGATCATCTAAGCAGAAGATTAATAAGGAAATGAGGACTTTGAATGACACACTGAGGAAGATGGACTTCACAGATATATTCAGAATATTCCATCCCAAAGCAAGAGAATATACATTCTTCTCTAGTGCACATGGAACATTCTCCAGAATAGATCACATGCTGTGTCACAAATAAGGTCTCAACTGGTATCAAAAGACTGGGATTGTTCCCTTCATATTTTCAGACCATAATACTTTGAAGCTAGAACTCAATCACAAGAGGAAATTTGGAAAGAACTCAAATACATGAAGGCTAAAGAACATCCTAATAAAGAATGAATGGGTCAACCAGGAAATTAAAGAACTTAAAAAATTCATGGAAACAAGTGAAAATGAAAACACAACTGTTCAAAACCTTTGGAATACAGCAAAGGTAGTCCTAAGATGGAATTATATAGCACTATGTAAGCCTTTCTTAGGAAACATGAAAGGTCTCAAATACACAACCTAACCCTATACCCAAAGGAACTGGAAAGGGAATAGCAAATAAAGCATAAGAACAGCAGAAGAAGAGAAATATTAAAGATAAGAGTAGAAATCAATGAAATAGAAACCAAAAGAACAGTAGAACAAATCAAGGAAACCAGGAGCTGGTTCTTTGAAAGAAGTTTTGCAGTTCTCATTGATAAGCTCAATAAGCACCTGACCAGACTTATGAAAAAGAAAAGAGAAAGGACTCAAATAAATAAAATCATGAATGGAAGAGGAGAGATCACAACCAACACCAAAGAAATATAAACAACTGTAAGAACATATTATGAGCAACTATATACCAACAAATTAGACAATCTGGGAGAAATAGATGCATTCCTAGAGAAATAAAAACTACCAAAACTGAACCAGGAAGAAAGAAAACCTGAACAGACCCATAACCAACTAGGAAATTGAAACAGTAATCAAAAATTTCCCAACAAACAAGAACCCAGGGCCAGGTGGCTTCCCAGGGGAAATATACCAAACATTTAAAGAAGAATTAAGGGGCGCCTGCGTGGCTCAGTGGGTTAAAGCCTCTGCCTTCGGCTCAGGTCATGATCTCAGGGTCCTGGGATCGAGCCCTGCATCAGGCTCTCTGCTCAGCAGGGAGCCTGCTTCCCCCCCCCCCTTCCTGCCTCTCTGCCTACTTGTAATCTCTCTCTCTCTCTGTCAAATAAATAAATAAAATCTTTAAAATAAAGAAAGAAAGAAAGAAAGAAAAATTAATACATGTTCTTCTGAAGCTGTTTCAAAAAATAGAAATGGAAGGAAAACTACCGAACTCTTTTTATGAGGCCAGCATTACCTTGATCCCAAAACCAGAAAAAGACAGCACCAAAAAGGAGAATTACAGACCAATATCCCTGATGGACATGGATGCAAAAATTCTCACCAAGATAGTAGCCAATAGGAATCAACACTACCTTAAAAGATTATTCAGCACGAGCCCGAAGATTCACAGACATGTACCCTGGGGCAAATAATACATTCTATGTTAATAAAAATTAATAAAAAAAAAAAAAAAAAAGATTATTCAGCACGACCAAGTGGGATTTATTCCTGGGCTCCAGGATGGTTCAACCTCTGCAAATCAATCAATATGATAGATCACATAGATAAAAGGAATGACAAGAACCATATGATCCTCTCAATAGATGCAGAAAAAACATTTGACGAAATGCAGCATCCTTTCTTGATTAAAACTCTTCAGGGGCGCCTGGGTGACTCAGTCGTTAAGCGTCTGCCTTCAACTCAGGTCATGATCCCAGAGTCCTGGGATGGAGCCCCGCATCGTGCTCCCTGCTCGGCAGGAAGCCTTCTCCCGCTACCATTCTCTCTGCTTGTGTTCCCTCTCTCGTTGTGTTTCTCTCTGTCAAATAAATAAAAAAAATCTTTAAAAAAAAATCTTCAAAATACAGGGATAAAGGGTAAACACCTCAATATCCTAAAAGCCATCTATGAAAATTTCATTCCCAATGAGGAAAAACTGAAAGCTTTTGCCTAAGATCAGGAACATGGCAGGGATGTCCATTCTTACCACTGCTGTTCAACATAGTACTAGAAGTTCTAGCCTCAGCAATCAAACAACAAAAAGAAATAAAAGTCATCCAAATCAGCAGAGGAAAAGTCAAACTCTCACTCTTTGCAGATGGCATGATACTCTATGTGGAAAAACCAAAGGACCCTATCCCCAAACTGCTAGAACTCATACAAAAATTCAGTAAAGTGTCAGGATATAAAATCAATGCACAGAAATCAGTTCCATTTCTATACACCAACAACAAAATAGAAGAATGAGAAATTAAGGAGTCAATCCCATTTATGACTACAACCCAAACCATAAGATACCTGGGAAAAAAATCTAACCAGAGAGGCAAAGAATCTGTATTCAGAAAACTATAGACTACTCATGAAAGAAATTGAGGAAGACACAATGAAATGGAAAAACATTCCATGCTCATGGATTGGAAGAAAAAATATTGTTAAAAAGTTTATGCTACCTAGAGCAATCTACACATTCAATACAATCCCTATCAAAATATACCATTGACATTTTTCACAGAGCTGGAACAAACAATCCTAAAATTTGTATGGAACCAGGAAAGACCCCCTAATAGCCAAAGGAATGTTGAAAAAGAAAAACAAAGCTATTCTGGGCTTCAAGCTCTATGACAAAGCTATAATCATCAAGATGGTACAGTACTGGCATGAAAACAAACATATAGATCCATGGAACAGAATAAAGAGCCCAGAAATAGATCCTCAACTCTGTGGTCAACTAATCTTCGACACACAGGAAAGAATGTCCAATGGAAATAAGACAGTCTCTTCAATAAATGGTGTTGGGAAAACTGGACTGCCACATGAAGAAGAATGAAACTGGACCATTTCCTTACACTGCACACAAAAATAGACTAAAAATGGATGAAAGACCTCAGTGTGAAACAGGAACCCATCAAAATCCTAGAGGAGAACACACATAGCAACCTCTGTGACCTCAGCCACAGCAACTTCTTGCTAGGCACATCTCCAAAGGTAAGGGATAAAAGGCAAAAATGAACTATTGGACCTTCATCAACATAAAGACTTTTGCACAGCAAAGGTAACAGTCGACAAAACCAAGACAACTGACAGAATGGGAGAAGATATTTGCCAAAGACATATCAGATAAAGGATTAGTATCCAAAATCTATAAAGAATGTATCAAACTCAACACCCAAAAAACAAATAATCCTATCAAGAAATGGGCAGAAGACATGGACAGACATTTCTGCAAAAAGACATCCAAATGGCCAACAGACACATGAAAAAGTGTTCAGTATCACTTGGCATCAGGGAAATACAAATCAAAACCACAATGAGATACCATCTCACACCAGTCAGAATGACTAAAATTAGCAAGTCAGGAAACAAAGGATGTTGACAAGGATGTGGAGAAAGGGGAACCCTCCTACATTGTTGGTCCAACACTCTGGAAAACAGTGTGGAGGTTCCTCAAAAGTTGAAAGTAGAGCTACCCTACAACCCAGCAATTGCAGAGCTGGGTGTTTACCCCAAAGATACAAATGTAGTGATCTGAGGAGTACTTGCACCCCAATCTTCATAGAAGTAATGTCCACAATAGCCAAACTATGAAAAGAGCCCAGATGTCCATCAGTAGATGAAGGAGTCAGGAAGATGTGAGATATATATATAATACATATATATTATGCAGCCATCAAAAAAACAAATCTTGCCATTTGCAACAATGTGGATGGAACTAGAGGGTATTATGCTAAGCAAAATAAGTCAGTCAGAGAAAGACAATTATCATATGATCTCACTGATATGTGGAATTTAAGAAACAAAACAGAGAACTATAGAGGAAGAGAGGAAAAAATGAAACAAGACAAAAACAGAAAGGAAGATGAACCATAAGAGACTCTTAATCTCAGGAAACAAACTGAGGGTTGCTGGATGGGAAAGGGTAGGAGGATGGGGTAACTGGGTGATAGACCTTGGGGAGGGTATGTGTTGTAATGGGCACTTAGTATTATATAAGACTGATGAATCACAGACCTGTACCCCTGAAACAACACATTATATATTAATTAATTGAATTTAAATTAAAAAATAAATTTTTAAAATGCAGACCCATGCTATGATTGCATGTTATTAAATGACATATCTGTGTAACTGAAAATATTGTAATATATATTGTGAATGTGCACGTACCCTTTAGATAAAGAATCCATATGTGTGAAGTTTTTATTTTTTATTTTTTTATTAAAAGATTTTATTTGAGAGATTGAAAGAGAGAGCACAAGCAGGGGGAGAGGCAGAGAAAGAAGAAGCAGGCTTTCTGCTGATCAGGGAGCCCGATGTGGAGCTCAATCCCAGGACCTCAGGATTATGACCTGAGCTAAAGGCAGATGCTTAACCAACTGAGCCACCCAAGTGCTCCTGTGTGAAAAGCTTTTAAAAGTTAAATAGCAAGACAAAGAGTTTGTGCTTTAAATAAATAATGACCACTAAAAAAATTAATTAAATTTTTAAAAATTTAAAGCGATTACTAATACCTTAAAAAAATAAAGCCCTATCATAAAGATACTCACTGGCCTTGTGAAAAGAATGGAAGATAACAGGGAGACCCTTACCAGAGAAATAAAAGAGTTTAAAAAAGAATCAATCAGAAATAAAGAATGTAATAACTGAGATCAGAAACAGGTTTGATGTAATGAACCATAGGCTGGAAGAAGCAGAGGAATGAATTAGTGACATAGAAGACAAAATAATGGAAAATAATAAAGCTGTGCAACAGAGAGAAAAAAAGAATAATGGAACATGAAAATAGACTTAGGTAACTCAGTGACTCCATCAAATGTTATAACATCTGTTTTAAGAGTCCCAGAAGAAGAGAGAAAAGGGGGCAGAAAATTTATGTGAGGAAATAATAGCTGAAAATTTCCCTTACCCGGGGAAGGAAATAGATATCTAAATCCAGGAGGCACAGAGAACTCCCATCAAGACCAACAAAAGCACACCAATAAGATGTTTTGTAATTAAATTTGCAAAATAAAGTAATTAGAAAAAAAGTCTTAAAAATGCAAGACAAAAGAAGTCCTTAACGTACAAGGGAAAACCCATAAGGCTAGCAGATCAAATCATGGCAAACCCGAAGAAAGTGGCATGATAAATTCAACATCCTCAATGGGAGAAATCTGCCTCCAAGAACAGTCTGTCCAGCAAGACTATCATTCAGAATAGAAAGAAAGTTTCCCAGACAAGCAAAAACTAAAGAAGCTTGTGGCCAGTAAACCAGCTCTGCAAGAATTCTTTGAGTGGAAAGAAAAGACCAAAAATGACAAAGGCAAGAAAGGGCCAGAGAAAATCTCCAAAAACAACAGAACAAATAATGAAATAACAGTAAATATGTATCCATCAATAATTAAGCCCCAGAGTTTCTTGGGTGGATGTGACGGGAGCCGGGGAGTAGGGTATGGAGTGAGAGACTTGGTTCAAAAATATGATAGGTAAGGTATAACCAGAGATAAAAATCTTTAGTGAAATAGGCTCTCTAGAATAATTATCTTTCTGGGAAAGGTGAGAGTTAGCCTTATTGGGGGAAAGTATGCTTTGTTAATTAAAAAATCATTCCGGGTAGAACAAAAATAAAGGGAATTATAGTGGTTCTGTTCATTAGACTATCCTCTGGTGAAGTAGAGGTAGAAGTATCTTACTTCAGGCTCCTAGTTTGAAGTATTTTTTAGAGGTTAATTGATTTAATTAATGAATACTTCCATGCTAAGTAGCGACAAGACTTGCTATCTCCTCTATAAACATTCTGGCTTGCATTATTTTTGACTTGCCCCTCACCTTGCCTTTATCTCTATGCACTCTGTGTTTCAGGGAGCATTCAAATTCTGCCGGTTGGATATTTACATCTCAGATTACCATTTTCTGGACACAATGCTGATCTTCATGCTCTACGGCTGGTCTGCCATTCCCCTCATGTACCTGCTGAGCTTCTTGTTTACTAGAAGTACTTCTGCCTACATCAAACTTGTCCTATTCAACTACCTTTCAGGCATTTTCAGTATCCTCATAGATGCCTCATTTCAATTCGGTAAGGGTAAGGGCTTCACAAAGTTTCTCTTTACACAGAAGGCAGCAGTAAATAAATAAGTAGGAATGGCCTAAGGACATTAGTAGACAATTAAGTTCTAGGTTTTGGGAAAATCCTGTACTTGATGTAAGTCCATAAAATTATTTCTGAGTGCCTGTGATATTCTTGGTGATGTGTTAGAGCTGGTATCCATCCTCATACTGAACTGATGGGGCTGGACGTGACCTACAAGTTCTTTGACAAGGTTTCTCCACTCTATCACCACCTCCAGTAACCCCATCACATGACTTAAGGAATCTGTTTTGCAACAGATACAGGAAATTTTAGGAACATTTGTCCTGAGACTCATTTGCCAGTGAGAGCGAGAGAAGAAAAAAAGCAGCTTTCTTTTTAGAAGGGCTGGCCTCAGAAAGAATAAATTCTATCTCAACTCTATGAGGCCATTATCACCTTTAAAGGTGTTCCCCCTTGATGTTATGGCAGTTTGTAGTGAGGTAAAGAGAGGGAAGTATGGAGGGGAATCTTGAGTTCTTGGGAGAGGCTGACGGTTTTGTTTTATGGGAAAAAAAGTTTTACAGTGTGCCCTTTCTTCCCTAATTCAATGAAAAGGCACAAGTTTGTAAGCACCCTAATGAGATTTTCCAGGAAGAAAATCTCTATATGCATCTGACCTACATATAATTATTTAAGCCTGTTTTTTTCTCCCTTCCAGGACTGGTTTCTACAGTATTCTTGAATTTGTATTTCCTCATTTTCCTTCTTTGGTTTTAGATTTGAGAAGATCATCACATTGTTGTAAATGGTGTTGTTGATTCACCCTCTAATGTGCCTTTCATTTGGCCTCAGCACTTTCTCACATCCTCACTCTCTGTTGTTGCTCCACAAACTCTGGCTCCTGTCTTGTTCCCTTGGCCCTTCACGGCTTACAAAAGAATAGCTTATAATTCCCTTTGAGAATGAATATTTCACATGCACAAGACTTAAGTTCATGCATAGCTGACGAAAAAACTTGGCACTCTTTCTCACAAAACAATACCCAAATTATGGAAAGCAAAAGTTGGTATATTTTTGCACACTCGTCAGAAGAGTACACAGTAGCATCTGTTGTGATGTGAGGTAGACTCACCTGAAAGCATTTGAGTCTGTGAGCCCTAATCTAAAAGGAAATGATCATTTAAGGGACTAATGAGAAATAGTTGTTTCAGAGTAAGACTAGGAATAAATTACTGTTTTAGAAAGTTTTTGAAGGACTTTTTTAGGAGGACTGTGTTACAAAGACTAATGCAGAGTAGGATGAGAACAAAAAGGAAGCCAGCAGATTTGGCAATTAGAAAATCAAAGGAGATTTCCACTTTTGAGCAGCAGAACAAACACTATGGTACCGTGCCCAAAAAAAATGAACTGAGAAGAAAGTATGGAATTGGCAGAGGCCAACAATAAAATGAAAGCAAGTGTTCTTTCTGAAGGTAAGCAAGCATCAATAAGATAGCTTTGACTTGAGGTTATTGACAGCATCTGTTGACCTTAATTTTCCATTTCATAAGTTGTGAGGAACTTAGAGGTCAGAATAAAGAGCATAAAGGTATAACAAAGATTTAATATCTTCTATTTAAAATTAGAAGTTCAAAGGGCTATGTCCTCATTTAAGGATGAACAAAACTAACACCACAATAAGACACAGAAAGGAAATTTGTAACGGTTGAATTTGGCACTGGAATGGGGAATAATAATTTCCCTTTGGAATTTGTAAACACATGCAACTATTCTTACTGGCTTGTGTCCTGAAACCAGAGAACCTATGTAAGCTGAAATACATAACCTGATAATTTATTTTAAATAATCTCAGTTGGTTGTGCTCTCAGGTGAGTGGCAAAGGGATACATAATTCCTTGACTTCAAAGTATTCCCATAGTTAAATTTGCTAGAGAATCTGAGATCAAATAAAAGAACAAAGAAAGAAAAAGAGGAAAAAACCAAGGTCTGAAGAACAAGTGTTAGTAGAAACCACAAATTGTAGAATCAGAGTCAGACCTGCAAAATTAAGATTTGGGAGCTTTTAGAATGATATAAAATATGTATGCCTAAAATACTTAAATTGTAACAGAGTCTTATAAATATGAGCAAATAATAGACTATAAATAATAGAACATATAACAAAAGAACATATATCCGTATATGTTATATATGCATACAATATAAATATATATGTTTAAATTTTTAATATGTATGATGGCATTTAATATGCATAAGTATGTGTGTTTAATAAACTGTAAAAGAGTGCCTCAGGAATATATTTATATAATATATATATAATATACATTATGGAATATATATAATAAATAATAGAACATATATACATATATGCATATGCTACATATGTACATGTATGTTACATATATGCATAATATAGAGAGAGAAAGAAAGAACAAACAAATAGATTTGGAAAAGATCCAAAAAGAATCCTGAGAAATGTTAAGATTTAATAATAATTTAAATTAAGAACTCAATAGATAGAAATATCACCATATAGATGGGTATTGTTTTTTATCCATTCCATCACCCTGTGTCTTTTAATTGGAGCATGTAGCCCATTTACATTGAAAGTAATTACTGAAAGATATGTATTTATTGCCTTTTATTACTTGCTTTGTCATTTCTGAGGTTTTTCTCTGATATTTTTTTGTCTTTCATGTTTTGTTGATTTTCTTTAGCGATATATTTAGAATTCTTTTTCTTCATTCTTTACAAATTTATTTGTGGTTTTTGACTTGTGGTTACCGTTAGGTTTGTATATGACATGTCCTACATGTAGCAGTCTATATTAAGTTGATGGTCATTTAAGTTTGAACCCATTGTTTTCTTCTCTCCTCTCCACGTTTTAGGTATACATGTTATATTTTATATTTTTTGTGAAATTAAATACAATAAAAATTTAGTTCCACAGCCACACTAGGCACATTTCAAGAGCTCAGTAGCCAGTTGTGTGTATTCGTGCAGTTACAGAGCTATTCCATATTCATAAAAAGATAGTGCAGGGGTATATTGTGCCATTTTTGGCATCTGTTTAATGGGCCAATATCCGGATTTTTCAATCTGGATCAATTACTTGTCTCTATCAGTTTAAAATATACACTGGACAGAATCACCATGGCTTAGACAGTTAAGTTTCACTTCTTGGCCATCTTTCTCTGCCCAAAGTGTCTTATATGAAATTTCTGTTTAGACTAGACTTTTATCTTCTTTGTAAAAAACTGAATTCATAATCAGAATTCCATAATGTCAGGAATTTAGTCCCTAATAATTGTTCATATTAAATACATTATTGAGAGAGACAGTAATTATCTGTCAGCTGGTTCCCTTGAAGTTTTCTACTCTCAAACATGTCATAATTTCCCTAATTGTTCCCTACCATTGAATTATAGGCTGTATCTCCAACCTCCACTTTATTCTCTTATTCGATCGATTAGGATTAGAAATATAAAAAATAGTAGTGGTTTCCTATTCACATCAGGAGCCAGGAAGTCTTCTCACTTGGACACCCACCTCACCAAAGAGACTTTTCAGAACTCTGCAATATCAACACCAAATGTGTCACTGTATGTCATTTGGAACAAACTTAGTGGGAAGTAATTAGTGTTCTTCAAATATAATAATCTGTTGGTTTGTTTTTTTTTTTTAATTCCCTGAGCTCAGGTTTGACCATCTTTGGTGGATTTGTTGCCCTGGAGAAAGTTCATTTCCTATAATGAAATCTAATCTTATCATCTTTTTTAGAAGTTCAACATAAGATGTCAAAAACCACCAGAGCCTTCATACTTAATTCATTACTGTTCTTTCCCAATTACAACCTTGCGAAGTGTATCAGTGACTATTTTACTTTCTACCAGATAAAGAAATGGTGCTCCGGAAATAAGCCTCCTATCTACATTAATTGTAGTAAAGAAAGTAAGTATTATTAACCTTAAACATAAAATTGCCGGTAATTTTTCCAGCAAAAATGGGTTAATTGGAAAATGGCAGAGAATTGCAATACAGAACAAGCACATTGCAGCAAACCAAAGGCAAGTCTCACAAGCATTATTTTAGAGAGAAGCATTATTTAGGAGGAAGGAGGAAGCTGGGAGGGACTGTTTGAAAAAAAAAATAGTCCATTGGAGAGAAGCAAGAGTTCAGAGTGATGACTTTCTAGTTGGTTGAGTTGCAGGAGTAGTCAGTTTCTCATAGGAGATACAGTTTTTTTTTTAGATAAATAGGTAAAGGTCAAGATGTGGTGATTTGGTGATAAAGAGCTGTACAGTGAAGAAAAAAGCCAGAAAGAAAAGTAAGAGAGAGGCAAACAGTCTGCAGATTTGTTGAAGAGTAAATGTTCATTTTTACTTTAGAAATCCTCATGGTGGCGCTGTATCATTTAGTAGGTAATTTTGATAATACCTTACTTTGATGAGAGTGGGCAGAGTGAGAAGGAATATTTAGTAAGCCAGATCTTACCTAGAACTGTGGTCAATGACTTCAGAGTGAAGCTCATTGTTCAGAACTACAAGTTGTATGACAATAAATTTTAGGGGATGAAGTGAGGAAGAAAAAAATAGAAGAGAAATATTTCAGGTAAAATATAGTGACATGGAAAATTAGAAGCAGAGAATATTTTGTACAATGTAGAAGTGTTCTAGTTTCTTTATATCCTCTCGAATAATTGTTATTTTCCATTTTTAAAAACTTATATAGTCTTTCTAGTAGTTATGAAGTTGTATCACATTATTATTATTATTATTGTTTCAATTTGCATCTCTCTAATGTTACCAGTGATGTTGAGCAACTTTTTATGTACCTACTATCCATCTGTGTATTTTCTTCATAGAAATGTCTATTCAAGGTTCTTTGCTCACTTGAAATTAGGTTATTCGTCTTTATGAGTTCTGGAAAGTAGACCCTTCTTTGGTATATGGCTTGTAAATATTTTCTCCCATTCTGAGGACCATCTTTTCACTCTCTTACTACTGTCCTTTGATACACAGTAGTTTTTCATTTTTATGAAGTCCAGTTTATCCCTTGTTTCTTTGGTTGTTTGTATACTTTATGTGTCAAAGCGATTATTGCTTAATCAGAGGTCACAGAGACTTACCCAACGTGTTCTTCTAAGAGGTTTATAGTTTTAGCTGTTATATTCACGGTGTTGATCCTTTTGTAGTTGATTTCTATATATGGTGTGAGACAGGGTTCCAGCTTGATTCTTCTGCATATGGATATCCAGTTGTTCTAGCACCATTTGTTTAAAAGACTATTAATTTCCCCCATTTAATTAACCTGGCACTCTTGTTGAAACCAGTTGACCTCAGAAATAGGGGTTTATTTCTGAACTCTCAGTCTTATTTCATTAATCTGTCTGTCCTTGTTTTAGTATCACCCCCATCTTGATTAATTTAGCTTTGTAGTAAGTTTGGAAATTGGACTTGGCTATATCTTGACATTTATTTTGCAATTCTTTATACACTTAATAATTACTTTTTTGGAGATACCTTGGTGGCTCTGCTGGTTAAGCATCTGCCTTTGGCTCAGGTCATGATCCCAGGGTCCTGGAATTTAGTTCAGCACTGGGCTCCCTGCCCAGAGGGGAGTCTGCTTCTCCCTCTGCCTGCTGCTTCCCCTGCTTGTTCTCTCTCACTCATTTACTCTCTCAATGGCAAATGAATAAATAAAATCTTTAAAATAGGGGCTCCTGGGTGGCTCAGTGGGTTAAAGCCTCTGCCTTCAGCTCAGGTCATGATCTCAGGGTCCTGGGTCCTCTGCTCAGCAGGGAGCCTGCTTCCCTCCCCTCTCTCTGCCTACTTGTGATCTCTCTCTCTCTCTCTCTGCCAAATAAACAAAATTTTTTTAAAAACCTTTAAAATAAAACAGTAAATTCAAAAATTTAAAAAGGAATTACTTTTTTAACACACAAAGAAGCAAATCTAGTAGGAATTTTATTTACATTGCTTTAGTTCTGTAGGACATTTTTAAAAGATTTATTATCCTTACAATTTTGATTTTACAGTCTATGGACTTGGTACATACCTTTGCTTATTTAGTTCTAGCCATCCATCTATTTACTTAGGTATTCTTCATTTTTATTTAATACTAATTAGTAGTCATTGCTTTAGAGGCATTATAGATACATTGTTAGCTTTTTTCCTACATATCTTTGATGCTATTATAAATAGTATCACTTTTTGAAGTGTTATTTTTTTATTGTTTCTTGCTGATAGAAATAAAATTCAAAGAGCTCATTTTTGTATACTGAACTTGCTAAATTATTTTATTAACCTTAATAATTTATGAGTAGATTATTTTTTATTTTCAATGGGTACATTCAAAGTACATTCAAAACACCTGCTAATAAGGACACACCTTTATTACTTTGTTCAGGACATATAGTTTGAATTTAACCAAAGTGGTAATAGCAAACATCTAGTTTCATTCCAATTTCAGAGAGAACATCTTCACTGAAACTATGTGCTCTATTTCACACAGCTTTTATGACCCTGAATTGAGATCCAAAAGGATCCTAGTTTCCTGATGAAAGAAATTTTCCCCCCTTTCCTGTGTTTAGTAAACTTTTTTTTAAATCATTAATAACTGTTCAGTTTTACTTAAGCTTCTGTTGAGATGGGCAAATGATTTTTCTTCTTTGTTTCACTGAATTACATATTCTGTCAAATTACATAAGCTGATTTTGTATTTAAAATTAAATAATAAACTGAATAATTGTGCACGGAGATTATTGACCATGTTTCCTTAATAAAGATAGAATTATTTAAGGAGAGAAATTAATAGAGTTCTTGTATAATTGTTTCATTCTACCTAAATTTTCAAAATCATTGGCATAAATTTGTTTATAATATCTTCTGGTATGTTTAACATCAATGGACTCCGCAGAACTTATCATTTTCATTTATGATATTCTGAATTCTTTCCACTTATACTTTTTCTTGATAAATCTTACCAAAGCTTATCAATTATATTAGTCTTTTCAAAAAACAAGCTTTCACATTTATTGGTTCTTCCTATTGCATGTTTGTTTTTTAAAATATTAGTTTACAATATTATCTTCTTACATATTTTCCATTTTGGAGAATTAATTTTCTAGCATCATAAGGTGGCTTCTTAAATCATTTATTGTCAATCTGTCTTCTTTTCATGATTAGGATGGATCTCAGTGGGGTTTGGAAAGTTTGTATTTTTCTTACTTAGATTCTCTAAATTCTTGCATCTGTGAATTTGATCTCTCATTATTTTTGTAAAATTCTCATCTTGGGAAGGCACCACCCAGAAGAGCAACTTAAAAGACAGAATAATTCCTTGGAAGCTTAATGATGTGTAAAAAAAAAGGAAGATGTGGCAAAAATGAATGGTACTACATAAACAAAAAGTTATCAGAGAATCAGAAAACTGTATCGACATTACCACCATACACCACTACCACCAGCAGAGGGACATTTTTTTTTAAGATTTTATTTATTTATTTGTGTGAGACAGAGCGCACAAGTGGGGGGGCGGGGCTAGGGTTTGGGGCAAGCAGCAGGCAGAAGGACAATGCCAGACTCTGGAATCATGACCTGAGCCAAAGGCAGATGCTTAACCAATTGAGCCACCGAGGCATCCCGGAAGGACATTTATTGAAGAAGTTATATTTCACTCTGCTAACAGAAATCCTTTCATAAACTAAGCAACCATCTAATCAACCCAAACTTACCATCACCACTCCATAAAATTATTGTTTTCAATGGTTCATAAAAATTCACAGTTCACAGCAGGGATAACCAACATTCATACAAAGCTAGTATGACAAGAAGAGAAAAATAAAGAGAACACATACAAGAAAATAATCTTTTATTTATTTATTTTTATTTTTTTAAGAAAATAATCTTTTAAAAACCACAGAGTTAACTTAATTAGAAATATACACATAGTGGGCAATATGTGGGGAGCAAATATGGCTAAATGTTAATATAGTTGATATTAGGTGGAGGGGATGGTCTTTATTTTACTATTATTTCAATTTTACTTTATATTTGAAAAAAATTTTTAAATGATAACATGGAGTAAAAACAGGTTCCTATAGACTACATAGAGCATTATACTATTTCTATAACATTCAAATTTAAAAACTAAACACATGGTACTATTTCTATAACATTCAAATTTAAAAATTAAACAAAATATTATTTACTCATATATAAGTGTATTTATATTTATATGGTCTACTTGTTATTAAATGAAATAGGAATGCAGAATACAGTTCATCATAGTGGTTACCTCTGGAGGGTGGAAAAGTGAAGGATCATATAAGCATTTTAAAATTATTTGTAAACTCTTAGTTTGGAACTTGAGTCATAGATGCCATTATGATACTAGGCTTTAAATCTATACATATGTAGCATATAATCTGTATGAGTCAAGTATTTTAAAAATGTAATTCTAAAGTATGAGGAATGTAAAAGATGAAATAATACTAGATTTGATGGTCTACCCAAGAATCTCAGAGGATCCTCTGACAAATAATTAAATTTTATAAGAATATCTCGTGGTTGATTAATGCAAAATAAATACAAACAAAACATTCAATTGCATTTCTATACATAAATTGTAAACACTTGTAAAATATTCTTAAAAATGACAGAGTTCAGGGCCGTCTGGGTGGCTCAGTGGGTTGAGCCTCTCTGGCTTCAGCTCAGGTCATGATCTCTGGGTCCTGGGATCAAGCCCCGCATTGGGCTCCCTGCTCAGCGGGGAGCCTGCTTCCCCTTCTCTCTCTGCCTGCCTCTCTGCCTATCTGTGATCTCTTTCTGTCTGTCAAATAAATAAAATCTTAAAAAAAATTTTAACTTTTTTTAAATGACAGAGTTCAGTGGCATATCTGGAACAATTTCAGCAACAAAATAAGGTAGTATTGGATTTGTGCCTGAAATTATAAATTGATCATATGAATCAATTTTGATATAAATAAATGACCAAATAAAAAAATGATGGATAAGAGAAAAATCTCCCATAGAGTTTCAATCAATCTATGTAGCTATTTCAACATCAAGGAGGTAGAAGGTAACTTCCCTCCCCTTATATGTGGGATGTACATTTTTACTTCCATCCAGAGAATATTGTAGAGTATGGACAGAGAGGGAAGGGAGTAACTTTACAGCAGAGAAAGCTGACAAACACAACCTAACCAAGTGATCGAGTTGACCCTGGTAGTGTGTCTTTTGTTGTTGTTTTTGCAATAAAAATGTCACTTTATCTCTGTGATCTTCCTCCCAAAAACTCATAATCCCCGTCTAATCATGAAGAAGAAAAAAAGGAAAAAATTAGATAGATCCCCGCTAAAGGAAGTCGTACAAAATACCTGACCAGTACTCCTCAGAACTGTCAATGTCATAAAAAATAAGGAAAATCTGAGAAACTGACACAGCTGAGAGGAACTTGAGGAAACACAACTACAAAATGTAATATAGGATTCTGGACTGGTTCACAGACCAGAAAAACGAAAGAAAGAAAGAACCCTATATTAAAAAAAAAAAGAAAAGAAAAGAAACCAACCCAAACCATGATTAAATTAGGGACTTCGGTTTTGGGTAATATTAGATATTTGTTAATGATAATATTTATTCATTATTGTAACATGTACCGTACTTATTCATTATTGTAATGTGTACTGTACTAATGTATGTTGTTAATAATTAGGGAAAGCATGTGCAGAGTATATGGAATTCTCCATACTGTCTTTTTAATTTTTCTGTAAATCTAAAACCATTCTAAAAGAAAACTTTTTTTAATGAGGGAGAGTATATAATTTTCTTATAACAGAAATTCTATGCTTTTTATTCAACTTTCTTCTCAAAGCTAGAAATATCACTAATGGTCATTTTCACCTTTTTAAAGCAAATTGTTATCTTTTGTAAAAGTATTTGCATTTTAATACTTTCTTCTAATTATTAATTTAAAATTTCACACTTCTGAAAGGATTTGAGGCATATTTTTCATGGCGTCCAATATAATAAGCTTATCAGTAAATATAAATATCCATATGTTTACTTGATTACTATATATTATATTCATGAAATTAACCTTCAGAATTCATTGTTGAAAAGATATTTGGGTAGCAAGATAATCACTTTTCACGCTCCAGATAGTTTACTCTTCCCAATTTAGCCTAATACTTCATTCCATCTTTTATTTCCTCTTTATTGTTTTTTAGTCCTTGTTTATGGTGTCAGTGTTCTGTATTAAGATCTCTCTCTTTCAATCTCTCTCTCTCTCTCTCTCTCTCTCTCTGCCATTCTCAGGTACTGCAAAGAACATTTATTCTTTGGAAGAGAAAATGATTGGAAAGTACATGATTATAATGAGTATCTCAGGCTTTATTTGCCTTCTCTTCATTTTCTTTTTGGACACTACTTTGTGGAAGCTAAGAACATTTTTCAATCAATATATTTACTTTGGTATCTATAAGAGATTCAGGAAGGTGAGTAATTATGCATGAGCCTTAACTCCAAGCAAAATCTTTTAAAAGGGGGGAGGGGAGCGGGTGGGGGAGTGCCTGGGTGGCTCAGTGGGTTAAAGCCTCTGCCTTTGGCTTAGGTCATGATCTCAGAGTCCTACGTTCAAGCCCCACATCGGGCTTCCTGCTAGTGGAGAGTCTGTTTCTCTCTCTCCCCCTGCCTCTCTCCCGCTTGTGCTCACATTCTCTCTTGCTCACTGTCTCTCAAATAAATAAATAAAATCTTAAAAAATAATAATAATAATAACTCCAAGCAACTGGAACATTATACCCAAAAAGCATGTATCTATACATGACTATCTATTTACTGGTAAAAGAAAAATCTGTGTTCACAGAAATATATTCTCTCTCTTTTTTTTTTAAGATTTATTTATTTGAGAGAGAGAGTGTACGAATTGGGGGTGTGGGGGCAGAGAGAGAGAGAGAATCCTGAAGTACACTCCCTGCTTAGCTTGGAGCACAGAGCCCAGCAGGGGGCTGGCTTGATCCCCTGACTCTGAGATCCGGGCCTGAGCTGAAACCACCCAGGTGCCCCAGAAATATATTTTCTTAAATAAAATCCATTGAGGTTTAGTTTACCTACAGTAAACTGCATTTGTTTTTATTGATTATTTTAAAGAACCAAATTTTCTTTATTTTTGACTGTTTTCTCTTTCATTGATATTTTTGGTCTTTATTTAAAATTTTGTCTTCCTGCTGCTTGCTTTTGGGTTACTTCCTTCCTACCTTCTTTATGAAAAGGATGAAAATACAGGTTTTATTTGGGTCTTTCTTCTGTAATAATATAAACACTTAAAGCAAAACATTTCTGTGCAAGCAGTCCTCTAGTTCTATTCTGAAAAAATTTGATTTCCTCTATTTTCATTATCATTTAAATGTTTAAGTATTTTTAAAATTTCCTGTATGATATCTTTTTCTGATGTATGGGTTACTTACAATTCTAATTAAACTTCAAAATATTTGGGAAGTTTCTAGATATATTAATTGTTATTGATTTCTAGTCTAACTCCTTCGTGGTCAAAAAACATACTCTATAGTCAATCCTTTTAAATGATAATTGCTGTATGGTTTAGCATTTGATCAATCTTGGTGATATGCCATGTGCATGTGAAATAAATGTGTCTTTTGTATTTGTTAGTTGTAATGTTCTAAAAGTATCAATTAGGTTATGATGGTTGATAGGATTGCTTATATCACCTAGTCTCTAACTGATATTTTTGTTAGATTTATCTTTCACTTGCTGAGAAAAGAGTGTAAAATCTCCAATCCTAGTTTATTTCTCCCTTTGGTTGTCATTTTTATTTTTTTGTTTTGTTTTTTAAAGATTTTTATTTATTTATTTGACAGAGAGAGATTACAAGTAGGCAGAGAGGCAGGCAGAGAGAGAGGGGGAAGCAGGCCCCCCGCTGAGCAGAGAGCCCGATGTGGGGCTTGATCCCAGGACCCCGAGACCAC
>CM053621.1:13266772-13278588 GCA_028646535.1 Procyon lotor
CAGAATCCACAGTCTCTCCTCTTTCATCTCTCCCTCCAATTTCCCCCAATTCACTTTTCTTTTCCTTTTCCTAATGTCCTCATGTTATTCTTTATGCTCCACAACTAAGTGAAACCATATGATAATTGACCTTCTCTGCTTGACTTGTTTCACTCAGCATAATCTCCTTCAGTCTCATCCATGTTGATACAAAAGTTGGATATTCATCCTTTCTGATGGAGGCATAATATTCCATTGTATGTATGGACCACATCTTCTTTATACATTCATCTGTTGAAAGGCATCTCGGCTCTTCCCACAGTTTGGCGATCATGGCCATTGCTGCTATGAACATTGGGGTACACATGGCCCTTCTTTTCACTACATCTGTATCTTTGGGGTAAATACCCAGTAGTGCAATTGCCGGGTCAGAGGGTAGCTCTATTTTTAATTTCTTAAAGGTTTAGTGCAGTATTAGCCCATTAATTGGGAAATGTTTGTTCAACACTACCTTATGCAAATAGCTTTGTGTTTATGCTGGGAACTAGGGGAGGAAAATGGAACGCGCCAGCTCCCTTGTTTTCAGAGAAGTCCTCCCACACACTCTGACATCAGTATGCACAGATCTGTCTCTTGTTTGCCCCTGGTGTTGTGTAAACTGTTGTTTTTATATTGCTTCTCCATGCAGGCTGCTGTCTCTTTAAGGGCAGCAAACCAGCTATTACTTGCCCTCCTGGCTTACCCAGCACTGAGATTTTTAAAGCTCCAGGCCCCAAGTCCCACCAGTTTTAAAAACTCATGGAATTCAGCCCCTCCTGTTTTTAAAGCCAAATATTATGGGGATTAGTCTTCCCTGTTTAAGCTCCCTGGTGCAGGGGCCTTTTTCTCTGTCCTTTTTATAAGATAAAGTTGTTTAATAATGTTGTCTAATTTTTCTATATTCTTTTTTTTCCTCAACCTGTTGTACCAATTTTCAAGAGATTAAAGACTCTAAGTAAGGATGACAGTGGATTTGCCTATTTCTCCTCTATTTATTTATTTACGTACTTACTTGTTTATTTTTATTTTTTGGTTTTGGCCTTATCTGTTTAGAGTCTGAAATATTAGATGCACGTGCACGTAGGATTTTTATATCCTCTTGATGAGTTGACCATTTATCATTATATAATTGCTTTAAAAATTTTTTGTTGCTTAAATTTTTTATTGCTTAAATTGCTTAAAAGACTTTTTTAAAAAAAATCTCTGGTGATATTCCTTGTTCTGTAACATATTCTGTCTGATGTTACTCTGCCAATTTTTTCATGTATACATTTTGCATGATGTATCTTCTTTTATTATTTGACCTTTAACCTGTGTATATTATTATATTTCAAATGAGTTTCTTATAGATAGCATCGTTTACTTTGTTTTTGATTCAATCTGACAATCTCTACATTTTAATAGAATTTAGACTACTTCTAATGTAATTTTTTATATGGTTGGGTTTAAGTTTATCGTCTTGCTTTTTATTTTCTTTCACATCTATACTTTATTTTTTCTCTTTTCATGTCTTCTTTTGGATTAGAGATATTTTTATGATTAACTTGCATCTCCACTACTAATTGATTAGCTGAGCCTCTTGGTTATAACAATATCAATTCTTCCAATCCATGTGCACAGAATATCTTTTCCTTCGTGTCTTTTGAATTTCTTTAATTGTCTTATAGTTCTCAGTACACAAGAATTTCACCTCCATGGTTAAATTTATTCCTAGTATTTTATTCTTTCTAATGTAGTTGTAAATGGGATTGTCTTCTTAATTTCTGATAGAGCATTATTAATGTACAGAAATGCAACAAATTTTTGTACATTGATTTTGTAAACTGCAACTTTACTGAATTCATTGGTTCTCCTTCTTATGATCATATCTCCTTTTGAACTTCTCTTTTGTTCGTGTGTTATTTATCTGATTTCCTTAAATTGTCTATTTGTATTGTCTTATTTTGTCAGGTAATTTTAAAATCTACATTTATTTGGGATAAGCTACATGAAATTCACTGTGTTCCTTTAGTAGTGTCATGTTTTGTATTCAAAAATGTTTTTGTTGTTACTTGATTTTTTGTGTGTTCCTTGTAGCCTTGTATGTACATCTGTGCATTTGTAGGAATAGTCCCATCTTCCAGACTTTATAGACTGGCGTAGGCGGGAAAAGACCTTTACCTACATGAGGGTGCGAGGGCACCAAATGAGTGGAGTCTGGTATCTCTGGCTCTGGTTTCAGTTTACAGCAGCATCTCTGGCTCAGGGCGTTGGGGTGAACAGTGGAATAAACTCTGGGCTGTTCCATCAGCTGAGTTTAGCATTCTTGAAGACGGCAAGTGTTTTGGCAGTGACAGCTTTACTGTCTCTACCAGCAGTGAGGGCTGCTGGTGTCCTTCATGACAATGGCTACAGGGATCTTCTTGCTCTACTTTTCTCTCAAGAAGAGAGATTGTGAACAAAAAGAATCTTCTTGGTACCAAGCTGTGCTAAGCTGAGGAATGGGTTAATGTGGGTAAAATGAATCCTCTACTTTTCTATATGGTCATCCCTGGAGTTTCTACTCCCATCAAGTTGCTGCAGCCTCTTTAACTGTACTGCAGAGCCCTCCCAGAGTTATTTTCTCTGTCGGTATTTGTTAAACCATTGACTTGGAGGGGGGACAGCAAGCACTGGGGTCTCCTAAATCCACCACCACTCTCCACTGGTTTTTGTAAAAAGTCAGGTGCTACTCTTATTGGGAATCTCTTATAAGTGATAAGTGTTTATCTCTTGCTTATTTCAAATATAGGGAAAAGTGTCCAAGGAACTATCTGGAGAATCTGATGATGAAGATGTACAAAATGAAAGACAGAGAATCCTGGGGCAGCCCCAGGGGCTACTGGATTCCACAGTGATTATTAAGGAACTCACAAAGGTAATGTCATCCACTGGCCAATATATGCTGGCTTCAGCTATCCCAAGAGCATGGCATCAGTGTCCAGGGCACACTATGGTTCATCAGAATATATGTGTATTTTTCCAGTATAATAGAATAGTTCTTTTGAAACTGTCTGAAGTCATGGTCCGTAGGGATCTGAGGTATTTGTTCATTTGATCTTCAAATAATCTTTACTGCATTGTGTTTTCTGGACTTTTTTTAGATATATTTTAAGTGTCCAGTCATTCTAGCTGTGAAAAATATCTCTGTTACAATCCAAAGGGGAGAGTGCTTTGGATTGCTTGGAATCAATGGAGCTGGAAAAACTACTACCTTCAAAATTTTGACTGGAGAAGAGACTGTTACCTCTGGGGATGTGTTCATTGAGCACTTTAGCATCACTAAAAGTCTCCCAAAGGTAAGACACTATTACAATCTAAGATATGAGCAGCTTGATGCCTTGGGAGTACAGGTAACAGGCAGGCTCTGAAGATAATAGATTGCAATCATGATAGACATTGACTGATACTGATATTGATACTGTCATCTCATTAGATTCTGGAGAGAGAAAAAAAATTTTGAGGAAAGAGTGGCAACAAGAATAGAATCTAAGACAAGATTATCTTTTGTGTTCTTTGAAACTGCTAGAGTTAAAAGGCAAGTCCTCTCAACAATACGTCTAACATATGCCAGACAAGATGCTGTAGAAGGAAAGATGGGATAGAAGATGCAGTTCACTTATAAATACAGTTCCCTTGTAACTGTGGTCTTCATGCACCTTAGAGCTCTGGAACAGGATGGTCTTTCAGAATGGTCCCAAATCAAAGTAACGTGGCTTTCTTTTCTATCCCCGAATCAGCCAGCCATTGGGTGCACATGCTACCTGGGAGAGAGCGCATCACCTTGGGGAAAGCTAAGTGGGAAGAAAAATTTAAGATGAAGAAACTAGTCAGTGGTGTCAGATTCCAGGAAATCTCCAGAAATGTAAGACTGAATAGAGTGTATCGAATTTAGCTACCAGAACTTCACGGATGCGGTTAGCAAGAACTACTATATTATGGTCAGTTGAGTGGTAATAATGGGAGCCTAAATGGTGTGTTTCTTTGCTCTTTAGTTCATGGCACATTGTCATTATGACATCAGGGAGAAGGGGTTGTGGGATCCTGCATGCTCTAGGATAAACAGTATTCTAGTAACAGAGGTGAAGCTAAGAATTTGGGATATACTTTGAAGAAAGTTAGCTTTGAAGCTAAGGGAAACATTAGAATTCACCCAAAGTTGTGAGAATGAGACAGGAGATATTTTATACATCAAACAACTTGACCTCATTTATACTAGAAGGGAAAAAATTGAAATAGAGAAAGAAGTGATATATGATGAAAGGAGGTGAATGGGTTCTTCCAGATGGTTCTTGGGGTTTTCTTTGGGTAAATACACAGTAGTGAAATTTCCAGATTGTATGATATTTTTATTTTTAATTTTTTGAGGAACCACCATACCGCCTGCTGGGAATTTTGGAATATCTGACCCCAAGAACCATGTCTAATGACATGCAGAGAATAATCTTAATCTTTTGATACCAGTTGAGACCTGATTTGTGACCCAGTATGTGTTCTGTTCTGGAGAAAGTTCCGTGTGCACTTGAGAAGAATGAGTAGTCTGTTGTATCAGGATGGAATGTTCTGTATATATCTACAAAGTCCATCTGGTCCAATGTATCATTCAAAGTTCTTGTTTCTTTGTTGAGCTTCTGCTTAGATGATCTGTCTATTGCTTCAACACTAAGTAGAGTGTTGAAGTCTCCTATTATTAATGTACTATTATCAGTAGGATTCTTTGTTTTGGTTAAGAGTTGGCTTATGTAATTGTCTGGGCCCATGTTTGGGGGCATGGATATTTACAATTGTTAGATTTTCTTGTTGGATAGACACTTTAAGTATGATATAGTGTTTCTCTACATCTCCTACTGCAGTCTTTGGTTTAAAATCTAATTTGTCTGAGAGGAGAATTGCAACCCCAGCTTTCTGTTGAGGTCTGTTAGCATGATAAATGGTTTTCCATCCCCTTGCTTTCAAACCAGAGGTGTCTTTAGGTGAGAATGAGTCTTGTAGACAGCATATGAATGGGTCCTGCTTTCTTATCCAACTTGAAACCCTGTGCTGTTTGATGGGAGCATTCAGCCTGCTCATGTTGAGAGTAACTATTGAAAGCTATGAATGAAAGGGGAGAGATCACAACCAATAGCAAGGAAATAAAGGCAATTATTAGAACTTATTACCAGCAGCTAGATGGCAACAAACTAGGCAACCTGGAAGAAATGGGTGCATTTCTGGACACTTATAAACTACCAAGACTGAAACAGGAAAAAAAACAATATGAACAGACCATAGCCAGCAAGGAAATTGAAACAGATCAAAAACCTCCCAAAAAACAAGAGTCCAGAGCCAGATGGCTTCCCAGGGGAATCCTACCAAACATTTAAAGAAGAAATCATACCTATTCTACTGAAGCTGTTTCAAAAAACTGAAATGGAAGGAAAATGTCCAAACTTATTCTATGAAACCAGCATTACCCTGATCCCAAAACTAGACAAAGACCCCATCCAAAAAGGAGAATTACAGACCAATATCCCTGATGAACATGGATGCCAAAATACTCAACAAGATCCTAGCCAATAGGATCCATTAGTACATTAAAAGAATTATTCACCACTACCAGATGGGATTTATTCCTGGTATGCAACATTCACAAATCAATCAATGTGATAGATCATATTAACAAAAGAAGAGACAAGAACCATATGAGCCTCTCAATTGATGCAGAAAAAGCATTTTGACAAAATACAGTATCCTTTCCTGATTAAAACTCTTCAAAATATAGGGATAGAGGGAACATACCTCAATATCATAAAATCCATCTATGTAAAGCCCACAGCTAATATCATTCTCAATGGGGAAAAGCTGAGAGTTTCTTCCTTAAGGCAAGGAACATGACAGGGATGCCCACTCTCACCACTTTTGTTTAACATAGTGCTAGGAGTCCTAGCCTCAGCAATCAGGAAATAAAAAGCATTCACAGTGGCAAAAAAAAGTCAAACCCTCTCCCTTCACAGATTATGTGGAAAACCCAAAAGACTCCACCCCCAAATTAAGAGAACTCATCCAACAATTCTGCAAACGTGGCAGGATAAAAAAAATCAATATATAGAAATCAGCTGCATTTCTATACACTAACAGTGTGACTGAAGAAACAGAAATGAAGGAATCAATTCCATTTATAATAGCACCAAAAACCATAAGATACCTAGAAATAAACCTAACTAAAGAGGTAAAGGATCTATACTCTAGAAATGATAGAACACTTAGAAATTGAGGAAAACACAAAGAGATGGAAAAACATTCCATGCTCATGGATTGGAAGGATAAACATTGTAAAAATGTCTATGCTGCCCAGAACAATCTACACATTCAATGCAATCCTTATAAAAACATCATTGACATTTTTCATAGAGCTGGAACAAACAATCCTAAAATTTGTATGGAACCAGAAAAGATAAGGAATCACTAGGGGAATGTTGAAAAAAAAAAAAAGCCAAAGCTGGGAGCATCACAATCCCTGACTTCAAACTATATTACAAAGCTATGATCATCAAGACAGTATGGTACTGGTCCAAAAACAGGCACATAGATCAATGGAACAGAATAGAGAACCCAAAAATGGACTCTCCACTCTATGGTCAACTAATCTTAGACAAAGCAGGGAAGGATATCCAGTGGAAAAAAGACAGTCTCTTTGGGGCATGGGGGCGGGGCTCAGTCATTAAGCGGCTACCTTCCGCTCAGGTCATGATCCCAGGGTCCTGGGATCGAGCCCCACATCGGGCTCCCTGGTCAGCAGGAGTCCTGCTTCTCCTGCTATCATTCCCTCTGCTTGTGTTCCCTTTCTCGCTGTGTTTCTCTCTGTCAAATAAATAAAATCTTTAAAAAAGGAAAACAGTATGGAGGTTCCTCGGGATGTTAAAAATAGAGCTACCCTGTGACCCAGCAATTGCACCACTGGATATTTACCCCAAAGATGCAGATGTAGTGAAAAGAAGGGGTACATGCACCCCAATGTTCATAGCAACAATGTCACAATAGCCAAACTGTGAAAGGAGTCAAGACGTCCTTCAACAGATGAATGGATAAAAATGTGGTCCATATATACAAGGAAATATTACTCAGCCCTCCGAAAAGATGGATACCCACCATTTGCATTGATATGGATGGAACTGGAGGGGATTATGCTAAGTGAAATAAGTCAAGCAGAGAAAGACAATTATCATATGGTTTCACTCATATATGGAACGTAAGAAATAGTGCAAAGGACCACAGGGGAAGGGAGGGAAAAGTGGGAAGAAATCAGAGAGAGAGATGAACCATGAGAGACTATGGACAACAGGAAACAAACTGAGGGTTACATATAGGAGGAGGTGGGGGGAGAGAGTAATAGGGTAATGGGTATTAAGGAGGGCACGTGTGGTGATGAGCACTGGATGTTATATGCAACTAACGAATCATTGAACACTACATCAAAAACAAACAATATATGTTGGCTAATTGAACATAAAAAAATTTTAAAAACATTAAAAAAATCAAAAAGAAAACAAATGAAAAATGAACCAACAAAAACAGAAACACACTCTAGATACAGAGAACAAACTGAGGGTTTCCAAGAAAGGAGGGGATAAGGGGATAGACAAAATAGGTGAAGGGAATTAAGAGGTACAAACTTCCAGTTATAAAATAAATAAGTCATGGGGATAATAAACACAGCATAAGGGATATAGTCAACAATATTATAATAACATTGTTTAGTGACAAATGGTATCTATACTTATCATGATGAGCATTGCATAATGTATAAAATTGAATCACTATGACTAATATAACTTTGTATGCCAACTATACTTCCATAATAAAATTTAAAGAAAATCAGTAAATATGGGATACTGAAGTCTCCAACTCATATTTTCAGCTGTTTATTTTTCCCTTCAAATCTATTATTCTTTTCTTTATATAATCTGGAGCTCTGATGTTTGGTGCAGATATAGATATAACTGCTATATCTTCGTGGTAAATTGATCCTTTCATCAATATATAATACTGTATTTATCCTGGTCATAGTTAGTGACTTTGTCTATTTTGTCTAATAGTAGTATAGACATCTATCTCTTTTTGCATGGACACCATTTGCATGGAATTTTTTCACGTCCTTTAACTCTCAACCTATTTGTATCCTTAAACATAAGCAAGTCTGACTAGATAGTGGATATTTGGATCACATTTGTTTTTTTACTTAATTTTTTAATTCATTTTGCCAATCTATGCCTTTTGATTGGGGGAATTAAATCCATTTACATTTAAAGTAATTACTGATAGAGGGGCATCTGGGTGACTCAGTTGGTTAAATGTCTGCCTTTTGCTCAGGTCATGATCCTGGGTCCTGGGATCAAACCCTGCTTGGGCTCCCCACTCACCAGGATGTCTGCCTCTCCCTCTCCTTCTGCTCATCCTCACTGCTGTGCTCTCTCTCTCTCAAATATACATAGCATCTTTTTAAAAATAAAGTAGTCACTAATAGAGAAGAACTTACTTTTGCCATTTCTTTTATTTTTTTATTTTTTTAATTAACATATAATGTATTATTTGCCCTTGGGTACATGTCTGTGAATCATCAGGCTTACACATTTCACAGCACTTACCATAGCACATACCCTCCCCAATGTCCATAACCCAGCCACCCTATCCCTACCCTCCCTACCCCCCAGCCACCCTCAGTTTGTTTCGTGAGTTTAGGAGTCTCTTATGGTTTGTCTCCTTCCTGATCCCATCTTGTTTCATTTCTTGTTTTATGTATCTTTTATTTATGTTTTTTATCCCTAATTTCCTCCATTACTGCCTTATACTGTGTTTAGCTATTTTTTTTTGTAGTTGCATGTTTTGATACACTTATTTCCTTTTGTGTATATTATACAGATATTTTCTTTGTGATTACCATTGAGATTTCATCTAACATCCTAAAGTTGTAACTATCTTTTTTGAATTGATATCAACTGAAATTCAATCACACACAAACTTACTTCTCTACACCTCTGTTCCCATGGCCACACTTCGTCATTGTTGTCACAAAATACATCTTTATACTTTGTGTACCATTAAATAATATTTTATGCATTTGCCTTTTAAATACTGTATTAAATAAATAGTTGAATCCTAAATCAAAATTATAATAATTTTGGTTTTAAATGTGCCAATGTAGTTAGCTTTACCAGATATCTTCATCTCTTCATATGGCTTTAATTTACTGTCTAGCGTCCTTTAATTTCAGTGTAAAGGATTGTTTTTAGCATTTATTGTAGGGTAGATCTGATGGTAATAAACTCCCTCATCTTTTATTTATTAGGGAATTTCTTATTTTCTCCCTATTTTTGAAGGACAGTTTTGTTGGTATAGAATTCTTGGCTGATGTTTTTTTCTCACTTTAAATATATCATATCACTCACTACTTTCTAGCCTCAAAAGTTTCTACTGAGGGGCTCTTGGGTGGCTCAGTCAATTAAGCATCTAACTCTTTTTTTTTTTTTAAAGATTTTATTTATTTATTTGACACAGAGAGAGAGAGATCACAAGTAGGCAGAGAGGCAAGCAGAGAGAGGGGGGGAAGCAGGCTCCCTGCTGAGCAGAGAGCCCGATGTGGGGCTCGATCCCAGGACCCTGAGATCATGACCTGAGCCGAAGGCGGAGGCTTTAACCCACTGAGCCACCCAGGCACCCCAAAAGCATCTAACTCATGATTTTGGCTAAGATCATGATCTCAGGTCCTTGGATAGAGCCCTAGATTGGGGTCCAAGCTCATTGGGGAGCCTGCCTGAAACCTTTTTTTTAAAAATTAAATTATAGATGAATTGAGAAATTAGCTTATCTTTGTGTAAAAAGCCTGGAATTTTAAGTGGGATTCCAGAAGATTGACATACTTATAGTGAATATAATACATCTTTCCATGTGTTGGATCTCATTAAATGTCTCAGGATAATGGCTTTAAACCTGTATAAGTATTTTACACTAAAGAGAGAATTCAGCTTGTTTGGATATAAGATCAAGAAACAATAATACTGTGTGTAATTTATTTCTATACATTATGTTTTAATATTAATTTAAATTATTTTATATTTTATTATTGGCTGATTGTCTATTGAGTGCAATTGATTTTTTAAAATATTTATTTGTTTATTTGTTTATTTGTTTATTATGTTATGTTAGTCACCATGCAGTACATCATTAGTTTTTGATGTAGTGTTCCAAGATTCATTGTTTACGTATAACACCCAGTGCTCCATGCAATAGGTGCCCTCCTTAATACCCATCACCTGACCACCAGTGAGCAAGGGAAGGGGCAGAGAGAAAGAGGGAAAGAAGCAGACTCCCCATTGAGCACAGAGCCCAATGTGGGGCTGGATCTCAGGACCCTGAGGTCATGACCTGAGCTGAAATCAAGAACCTGATGCTTAACCAACTGAGCCACTCAGGCCCCCTGAGTGCAACTGATTTTTAAATTTTGAGCTTGTATTCAATAAAATTACTAAATTCTCTTAATTCTAATATTTATTTATAAATTATATTGTAATGTTTACTTTTAAATCATGACCGCTGCAGATAAGAAGGGTTTATTTTCCTTTCCAATCTTAGGCTTTTTTTTTGTAGCCATGGCTAGAACCTCTCCTCAGCACAGAATAGAAATAGCAATTGCAGATTCTCAGTCTGAAACTCACAAGCAAACTTTCTTATTCATGTTTTGTTTTTTATCTGTAAATGCCTCTTATTTACCCTCACTGGCAAAAGATATTTTCACTGTGTATGGAATTTGAAGTTTGCCATTGTTTTTCTTTAGCAAATTGACCTGTTGTTTCACCATCATCTAGTTTCCATCACTACTTTTGAGAAATTAGCTCAGTCTGATATTCCTTTATAGATAATCTTTCTTTTCTCTGTAGCTGCCTTTTTATATTTTCTCTTTGTTTTACATAAGCCTCAATATGAAATATTTAGATATGAATCTTTTAAAATTTTCTCCTGCTTGGAATGTGTTGACATTCTTCAATTTATCAATTGGTATCTTTAATTGGCTCTGTGTCATTTTCACTTAACAGTTCTTTCAAATATTTCTCCTGTTCCTTTCTCTCCTTCTGCAACTTCAACTATCCACATGTTTCCAGTCTATCTCTCACTTTCACACTTCCCCATTTTTAATTTTTGTGCTGCATCCTAGGTGCTTTCTTATTACCTAATCTCCAGGCTAATTTAATTTCTTCCATTGTCATTAAATTGCTGTCAAAGGCATTTACGAAGTTTGTAACCTACTTTATTTACTTATTTATTTATTTTACTTTTTATTTTTAGTTTTTAGATGTTATGTATGGTTCATTCTCAAAATATCCAAGTGACTTTATACTTTTCTTTTTCATAAAGATTTTTAAAATTTTATTAAGTTATTAAGTTTTTTATTTTAATTCCAGTACGGTTAGCATACAGTATAATATTAATTTCAGGTGGATGGTATAGTGATTCACAATTCCATACATTATTCAGTGCTCATTATGATAAGTGTACTTTTCACCACCATCACCTATTTCACCCATCCCCGACCCACCTCCCCTATGATAACCATAGATTTGTCCTCTGTAGTTAAGAGCCTATTTCTTGGGTTGTCTCTCCCTCTTTTCCCTTTTGTTTGTTTGCTTGTTCTTAAGTTCTGCATATGGAATGAAATCATATGGATGGGGCACCTGGGTGGCTCAGTCATTAAGCGTCTGCCTTCGGCTCAGGTCATGATCCCAGGGTCCTGGGATCGAGCCCCGCAT
>CM053621.1:13278688-13293192 GCA_028646535.1 Procyon lotor
TGGTTTAATATGGTCCCAATATTTTATTTTTGCTTTTATTTCCCCTGTCTCAGGAAACACATCTAGAAAAACGTTTCTATGGCCAAAGCAAGAGAAATTACTACCTGTGTTCTCTTCGAGAATTTTTGTGGTTTCAGGTCTCACATTTAGGTATTTAATCCATTTTGAGTTTATTTTTGTGTGTGGTAAAAGAAAGTAGTCCAATTTCATTCTTTTTCAGGTAGCTCTCCAGTTTTCCCAACATTATTTGTTGAAGAGACTGGAGACTGTTTTTGTCCCATTGCATATTTTTGTCTCTTTTGTCAAAGATTAATTGACCATATAATCATGAGTTTGTTTCTGGGCTTTCTATCGTGTTCCATTTATCTATGTCTCTCTCTCTTTTTTTTTTTTTTTTGCCTGTACCATATTGTTTTGATTAATACAGCCTTGTAGTACAACTTGAAATCTAGAATTGTGATACCTCCAGCCTCATTTTTTTCTTGAATATATTTTTAAGTTTTAAAAATTTATTTAAACATAATAAACACGATTATTTGTACATCTTATCTGATAATTCCAATATCTGGAGTCATTTCAAGTATGTTTCTCATGAGTATTGTTTCTACTGATGGCATTCATGGTATCTTTTTCTTTGTTCATTGAGTTATGGTTGTATGCAGCTCATTTACTTTGAAAAATTATATGGGAGAATAATTTTAAACCTAGAATAGAAGAAAGGGTTTGTTTAATGACAACAGCAATTGCACTACTAGGTACTTACCTCAAAGATAGAGATGTAGTGAAAAAAAGGGGCACATGCACCCTACGGACATTCATAGCAGCAATGTCCACAATAGCCAAACTGAAAAGAGCAGAGATGCCCTCCAACCGATGAATGAATAAAGATGTGATCCATATATACAATGGGATATTAGCCATCAGAAAGGCTGAATACTCAAATTTTGCTTCAACATGGATAGCACTGGAGGAGATTATGCTAAGTGAAATAAGTCAAGCAGAGAAAGTCAATTATCATATGGTTTCACCTATTTGTGGAACATAAGGAATAGCATGGAGGACATTAGGAGAGAGAAGGGAAAATGAAAAGGGGGAAATCAGACAGGGAGACAAACCATGAGAGACTATGGACTCTGGGGCACAAACAGGGTTTTAGAGATGAAGGGGGTGAGGGGATAGATTATCCCAGTGATGGGTATTAAGGAGGGGATGTATTGCATGCAGCACTGGGTGTTTTACACAAACAATGAATCATGGAACACTACATCAAAAACTAATGCTGTACTATATGGTGACTAACATAATTTTTTAAAAAAGGGTTTTTTTTTTACTTCTGCCAAGAGATTAGGGGTGTAAACAATCTGGGATTAATATAAATTAGTAGAATCTCAGAAGAAAAGTATGAATTTTAAGTATTTAGAATAATTTTAACTATTTTTAATTTTAATTGATTTTAATAAAATGATGTTATTATGTTTATCTTTTGTCTATGTGCATCTGAATGCAAATCCATAAAAGGGTTGGTTATTGGCAAAACAAGTCAATGCATTCTCCTGTTTGTGGGAGTGGGGAAAGTCTTTGCTTCTGGTTCAGCCTTACTGTGAAACAAGATCTACACAGGGCTGTGCAGGTTGTGCAGTGCACAAGACTTCCATGATGGCCATGTCCTTTAGAGTTTCTTATTAATGAGGGGAGAATCTTGTATTCTAATACCCCTCCAAATTCAGTGGGCTCTGGGATTTTGTTTTAACTTTTTCATTGTTAAGATCTTTAAAAATCAATTGAGGAAACTGTTATTCCAACTTAATACAATAGATCCAACAGCCACCATTGTATAGCCTTAAAAAAGAAATTCTTGGTAGGACTCTTAGAGACATGGCCTGGAGAATTGTGGTCTTCTACCTCATCCAAGGGTGCCCAGTGGGATAGATAACTTGGGTCCTTATTAAGGCAATTCTTATAATCAGGTGAAGTCAAGAGTTGGCTATTGTCCTCAGTATGATGCATTGCTGGAATATATGACTGGTCGGGAAATAATGATCATGTGTGCCAGATTATGGGGAGTCTCTGAGCCCCAGATTCAGCTCTATGTGAATAGATGGTTGAGTTCAATGCAACTGGAAGCCCATGCTGACAAGCTTATCAGAACCTACAGGTGAGTCATTTCATTATGATGATCTTTTTGTTGCTGCCATTAATGTTGACATGCTTCCCTACATTTCTGATGTTTGAAATAAATGAGCACAGCTCCACCTAGGTCCCTCTGTCACACAATTATCTAATGGTAAAACTATCTCACAAGTTGCTAGGTTTCAGATAATAGTAATAAGACATATCAATACAGTTCCATGTATTTCCTTTGCAGAGATGAAACTAAAAATCCTTGTTCTATTTGAACTGTAGCATAAAGAAAGTAGGAATATAGGCCCTTTGAATTATGGTAGATTTTTATACTTGGGAAATTATGGTACCATAAACACAGGTGAATAAATGCCACTGACAGTGTACCTAAAATCAGTTACAGAAAAGTCACTCATCTACATTTCAAATGAAAATTAGTTGATATATACACTTGTACTGGGCTTGCTAACTTATTGAAGTATAGCTAATCAGTATTGTGGAATTCCATATTACATGTTTGTTGATATGTTTATGCTCTTTCCTATAAGTAACTAATTTATATAAGCTCTCTTTCCCTTCTCCTTTTATGACCATAAAGTGGAGGAACCAAACGTAGGCTGAGTACTGTTATTGCCCTAATGGGAAAGACCTCAGTCATTTTTCTGGACGAGCCATCAACGGGCATGGACCCTCTAGCCCGACGCCTGCTCTGGAATACTGTGACATGGACGCGTGAAAGTGGCAAAGCCATCATGCTAACTTCCCACAGGTGAGACTCATTTTGGAGGCTTGAATGAGGGTTGACAAGTATTGTAGTGGCTATAAGTGAGAATTATTTGATGCTAGGAATATTGACAATAAATTTGCTTAGGTGTGTGATTTCCTCCTTAATATTGATGAATGGAATGGCCAAAAATCCTCATTGAGTTAAATAATTAAGAATGGGGAAAGAGCAGGAAGTTCAGGAGATGTATTTGGGGATATGTACCCTACTACTAATTATTTGAAAATTTTTCACTTTTCAACTATGATCTTTATGATTAGCAAATTTCATTTCACTCTGAAAACAGAGTCATAAAATCCTGGCTCTGTTTGAACTACAGAATGTCCTCCAAAACAGAATTTTTTATGCTATGTTTTTCTAGAATGGAGGAATGTGATGCCTTCTGTACCAGGCTGGCCATAATGGTGCAGGGAAAGATTCTGTGCCTGGGTAGCCCTCAGCACTTCAAAAACAAGTTTGGCAACATTTACATCCTGAAGGTCAAGGTCGAGATTGATGCACAGAAGGGTAAACTGGATGGTTTAAAGTATTTCATCACACTGACATTCCCAGGTAAATTAGGTTGAACTAACTTTTATATAGATGTGTTAAAGCATGGGTTTTCCTGTTTCACCGTCCATATGTTTTATGTCTTTGATAACTGTTTCCTATGGGTTATTGATATTTATTGATCTTCCATACTGAATTCCTTTTGGGAATCCTTCTTCCAATAGTTTCTTAGCATAATAAGCCATATGTTTTCCACATATATAAAAGTTCTCAGCTCTTGTAACATTTTAATAAGGCAGCTTTGGGTTCAAACTGTCAATATAAATTATATCACTAAAATCATATTTTTTAGTACAGTTCTCAATTATTTTCACATATTATCCATGCAAAGTTTAAAGGCTTTTATCCTCCAACAAGCATGTATCCCCAGTCTTTTGATGTCTCAGCCAGGATGTGGTCTAGAAATGCAAACAAGAACCATTAAGCTTTTCTCTTCTCTCAAAACTAGTTCTGCTTCTGCTGCTAAATTCAACAAGCACTTCTCTGTCTCCATGGTATAATACCAGAGATAGCAACTGGTTTTTTCTGTCCTTTACCCCTTTTCCAAACATAAAGCAGAAGCATGGCAAAGATTTCAATAATGCTTGTTTTTCATCTTACTTTCCACTTTGTTAGGCTGAGCAAAATATCACAGAAGTTCCCATTGTGTGTCAGGCTGAGGAGTTTTAAGTTTATCTTCTAAGCAATGGAAAATAGTATGATTGCACCGTAGGAAGAGAGATCACACAATAGATAAGAAATGAATGGAAGGGAGATGTGAAGGACAGATGTATGGGAAAATAATTACACCAGTGCTGGTCATAGTGATTTTGATGTGCCTATGACACCTGCAGATGGATGTGTCCATTAAGGAGTTCAATACTCCCTTAATGCATTCATTCAGCACATATTTTTGAGTACTTATTCTATCAGACTCCTATTTCATGTGGTGTCTAAATTACCACAAAAAGAATCTGTGACCAAAAAAACCTCACTTATTGTGTGCTATCCTAGCTCTGCTTAAAGGAGGGACACTAAACTCTGACCCAAGACCTTGAGGATGTGGACAAAAGAGGTTTAATGAGAATGTGGGTTTTTTTTTTTTTTTTAAGATTTTATTTATTTGTCAGAGACAGAGAGAGCACAAGCAGGCAGAGGCAGAGGGAGAAGCAGGCTCCCTGCCGAGCAAGAAGCCAGATGCGGAACTCAATCTCAGGATGCTGGGATCATGACCTGGGCCAAATGCAACCGCCCAACCAACTGAGCCACCCAGGCATCTGGAGAATGTGGGTTTGAGACACATTCTCAACTGTAAGGTGATTGTTGCCCTGTTCTTCCTTACATCATTCTGGAGCAAATACCTATTCAAAAATGACAGAATCAAAAAGGAACTGGCATGGAACCTACATCTAAATGTTGATTTTTAAAAAGAAGAAATAAATATTGCAAGCAAAAGTCATCTAGAATGTATACTTTAAAGAGGATTTGCCACAATAATCACATATTTGGGGTAAAATATTCTGCATAATCCCAAGGAAATTTAAATGACCTGAGTTTTTTTTAAATGCAAAGATGATTCTATTTCTACAACATGAAAGATTATATAGTCTGAAAAGTGCTATTGGTAAAACGAAACTAGAAATTGATCAAAATTAAAACAAATACATCTTTAATACAATAATTGGCTTACAAAAAAAAAGAGAGAGAATAAATTTTAACCTGAAAACAAGAAGGAAGAAAAAAAGAAACAAAAGAAAAGAAACAGTGAGCAGTTAGAAAATGCTAATTGTGGAAACAAATGCCACTGTAGCACTGGGATCAGTGATGAAGCCCTAGATCCTCTTCAGGGTTGAGAAGCTCATGCTGAGACTGTCATGTAAAGGGGGACCCTCAAATGGGCGGTCAGGGGCATCCTATGATTCCAAGCAGGAGCAAGCAGAGATCCTTGAAATTTAAGCTTTGAGTGTGGAGAGACACAGAGGAGGCAGATATGAGAAAGTGCCAGAGGAAGATCTACACTGGGAGGCTATATTACTTGATACATCCCAGAAGCCTCTCAGAAGGAACCAGACTGGAGAGGACTCTAAAGCTAAGAAAGATATTCTGTCCCACCTCACCTTCTAGATAGGAAATTCCTTCTAAAGCTTTAAGAAAATTAATCTCAGCACCATTTATTGAAGAGACTGTCTTTTTTCCACTGGATATTTTTTCCTGCTTGTCAAAGATTATTTGACCGTAGAGTTGCGGGTCCATATCTGGGCTCTCTACTCGGTTCCACTGGTCTATGTGTCTGTTTTTGTGCCAGTACCACACTGTCTTGGTGATCACAGCTTTGTAGTAAAGCTTGTGGAGCACAAGGAAAAACATGGATGACATTCTGAGAAGGAAAGGAAGGGTGAATGGGGAGAAATCGGAGGGGGAGATGAACCATGAGAGACTGTGGACTCTGAGCAACAAACTGA
The DNA here is from genome assembly GCA_028646535.1 of Procyon lotor. Lineage (NCBI taxonomy): Eukaryota > Metazoa > Chordata > Mammalia > Carnivora > Procyonidae > Procyon > Procyon lotor. Next base: position 13,284,584 of record CM053621.1, read on the forward strand.
GGGTTTTGGAGGGGAGGGGTTGGGGAGTTGGGTGAGCCTAGTGGTGGGTGTTGAGGAGGGCACGTGTTGCATGGAGCACTGGGTGTGGTGCATGAACAATGAATCTTGTAACACTGAAAAAATAAAAGTATTTAGGAAAAAAAAGAAAATTAATCTCATTTAAAGATAAATGACTGAAAAAATTATAATTGAATCCCACCGAAAAATATCATAAGTAAAAGAGAATAAAAGAAAATACCTACAGACATTGAAAGAACAGCAAAGCTATAAAGCCACAAAGCAGATGAAACTATTATCTAATATTTCAACATGAGCCTAAAGAATCAAGAAGGGGATGAATGGTATGTAAGAAAATCCTAAATTCCAATTGAAAAGATAAAGAGATTAAATGGCTAGCCAACAGGGTGATATGCAGACATTGGAGGGGGTGTTTTAAGTTAGACATTTCAGAAATACTTAACTATCAAGAGCAAATACACCACACAGAAAGCACAAGGGAAATGGAGATTGGAAAGGAGAAAAACAGAAAACCATTGAATGGAAACACAGGTGAGCTTTCAAAATAAAGTAAGCAAGAGCCAAGGCAAGGACAGTCCAACACAACTATGAAATTAGTCCAAAAGGAGAAAAGCAATGCCATAGATTAGAACAAATACTAAAAACTATTATTCAAGAAAATTTCCTAAGATGAGACAAACCTGTTTACTGAAAGAACAACCTGAAAAATTGACCCAATATCAGCAACACCAAGGAATATTCCAATATAACTATTGTATTTTAATAAAAAAGTGGAATGACCTTTGGATCCCAGATTAAAAAAAAACAAGGGGAAGAAGGAAAACTTATAAGGGAAAAAAGTTAGATTGATTTTGGGCTTTGTGACAAAACATTTTATGCCGAGAAAAATGTAAGCCATAGTTTTCATATATAGCCAAAATGATGTTCAAGAATAAAATTAAAAGGGGGCACCTGGGTGGCTCAGTGGTTTAAAGCCTCTGCCTTCCGCTCAGGTCATGGTCTCAGGGTCCTGGGATCGAGCCCTGCATCGGGCTCTCTGCTCAGCAGGGAGCCTGCTTCCCCCCTCTCTCTCTGCCTGCCTCTGCCTACGTGTGATCTCTCTCTCTGTCAAATAAATAAATAAAATCTTTAAAAAAAAGAATAAAATTCAAAAAGAGTTATAAACAGGTATTCAGAGGATATTACTCCTGCTGGCTCTGCCTGAAGACTATACAGACAAAAACTTCACATCGACTGAGGATGACTGGAAAGGTTTCTGCATAGGAACTATTGGTGAGCCCTGAATGTTTATACCAGTATCTTAAAAAGAAGGGACAATTTGTAGGTATTAGGAAAAGATGTTAAAATGAAGTTAACCATTAGTACAAAAACATATACTTTACTCTATCACAAATATAACAGTAAGAAAAAGAATCAGCCACAAAGTGAAACATATACACACACAGTCATATTTTGTATATTTACATTTGTATTTATATTTATGCATTTATCTGGTATATATGCATATATAACTTTAAAAATTATATAGGAGGACTATCATTAAACATATTGTTCCTTTCAATGTATGTAAATAGACTTAACTCTTGCATAAAATGAAAAAAAATGTCAGCTCAGCTCATAAGCAAAATTCAGTTCTCTAATAAGTAAGGACCACTGGGGCACCTGGGTAGCTCAGTCATTAAGCACCTGCGTACGGCTTACGTCATGATCCCAGGGTCCCGGGATTGAGCCCCACATGGGGCTCCCTGCTCAGTAGGAAGCCTGCTTCTCCCCCTCCCATTCCCTCTGCTTGTGTTCCCTCTCTCGCTTTCTCTCTGTCAAATAAATAAAATCTTAAAAAAAAAAGTAAGCACTACTAAAAAACATAAATCAGAGAGGTTAAAAATTTTAAAGATGGGTTTCATAATTCTCTTGCTATCCCATACTTGATCTTTAGCAATTTATTAATTTTTTATTTCAGCTTATGTTATCTGGTTGTGTCTGCCTTGGACAAGCAAATTCTATGGTCCTAATCTTCTCCGTAGGTGCCTGTCTCTACCCAGATACGGGTTAGTTATTTGCCCCAAGTTTGCCCTGTCAGGAAGTTGATGGGTTGAAGAAATGCATTAATGTGCAATTTGTCCAGCTTTCTTAAAGTAACAGTGGGGGTGACAGTCTTTCCAACTCACTATATCTCACAGGTGAAACGGGACCAATTTTTTAAAAAGCAATTACCTACAGCTGTATTTTAGACACTTGCATCCACCTGTAAAAGGAGATAAGTAAAATAATATTTAAGTCAGTAACATTCACAAATGTCAGACAACTTCTATTTCTGTCAGTAGCCTAACGGAAAATAAATTGCAGAATATTCATATGCCAGATTACTATTTAGAGAGAGAGAGAGAAGAAAATGAATTCTAGCTATATGCAACCACATGAATGAATCTTACAAACATTGAATGAAAGAAGAAGAAAGAAAAGAAAATATACCAGATTATTCCATTCACATAAAAGTCAAAGGGAGGAAAACTCTACCTCAATTTTTAGAGGTATATGCAGGGTAAAAACACCTTTGAAAAGGAAATGTCCACAATAACAATAAAGGTATTGGTAATTTTTTATGGGGAATAGAGGCTGAGAAGTGGGATATGGGAGTGTCTGGGTTACTATTACTTGGCCTAAATGGGGTGATTTCATCAGGGTTTGCTTTGAATAATTCATTAAACTCCATGTTTCAAATTTTTCACACACAAAAAAAGAGCTTTATGGGATCATGGAGGTAATACACGTATTAAAATTCACATTAAGAAAATCCACTCACCCTTATAAACATGTATTTTTTACTTTAAAACATTTGACCCCAGCTAATCCAATTTGCAACAACCTACAGATGGGCACTAATAAGTGTAAATACATTTGTTTGTTCCAATTAGAAGTAGACACCACCTTCTTCCCTTTTGTTCCACCAGTGGGTTCTTATTCACCAGTAAACAAAACCAGAACACACAGCCTGACTTTGGTGACTTACATGTATGATTTCCTCTTTTCACAGGGCATGTAATAATGAAAAAGCAAGGAGGCCTTGTCCTGCTCTCCTCCCCACCAAGCACACCACACATGCATACGTAGGCACACAACCAGAATGGAAATCCAGCCAGCTCATTTCTCAGCACTATGCTCAGGAATAAAGTCTTGTTGTAATATTAGAATTTTAGAAGGCTCAGAGTTTTTATATGGAGTATCAGAGCTGACCGTTTTATTGTTCCTGAAAGCCTGCACTCAATAGATGCTATGAACTCCACATAAGACTATTTCATCAGGTATAAATGCAAAAGGAATTAACCATGTCATATATATCAAAGCAGGTTATTTTACCATCTTCCTTTTTGTATTAACAATGTCTATTCACCCCTCTATTGTGACTAATTAAGTTGATGTAGCAATATTTTGGAAATATAAAATATCTGCAAGATTATTCATCTATCCTGTCTTTCAAATATTCTTAGGTAGTGTATTAAAGCAGGAGAATCAAGGAATCCTTACCTACTACATTCCCAGCAAGGACAACAGCTGGGGAAAGGTAATATAGAAACCATGACCTTCTAACATTACCTACTAAGAAAGCATTGATCATGGGGGCAGTATTTGATATCCAGGTCTATGTAATGGGAGCCTGACATTGTATGAGGAGCAGAAAAGTAACCTAAAGTATGTTATTTTTGAAAAGTCCCTAGAGTTTAGTTGATTTGTTCCTTAAATCCCATTATTAGCCTATGTCCATCCAGAGAATGGGAACAGAGAACTGCTTCCTTGCAGATTCTCAATTATGTTTTCTATCATTTTCTCATCTCCCCTTTTTGTCCTCCAACATTAACTTGAAAGGACTTGGAGGAAGTGCAGGAGAGGCTTATCTGGGTTGGGCACTGGAAGGGACGACTATCGGTAACTACACTTTTTTATTGTTGTTGTTGCTAAAGGTGTTTGGTATTTTGGAGGATGCTAAAGAGCAATTCAATTTAGAAGACTATTCCATCAGTCAGATAACGCTGGAACAAATCTTTCTGGCCTTTGCTAGCCCAAAGAACACAGAAGGTGATTATAAAGAAAAGGTACCATGAGATTCATTCCCAACCAGTGACCCTTACGTCTTTCTCAGACTACTCTGTCTACACATGGACACATAGAGGGGCATTACTATGTGTGTGCATATCTTGGTATGAATATATTTACATAATAAAGAGCCCCCCAAAGAAGAACATATGTCACTCTTTTGTAGATTTACATGAGTGACCTGTGTATACAGCATGTGCAAATCTAAAGACATTTGTCGAAATTCCTGTTTATTTTCCTAGAAATATGAAAGAGCACCATTAATGAGGGTAGGAAAAGGACCTATTCCTGAGCATTCTGAATGTTTAAACAGAAACATCCAGAAATGGCAGTGTTGTCAGATGGACAGCTTGAAGAGCAAAAGGATTATGTGTCAGAACTTGAGTTATGGCTAAGAGGAGCATTAAGCCTGTACCAAATCATCTTCCCCATGAGTACACACATACATAATTTTATACCAAAAAGGATCTAATTGAAATCAATATCAAAGTTTAAGGGGTAGGAGTAAGTTGGGTTATTATTTCCAAAATTCAAACCAAGGGCCTTCATTTGTAAGAGAATCTTTGTACCAAGACATTTAGAGTCCAAGAACAGAAAGTAAAACAATTCTTTAAAAATACTGTGTTTTCTTTCCTATTCTCATCCCACTTCTGATTAAGAGGGAAAGAAGAAGAAGAAATGAAGTGGAGAGGGAAACAAAGAGCTCTTCCTCAGATCTTGTTTGGGCACATGGAGTAGCCCCCCACCATAAGCCACATGAGAAATCTAATCACTCTCAAGATTCATGGGCAGATGAGCAGATGAGTAGGGATGACCGTTGTCCAGTTGCAAGACAGAAAGAGTCCATGAAGCTACTCTATTTTGAGATGGTTTGCTTAAGGTTTTTATATTCTCATTTGGATTTTGTGAGTAATAAAATGATACCCAGAAGCCATTCTGTGTTTTATCGTTTTTAGGTATAATTTTTTAGGAGTTCCACTCCCATACATGCCATACATTACCAATGATTTCAGTAATTGCAAAATCTGTTTACCAGGATCGCCACCTTTAAAAGGGGAGAGGGAACTCATTTGATTAAGCAATTACTTGCATCTAGTCTCACAGTTGGCATCATTAATGACTTTTTAAATTCTTTTAATGTGGTACTCTTTCACTGTCCAATCTTCCAATCCACCACTTCCAGCAAGAGGCAAACAAAAAATTGTATGTCAGTTTCTCTATTAAGCACTTTACCGTGCATTACATCATTTAATCCTAGATAAACCTCTGAAGTAAGTAGTGCAGCTATTATTATCCTCCGTATATGGGAGACACAAAGGGGTGAAGGATTCAGCCAGGGTCACCCAACAAGCAAGCAGGAACATCCCTGTGTACCCATTAAGAGCCTGGAAACCACATAGCAATTTGAACAGAGAGTTCTCTTTCTCTGTACCTCCTTATAGCTACTTCAGAGGTTTGTAGTACGATTAAATGATGCAGTACTTCTAAAGTGCTTAGTAGAATTCCAAGAACTCTATAGAATACACTATGGCTGAGGGAAAATACCCAAGGAAGAAGCAAACTTGGAAGAGGACTCCTCCCCAAGGCTGACATTCAGACCTTCTTGTAGAAGGTGGAGTTGGTGGAAAGTTCCTTGGCCTTGGGTCAAGGCCATTCCACACCTGCAGGGCAAGCAGGAAATGCCTCCATGGGGTACAGGATGCCTAGGTCACCCAACAGGGAACTGGCTGGATCTAGGAAGCAGGTAACTTTTCTGTGGTTGCTGGCAGGCTGGTGCTAGAAAGAGGCACCTGCGAGAATCACTGAGTATCTGCTGTTAATGAGGGTGAGCGTGTAGGGTGAATGCTGCGAAATGTCCTCCACACCAGTTGCTGGTAGCAGCAAGGTGATAGCAAGAAGAATCAGAGAAAACACCTGAACCTGGAACAGCAGCCTGAACCTGAACCTGAACCTGAACCTGGAACAGTTCTTCAGGGTCCCTCCAGCACCCTCTCCTGACAAAGCTTAACCTGATGGTTCAAGAGCCCAGCTCCATTTAGCGCTGAAAGGCCAGAACCCGATGCCTGGTCCAGCGTGTAAGACATTTGCCCTCTGATAGAATCCAGAACCTGGGCTTCCAATCATTAAGCTACGGTGGAGATGCCTACTGGTGCGCCCAGAGAAGCGGCCATCTGTGAATTGGAGCAGCACAAGAGAGGTCCGGGAGGTGACGCCCACTGAGTGGCTGGCGGGTCAGGGCAGGGCGCGCAAAGGACGCAGTGCGGGAGGGTCTCCACGCGCTGAGCGCCCACCGGCAGAGGCGGCGCATGCCACCCGGGGCGAGGCGCGTGCACTGCGCGCCTCAGGCCGGGTCGCCCCACGTCTGGGGCCTCGAGTGGCCCCGAGAGCAGGGTTGCGGACGCCTGTGCCAGCACCTCCGCAAGTTTTCCGTTGACGCCCACAGACCTTGGAGGGCGGCGGCCACTGAATCTCCTCCCGCTTCCTGCCACCAGCTACTGGCCCGCTGAGGGTGACCATGACACACGAGGGAGAGGGGATGGTCTCAGATGGAAGGATGGTCGGGTCTTCCGGTGCGGTGCAGAGGCTAAGGGCCTGAGAGCAAGCGAAAGGGCCGCGGCAGCGTAAGAGGTAAGAGTTTAGTGAGGCCTCACGCTCTGAGGGGTCCCGGGGGTCCCGGGAAGGATCCAGTGCGCAGGTGGGGTAGGGACACGCGTGCGAGGAAGGTGGTGAAGCCTGAGCGCGCAAGGGCTGCAGGGAGCGAGGGGCGGGGCGGGGACTGGGCGAGTGCGCGCATGCGCGAGGAAGGCAGCGGGACCCGCTCGAGCGAGCGGCCAGCGGCTGAGCGGTTGGGGAAGGCGTTGGGAGGAGGGGCCGCGCGGGTGATTCGAGTCCCTCGAGGTGGAGGTGGAGGTGGAGGTGTGGCCTTGGCGGTTTCGAGGCCTGAGCGGTGAGTGTGGGACCTCCCCGCCCCTCTGTCTTCTCCCCAGATTCCCCGGGGGAGGCGGAGGGTGCTCCTCGGACTGCCCTGGAGGCCGACCCGCTGGCCGCACTCTGAGCGCGGAGCCCGAAAGTGCGAACCCCAAGCCCCCAAATACACCGGAACCCTCCACAACCCTCTCTGCTCCCCTCCAAAATGATACCCAAACCCCCTTGTACGTAATACGCATAATATTACCTATCCCTCACTGTCGAGTAAGGTGACACACACCCAGTGTTCCCCCTCCACCCCATGTTTTGCGTGTCTCTCCCTAGACCTCAGTCCCGTCCTTTTCCTCTCCAGATCCCCCTGCTCTGGAGAGTGCGGGCTGCTGTAGCAGAATACTGTAGGACTTGAAAACAACCACTGTATTTCCCACAGTTCTGGAGGCTAGGAAGTCTCTGTCAAAGCTCCGTGCAGATTCAGTGTGTGGTGAGAGCCTGCTTTCTGATTCCCAGACCGGCATCTCCTCACCGTGTCCTTCACATGGCGGGGGGAGCAAGGGAGCCGTCTGGTGCCTGGGTCATAAGGGCACTAATCCCATTCGTCAGGGCTCCATCCTCACGACCTAATCCTAGGCCACGGGTCCCTCATGGTGAAACCATCACATTGGGGTTAGGATTTCAACGTATGAATTTGGGGAGAAGAGGAAGACACAGACATTCAGATTATAGCAATGACCTAATGTAAATTGTTTGATTTCTCTAAGCCTCAGTGTCCTTGTCCGAAAGAACCTGGATACTACTTGTACCCATCTCTGAGGGTGATTTGAATATTTCAGCTGACAGAACCTAGGAAATGTGCCATAAGTAGAGGAAGGATATGGAAGTTAAGTGCTGCAGGAAGTTCAAGTGACTTAGTTCTCCTCTGCCAAAGGGAAATTGCACTGAACTAAGTTAAACAGGCAAGGAAGACTTTATGCAAGGCTCTAGGAACTGGGAAGGGAGGCCAGAACTCAGTGTGAGCTCAGTTCTGCTGAAACAAAGGATGGGAAGATGTTTGAGGGCTGAGTGAGACAGTGGGAATGTGCTGGAGGACTGTAAAGGGGGCATTGACCAGTAGAACACATTGAGTAACTTCCTGAGGTTTGCTCCTGTGGTTCTCTGTGATTAGGCCATGTGTGTTTCCTATTGGTGCCTGTTAGAAGCTAGCTCCTACCCTCCCACAGAGACTGGAATAGGGGTGCTACCTTCCTTGAGGATTACATTTCAAAGGATGACTCCTAGGTCCTTCAGAGAGAGAGTTTGGGGTGGTAAAACAGGAAAGAGGCTTGTAAAAAGAGTTACATATGTTTTAAACAAAGGATGTATAATTAAAGGTTTTCTAAAGCAGATGCCCAGAGAAAAGGGTGGTGATGACCTACAGTCAGGGAGAGTCATATGTATGGTGTTAGTCCAGCTTAGAGGAACATTCAGGCCATCTTGGTCACCTCGTTTTATTCAAAGTAGGCAGAAGATTAAAAGGAAAGATACCTCTGTTTTAGCAGAATTAAGAAAGCTGCTGTGTTTCCTTCAGAACAGCT
>CM053621.1:13293692-13319309 GCA_028646535.1 Procyon lotor
GTGATTTCTGAAAATATGAAACAGAATATCCTAAGTACTAGCAATTTTACTTCTAGGTATATTCCCAAAAGAATTGAAATAGGTACTCGAGCAAATATTTATAGACAAATATTCCTAGCAGCACTATTCAAACAGCCAAAAGATGTCCTACATTTCTAACTATAGGTTGATAAAGGAATTGTCCTATATACTTATAATGGAATATTATTCAGTAATCAAAAAGAATGAAGTGCTGATATATATATTCATGGGTAAACTTCAAAAACATTATGTTAAGTGAAAGAAGCCAGATAGTCACATATTGTATGATTCTATTTATATGAAACATCCAGAATAGTAAGTCCATAGAAAAAGAAAGCTGATTAGTGGTTGCTAGGGGCTTGGGATAGGGAGAAATAGGATGTGACTTCTTAATGGGTATAAGGTTTTATTTTTGAGTAATAAATATTTTGGAACTAGATATGTGCAAGCACATTGTAAATGTAATAAATACCACTGTTTTTTTTCATTTCAAAATGGTTAATTTTAACAAACGAATTTCATTGGAATTAAAAGTTTTAATGTGAAAAAAGAAATGAAGTACTCTAAGAACTTGAAAACACTTTGGCTCTGTTTACTCTATAGCTATTGCATACTTCAAGGGATTGAACTTTGCAGCAAATTATGTACGATTTATATCTCTAGGATTTAGAAGCAAAACTTGTTTTGAAATGTTAGTGTTCAGGAAGTAGGGACAAAAGGGAATTACTCAACGATGAAGTCACAGCCAATGCATTTTATCACACTCAATCAGAATACTTTCCTTGTACTGTATATTATTCAGGAATAGTGTGGAGGGCAAGATGCAGAAGCTCTTCCACTCTAAGTAAACTGGTCTAATCCTTGAAAGTAAACAGATGGTAAGAACAGAGATACAGGAAATACTCAATCCTCTACTTACTAGGATCTAAGAAATCATCACATATTATTTAGCTAGGAAAAACTTCTGCAGACTTTCAGGTTTCTTTATCCTCCAATCTAATCCACTATGTACCATGTGGCTGAAGAAGAGTTCTATTACTCACAGTTTTTAAATGTATGTGGCTTCAATGTCTTATCCACAGATATTGTGCATTTGCATATGTGTCAGGCTTTAAGAGATCAAGAAATGGCTGGCATTTTCATATGGCTGGCATGCACAGGAAAATTATTCTGCACCTGACCTTTTGATTTGACTATAAATATTATATGAAATAGGCTCATAAGGACTATGGCTTTTTACAATAACAAGAGTATTAGTACTCACCATAAGAAAAAAGTACCATGGTTGGGGCATGCCATACTGCCCTGGAAAGACAGTGTCTATATACCAGGTCACAAGGCCATACAAGAAAGCATCAAGTAAAAGCATTAACAAAATATATCCAAACATGAGATTATCCTCAAGGTTGAGTGGTGTCCAAATTTTATTCCATGTAACACCAGTTTCTGAAATAAAAAGGAGATACCATGGATGACAGCTCTGTGAAACAGCAAAGAAAAGAGCTGATACTCTAAATCCTGTCACTGTGAATTATCTCTATGTTAATACCCTTATTATTTAAGTCATCTAAGAAAATGATAGAATATGTAATAATACTGGGTTTTTCTGACCTCTCTTTAGAGTCTACAAAAATAAATAGGAATGACTGAGGCAAGGTCAATGAATGAAACAGTAACAACAAAAAAGGCAAGACAAAAGCAAGTTTATTAGATCCTATTTTTCTATCCCTTCATACTAAATTCACATTTAAACTACCACCAGGGTACACAAATCTGGAAAAATACTCAACAGCACTGGAGATGGATGCTGACTACAAAGCAGAAGAAAAAGAGGTTTTCCTTAAATACAGTTCTGGGGCACCTGGGTAGCTCAGCTGGTTAAGTGTCCAACTCTCGATTTTAGCTCAGATCAAGCCCTGCGCTGGGCTCCATGCTGGGTGTGGAGCTTGCTTGAGATTCTCTCTCTCCCTCTCCCTCTGCTCTTCCTTCCCCATTCATGCGCGTGCACATACAACTCTCTCTAAATCAATCAATCAATAAAGTTCTGATAGAAAGGAAAAAGAAAGTCATCCAAAAAAAGTTATCCTTTGTTCTATTTCTTCCATTTTTGGACAAACTGAGAAAATATGGAGCTTGCAGCAAATTCCCAATTCAAAGAAGACATTTCATGAATATGGTCAGTGAAACTTATCCTTTCTTCGGCTTCAGCCTCCCTTTCCTATTGTAATCGTTCCTCAAAACAATGTATTACTTAAAATATAACCTATGAGGAATTGTACCAGTCTGGCAAGCATGCTTAGATATAGTCTTAAGAAAAACATATACTGGCAACAGGCCTCTGGGGGGAGGACGAGAAAAGTCCTTGAAGCCCAGCAGCTGGGAACGCCCGGCCCGCTCAGGGCGGATCGCCGCCTGCTTCACTTTTCTGTTATCTCCTGTCCCCCGGAGACCACCTGTGGCTAATTAGATGACCACTTTGAATGTTCTTGCCCAATTATAAACTTTATACTGCTTGACCAGATATGTTTTGCCTTTCTTTTTACTTATCTACAAGCTTCACGGTCAATGTATAATCTACTTCGACGTCTTTGTTAGTGGTTATCTACTTTCTAATAAATATGAGACTGAGGAGTTGCTCAGGGTGACAGTCTTCTGGGCTGTCACCCCCTGCTCCCTTTCTCTTGCAGCTGACTTGTTTGTGCCTCATTCTTCTCCCGTGCGCCGTCAAGAGGCGGCACCTATAGATCAATACCCTGAGAATATTCATCAGCACCGTGTCATTGAAAAAGCTTTAAAAAAAGTAATAGTTTAAGAAAAAGTATTTAGTAGAGTTAAAAATTATCAAAATGAAAGCTATTTTGAGAGGCAGTGAACAGCAAATTCAAACAACAACAAAAAAGGTAGAACGCAAATTTTAAGAAGTCTGCTGTACCGTGAGAAATTCTCCCACCCAGAACACAATAGTAGTTCATGAAAGAGAAAATATAGAAAACAATAACTAAATAAAATAACCCAATAAAAAATAATTCAATTCGAAAATCAAAAAGAGGGCGCCTGAGTGGCTCAGTTGGTTAAGCAACTGCCTTCAGCTCAGGTCATAATCCTAGAATCCTGGGATTGAGTCCTGCATTGCGCTCCCAGCTCCGTGGGGAGTCTGCTTCTCCCTGTGACCTTCTCCCCTCTCACGCTCTCACTCTCTCTCAAATAAATAAACAAATAAATAATCTAAAAAAACCTAATTAGAAAACCAAAAAGTATACATCTCGTTGTAGACTAAGCCAAATAAAACCCCGCATTTGATAAAATCCAGTGAAATTTTAATGTTTCAGGTATAAAGAAAGAATAATGCAAGTATCCATACAGAAATCATATGTATATTCTTCTGACTGGCTATTCATTAGGAGTGGGTTTTTGAACAAAGAAATTTAGTCCTTAATCATCTTCATTAATGAATAAATGTAATGAAATTCTCACTAAATCCTAGGATTTTTCATAGATTTTGATAAAGTGATCTCAAAGTGACATGAATAAAAAACAAGGTCTGGGATAAGAGTAACATATTAAGACTTGTTATAAAGCTATGAGCAAGTCCTTGTAGTACTGACACAAAAATAGAATAAAAGAGATCAAAAGAACAGAAAAAATCACCAGAAACAGATACATGGATATATGGAAACGACATAAAACAACGGTGGAATTTGAAACCAGTAGAGATTAACAAACTACTCAATAAATGATAGTAATAGCTTGATTTCCATATGGAAAATAAATAAAATTAGGTTCTTAGCTCAAAACCAACAGAAGTATCTACTCTGTGCTTACTGAGTTACCACAATAGCAATAGCAATCAAAGTTAAGCTATGAGTATCTTGTACGATAGTATTTTTATATTAAAAAATTATTTACATTACTATGCATACTGTTTGAGCAAATATATGTGTATTGTTATGGTAATAACAAAAAATTGGAAACCACTTAAATATACATTGCTAGAGAACTAATCAATTATAGTACCTCATCACAATGGATGGAATATTAACTGTGTAAAAAATACGCATTTCTCTATGTGAGAAGAGGTCTAACAGATTATTAAGTAAATAAAGCAAGTAGTAGAATAGGTTTAAAACTACTTTATTTGAGAGTATAACTGGAGGCTTATTTGTGGAGTAATGGGGAACCTCTAATTTTTCACAACTCTGATTTTTTTTTTAGTTCATGTAACTGTTTTTACAATAAATAAACAAATCCAGGGATAAATAATTGTATAAGATTTTTCTTACTTTCTTACCCACTGTCCCACCCATGTTGCCTCAATTTCACCTTTCAAGGAATCAAACAGCAAAGGCAAAATTTGCAGGGCAAACACATACGTCTTAATTCCATCTTGAGCAGATGATTAATCCCCAGTGCCAATGCGACATTTGAGCTGAGACAGGCAGCCACCTTCTTGGTAAGTGTCATCTGTCCGTAGAATTGAGTAATGGTATTAAATGGAAAGAAACTGGCAAAATACAGGAGACTTCCAGTAGAAGCAGCCAAATGCACTGAAAATAAGGAAATTATAAGGTCACTTAAGCAATATGCAAAATAATAACTTTTCTACATTATAGGGAATAGAATATAAGCTCTATAAGGGAAGAGTATTTGTCTTTTTTTTCATCCTTATATCACCAACATCTGGCACACAGTATGTGCTCCCTGAATATGTGCTAAATAAATGAATTGACAGTTAATGTATAGGATACTTATAGTCATTTAAACAGAGATTTTTTCACGAGCACTTGGCTTGAGAAACTGTAAATGCATGCCATCATTATTAATAATTATTAACAATTGTTAGAGTTTCCAGAGTCTGAAGTACTGGGTAGAATAAAAAGCTCTTTATGAAGTTTTAAACATATGCTTCCAATCTAAATCACGATGCCCAAAATAAAGAATAGTTGAATAAATTGCTAACTACTGAGAGTTGGATATGGTTAAGTCCATAAGCATGGATTCCTATAAGCCAGAAAAAGAATTCTTGTTAATATTATCATTAAGATGACATAAAATCAACATTGAAGAAGAAAGTAAAAACATCCAAATCATGGTCAACTAATCTTTGACAGAGCTGGAAAGAATATCAATGGAAAAAAGAAACTCTCTTCAACAAATTGTGTTGTGCAAACTGGACAGCCACATGCAGAAGAATGAAACTGGACCACTTTTTCAAACCATATACAAAAATAAATTCAGAATGGATGACTCTAAGATCTCAATGTGAGACAGGAAACCATTGAAATCCTAGAGAACACAGGCAGCAACCTTTGACTTATGCCATAGCAACTTCTTGCTAGGCACATTGTTGGAGATGAGAGAAACAAAAGCAAAAATGAATTATTAGGACTTCATCAAGATAAAAGTCTTCTGCATATTGAAGGAAACAGAACTAAAAGGCAACTTATGGAATGGGAAAAGATATTTGCAAAAAACATATCTGATAGCTAGTATCTAAAATCTATAAAGAACTTATCAAATTCAACACCTGAAAAACAAATAATCCAGTTAAGAAATGGGCAGAAGACACAGAAAGACATTTTTCCAAAGAAGACATCCAGATGGCTTACACTTACATGAAAAGATGCTCAGTATCACTCAGCATCAAATCAAAACCATGGTGAGAAACCACCTCACACCTGTCAGAATGGCTAAAATTAATAGCACAGGAAACAAGAGATGTTGGCAAGGCTATGGAGAAAGAGGAACACTCTAGCCAAACTATGGAAAGAGCCCAAAGGTCGACTGATGAATGGATAAAGAAGATGCAGTGTGTGTGCGCACGCACGCGCGCGCGCACACACACACACACACACACACACACAGGAATATTACTTAGCCATCAAAAAGAATGAAATCTTGCCCTATGCCATGACACATGTGGATGGAACTACTAAATGAAACAAGTCAGAGGAAGGCAACTACCATATGACTTCACTCATATGTGGAATTAAGAAACAAAACATGAACACAGGGGAAGGGAAAAAGAGAAAGAGAGAGAGGCAAACCAAAAGAGACTCTTAACTACAGAGAACACACTGAGGGTTGATGGAGGGAGGTGGGTTGTAGATGGGCTAAATGGAAGATGGGTATTAAGGAGGGCACTTGCTGTGATGAGCAGGGGCTGTTAAATGTAAGTGATGAATCACCAAATTCTACTTCTGAAACCAGTATTACACTATATGTTAACTAACTAGAATTTAAATAAAAACTTGAAACAAAAAAATAAAGTTAATAAGGCAAACATAAAAAACACTCAAGTCACAATGATATGAACTGTCTTTTTCTTCCTTTAAATCACTTTATTGAGGTATAACTAATGTATAAAGAGCTGTACATACTTTTTTAATGTAAACAACTTGATGAGTCTGGAGGTAGGTATAAACCTGTGAATACTTGTGAATACATCACAATCTATGCTACAAATACATCTATCACCTCCCAAAGTTTCCCTCTGCACTCTTATTATTTTTTGGTGATATGAGTATTTAACATAAAATGTACCTCTTAGCAAGTTTTTTAAGTGTGCAGTATAGTATTGTTAATTATAGGCACTATGTTGTATAGTAGATCTCTAAGACACTTCTTTGTCTTGCATAATGAAACTCTGTACCCTTTGACTAATACCTCCCTGATTCCCTTTCCCCTGACTCCCTGGCAACCACCATTCTATACTGTGTATAAAGTACGACTACTTTAGATTTCTCATGTAAGTGGGATCACGTCGTATTTTCTGTGTCTTGCTTGTTTCACAACATAATGTTCTCTAGGGTCAATATTTTTACAAATGGCAGAATTTCCTTTGTTATTAAGGCAGAATATATCCCTTTTTCTTTAGCCATTCACCCACTGAAGGACAATTTAGGTTGCTTTCATGGTTTGGCTATTGTGAATAACACTATAATGAGTATGACAGTGGATAGTTGACTTATTTATTTACATATTTTAATTTGTCTTTTTATTTATCTATTTGTTTATTTATTTACTTATTTTCTCATCATGATATATGTATTCCTTAATCCCAATCTCCTATTTTCCCCTTCCCCCATTCATGTACCCTTTGGTAACCATCAGTCTGTTCTTCATAATTAAGAGTCTGTTTCTTAGTTCATCTCTCTTTTTTCCCTTTGGTCATTTGTTTTTTTTCTTCAATTCACATATGAGTGAAATCATATGGTATATGTCTTTATCGGACTCACTTATTTTGCTTAGCATTATACTCTCTAGCTCCATCCATGTTATTGCAAGTGGCAAGACTTCATTTTTTATGGCTGAATAATATTACAGTGTGTGCGTGTGTGTGTGTGTATCACATCATCTTTATTCGTTCATCAATTGATGGATACCTGGGCTGCTTCCACATCTTGGTTATTGTAAATAATGCTGCTATAAACACAGGGGTGCATGTATCCCTTTTTGTTGGTGTTTTTGTATTTTAGGATAGACACCCAGTAGTGTGATTACTGAGTCATAGGGTAGTTTTATTTTTAACTTTTGAAGGGATGGATGAAACAGGTTAAGGGAATTAAGAGCACGCTTATCGTAATTTGCACTGAGTAATGTACATAATTATTGAATCACTATAATGTATACCTGAAACTAATATAACACTGCACATTAATTACAGTGGAATTTAATAAACAAACACCCCAAATATCTGTTACAGAATGAGTCTTACCTTTATTGAAGAATGTGCTAACCATAAAGGCAAAGAATATTGAAGCAATGGCGTAACATGTAAGAAAGACAAAGACGAAACTACCATCACTGAAGCGAAAGATTGGCTCACTGAAAATCTACAAAAAAACCAATTACGACATCACGTAAGGTACACCATAAATACTGTTGCATAAACATAAGAAAAGAGGGAGAAAATGATAGTGCTAATGTGGTAGATCACTGTTCAGTGACTGAAACTCAATGAGATGAAAGTTAACTAAGTAACTTATTTCTTACAAAAGGGTTTATGTTTTTCTCAGAGATATAGCAGCCTCTAAGTTTCCACAGCAGAAATAAATAAAATCTGTATTTCATCCTCCTGGCACTTGAGACCAACCAGTTTACAGTATAATTACCTTTTGCCTCCCAAAGGATAGTTGGGGCAGGCTGTAATCAGCAAGAACTAAGATGTCCAACACAGAAGCCATTAAACACATGTAGCTATTGAGCACTTAAAAATGTAGCTAGTGTGACTAAGGAACTAAATTTTTTATTTTCTTTTAATTTTAGTTATCTTGATTTAAATTGAAAAATGAAGGCAGTGCCTAATACAGATAAAGTATTTCTTTTTTTTTAAAGAAGACTTTTATTTTTTAAGATTTAATTTATTTATTTGATAGAGAAAGCACAAGTAGGCAGAACAGCAGGCAGAGGGAGAGGGAGAAGTAGACTCTCCACTGAGCAGGAAGGCTGATGCGGGGCTCGATCCCAGGACCCTGGAATCATGATCTGAGCCGATGGCAGATGCTCAACCGACCGAGCCACCCAGGTGTCCCCAGATTAAGTATTTCTGATGAAAATATAGCATATGAATTCAGATGTGCCGTAAATATAAAACACACACTGGGAGTAGGAAGACAGTACAAAAGAATGTAGGGGTGTCTGAGTGGCTTAGTTGGTTAAGAATCTGCCTTCAGCTCAGGTCATGATCCTGGGGTCCTGGGAAACAGCCCTATGTCAGGCTCCCTGCTCAGTGGGGAGTCTGCTTCTTCCTCTCCCCTGCCTCATGCTCATACTCTCCTTTGCTCTGTCTCCCAAATAAATAAAACTCTTGCTCTTTCAAATAAATAAATAATATAAACAAATAAAATGTAAAAAAAAAATGTAAAAAACTCTTAATTTTTAAATTGGTTGCATATTCAAATATTTTGTACATATTAGGTTAAATTTAAAATATCATTTACATTATTTCACCTGTTCTTTATGGTTTTAAAAATTTCTACTGGCTACTAAAAAACCAGTGTTACATATGTGACTCATGGTATTTTTACTGGGTAGCATGAAATTACACACTTGCCTTGGCAGAGAATAAAATACATATCAGAGAGATAATAATGATATAAAAAAAGAAGAATGTGAAGAAATAGGCAGCCCAGATGATCCAGTTTTTAAATCCAATTATAAGCTGGTACTCCTGTAGGAAAGTCAACACAAATCAAATATTACATGTATCAGCAATCCATACCACTTACATATATTTTTCTATTTAAATTTCCATAAAAAAACTATATAAATGGTTAATATCATCTCCACGTTATGAATAAGAAAAGTCAAGTCTCAGAAAGTGTGCTGTTCAAAATTATGCAGTCAGGGCAGTGCTGGCATTAAAATATACTTCTCTTGAGTTCAGAGATCTTTCTGCATTCCTACAGCTCGTAATGGACCAAAAGGTAAAACATCTAAAATTACACTTTGAAATATTAAGCTCTCTTTTCTATTATACTCTACTTCCTGGAGTATAAGAAAAATGCGTCTTTTTCTTTTTTTAAAATCCAGTAGTATGTTAGAGGTTGACTACACTTATGCTTGTTCCTTTTAGGTACATGTCTTTTTTTTTTTTTTTTTTTTTTTTTTTTTAGGTACATGCCTTTATCCCCACTCTAGTTGTTTTCCAGGTTTTCTTTTTGATCTTTAATTTTCAGCAGTTCAAATATACACTGTGTGTGTGTGTGTGTGTGTGTGTGTGTGTGTGTGTGTGTTATTTTTCCTGCTGTGTGTTCTCTGAGCTTCTTAGACCTGTGATTTGATGTCTATCATTAATTTTGGAAAATTCTCTGCCATTATTTCTTTGGCTCTATTCTCTTATCTCCTTTTTTGAGATTTAATTATGTATATTTTATACCATTTATATTGTCCTATACTTTTAAAATTCTTTATTCTGGGTTTTTACATTTTACATTTATGTTTTACATTTTACAATTTTGTTTTGTCTTTGCATTTCAGTTTGTGTAATTTCAACGGTCATATTCAATTCTATGATTCTTTCCTCAAGTTTAGTGATGAACCCATCAAAAGCGTTCTTCATTTTTGTTAGCATGTTTTTTACGTCTAGAAATTCTATTTGACTTCTTATAGTTTTGATCTGTCTGATAACATTACCTATCTGATCTTGCACGTTACCTACTGTGTAGAAAAGAGTGAACAAAGGAGGCCCAAGACTACTATTCTTAGAAAGGCATGTAATGAGCACTGGGTGTTATATGCAACTGATGAATCCCAAAACTCTACCTCTGAAACTAACAATACACTATATGTTAATTAATTGAATTTAAATAAAAAATAAATTGACTTTTAAAAAAGAAAGGCATATTTACAAGTTGGCCCTTGGCTAGTATACGGAAACTTGATAATATGGTAAACTGCTCCCTACACTGATACAAAACTTTCCCTAAATGATAAGGGTAGGTGACTGTGCCAAAACTGTTGGTACAACACTATGGTTTATGCTGAATACCTGCTTTCTAGAAGTGTGGAATTGTGGCACATGCTAGTCAAAACCTTGGGTGCTAAATCTCTAATGGACTCCCCTGGACACAAACATCACAAACATACTGCTGGATTTTCATTGCTGAGGCAAGAGTGTGCGCTGTGTGACCTCTTGTGGGGTTAACTGAAGAAGCCTGCAGGTGAATTCCTCCAGGCTTTGCCTGTGTCATAGCCTCTTCTGAGCCAGCTATGGTTTACTTACTATACCACTGTAATAATTCCAAGTTGTGAGCATTGACTATATGCCCAGTACCTCTAGTCCTTCTGAGAATTTCAGAAATTAGGGGCTGTCTTGAGGATCCTAGAAAAATCCATCTTTCCCTTACAGACTTTAAATTACTAATCAGAGTAATTTAAAACTCGTCTGATATTTCCAACATCTGTGTTTTACGTGTGTCTGGTTCTGATGACTGATTTGCCTCTTTGGACTGTGTTTTTTTCTTAATTTTTGGTTTGCCTAATAATTTTTTTGTTGAGACATCATCTAGGGTAACAGATATCAAGGTAAAGGCCTAAGATGTGGGGTTTTATGTTAACTTAGCCAGGAGCCGTTCACTTTACTCTAGTTATTAAAGACTTTAATTCCTCCAGTGAGCCTTTTTGTCTCCCTGCACGCCTTCAGGTTTTCTCTTCTTATTGCTCCCAAGAGACAAGTCTCTCTCTGAAATTCTGCCAGCTTGAGAAAACTGACAAGTGGCATCAATATTCACTTTTCTCATTTTATGTTTCCTGCTACTGGGATGTAATAACTACTCACTAATGATAAATATGTAGAAATAATGCAACTCTCCATACAAAAGAGCCCCACAGGCCTAAAAACACTTTTACAGAAACAGATGAACATAGGGGTGAAGGAGAGAGGCAAACCATAAAACAGACTCCTAACTATAGAGAATGAGCTGAGGGGTGCTGGAGGGGAGGTGCGTGGTGGGATGGGTTAAATGGGTGATGGGGATTAAAGAGGGTACTTGTCATGGGCACCAGGTGTCGTGTATAAGTGATGAATCTCTAAATTCTACTCCTGAAACTAGTATTACATGATATATTAACTAACTAGAATTTAAACAAATTTAAATAAATGGAATTTAATAAGAACTTGAAACAATCACCTTCAATCTTTTTTCCCTTTCCCAGACAATGGATCGCATGATGGAAAGTACAGTTGGAGAGAACATCAGTATGAACATCAAAGGGAGGAATGAACTAATGATCCAAATTAATCCATCATGAGAATAAGCTGGGTGTGGATATCTCTGTATAAGGATACTGATACTATCGAACAGTTTCTGGCTAGCACTGCTTTCATGATACAGCATGATGGCCTTATCTAAGGCATGCTGTACAGCCAGGAACCCTTCCCTGATGTACCCTGCATGAGAAAACAAACACTGTCAAATAAAACAGACTAAGGAACTGCTCAAACATATAAATAACATGGCAATTCAAGTAAGTCATAGTTTGTCACCTACAGAACCCAAATTTACTAGTGTATCAAGGCTAAGTGCACATAATTACCCTGAAAACATATCTTGGTTGATATTAAGACGCAGTACACAACACCACATTGGTTTAAGAGTAGAAAGACTAGCACCTGCATTCTGCTCAGGTCACAGGCCCAGGGATTGTGCCCCGTGTTGGGCTCCCTGCTCAGTGACGAATCTGCTTCTCCCTCTCCTCCCTGCCTGTGCTCTCTCTAGCTATTTCTGTTACTGTCTCTCTCTCTCAAATCAATAAAAAATCTAAAAAAAAAAAAATAGACTAATAGGAAAAAAAAAGTTTTAGGACATTATTTTAAACAGTTTTTGGGAAAACTGTTTTCCTCTCTGTGGTAAAAAACAATACTGAATCCCTAGCTCAAACTGCATACAAACATGAACTTCTTCCTCATGATTTAAAAACCAAATCACAGAAGGAAAAACCATAAAGAGAAAATAGTAGAAGAATATTTTTGAACTTAGAAGTAGGGATAGACTTCTTAAATGAAAGCCCAGAAAAAGACCATGTGGCCAAAATACGATAAATTACATCAAATTAAATATTTCTGCTATTTCAATAAAGGACAGCATAGATAAAATCAAAAGTTGGGAAAAGATACTTTCAAAATTTGGAACCAACAATATATTTGAAAAAACATGGAACTTCTGAGTAAATATAAATCTTTAAATAGGTATTTAAATAAAATGTGTGTTAGATTACTTGAAACTGTGTTCTGTGGAGGGACTGTTGTTTTAAGCTTTAAATATCACAAAAGTTCATTTGTGGTAATATAACTGAAAAATTAAGCATAGTTTTCCATTCCTCCCTTGATTTATGCAATAGATTATCTTAATTTTCTACTCATTTCCCTGCCAATCTTTCTTAATCTTTGTACCTTTGTCCTTCTTTGTTTACCTAGCATTCAGTCCTTTATCCTTCCTTCTTTTACATTTCTCCCCAAATAGCATGGTATTAAGGAAATCTAAAGGTATTGCTTGTTCTCCAGTATTGTGCTACTTGAAGTTGAGAAGTGAAATAACAAAATAAAATCCCAACATCTGAGAAAAGTCATTCTCTGAAATACCTTGATCATTTACATAATTATTATACAAATTGTGAAACACAGGCCCCGGTACTATTTGTTCAGCAACAGTATACAACAAAAACCAAAGATAAACTATCTTTGTTATCTAACAGGTGAGTGTTATCACCTGGAGCTATGCATCCACTACCATATTAAATCATTTCTCCTATTAATGCTAAATATTCCTATAGCCTGTGTCTCTCCTAACTTCCAGGAGAAATTTCATACTCCTTCCATACATGCCAGATCTTTAATGACCTTTTTGCCTCTTAACCTCATTTCTAACAGTCTTACATGCACCATCTATTCTAGCTAATAAATAAATAAAGAAAACAAACAAAGGCCATGAAGCTCCCCTAATGTGGCATCCTGTCCTGTGTGTGTTTATGATTTTAATTCCACTGCCTGGAATAATCCCCACCCATCTCTAACTAACTATTTAAATACATGTATGTATTGACTCAGTTTAACCCTTAAACTTAAATTCCGTCTTAGGAGACTTTGTAAAGATTATTTTTAATGACTGTCTAATAGGCTTATCTATTCTTTTACTGATTTTAAGTTGTTTCCAACTTTTGTTCCTTGTGCTAGAATGTGCACAGATTTTTCTTCTATAAATATTTGCTAAAGATAAAAATCTCAAGATAGTTGGTAAATCCAAATTCCACATTAAGGGTTTTTCATGTAAGATAATTTTCAAAATAAAAATCTGATTTGAAATTTACCACCACAATTTTAAAACTTTTAGATCAAATCAGTAAAATTATATATAGACATGAAGAAGCAAGTGATGCCAACAAATGAAGGTGTTTGTATTTGGAAAGCAAAACACTAAGCCACAACAATGTATAGGATTGAAAGTAGTTTTGACAAAATATAAATTCAATTAAAAACATATACACACGGGTATATACATGTATAAAACATACATATAACCATGTGTGTAGGTTAACATGCAACTGAGATTATGAAATAAGGATGCTTAACTATTTGCTCACCAGGACCTCCTCCATCATCATAATTTGCATTCCTGGGTCCTGCAGAGGGTTGAACAGGAAAGAGTAAGGATGTCTTCCAGCCCAGCTTTTCTGGCCAAATCAAAGATCTCTGTATCCTAACAAAACGCAGATGATATTTTACCTAGAAGTAGCAACAGGAAACAAATCATGCTTAAAACTATATAAAACTGAAATGCACATATTAAAAATAAAGAAAAGTTAAGTCCAAATGGGAAAACACATGGTTTGAAAGATGAGATTCATCTGATGTCAGTGATTCTGAACACTTGGAAATGACAGTGACTGAAAGCACAACATAAGTCCTCTGATCATAAGAATACCTAAAGTGCCTCAAAATTTAGATAGTTCACAAAAAGACACACACAAATGGCCCAAAAATATATGAAAAGATTCTCTTTGTTGTACAATGAAATAAATACAAATTTTAATTTAATTTAAAATTACAGAGCTATAGCTTACCCATCACACTGGAAAAATCAAAAGCTTAATAACATGCTCTGTCAGTGAAGCTGAAGACAAACGAGCACTTTAATACATTGGTTGTGGGATGCAAAATGGCCCAATGATAATGGAGAATCTGGTAATGTTTAATAAAACTAAACATGCATTTATGGTTTGAATCAGCAATCCTCTTCAAGGAACAGACTTGTACACTTCCAACAATATAAAGGAAACGTGCACAAGTTTGTTGTAACATTATTTGTAGTAGAAATATATGGGAATCAACCTAATTGCTCAAAAGAGATGGCAAAAAAGGTGGAATCTTTTTTATATATATTTGTTCTTATATATTATTATATAATTATATATTTGTTTATATATTTATGTATCTTTAAGTTATGTATTTGTTTAAGCTATAGTCAGAAAACAGAAATCATATTGATCATACTAGAAAACCTGAAAAGGTAATTGCTTTTTCCCTCATCTACTGAGAATGATATGGTTTTTATTCTTTCATTAATGTGGTGTATCATATTCATTGATTTGCAAATACTGAACCATCTCTGCAACCCAAGAATAAATCCCACTTGATTGTGGTGAATAATTCTTTTAATGTACCGTTGGACCCTATTGGCTAGTATCTTGGCATCCATGTTCATCAGGGATATTGGCCTGTAATTTTCCTTTTTAGTGTGGTCTTTGATTTTGGAATCAAGGTAATGGTGGCTTTGTAGAATGAGTTTGCAAGTTTTCCTTCCATTTCTATTTTTTGGAACTGTTTTGAGGTAAATAGGTATTAACTCTTCTTTAAATGTCTGGTAGAATTCCCCTGGGAACCTATTTGGCTCTGGATTTCGGTTCATTGGGAGATTTCTGATTACTGATTCAATTTCTTTACTGGTTATAAGTTTGTTCAAATTTTCTATTTCTTCCTGTCTCAGTTTTGGTAGTTTGTAGGTTTCTAAGAATTTATCCATTTCTTTCAGGTTGCCCAGTTTGTTGGCATATAATTTTTCATATTCTCTGGTAATTCTTTTTATTTCTCTGGTTTTGGTTGTGATCTCTTTCACTCATGATTTTATCTATTTGGGTCCTTTCTCTTTTCTTCTTTTCCTCCTTCTCCTTCTTCTTTTTTTCTTGAGGATTTTATTTATTTGAGAAAGCACAAGCAGACAGAGTGGCAGGCAGATGGAGGAAGAGGGAGAGGAAAAGCTGGCTTCCTGTTGAGCAGAGAGCCCGATGTGGGACTCAATTCTAGGACACTAGAATCACGACTTGAGCTGAAGCCAGACGCTTAGGGGACTGAGCCACCCAGGCACACTCTCTTTTCTTCTTGATAAGTCTTGCTAAGGTTCATCAATTTTGTTAATTCTTTCGAAGCAGAAGCTAATTAGTCTCATTAATCCGTTCTGTTTTGTTATTGCTGTTGTTTCTATATAATTTATTTCTGCTCTAATCTTTACTATTTCCCTTCTTCTGTTGGCTTAAGGCTTTATTTGCTATTCCTTTTCTAGCTCTTTTAGATGTAAAGTTAGGTTGTGTATTTCAGACTTTTCTCGCTTCTTGAGGTAGACTTGTATTGCAATATACTTCCTTCTTAGGGCTGCCTCTGCTGCATCCCGAGGGTTTTGAACTGTTGTGTTTTCATTTTCATTTGCTTCCATGTATTTTTTAAATTCTTCTTTAATTTCCTGGGTAACCCATTCATTCTTTAGTAGGATGTTCTTTAGCCTCCATGTATATGTGATCTTTCCAAATCTTTCCTGTGGTTGATTTCCAGTTTCATAGCGCTGTGGTCTCCATCTTTTTGTACAAGTTGAGGGCTGAATTGTGACCCAGTATATGATCTATTCTGGAGAACGTTCCATGTGCACTTGAAAAGAAGTGTATTCGGGGCGCCTGGGTGGCTCAGTCGTTAAGCGTCTGCCTTCGCTCAGGTCATGATCCCAGAGTCCTGGGATCAAGCCCCACATCGGGCTCCTTGCTCGGCAGGAAGCCTGCTTCTCCCGCTACCATTCCCTCTGCTTGTGTTCCCTCTCTCGCTGTGTTTCTCTCTGTCAAATAAATAAAATCTTAAAAAAAAAAAAAAAAGAAAAAAAAGAAAAGAAGTGTATTCTACATTTGACGAAATTCGTCTACATTCGACAAAATGTTCAGAGTATATCTGTTAAGTCCATCTGGTCCAGTGTGTCATTCAAAGCCATTGTTTTCTTGTTGATTTTCTGCTTTGATGATCTGTCCATTGCTGTGAGTGGGGTGTTAAAATACCCTACAATTATTGTATTATCAATGAATTTATTATTAATTGACTTATATATTTGGATGCTCCCAAGGTGGGGGCATATTTACAATAGTTAGATCTTCCTGATGAATAGACCCCTTAATTATAATATAAATCCTTTCTTCATGTCTTCTTACAACTTTGGCTTAAAACCTAGTTTTTCTGATATAAGTATGGCTATTCTTGTTTTCTTTTGACATCCATTAGCATGAGAGATGGTTTTCCGTCCCCTCATTTTCAATATGCAGGTCTTAAATGAATCTCTTGTATGCAGCATATAGATGGATCTTGTTTTTAAATCCATTTTGATACCCTATGCCTTTTGATTGGATCACTTAGTCCATCTACATTCAAAGTGATTACTGAAAGATATGAATGTAGTACCACTGTGTTACCTGTAGAGTTGATGTTTCTGATGATGTTCTCTGGTCCTTTCTAGTCTTTGCTGCTTTTGTTCTTTTTTCTTCTTCGCTCAAAGAATTCCCCTTAAAATTTCTTACAAGGCTGGGTTAGTGGTCATGATAACCTTTTTGTCTGAAAACCTCTTTCTTTCTCCTTCTGTTCTGAATGACTGCCTTGATAGATAAAGTATTCCTGGCTGCAGACTTTTCCCCATTCAGTATGTTGAATATTTTCTTCTACTCTTTTCTGGCCTGCCAAGTTTCTGTGGACAGATTTGCTGTGAACCTAATATGCCTTCCCTTGCACATTAAGGACTTTTTTCTCCTTGCTCCTTTCAGGATTTTTTTCTTGTCTATGTATTTTGTGAATTTGAATATGATATGCCCTGGCAATGGGTGGCTTTTGTTGTTGAATGAGAGTTCTCCGACACTCCTGGATTTTGATGTCTGTGTCCTTTTCCAGATTAGGGAAATTTTCAGCTATAACTTGTTGGAATAAACCTTCTGTCTCCCTCTCTCTCTTCATCTTCTGGGACTATTATGATATGAATGTTACTATATTTTATTTTTTTTTTTAAAGATTTTATTTATTTGACAGAGAGAAACACAGCGAGAGAGGGAACACAAGCAGAGGGAATGGCAGCGGGAGAAGCAGGCTTCCTGCAGAGCAGAGAGCCCGACGCGGGGCTCGATCCCAGGCTCCTGGGATCTGACCTGGGCTGAAGGCAGACGCCCAACGACTGAGCCACCCAGGCGCCCCTGAATGTTACTATATTTTAAGAAGTCAATGAGTTCCTTAAGTTTATCTTTGTGGTCTGTTACCTTTCTTTCCCTCTTCTTTTCAGCTTCATTGTTTTCCATAATTATATCTTCCATATCACTGATTCACTCCTCTGTTTCATCCATTCTCATTTTTTATGGCTTCCACTTGAGATTGCATCTTTTTATAGCATTTTTAATTTTGGCCTGAATAGGTTTTAGTCCTTTTATCCCTGCAGTAAGGGATTTCCTAGTGTCTTCTATGCTTTTTTTTTTTTTTTCAAGCCCAGCTAATAAATTATACTCGTTTTAAATTCTAGTTCAGACATCTATCTTACTTATATCTGTATTGATTAAATTCCTGGCCATGAGTACTACCTCCTATTTTTTCTTTTGGCATGAATTTCTCTTGTCTCATCATTTTGTCCAGAAAAGAAAAGAAGAAAAAGAAAACAACAACAATAAAACTAGATCCTGGGCATGTATCTGGTCTTCTTCTTCTTCTTTTAAAATTTATTATTTATTTTTAAAAATTAACTTGTAATGTATTATTTGCCCCAGGGTACAGGTCTTGTGAATTATCAGGCTTACACATTTCACAGCACTCACCATAGCACATACCCTCCCCAATGTCCATAACTCAGTCACCCTATCCCTACCCCGCCACCCCCGGCCACCCTTAGTTTGTTTTGTGAATTTAGGAGTCTCTTATGGTTTGTCTCCTTCCTGATCTCATTGTATTTGCTCTTCTTGTTAAAAGAATCTGGATTCCAAAATAAGAAAGTAAAATATAATGGAAGTAAACAAAAATTACACACACACATACACACACACAGTATATATAAATAAAAATAGGAAAAAAACTTGAAAAAATAAGAAAATAAATGAAATAATAATAAAAAAAAGAATAAAACTGCAAAGGAGGCTAGATACTATTTTCCCTTGGAGCTGAAACTTTGCAGCCCTCTATGATCAGTAAACTGTGGGAGAGTTGTTTTTGTTGGTCTTCTGGGGGAGGGGCCCATTGCACTGATGCTCAGGTGGCCTTACCCTAGCAGAAATGTGTGTCTCCAGAGCACAGGGCAGCAGGGGTTGGAGTAAGTGGGTCTGGACTCCACTAGATGGTGCTGTTTTTTCTCCCTGAGGGGTTTCAGTACTGATGAGTGGGATAAATATGGCAGAGGCCCCCTCCCTAGCTCCAGAGCTGGAAGTTTGTACCCTCACAGAAAAGCAACCATCTCTCTCAGAAACCCATCTCAGGTTTCTGTCAGAACCCTGCCTTCACTCTGCTTGTGTCCCAGCCTTTTTTATTTCAGGTGTGTGACTGAGTTTCAAACTCCAAATTTTAGGAACTCCTGTGGCGTGGACCCACACTGTTCCTCCTAGGGAGAACTCACCACATTTCTGCCGTTTGCTGGCCTATCCCAGGAAAGTGGTTGCAGGACGATGCCTGTACAGTGGTTCACAGTTTATGGCAACACAGAGCAGAAAGCTAGCACCTAGATTATACTGGAAACAGTATAGCATTTAGTTGCCACCCATTCTTGGGACCCAAGTGATCCTCAGACCAGGGTGTCACACCTGGAATTCCACTTTGCTTTACCACCTGAGCACCCTTCAGCTAGGTACGTCTCCCACAGTAGCAGACTTCTTAAAGCTCTGATTTTGCATTTCGCTCTGTAAGTAGGCTCCTTCCTCACCACCATATCCACAGCTCTGTCTCCCTGAATTCAAGTCTCTGTACCTACCTACCAAAAGGTGGTGGCTTTTCTACTTGTAGACTTGCAGTTTTTGTTCTCTCAGATCTCTGATTGATTTCCTGGGTGTTCAGAGTGATTTGATAACTAATTAGCTGTATTCAAAGGACAAGACAAGGTTAGGGTGCCCCTAATCCTCCATCATCTTAACTCCACCCCCCCATAAAGATTTATTCACATGTGCACTTCTGAGAGTTTTGTTTTTAGCTCCTATGTTTAGATCATTAGTCCATTTTGAGTTGATTTTTGTATACAGCGTGAAGTAGTGGCCCACTTTCAGTCTTTAAATCAGTTGTCCTAGCATCATTTGTTAAAGAAATTATTCTTTCCCAATGAATGGACTTTGCATCATTTTCTTTTTAAGTTTTCATTTATTTATTTTTATTTTATTAACTTATAATGTATTATTTGCTTCAGGGGTACAGGTCTGTGAATCATTAGTCTTACACAATTCACAGCACTCGCCATAGCACACACCCTCCCCAATATCCATATCCCAGCCACCCTATCCCTCCCCCCACCACCTCCAGCAACCCTCAGCTTGTTTCCTGAGATTGAGAGTCTCTAATTGTTTGTCTCCCTCCCTAGTCCCATCTTGTTTCATTTTTTCCCCTCCCTTCCCCCATAACCCCCCACCCTGCCTCTTAAATTCTTCATATCAGAGAGAATATATTATAATTGTCTTTCTCTGATTGACTTGTTTTGCTTATTCATGTCATTGCAAATGGCAAAATTTCGGGGTTTTTTGATGGCTGCATAGTATTCCATTGTATATATATACTATATCTTCTTTATCCATTCATCTGTTGATGGACATCTAGATTCTTTCCACAGTTTGATTATTGTGGACATTGCTGCTATAAACATTTGGGTGCACGTGCCCCTTTGGATCACTACATTTGTATCTTTAGGGTAAATACCCAGTAGTACTTTGTGCCATTTTCAAAAATTGATTGGTCATAAATACGTGGATTTCTAGACTCTCAATTTTATATTGGTTTATTCCTATTCTTATGCCAATGCCACACTGTTTTGATTACTGTAGCATTGTAGTAAGTTTGCAGTTGGGTAATGTGAGTCCTCTGACTTTGCTCTTTTTGAAAACTGTTTTTTATGAGTTGGGCCTTTTACAATTTTATATGAATTTGAAGGCTGGCTTTTCTCTTTCTGCATAAAAAGCTGTTGGGAATTTTGATAGTGACTGTGATGGATCAGTAGGTTAACTAGGGTAGTACTGACGTCTTTGTTTTTTAAGTAGGTTCCACACCCAGTGTGCAGCCCAACACAGGGCTTGAACTCACAACCCTGACATCAAGACCTGAGCTGAGATCAAGAGTCAAGACACTTATCTGACTGAGCCACCTATATGCCTCCAAAGACATCTTAACAATATTAGATCATATTACTTTGAGGTGAAAGAAATTAAAGAAGACTTAATGTGAAGATAGCCCAGGTTCCTGGGTAGGAAGACCTAATATTGTACAGAATTACTGGATCACTACATTGTACACCTCAAAGTAATATAGCACTGTATGTTAACTAACTGGAATTAAACTAAAAACTTTTTAAAAAGAATATAGAAACAGAATTAAAAACTTGGCTGCATTAAGACATAAAAATCTAGTCATCAAAAGAAAATCTGAACACCACAAAAAAAGCAAAGACAAGCCACAAACTAGAAAAATATACCTGAAATATATATGAGAGATAAGGGGTCCCTATATAGGGTATACAAAGAAACTGGTCAATTAATATGTAAAATAGATTTTACCATAGAAAACTGGTAAAAAAGATCAAATGTATACTTCACTAAAGAATAATTTATCACTTAAAACATGGACATATGCTAATCTCATTAGGAACCAAGGAAATGGAGATTAAAGCCAAAGTTGCATACCACTTCACACCTGTGGAATTAGCTAATTCATATCCATGGAATTAGTGAATATAAACATCTGAAAATATTAAGTTTAATAATGAGAACTTTCAGACACTGTTGCTGGGAGTCTGAACTGCTATCATCACTTCAAAAAACAATTTGGAATTACATAATATATTTTAAGATGTGACCATTGCCCCAGAAATTCTATATCCAAACATATACCCAGAGTATCTAATGTTCATAGTAGCACTGTCTCAGTAGCAAAAAAGAAAAAAAAAAGCTGTAAACATCCCAAGGGTCCAGTAGCAGAACTGAGAAGTAAATTGTGATCTCTTTATATAATGTAATACTATTCTGTAAATAAATGAGTCAGAACCCCCCAAAAACTGTAGTTTTCTTGGATTTTTGTGGGACAGATAATTTTCTATTTTATCCTATTCATTTTGTCAATTACGTTGGGAGATAGGATCCTATTTAAATCTTTCATTACATCAAGCGGTGAGCCTATTTCAGTTTAGCATTCACGTAGTAGCTGGAATCTAGTACAAATATTTGAGGACACAAGCACAGTCAACTAGTAATTATAATAAGACTTGAAATGTTAAGTATACACTTTGAGCCAATGGATACTGTTGAGCCTAAATCCATTATCAGCATATGGATAATTCTGACTTAGTAAATGGAAGCAAGTTGTTATAGAAGCATGGAGTCAAAGAAGGATGGGACATACAGAAAGAATATAAATTATCCTATCAGGAGTTTTATTAATTTTGCCTTCTACTAACATGCATCTGCATTATACACACAGAATTTGGCTCCATGTCTAGATATTATAATCATTTATTTCTATCACCGCCAGGATAGAATGCCTAACAAGATCTGCTAAGCAGACACCAAGTTCAAGGCACTGTCTTTCTTTCTCCTTCCCATGGGCTATGCTATAATCAGATCCTTTCTCAGGGCTTATGGATACCCTAGTTCTGAATCAATGTGGCTGAGGCTGAGTTTTTTCTAGGCATTTATGAAAGGACTTAAGTTCTGTGTTTCATTCAAAGAAAAAGGATTTTTTTTTTACATGCTTGGTTCCTTGTTAGTGAAAATGCATCTGCTCTGTAGCTTGTTTCACCGCTCTTCGTAGAACTAGAAGCAATACCTGAGTAGTCAAAGTTTCCCATTGAATCTAAGGCCTTCTGTGTATAGTTCTTATCATAATCCAACAATTAACAGCACAGAAATTACTCAGATCTGGATTCACACTCTTGCTCTACTGTATACTAGTAATTTGATCTTGGGGAAATTGGTTGCTTCATCCATAGAATTGGATTAGTAATAGCAAAGTCATTTAAATCCTAGAAACTGGAAGTACAACTACTAGAAAACTATGTATTTAGAAAACATTCTCTCACCTGAAGTGGTAGAGGGTCACTGCTACTTTTGAAGTTACAGTCAAAAACGATGGCAGCCAGTACTTTATGAGATCCATAGTCATACTTAACATATGTCTCAAGCTCCATTTCTGAAGCAAACGCTTGAACTGTAGAGAGGATAAATTGTTCATTATAATGGGAATATCTGATAATTCCTTCTGAGGGGAGACACATGGATAAAAGCTTATCCCAGTACTGTAAACTTAAAACCACTGTATTTCAAATATTGGTATCACAACTACTTAATGGATATTGGGGGTTCAAAACAATTTTAGGTATAAAACTCTACTCCAATTTTAAATAACAATCATTATAAAATAAACATAAAGACAAGTCATTTGTCATAAGGGAAATGCAAATCAAAATCACAATGAGATACCAATTCACATCCACTGAGATAGTTATAATCAAAAAGACTGATGATAACAAGTGCTGGTGAGAACATGGAAAAACTGGAACCTTCATACACTGCTGATCAGAGTATAAAATAGTAAAACAACTTTAGATAACTTTAGATAAAAATTTTTGGTATCCCCTCAAAAAGTTAAACATAGTTACTACAGGACATATTCATTCCACTCTTGGGTGTATAACCAGAAGAAATGAAAACATATGTCTACATAAAATTTAAATATGAATGTTCATAGCAGTATTATTTATAACAGGCAAAAGAAAAGGTCCAAAACCCAAATGTCCATCAACTGATGAAGGATATACAAAGTGAATGCAGTATATCCATATAATGAATATATGTATTACATATATTCTTGACAATGAAAGGAATGAAGTATTGATACAAACTACAACATAGATGAACCTTGAAAACATTATGCTAAGTGAAAAAAGCCAGTCACAAAAGACTACAACTTCTATGTATATAGAATTTAAACAAAAGTTTTACATATAAGCCATTTACATAAAAGATAGGTAAATCTATAGAGACCGAAAGTAGATTTTAGATTAGTATTTTCCTAATCCTGTGGGATGGAAAATTGTAAAGTCATGGCTAATGGTTACAGGGCTTATTTTTGGTGATGAAAATGCCCTATAATTGATTATAGTAATGGATACACAACTCTATGAATATACTAAAAGCCAATGAATTGGATGCTTTAAACGGGTGGTTATATGGTATGTACTTTAGCTCTCAAAAAGCTGTTTTGCAGTTTTTCTTTTTCTTTTTTTTTTTTTTAAGCAGGCTCCACACCCAATGTGGGGCTTGAACTCACAACCCTGAGAGCAAGAGTCACAGGCTCTACCAACTGAGCCTGCTAGGGGCCCACAAAAAACTATCTCAGAACAAGATAAATCAGGAGGTAGAGATCACTTCAAATTGTGCTTTTAAGAAAACCAACACATTTGATGGCTCAATAGCTGTATAGAGATAACAGAGGAATGAGTCAGTGAAGACAAATCAGTAGACATTATGTAATCTGAATAAGAGAGGGAAAGAATGGGAAAAAAACTCAAATAGATCCTTAATGACTTATGGGACAATACGACTTTCAGAAAGAATTGTTGAAAACTTCCCAAATTTGGTGAAAGATAGAAACTTACAAATTCAAAATGCCCAACAACCCCCTAACAGAATAAACCAAAAGAATCTACACTTGGACATATTATAATCATAGTTTTGACAAATAAGGACAGAAAATATCTTTTTTTTTTTAATTTTCATTAACATATAATGTATTATTTGCCCCAGGGTACATGTCTGTGAATCGTCAGGCTTACACATTTCACAGCACTTAACAGCACATACCCTCCCCAATGTCCACAACCCAACCACCCTATCCTTAACCACCCCCCCGCCTCCCAGGCACCCTTAGTTCGTTACATGAAGGACAGAAAATATCTTGAAAGCAGCCAGAGAGAAATGATACATCACCTACAGGAAAACAAGGATTCTTTTAAAAACAAGATTCTTTTCAAAAAAACCAAGGAGGTCAGAAGAAACTGACAAATATTTTTTAAATGTTGAGAGGACTGTCAACCCCAAATTTTATACCAAATGAAAATAATCTTCAGGAATGAAGATGAATTAAAGACATTCTTGGATGAAGGAAAACAAAGGGAACTCATTGCCAGTAGACCTGCTCTAAAAATTTGTTAAAGTTCTTCATAAAGAAGAGGAAATTTGGAACTTCAAAAACAAAGCTGGGAGCATCACTTTGCCTGATTCCATGCTATATTACAAAGCTGTGATCATCAAGGCAGCATGGTAGTGGCACAAAAAGACTCATAGATCAATGGAACAGAATAGAGACTCCAGAAATGAACCCTCAACTCTATGGTCAACTAATCTTTGACAAATCAGGAAAAAATATCCAATGGAAAAAAGACAGTCTCTTCGGTAAATGGTGCTGGGAAAACTGGACAGCTACATACAGAAGAATGAAACTGGACCATTCTCTTACATCATATATAAAGATAAACTCTAAATGGATGAAAGCCCTCACTGTGAGACAGGAATCCAACAAAATCCTAGAGAAGATAGGCAGTAACCTCTTTGAAATTGACCACAGCAACTTCTTTCATGACATGTCTC
>CM053621.1:13319809-13343669 GCA_028646535.1 Procyon lotor
GAGAATTATGTCTTCTTGAAAAGTTGATCCCTTTATCACAATAAAATGATACACTTTATCCTTGGCAGTATTCTTCTCTTAAATGTACTTTGACTAATGTTACTATAGCCACATCACTTACCTTTTTTCTTGTTATTGAATTCTATTCTACTGTAATAACACTGAGATTTACTAGGTATTGGTTTTATTCCAATGCAAATAGTAAATTCAAACATTTTTCTGGATGTTTCTATAGTTTATCAGATTTGAAAAAAGCAGTATCAACTAGGCAATACCCATATGTT
The DNA here is from genome assembly GCA_028646535.1 of Procyon lotor. NCBI lineage: Eukaryota > Metazoa > Chordata > Mammalia > Carnivora > Procyonidae > Procyon > Procyon lotor. Next base: position 13,320,094 of record CM053621.1, read on the forward strand.
TTTTAAAGTACTCTATTGAAATTTGATTAACATACAGATGATGAGTTCCAGTCCAAGATGGTGACATAGGAAGACCCTGAACTCATCTTCTCTGCAAACACAACAAATCTATACCTATTTATAGAGCATTTCCTCCTGAAGAAGAAATGAGTGCTGACTGAACAGCTTCTGCAAACAAGAGAGAGAACACAGAGAATGACGAGCAAGATAAAGATCATCCCTTTAAGTTTAGGAGAAGTAGCTGAGATAGAAAATGTAAAAAAGAGCCACTCAGAGTTTGAGACTACAATAACTGAAATGAAAACCATGCTAGAGAGAATCAACAGTGGATTAACACATGCAGAAGAATGGATCAGTGATTGGGAAGACAGGGTAATGGAAAGCATCCAAGTTCAACAGAAAAAAAATATTTTAAATGAAGATAGGTCAAGATATCTCTTGGAGAGTATCAAGTGAACAAACATTCAAGATTACAGGCATCCTAGAAGGAGAAGAGAGAAACAAAGAGTCAGAAAACGTATTTGAAGAAATAATTACTGAAAAGTTTCCTAACCAGGGGAAGAAAACATACATTCACGTTCAAAACAGAGAATTCCAAACAAGATGAACCCAAGAAGGTCCACAATAATCCACACATCAGAGACTACACAGTTCCAAACTTCAGGCTATATTACAAAGCTGTAGTGATCAAAACAGCATGGTACTGGTACAAAAATAGACACATAGATCAGTAGAACAGAATAGAAAATCCAGAAATGAACCCCCAACTATATGGTCAGTTAATCTTTCACAAAGCAGGAAAGAATATCCAGTGGGAAACAGTCTCTTCAACAAATGGTGTTGAGAAAATTAGTCAGCTATATGCAAAAGAATGAACTTGACCACTGTCTTACACCATACACAGAAATAAACTCAAACCTCATTAGAGACTTAAATGTGAGACAGGAAACCATAAAAATCCTAGAAAAGGGGCACCTGGGTGTCTCAGTCAGTTAAGTGTCTGGCTCTTGATTTCAGGTCAGGTCATGAGCTCAGAATTGTGAGATTGAGCCCCTCGTCAGGCTCCACCTGTGGAGCCTGCCTAAGATTCTCTCTCTGTCTCTGCCCCTCCCTGCACCCAGCTCTTGTACTGTGCTCTCTCGGGGGGGAAAAAAAATCCCAGGAGGGACCGCAGGCAGGAAGATCTCTTAAATCAGCTATAGCAACATCTTTCCTGAGAGATGATTCTTTTATTTTACTTTTAACTTTTTGTTTAACTTGTTTTTTATTATTTCTATGGTTATTCCTTTAACTACTTTTTTCTCTTTTGAAGCATCTAACCTGCATTTGTAAATATCTTCAACTATATTCTCATTTTAGAAATTACAGTTTTTATCACTACAAGTTATGTTTCTTTTTAGTTTTTATCTTTTTTCTTTTTAACTTAAAGTCCGTTAGCTAACATATAAATACATCAGTAGTTTTTCATGTAATGTTCAGTAATTCATTAGTTGCATATAACACCCAGTGCGCATCCCTTCATGTGACGTCCTTACTGCCCATGAGGGAGTTACCCCATCCCTCCACTCACCTCCCTTTCCACAGCTATCAGTTTGTTTCCTGGAGTCAATAGTCTCATATGGTTTGTCTCCCTCTCTGATTTCTTCCCAATCGGTTTTTTCTCCCTATCCCTACGTTATTCTGCACTGTTCCTTATATTCTGCATATGAGTGAAACTATATAGTCTTTCTCTGCTTGACTTATTTCACTTAGCATAATCCCCTCCATCCCATCTATATTGATGTAAATGGTAGGTATTCATCCTTTCTGATGGCTGACTAATACTCCATTCTATATATGAACCACATATTCTTTGTCCGTTCATCTGTTGAAGGACATCTCAGCTCCTTCCACAATTTGGCTATTGTGGACATTGCTGCTATTAACAACGGGGTGCATGCACCCCTTCTTTTCACTACATCTGTGTCTTTGGGGTAAATACCCAGTAGTGCAATCACTGGGTCATAGGGTAGCTCTATTTTGAACATCCTGAGGAACCTCCATACTGTTTTCAGGAGTGGCTGTACCAGCTTGCATTCCCGCCAACAGTGAAGGAGGGTTCCCCTTTCTCCACAACCTTTCCAACATTTGTTGTTTCCTGACTTGTTAATTTTTGCCATTCTAACTGGTGTAAAGTAGTATCTCATTGTGGTTTTGATTTGTATTTTCCTGATGACAAGTAATGTATAGAATTTTTTCGGTGTCTGTTGGCCATTTGTATGTCTTCTTAGGAGAAGTGTCTGTTCATGTCTTCTCATTTTTTTACTAGATTTTTTGTTTTTTAGATACTGTGTTTGAGTTCTTTATAGATCTTGGATACCAGCCCTTTCTCTGTACTGTCATTTGCAAATATCTTCTCCCATTCCATAGGTTACCTTTTAGTTTTGTTGGCTATGTCCTTTGCTGTGCAGAAGCTTTTTATCTTGATAAGATCCAAATAGATCAGTTTTGCTTTTGTTTTCCTTGCCTTTAGGGATGTGTATTGCAAGAAGTTGTGGTGGCTGCCATTGATGAGGTGGCTGCCTGTGTTCTCCTCTAGAATTTTGATGGATTCCTTTCCCACACTGAAGTCTTTCATCCATTTTGAGTTTATCTCTATATATGGTGTAAGAAAGTGGTTCAGTTTCATTCTTCTGTATGTGGCTGTCCAATTTTCCCAGCACCATTTATCGAAGAGACTATCTTTTTTCCATCGGATATTCTTTCCTGCTTTGTCAAAAATTAGTTGAGGGTCCATATCTAGGCTCTCTGTTCTGTTCCATTGATCTGTGTGCCTATTTTCATGCCAGTACCATGCTGTCTTGATGATAACAGCTTTGTAATATAGCATGAAGTCAGGCAACATGATGCCCCAGCTTTGGTTTTCTTTTTCAACATTCCCCTAGCTATTCAGTATCTTTTCTGGTGCCATACAAATTTTAGGATTGTTTGTTCCAGCTCTGTGAAAAATGTCAATGGAATTTTGATAGGAGTTGTATTGAATGTGTAGATTGCTCTGGGCAGCATAGACATTTTCACAATGTTAATTTTTCCAGTCCATGAGCATGGAATGTTTTCCCATCTCTTTGTGTCTTCCTCAGTTTCTTTCATAAGTGTTCTATAGTTTCTAGAGTATAGATCATTTACTTCTTTGGTTAGGTTTATTCCTAGGTATCTCTTATGGGTTTTGCTGCAATTGTAAATGGGGTCAATTCCTTTGCTTCTCTTTCTTCAGTCACGTTGTTAGTGTATAGAAATGCAGCTGATTTCTGTGCATTGATTTTGTATCCATTTTGCTGAATTGCTTTATAAGTTCTAATAATTTGGGGGTGGAGTCTTGGGTTTTCCACATGAAGTATCATGCCGTCTTCGAAGAGTGAGAGTTTGACTTTTTCTTTGACAGTTTGCCTTTTATTTCTTTTCATTGTCTGATTGCTGAGGCTAGGACTTCTAGTACTGTGTTGAACAGCATTGGTGAGAGTGGGCATCCCTGTCATGTTCCTGACCTTAGGGAAAATCTCTGTTTTTCCCCATTGACAATGATATTCGCTGCAGGCTGTTCATGGATGGCTTTTATGATATTGATGTATGTTCCCTCTGTCCCTATATTTTGAAGAGTTTTAATCAAGAAAGGATGCTATATTCTGTCAGATGCTTTTTCTGCATCAATTGAGAGGATCATATGGTTCTTGTCCTTTGTTTTATTAATGTGGTGTGTCATATTGATTGATTTGCAAATGTGAAACCACCCTGACATCCCAGGAATAAATTCTACCTGATCATGGTGAATAATCTTTTTAATGTAGTGTTGGATCCTATTGGCTAGTATCTTGGTGAGGATTTTGGCATCCGTGTTTATCAGGGATATTGCTCTATAATTCTCCTTTGTGATGGGATCTTTTTCTGGTTTGGGATCAAGGTAATGCTGGCCTCATAGAAAGAATTGGAAAGTATTCCTTCCATTTCTATTTTTTGAAACAGCTTCAGAAGAACATGTATTAATTCTGCTTAGAATCTCAAGAATTTCCGGGCATGCCCTTGTGAATCACCAAACTTTGTCTGAAATCATGGCATCGGTTTTTCTGATCATTGGTGGCAACTTCTATAAGGTTTCGTAGCTCTTAACTACAATCAAATAAGCCCATATTACACTCTTCCTACATAGAATATAGAGAGGCCTCCATTTTCCTTGCCAGATCACACCTATTTTGCCTAATATACGAACTCATTGAACCTATATATGTTGTTCATTATTCACAACATTATCTTTTTTCACAAGTTTGATAGTATAATTTTGATTCTCTCTCTTTTTTTTTTTTACTTCTTTGTTGAAGTATAGTTGACACATAGTGTTACATTAGTTTCAGGTGGACAACATATTTGACAAGTCTGTATGTTATGTTGTGCTCACCATCAGCATAGCTACCACCTGTCATCCTACAATGCTATTATCGACCATATCCTCTGTGCTGTACCTTTCATGCCCGTGACTTGTTATTGCATAACTGGAAACTGTACCTCCTACCTTCACCTGTTTTATAATGTTGTTTCTTCTAAGGATAGAGTATATGACTGTTTTGTCTTTCATGAGTGATAGTGACAGATAACAAGTTATTCTTTCTTTTGTCTCACAGGAATTTGGTGACAAAGTAGTAATAAACAACATGTCTTTGAATTTATATAAGGGGCAAATCACTATTCTTCTAGGACAAAATGGGGCAGGAAAAACCACAGTCTTGTCTCTTCTCGTAGGTATGTATTTATCTCTGTTTAGAGTGCAAGTCAGGTTCCTTCTAAGGCTTCAAACCAATCAACACCTTGTGATGTTGAGTATGTTGTCATTTCAGTGTTGCAGTTTTTATTGCACTTTAATTATTTACAACCAAGATGCCCTTGGTAATGTAATCAATTCATTCATTTTTTTTTCAATGAAAATATTTATATGCCTATTCTTCCCATAGGAATTGGTAATACAGTGGTGATTACAGGGTTGTTACATTCAATTTTGTACACTGGTGGAGATATAGGAAAGAAACCTGAAACTAACATCGTGTGAAAGAAGATGTTATATGTGGGATGCAAAGAAGATGTTATATGTGGGATGCTGTTCATCTAATAGAATGACACATAACCTGTCTGGTGGGAGGTGAGAAAAAGGGAAGTGTCATCAAATCTGAGACAAATAGGATATATAAAGGTCTGCGAATGGAGCCAAAGAATAGTATAGACATGAGCAAAGGCTAGGATACTTGAAAGCAGGGAACTGACTAGATCAGAGATAGAATTTGAATAATAGCGAAAGATAAAGCTAGAGGAATAATTAAAAGGTCACATCATGAAAGGCATGGGGGAGGCCATGCTCTGAAGATTAGAACCTATGCTAACCACAGTGAGAAGCCATGGGAGAATATTTTTATATAGGTTTATAAGTTAGATACACTGCAGTCACCAGAAAGGAAGAATGGATAAGGAATACTACGGACAATTAGAATTGTGAATCCCATGTTGTGTGTGAGCTTAGCATAAGTTCTGGAGGCTGGAACAGGGCTGAGCCTAGTAGTTGAGATATAATAGCCTCTTCTTTGAAACTAAAACGATGCCAAAACTAGCTCAGGAAGGGCAGACACTACCCGCATTCTCTGCTATTTTATATATTTGAACTGATTTCCTCTAAGTATCTGTTAAACCTCTTCTTAACAACATGCCTACCTAGGTAGTATCACAAGGTTATGATTCGAATTATCATTAAATTCATGATAATATGTGCATTATATATAGTTGATATGCTTTACATGTTATCTTGAAACACACTCCATGTTCTGCATGTAATCTCAGAATGCATATAATGCACTTTTCCATCTGTATGTGCTCATGACCTTTCTCTCAATGAGAGTGCCTGAACCATCCGTCCACCTATTGAAATCCTATTCATACACCAAGAGGGAGATCAGAAGCAACCATTGGGAGCAAATTCTCAGAGATGGTAGCTCCAAGTTCTTGTCCCTTCATAGACAAGATAAATATAACAAGCGTAAAATGTCAGAACCAGTTTTGCCAGAAGTCGGGAAACAGGCAAAGACTTACAGCAATTAAACAAGACTAAATGAAAATAGAGGTAACTTAGAAGCAGGAGATGAGAGTGACATCAGAAATGTGGCGAATTGGAAGCTCCAGACTCTCATCCCCATAGAGACACTAAGTTAACAACAATATACAGACAAACATACCTTTTTAAAAACTCCAGAAACCAGTTTGGATGCTGCAGCATGCAAATGTATGCATGGCCAATACCAAAAAGGGCAGGAAGCTTATGGCATTTTCTCACTCCAGCCGCTCTCCCAAATTGGCATGGCACAATCAGGAGGAAATGTGCCAATTCCAAGCTCCTCCCTTGGGACAGAAAAAAAAGACTAGAACTTGTATCCAATGTTCTGGCTTGTCTAGGGACTGCCCAAGGGACTGGTTTCTGCCTTGCCTAATGGAGAACTAATGGGAGTGGCAATGTGTTATAGATGCTAGTTTAGAAGTCACAGAAAAACAAAGGCAAATGCTGCAGCACTTTAAAGTATTTTAAAGCAGCAGGAAATCTGCAATTCCCCATTCAGGTGCCAAGGAGGCAACAAAATATAGGCAGAGAACTACAAAAGAAACACAATCTCCAAGCTGCTTAAGGAAATTAAGACAGTTTGAAGCAGCCATATATAGTAGAATGAAAGCATATGCACAACCCCAAAGATCCATCCCCAGAACATGTTTTAAGGTCCTAAAACCTCTAGCTGGGATGATGGGTGAAGGACTTCCCATGCATGGGAATGGGATGCATTATGCATCACATAATGCATGAAACTAGTCAATGCATAAATACTATGAGAGATGTCTGTTTTTTAAATGATCAAACTCAACAAAACATAAGGTATACAGCGCACACACACACACACACACACACACACGGAAACCTGCCTCAAAGTAACAAAATAAAGCCCCAGAACATGACCCCCTTAAGAAGCACAAATCTCTGAATTACCTGACAAAAAGTCATTTTGAGATGTCCAAGGATCTAAAAGAAAACAAAGACAGCAAAATGAAATGAGGAAAATGATGCATGAACAAAATACAAATAGAGGTAGAAGTAATTTTTTAAAAACCCAAACAAATCATGAATATGAAAAATGTAATAACTAATTTGAAAATTTTTATTAGAGGGTTTCAACACCAGAGTTGATCAGGCAGGAAAATTAATTAGCAAACTTGAAGATAGATTATTTGCAATTAACAAGTCAGAGGAGTGAAAAGAAAAAAGAATGAAGAAAAGTAAAGAGAGCCTAAATGACTTATAGGATATCAAGTGGGCCATTGTATGCACTATGAAAGTCCCAGAAAATAAGCAAGAGAAAGAGTATTTATTTGAAAAAATAATGACTGAAAACTTGCCAAATTTGAGGGGGGGAAATGGACATAAAAATTCAAGAAAGTCAGCAAATTACGAGTAACTGAAAGAAATCCATAAATGAGACACATTATAATCACACTAAAAATTCAAAGAATGAAAATCCTGAAAGAAGCAAGAGAAAAGTGACCCTTCAATTGCAGTTGATGCTCTTCAAGAGTTTCAAGACTTTCAAGACTTTTCAAGACTTCAAGACTTGCAGAGGACTTGTCAGTGGAAACCTCGAAGGTCAGAAAGGAGTGTGATATTATTTTCAAAGTGCTGAAAAAAAAAAACAACTACAACCAAGAAAACTATATTTGTCAAAACTTTGAAAAGTGAAGGGAAAATTCAGATTTTCCTAGTTAACCAAAGCTGAAAGAATGAATTACCACCAGACCTCTCCTATAAGAAATTGTGAAGGGAGTCATTCAAGTTGAAATTCAGGACACTAGATGGATAGAAAGCCATATAAAAATATAAATTTCTCTAATAAAGGTAAATAGGTGAGAAAACATATTATAATTTTGGTGCATAAATTCACTTTTAACTCATATAGGACTTAAAAGCATAAAAATAATTATAAATCTATGTTAATGAGTATGCAGTATATAAAGATGTAATTTGCGACATCAGAAACAAAGTGGAAGGGCAAGGCTATGAATAAAGTTATTGTCAGTTTAAAACTGATGATTATCATTTTAAGATATTAACATTAATCCCTATGATAGCCACAGAGAATATCTGTAGAATATACACAAAGGAAGGCAGGCAGTAAAAGCAGTAGTGAGAAGCAAAATGCTACAGGCAGAAAGTAATTAATAAAATGGCAATAGGAAGTCCTTCCCTGTCAATAATTACTTTTAAAATAAATGGATTAAATTACCCAATCAGGAGCACCTGAGTGGTTCAGTTGATTAAGCCTCTGCCTTCAATTCAGGTTGTGATTCCAGAGTCCTGGGATCTAGCCCTTTATAGGGCTTCCTGCTCAGTGGGGAGACTGCTTCTTCCTCTCCCTCTTCACCTCTCCCTGCTTGTGCTCTCTCACACTCTTCTCTCTCAAATAAATAAAACCTTTAACAATAAATGAATGAATGAATAAATAACCCAATCAAAGGATATGGATTGACTAGATTTTTTTTTTAAAGGATACAGATACATGCTGTCTCCAAGAGAATCACTTGCAATCTAAGGACACACATAATCAAGTAAATAGACGAAAAATATATGCAAATGATGATCAGAGTAGAGGTGATGATACCAAATCAAACACTATTGCAAAGGGGAAAAAAGGTATCAACTCAACAGGAAAATATAACAATTATATATTTACCAAACATCAGAGTTCTTAAAAAATGAAGCAAATATTGGAGAAATAGTAGCACAATAATAGTAGGAGACTTTAATACTCCACTTTCTTTTTTTTTTTAAGATTTTATTTATTTGACAGAGAGAAACACAGTGAGAGAGGGAACACAAGCAGAGGGAATGGTAGTGGGAGAAGCAGGCTTCCTGCTGAGCAAGGAGCCGGATGTGGGGCTTGATCCCAGGACTCTGGGATCATGACCCGGGCCGAAGGCAGACGCTTAACGACTGAGCCACCCAGGCGCCCAATACTCCACTTTCAATGATGTATAGAACTTGACAAAAACCCTATAAGAAAATAAAGATCTTTAACAATTGGACCCAACAGACATGTACTAAACACTCAACACAACAATATATCACAGCAGAATATACTGTGAGAATATACTTATTCTCACTAAGACATGGTACATTCTCCAGGAGAGATGACATGTTTGTTTACAAAACAAATCTTAAATAATATTAAAATAATGAAATTATACAAAGTATCTTTTCCACTCACGACAGAAACTACAAATCAGTTAAGAGAAGGATAATTGGAAAATCCACAAATATGTAGAAAATAAACAACATACCCTTAAACAACCAATGGGTCAAAGGAGGAATCGCAAAGTAGAAAGTATCATGAGAAAATTTAAAATGAAAATACAACATGCAAAACTTACAGGATGCATCAAAAGCAGTGCAAAAATGGAATTCTATCATTATGAACACTCATATCAAAAAAGAAAGGGCGCCTGGGTGGCTCAGTTGGTTAAGCATCTGCCTTCCACTCTGGTCATAATCCCAGGGTCCTGGGATCGAGGCTCACATCAGGCTCCCTGCTCAGCGGAAAGCCTGCTTCTCCCTCTCTCTCTGTCTGCTGCTCTGCCTACTTGTGCTCTCTCTCTCTCTCTCTGTCAAATAAATAAAATAAATAAAATCTTTAAAAGAAAAAAAGAAAAGTCTGATATTAACAACCTAACTGCATACTTTAAAGAACTAGAAAAAGAATAACAAACTGAACCTAAAGATAGTAGAAGGAAGAATAGAATAAAAATCACTGTGGAGATAGAGAATGGGAAAATAATAGGAAAAAAGTAAAACTTAAGAATTGGTTTTTGAGGAGCACCTACGGAAGCCCAGTCATTAAGCGTCTGCCTTCAGCTCACATCATGATCCCAGGGTCCTGGGATTGAGCCCTGCATTGGGCTCCCTGCTTGGTGGGAAGCCTGCTTCTCCCTCTCCCACTCCCCCAGCTGTGTTCCCTCTCTCAATGTGTCTCTCTCTGTCAAATAAATAAAATCTTTTAAAAAAGAAAAAGACTTGGTTTTTGAAAAAAAATCCACAAAATTGAAAAAATTCAAATAATTAAAATACAAATGAGATGTGTGATATTACAGCCTATGCCACAGAAATAAAATGGGTCATAAGAAAACACTGAACAACTGTGTATTGGAAAACTTCATAACCCAAAAGAAATTGTTAAATTCTTAGAAATATGCAACCCAGCAAGACTGAATCATAAAGAAATAGAAAATTTGAACACACCTGTAACTACTAAAGGAATTGAACACTAATGAAAAACCTCTCAAAAGAAAAGCTTGGGACCAGATGATTTCATTGGAGAATTCTACAAACATTTAAAGAAAAATTAGCACCAGTCCTCTTCAAATTCTTTGAAAAGATTAAAGAGGGTACACTTATTATATCATTCTATAAGGCCTGTTATTACCCTGATACCAAAGTCAGACTGGGACACTACAAGATAAGAAAACTGTGGGCCAATATCCCTGATCAACATAGACAGAAAACTCAAAACTAAACAAAGCAAAAAAACTATAGCTTAATTCAATAATACATTAAATGGGTCACATACCATGACCAAGTGGGATGTATTCCTAGAATGTAAGGAGGGCTCGACATGCAAAAATCAATGTAATACATTATGAATAGAATCAAGGATAAAAGCCGCATGATCATATCAATGATGCAGAAATTGATTTTCTGAATGTTGATTTTGTATATAGCAACTTTGCTGAATTTGTATATTTTATCACAGAGCACATGTGTGTGTGGGGTTGTTAAGCTTTTATACATGTAAGTTCATGTCATTTGCAAACATAATTTTACTTCTTTTTTTCCAGCTTTGATACCTTTTATTTCTCACCTCATTGCTTTGGTTAGGCCCTCCAGTACTAGGAATAGGAGTGTGAACAGGAAGAACGCTTACTTTGTTTCCTGTCTTATAGGAAAAGCTTTTAGTTTTTCACCATAAAGAATTATATGGTCTTTTTATGTTGAGGAAATTTGCTTCTATTGCTAGTTTGTTGGGGAAAATGTCTTATACATTATGAAAGAGAATTCAGTTTTGCCACATGTTTTCTTTGTGTCTGTTGAGATGATCATGTGATTTTTTTAATCATTCTGTTAATATGGTGTATCACATCAATTGATTTTTGAATACTGAGCCATCCTTACATCTCATAGATAAATCCCACTTGGACATAGTGTATGATCCTTTTAATGTGTTGTTGAATTCAGTTTGCTTGTATTTTGTTGAGGATTTTTGTATCTATTTTCATCGGAGTTATTTGCCTTATAGTATCTTTGTCGGCTTTGGTGTTAGGGTAATGCTGGCCTCATAAAATGAGTTTGAAAGTATTCCTTCATTTTCAGGTTTTGGAAGAGTTCGAGAAGGACTGGCACTAATTCTCTAAAAGTTTGGTAGAGGGCACCTGGGTGGCTCAGTCGTTAGGTGTCTACCTTCTGCTCAGGTCATGGTCCTAGGGTCCTGGGATGGGGCCCCTATATCGGGCTCCCTGCTCAGAGGGCAGCCTGCTTCTCCCTCTCCCACTTCCCCTGCTTGTGTTCCCACTCTTGCTGTGTGTCTCTCTCTCAAATAAATAAAGTCTTTTTGAAAATAAAAGTTTGGTAGAATTCACCAGTGAAGTCATCTGTCTCTGGGCCTTTGTCAAGAGGTTTTTATTACTGTTTCAATCTCATTACTAGTAATAGTTCTGTTTAGATTTTCTATTTCTTCATGATTTATTCTTGGTAAATTTTATGTTTCTAGGAATTTATCCATTTCTTCTAGGTTATCCAATTTGTTAGCATGTAATTGTTCAGAGTAATTTCCTATAAACTTTTTTATTTTTGTGACATCAGTTGTAATCTCTGATTTTGAGTCTTCTCACTTTTTTAGTCTAGGTTTGTCAATTGTGTTTATCTTTTCAAAAACCAACCTTACTTTCAATGATTTTTTTTTTACTCTTTTTCTAGTCTCTATTTTGGTCATTTTTCTATAATCTTTGTTATTTCCTTCCTTCTGCAAACTTTGGAATTAGTTTGTTATTTTTCTAGTTTTTTGAGGTGTAAAGTTAGGTGGTATATTTTTTAACCTTTTTTTTTAATATGGGCATTTATCAGTATTAACTTCTTTTTTAGTGCTGTTTTTGCTGCATTCCATAGATTTTAGTATTTTGTATTTTTGTCTTTATTTCTCAAAATATTCTCTAACTTACCTTTTTCTTCCTTTTTTGAACCATTTGTTTTCCAGGAATGTTATGTTCAATTTCCACATTTATGAGGTTTTAATTTTTAGTTTTTGTTTGCTAGTTTCATCCCATTGTGGTTTGAAAAGATACTCGGTATGACTTAAGTCTTAAATTTGTTATGACTTAAAATTGTGTATGACTTACTTTGTGACCTAACATATGATATGTCCTAGAGAATGTTTTAGGTGCATTTGAAAAGAATGTATATTTTCTGTTGTTAAGTGGGAACGCTTTTTAGGTCCATTTGGTCTCTACTGTTGTTCACTTCTACTGTTTCATCATTGATCATCTGTCGAGATGTTTTATCTATTATTGAAAGTGTGATATTGAAGTCTTCATGTAATATAATATTGCTATGTATTCTTCCCTGTAGTTCTGCCAATGTTTGCCTGATATATGTAGGTGCTTTAATGTTGGACACATATATTTATAATTCTTATATCTTTCTGTAATTTTATTTTTTTATTATATGATATAACCATTATATAATACTGTTCTCTCTCTCGTGACATATTTTACTTAAAGTCTATTTTGCCTGATAGAAGTATAGCCACCCCTGCTCTCTTTGGTTACCATTTACATTGAATATCTTTTTTCATGCCTTCACTTTCTGCCTATATATGTCCTTAAATCTAAAGTTCCTTGTAGAATAACAAGTGTTGGTGAGGATTTGCAGAGAGGGGAGACCTCTTACACTGTTGGTGGGAATGCGAGCTGGTACAGCCACTCTAAGAAACAGTATGAAGTTTCCTCAGGTCATTAAAAATAGAGCTACCCTATGACCCAGCAATTGCACTATGGCTACTTTGGAGTATTTAACCCAAAGATACAGGTGTAGTGAAAAGAAGGGGCACCAGTGCCCCAGTGTTCATAGCAGCAATGTCCACGATAGCCAAACTGAAAGGAGCTGAGATGTCCTTCAACAGATGAATGGATAAAGAAGATGTGGTGTATATATACAATGGAATATTACTTAGCCATCAGGATGAATATCTACCATTTACATGACATGGATGGAACTGGAGGGGATTATGCTGAGTGAAATAAGTCAGAGACAATTATCATATAGTTTCAAACATGTGTGGAACATAAGGGGTAATGCAGAGGAAGAAAAGGGTGTGGGAGGCGAAACTGGGAAGAAATCAGAGAGGGAGATAAACCATATGACACTCTTGACTCCAGAAAACAAACTAAAAGTTGCAGAAAGGGAGGAGGGTGGAGGGATGACGTAGGTGGGTGATGGGCATTAAAGAGGGCATGTGATATGGTGAGCACTGGGTGATACACTCAACTAATGAGTCATTGAACATTATATCGAATACTAATGATGTACTACTATACCTTGGCTAATTGAATTTAAATAAAATAAATAAAAAATAAAGGTCCTTGTAGAGAGCTTATAGTTATTGTTAGTTTATCCATTTGGCCACTCTATATCTTTTTAGGTCTTTTCATTTAAACTTAAAGTAATGATTGATAGGGAAGGGCTCAGCATTGCCATTTTTAAAATTGTCTGTCTTTCCTACAGTTCTTTTGTCCTCTAGTTTTTTTCTTTCATAAATATGTATTTTTTTTATTTTATATTACAGACTTTGATTTGTTTCTCTCAGTGTTTTGTGTTTATTCTGTAAATATTTCCTTTATGGTTACCTTGATACTTACATAAAATATTTTATAGTTATAATATTCTATTTAACAACAACAGACCTTCAGTCACAAACAGAACTCAATAATTTTATTTCTTCCACATAAACATGCTTTATATTAATGTTACAATTTACATCTTTTTATGTTGTATGTTGATCAACATATATATATGTATAGTATTTTAATACTTCAGTCTTTTAACCTTTATACTAAAAATGAGTGATTTACTCACCACTATTTTACATGTATTATATACTCACCATAGTATCATAGTATTCTGTATTTGTCTATATATTTACCTTTACCAATGAGGTTTATACTTTAAACATGCTGTCATATTACCATTTAGCATCCTTATGTTTCATCTTGAAGAACTCTAACATTTCTTGTAATGGAGACCTCCTACTAATGAACTCTCAACTTTTGTTGGTCTGGTAAAGTCTTAATTGCTTCTTCATTTTTGAAAGACAGTTTTGCTAGGCCATAATGATTCAACAATTCTCTACATCACTCAGTGCTTATCACAATACACGTACTCCTTTTCTAATCTTAGTATATGTGCTGCCGAAGCGAGCACATCCTTTTCTAATCTTAATTCCAGGGGCGCCTGGGTGGCTCAGTGGGTTAAGCCTCTGCCTTTGAGCCCCACATCAGAGTCTCTGCTCAGCAGGGAGCCTGCTTCCCCCTCTCACTCTGCCTGCCTCTCTGCCTACTTGTGATCTTTCTCTCTGCCTACTTGTGATCTCTTTCTTTCTGTCAAATAAATAAAATCTTTTTTTAAAAATCTTAATTCCAGTGTAAACATACAATGTTATATTGGTTTTAGCTGTACAATATAGTGATTCAACAGTTCCGTATATTACTCAGTGCTTATCAAGATCTTCATCTTTTTCTTGATTAAGTATTGAAAAGTATTTGAATACTTTTCTGAGTTCAACAAGTTGATTCTGGTAGTTCTTGCCCCTCTTTTTTTCTTTCTCTAGAAAAACAGGTGCTTTTTTACTTCCCTGATCTTCCACTCTCATTGTCATTTAAAACATCTTAAAATGCAAAAATTTGAGTAATGTGAGAAGGAAAGAACCTAATGAAAGTAAAATTCTAAATTCTTCACACCTTTTCAATAAGTCTTTTGTGATTTTTTATGAAATATTAATGTTATTACTATGTAACATGATAGTTTGTGTTCAGCTTTTTTTCCAATAGTTTTCAGCTTTTAAAGAACATAATTTTATATTGAAATTTCCTTATGTGATATAGTCTCTATATATATTATTTCCAAGGCCACATGATATTTTTAATAGTTACATAGTATTCTTTTTAATAGCCATATAGTAGTCTTTTAAATTAATATGATGTTGTTAACTTGTCATTTTCTTTTTATTTTTATTTTTTTTTTTAGCATTTACCTTCAATGCTAAATATGTAGCCTTATTTAGATGTCTTTGAAACACTTTTCCACTTTGGAATATATTTTTAAATATAATTTTCAAAAATATATTTTAAGACTGTATATATTTTAATCACTCAATAGATACAGAAAAGCATTTGACAAAATTCAACATCCACTTATAATTAAGATTCTCAACAAACTGGCCGTAGAGGGAACATCCTTAACATACATAACAAAGGCCATATATGACAAGCCTACAGCTAACAGCATATTCTTTTTAAAGCTTCTTTGTGACCTCTTTGATAATACCAGTTTAGCCTTTACCCTAACTCAGTGGTCCTCAAAGTCTGGTCCTCTCACTAGCATCATTAGCATCACCTGGGAATATGTTAGAAATGTAAGTTCTTATCAATTAATGAATAGATAAAGAAGATGTGTATGCATACAATGGATTATTATTCAGTCTTAAGAATGAAGGAACTCTTGTTAGTGACAACATGGGTGGACCTTAAGTGCATTATGCTAAATGAAATAAGTCAGAGAAAGACAAATACTGTATAGTCTCACTTATATGTAGAATTTACAAAGAAAAAAAACCAAATTCACAGATAAAAAGAACAGATTGCTGATTGCCAGAGTCAGCAGATGGGGACTGGGCTAAATGAGTGAAGGCGATCAAAAGGTACAAATTTCCAGTTTTAAGATAAATAAGTTATGGGATATAATGTACAGCATGAATGACTATAGCTAGTTTTACTGTTTAATATATTTGCAAGTTGCTAAGAGAGTAGATCATAAAAGTCTTCATCACAAGAAAAATATTGTAAATATGTATGGTAATTCCGTATGTTAACTAGACATTGTGTGATCATTTTGTAATATGTGCAAATATCAAATCATTATGTTATACACTGGAAACTAATGCAGTTTTATGTCAACTCTATTTCAAGTTTTAAAAAGAATATATATTTTCAAATAAGATAAATGATTTATAGGATTTAAATGGTCTTACAGTTTTTTACATGTTATCAAATAGTTGCCCACAAATCTGGACTGTTTGTTATTAGTATTTAAATTTCTTGAAGACAAAAGTTAGATATTCCTAATATTATGTTTTTCTTTTTTTGCCTTTTTTTTTTTTAAGATGTATTTTCTTAGAGAGAGGGAGAGTATGGATGCAGGGGGAGGGGCAGAGGGAGACAAGGCAAGCAGACTCCCTGCTGAATGAGGAGCCCAATATGGGGCCCAAGCTCAGGACCCCAGAATCATGACTTGAGCCAGAATCAAGAATCAAAGGCTCAACTGACTGAGCCACCCAGGTGCCTCAATCTTATGTCATACAGTACCTAATCTGACTCACAAATGCAGTAACAGTCTGATTGCAATGTGAATGTATTAGAATATAGCAAATTATTTATATGTTTTTATTACCAATATAATCCATATCCATTGTAGAAAATTTGTATACAAAAGCAGAAAAGACAAAAATTAAAAGATAGTTTATCCCAATACCTAAACGTAATTATTGATATTTTCCTAAACTATTCTGTAGAAGATAGTGCTAATTCTTTGGAGTAATCCACAAGCAGGCTGCATTTAAGATACTAATTTGCAATATCTTCTAGTGCTGTCTCACCAAAGCTCAGCTTCTTTTATGTCTTCTGCTTACTCGTAGGTTGTTGCCCTCTGACCAAAGGAGAGGTTTATATTCATGGATTTGACATCTCCAAGAACATAATTGCGATTCGAAGAAACTTGGGCTTCTGCCCACAGCATGACATTTTGTTTAATCACTTGACAGTCTCAGAACACCTTTTTTTCTACTCTGTGGTGAGTCAGAAATGTTTTAAAACTATACAGTATATTTATTTTTTCTTTTGATATATAGACACGTGAAGTTGAACATTCAGCTGGCACCACAGAATATTTTCCTCACTCCAAAACACTCCCTCGTGCTATTCCTTTGTAGTCTTCCCTATCCCACCCTGGTAATCACTGGTGTGTCCTTAATCACTAATGTCTTGTCTTATGGAGAATGCCATGTGAATGGAATCATATAGTATGTAACCTGAAAAGATTAGCTCCTTACACAGAGCATAATGCCTTCGAGATCCATCCATACTTGTATGATCAGTAGTATGGTTTTTTTAATTGCTGGGTAGTATTTCATGTTTAGATGTAATACAGTACACCAATTAAAGGACATTTGGGTTGTTAACAGTTTTGAGTATGAATAAAACTGCTCTGAATTTCATGTGAAGTTTTTTGTAAATATAATTTACATTATAATTTACAATGTAAATATAATTTTCCATTTCTCTCAGAATGAGATTACTGGATCATATTATAAGTGTTTAACTTTATAAGAAACTATATAGTTTCTGTATAGTCACTGGAGTGACTATATCATTTTGCACCCCCACCAGCAATGTAGGAAAATTCCGATTGCTTCATATCCTTGCCAGAATTTGGTATTGTAATACTTTTTAACACCTTTTTTTTTTAAAGGGAGAGAGAGCGCAAGCAGAGGTGGGGGCAGAAAGAGAGGGAGAGAGAGAATCTCAAGCAGACTCCACACTCAGTACGGAGCTCAATGTGGGGTTCAGTCTCATGACCCTGAGATCATGATCTGAGCTGAAATAAAAAATCAGATGTTTAACCAACTGAGCCACCTAGGCACCTCTAAATGTCTTAACATTTTAACCATTCTAATAGATGTGTAGATGTATATCCTCCTGGTTTTAATTTGCATTTCATGAATGGCTAATGGAGTTGATTTTCTTTCAAGTGCTTATTTCCCATTTTTATACCCCTCTTTGATGAAATATTTGTTCAGGCCCTTTGTCCACTTTTAAAATCTGGATTGTTTATTTTGCTACTAAATTTTTGAGAGTTCTTTTATATTCTGGATATATGTCCTTTGTTGGATAATGTGCTTTGTAAATACTTTTTCTATTTCTGTAGTTTGTCTTTTCATTTTCTTGGCAATACTTTTTACAGTCCAAAAGTTTTTAATACTGAAATCCAATTTATCACATTTTTATCACATTTTTCTCAAAGTAGCCTGCCTCTGCTGTCTTTTCTATAACGCTGTGCCTAACCCCAAGACATGAAGATTTATTCTATATTTTCTTCTAAATTTTTTTTATTTTTACATTATACGTAAAACTGTGGTCTGTTTGTGGGTTAGTCTTTGCTTAAAGGTGTAAAATATAGATCTAAGTTCATTGTTTTGCGTATAGATGACCAACTGTTCTAAAACCATTTTTCAAAAATATTGTTCTTTCATCTTTGACTTGCTTTGTGCATTGTCGAAGATCAAATGGTCATATTTCTATGGACTTATTTATCAACTCTCTTTTATGTGCTATTGATCCACACTGCCCCGATTTGTATAGCTTTATAGTAATTCTTAATATGGGATAATACTATTCATCCAACTATATTCTTTTTCAAAAGTGTTTTAGCTTTTATAGCTCTTTGACCCTTCCAGATAAATTTGTGTATTATCTCTTATGTGTCTACAACAGTTGTGCTGTGAGTTTGATTGGTATTACATTAAACCTGTATATCACTTTGGAGAAAGTTTACATTGTTAAGCATGTTGCAATTTCAAATCTTTGATCATGGTATCTCTCTCTATTAATTTAAGTCTTTGCTATCATCACCATTTTTAGTTTTCAGTATACAAGTCTTTATTTTTTTTTCATTATTTGGAGCCTTAAAAAGTTTTTTGATTTCCAGTTGTTCATTGCTTGTACATAGAAAAATGATTGACATTTGTTAACCTATTATTCTTTGACCTTACTAAGCTCACTTAATGGGTTTAGGAGGGGTTTTTTTGTAGATTCCTTGGTTTTATACATAGACGATCATATCACTGGAGATTAGAGATAGTTCCTTTGTGCCAACATGTTTGCCTTTTATTTCTTTTTTTTCTTTTTCTTTTTTTTGCATGCCACACACTGGCTAGAAATGGCATAATGTTGTGGGCATCCTTGACTTGTTTCTGATTTCAGGGGATAGCATTCTGGTTTTCACCATCAAATTTTTTTCTGCATATACCCTTTATCACTGTGAGGAAATTCCTTTCCTTGTATTTTTTTTTTTTAATTCTAGTATAGTTAACATACAGTGTTATATTAGTTTCAGGAGTACAACATAGTGATTCAACAGTTCTCTATATTAGGGTAGTACTTATCACACTAAGTGTACTCTTAATCTCCTTCACCTGTTTCAGCCACCCCTGCTCTAGTTATCATCTATTTGTTCTCTATAGTTATTTAAGAGTCTGTTTTTTGGTTTGTCTCTTCTTTCCTTGGTCATTTATTTCATTTCTTAAATTCCATTTTTGAGTGAAATAATTTGATATTTTTCTTCCTCTGACTTATTTCACTTGGCATTTTACCCTCTAGATCCATCCATGGTTTTGCAAATGGCAAGATTCCATTCCTTTTTTATTTTTATTCCTTTTTTATTGCTGAGTAATATTCCAGTGTGTGTGTGTGTGTGTGTGTGTGTGTGTGTGTGTGTGTGTGTATCACATCTTCTTTATGTGATTCAATGTTATTTAATGTCCTGCTCGTGTGGCTTCTAAAATGATCTGCATTCTCTTTCTAATGTAAGCATTTATTGCCATGATTTTTCCTCTTAAGCACTCCTTTGTTGTACGCCACAAATTTTGATAAAATTTTTTATATTTTGTATATTTTGTATATTTTTATTTTTATTCAGTTCCAAATATTTTCTACATTTGTTGAGACTTATTCTGTGACTCGTCATTTACAAGTATGATCTTTAATGTACAAGGAAAGTTGTCCTATTTTCTTTCTGTTATGCTTAGTTTAATTCTATTTTGGTCAGAGATCATATTTTGTGTAATTATAAGTGTTTTAAAATTGCTAGGGTTTTATGACTGAGGATATGGTCTATCTTGGTTGCTATTCCATACATACTTGAGAAGAATATGTTTTCTGCTGCTTGGTTGGAATTTTCTGTAAGCATCAGATTCAATAATTTGATGTTGTTTCATTCTTCTGTATATTTGCTGATTTCTGTCTGGTAGTTATGTTACTTAGGAGTATTTCTGAAATATCCTGTCATAGTCATCTATTTTTCTATTGTTCATTTCCATTCTATTCATTTTTTGTTTCCTCTGTTTTAAGTTCTGTTATTAGATGTATGCACATTTAGGATTATTGTGTCTTATTATTCTCTTATCAACATGCGATGTCCCTCTTTTTTCCTCTGGTAATTTTTTTTTGTTCTGAAATCAACTTTATCTGATAATAGTATAAGCATTCCTGCTTTCTTTTTCTTTCTTCTGATTTGTATTTTTTTAAATTAAGTTCATATTAGCCAACATATATTAGCCAACATATAGTACACTAATGGTTTTTGATGGTTCAATGATTCATTAATTGCGTATAATACCTATTGTTCTGTGTTCTCATGGTATATCTTCTTTAAACACTTCACTTTAAACTAACCTATATAATTAAATTCTAAGTGAGTTCATTGTAGATGCTGTATAAAAAAAAAAAACATGTTTTCTAACAATCTGAAAATGTCTTTTAATTGATGTGTTTAGTTTTAATGTAACTGCTAGTAAATTTATGTTTAAATCTATCCTTTTATTATTCTCACTTTTTTTCTCTGTCTGCCCTTTCCGGTTTTATTTTGGGTTATTGGTTATTTTTTAGTATTCCATTTCAGTTTGTCAATTGTGATTTTTACCATATCTCATATATACTTCAGTGCATGCTCTAGACATTGCAAAATACAGCCTTAGCTTTTCACAGTTATTTAGAATCAATATTTTCTGACTTTATTTGGAATGTAGAAACCTTACCACTTACTTGTAGGTTCTTTATCCTCCTCTGTGTATGCTGTAGTTGTCATATATTACGTATATAAATACTGAAAACATCAAACAGTACTATATTTTTTTTGTTAGTACCACCATTTTATTTTTCAGACAGTATTGTATTTTTCATTTAAAACTATCTAGTCTATTTAAAGAACCATAAGAAAATAATAGTTATTATGCTTATTGTTTATCATTCATAATGTTTTGGGTTTTCCAAATTATTTCTCTTCTGTTTGAAAAATATTCTTTACCAGTCCTTTTAGACAAGTACTCTTGGCTAGTTTCTCTTAGTTTTCCTTCACTTTCAAGAATATTTTTGCTTGACATAGAAATCTGGGTTAATAGTTCTTTTCCTTCAGCAGTTAAAATTGTTGCTCCACTGCCTCCTGGATATCATGGTTTCTGATGAGAAACACAAAGTCATCTGAATTGTTCTTCTATAAATAATTTGTCGTTTTTCTCTGGGAGCTCTCAAAAATTTTTTTGTCTTAAAAAAATTTTTTTTGTCTTTACTTTCAGCAATTTAGTTAGGATTTGTTTGTGCGGATTGCTTTGAGTTTATCTGAATGGAGTTTAGTCAGCTTCTTCTATCTGTAGGATTGTGTCTTATTCTAAACCTCGGAAGTTTTCAGTCATTATTTCTTCAAATATTATTTCAGCCATCTATTCTTTCTTCTCTCCTTCTGGAACTTCAGTGACATGAATGTTAGACATCTTGTAATTGTCCCAAAAGTCCCTTGGGCATTGTTTTTTTTTTTTTAAGTTTTTATTTAAATTCTAGTTAGTTAACATACAATGTAACAATAGTTTCAGGTGTACAATTTAGTGATTCAACATTTACACATAACTGTTAGTTTTTTTAATCATTTATCTCTCTGTTCAAATAGGATAATTTTTTATTGATCTGCCTTCGAGTTCTTTGACCATTTATAATTTCTATTCTACTATTGAGTATATCTAATGAGCTTTTTTAAACTTTTTTTTATTTAAAGATTTTATTTTATTTATTTGACACAGAGAGAGAGATCACAAGTAGGCAGAGAGGCAGGCAGAGAGAGGGGGAAGCAGGCTCCCCGCTGAGCAGAGAGCCCGATACAGGGCTCGATCCGAGGACCCTGAGACCATGACCTGAGCTGAAGGCAGAAGCTTTAACCCACTGAGCCACCCAGGTGCCCATCTAATGAGCTTTTTATTTGGGTTACCGAATTTTTTAGTTTTAAGATTTCCATTAATTTCTTTTTCTTTATTTTGATGATACTTTCTACTTTAATTCCAGCATCTGTGCCATCCTAACATTGATATCTGTTAATTGTCTTTTCCTAAGTGAGTTGAGATTTTTGTGATTCTTTGTATGCCAAGTAATTTTTGTTTTTATCCTGGATGTTTTCAAAAGTAACTCATGAGACTGCATCTTGTTTGTTATCTGTGGGCTGTGGTTTTAGTGTCAGCTTTGAAGTCTTTTCGGTGATGATCCAGTCTCTCCAATGTATATGTTATTCATTAGTCAGTTCACATCTAGGAAGGGGTTTGTTTACTGGTTAGCATAATTTTAAAGTTTGGTATGCTAATTAGGATTAGATCCAGGTATGTAAATGATGGGGTAAACACATGTGTTATTAAAAAACTTATGCTCATATTTTTCTATTCCTCTTTCCTGTTATCTACCCAGTATTTCCTGGTTCCTGAAGATTCCTTTCTCAGTCCTCCAGCCAGAAATTGTACACGTTCATGATTGTGCCAAGTGGCTGGAAAACAGAGAAGGTGATAAAAAGCAACTGGGTCTGACCTGTCCTGTTGGAACCATGGCTCTACTTAACTGAGAAGTTTCCCCTCCCTCAGCATTTTGGCTTTTGCAGGATTCCCTTTCCTTTCCACCCTTGCCACCATCCCTGCCACAAGACTCCTAATGGGCTGGGACACAAAAGGACAGGAAAAAAAAAATGGAATTGGCCCTCCTACACTACCTCAGAGCTTTAGGGATGTTTTCTTTCTCTCTTTCTTTCTTTCTTTCTTTCTTTCTTTCTTTCTTTCTTTCTTTCTTTCTTCCTTCCTTCCTTCCTTCCTTCCTTCCTTCCTTCCTTCCTTCCTTCCTTCCTTCCTTTCCTTCGTCTTTTTTTTTCCCAAATACTTTTCTTTTTTCAGCGTTCCAAGATTCATTGTTCATGTACCACACCCAGTGCTTCATGCAATACGTGCCCTCCTCAATACCCACCACCAGGCTTGCCCAACCCCCCACCCCTCCCCTCCAAAACCCTCAGTTTGTTGCTCAGAGTCCACAGTCTCTCATGGTTCATCCCCCCTCCAATTTCCCCCAATTCACCCTTC
>CM053621.1:13344169-13364735 GCA_028646535.1 Procyon lotor
CTTCTTTATCCATTCATCTGTTAAAGGGCATCTTGTCTCTTTCCACAGTTTGGCGATTGTGGCCATTGCTGCTATGAACGTTGGGGTACATGTGGCCCTTCTTTGTACTGCATCTGCTTCTTTGGGGTAAATACCCAGTAGTGCAATTGCAGGATCATAGGGTAGCTCTATTTTTAATTTCTTGAGGAATCTCCACACTGTTTTCCAAAGTGGCTGTACCAACTTGCATTCCCACAAACAGCGTAAGAGGGTTCCCCTTTCTCCATATCCTCTCCAACATTTGTTGTTTACTGTCCTGTTGATTTTGGCCATTCTGACTGGTGTAAGGTGGTATCTCAGTGTGGTTTTGATTTGAATCTCCCTGATGGCTAAAGATGATGAACATTTTTTTATGTGTCTGTTAGCCATTTGTATCTCTTCTTTGGAGAAGTGTCTGTTCATGTCTTCTCTCATGGAAAAGAATGTCTTCTCCCATTTTTTGACGTGATTATCTATTTTTTGAGTAAGGGTGTTTTCTTTTGCATTCCTCAAGCCAGAACAAGAGAGTTTCTCCTTAATCTCATTCTATCTGCACTATCAGGGTTTGGATACTTTGTGTTCAGGCTAGGAGGATGCACAGGTGAAAAATGATAAACCCCCAGTGCTGGCTCAATGATACTTCAAAATATGGTGTTCTTTCTGATCCAACTGCTGACGTTTACTTTTTATAGTTCTCCAGGTTTAATAATTGAGTTCAGTAGGAAATGAAACGGGACTTGGGGGGGGGGTGGGAGATGGTTTACTCCATCATACCTAGAAAATAGAGATGTTTCTTTTCTCCTTTTCTGAGCTTCAGGTGTCTATAAATCTGAAAATAAATTCTTTTTTTTTTTTTAGGAATTCTCCTTTAGACTTAAAGGGAGGCAATGGGAAAAAGACACTGTGTAGCTGTAAGAAAAGAGATCGTATAAAATGTTTTAAGGGTGCAGTTGCAAGAAACTTCATTTATCTACATAGATATACAAAGACAATTATTATCTAAAAACATTCCAAGGATAAAGTGCACTATGTAAATTCTGCCTCCTCTTTTTAGGTAAAAAGAATGTATCAAAATATGTATTCTATGGAAGCTGACCATATGCTGTCTACTTTTAACCTGCTAGAAAAGCGTGATACATTTTCAAAGTCACTGAGTGGAGGAATGAAGCGCAAACTCGCCATCATTATAGCGCTCATAGGGGGCTCCCAGGTATTAAGGAAAAGAGGATGAAAAGGGGGAGTGAGGAGCCATGAACCATGGGTTCTTGCTAGCTGGTCTATAAAACTCAGCTGACAAAACCCTGAGAGTTGATATGAATCTTAAAGAATTTGCCAATGATAATTATAGAGAATTAGCATTATTTGGTTCAATTGTCATAATATGCTTGGGACTATCTTTTTTCTAGGCTTTTTATCACTGTGTACAGTCTAGATTCTTTACCTTAGCTTAAATATGTTCCCTCAGATAGCAATTATCTCACAAGAAGCCTACCATCAATTATCAATGGTCAAGGAATTCTTCTGGTTTTTAGATAGTGATACTTGATGAACCATCATGTGGCGTGGACCCACTCTCAAGGAGAACCACCTGGGATATCCTTCAACAGTATAAACAGAATCGTACCATCTTAGTGGCCACGGACTACATGAATGAAGCTGATCTCCTGGGTGATCGAATTGCCATCATGGTCAAGGGGACACTGCAGTGCTGTGGCTCTTCTGTCTTCCTGAAACAAATATATGGTTCTGTCTCCCTTTGCTCATTCTTGGGATATTGATGCCTTAGTAATATTCTGCTAACATGATTTTAATTGTATGTTGTCTACATAGCCAAAATTTCAGTGGCTCCCTCTGTCCTACTAATTAAATCTCAGCGGTTCTAACTGGTTTTTAAGGACCTTTGCAACTTGGATATTCCTTATATATATTTCTCATTTGTTCTCCAACATGTACATTCAGACTCGTAAAATACCTTTGTCAACTTACAAAGGCCATGCTTATTACTCCCATTTTGCACCTACTGACAATTTTCTTTTTCCATAGAATGCAGTTGTGTCCAAATAGATTTATGTTGTTGAATAATTAATTAGTTGATGAGGAGAGGAAATAGAGAAGTCAGTCATCTCTGATCCACATTTCTCATTTGCCAAACAAATATTAAATCCCCAGTGTGATGAGATAATGAGATAACTCTAAAATATGATAATTGACAGTAAGGATGTAGTACAGAATGAAAACACCATACAAGTAGAATAAAACAGTTGTTAACTTTCGTAAGTATAGGGTTTTTTTAGGAGATGAAACTGATAAATCAAACAGTGAATTATTGATGGCTAAAATTACAGTAGTAGGAATTCAAAACTTGAGGCTATAAACATAAATTTAGATAATAAGGATAAATTGGTTCATCATTCATTTATTCCATATTTTAATTCATTCAACTCACATTAATTATTTACTCTATGCTAATTATTATAGTATTGACTTTACGTGTCATATTTAATATTCAGAACAACAATCTCATTTTATAAAATGTAAAACTGGGCCCTAGACAAATTTTTAAAAATTATCTAAAGTCAAATTTATATGCCCATTTAGGTATTCAAAGTTTATGATCACCTTATGGGTTTGAGTTTGTGCAGTTGACTTGTAATCCAAAATTAGATTTATCTGAATTGAGTGTATGTAGGTTATGAGCCACATCATTTAAACAGCTATGGTTTTGATAAAGAAGTCACTTATAAAAAAAAAAAGAAGTCACTTATAATTTCTAATAGCATTCACTTATGTTACTAATTATCGAGAAAATAGTAAGTACATAATGAATAAGTAGGTATTTTAAAAACATATAATACTTTGGAATGTTCCAGTCCCTTCTTACATGCTAAACTTTAAATATACTTAAATTGGCTTCTTACATCCTAATCAAAAGCCTAGAATTTTTATTTGCTTCTTTGATGGCGTAAGACATTCCATGTTGGTGTTAGCATTCAACTCTCACTAACTACCTCATTTCTCTGCAAAAGGAGGCATTTTCTATTCGGTTTTAAGAGCATGAGACAATTGTGTCATGATTCCTGAGAAATGAAAAACAATTCACATATCAATTTGTAAGTAAAGCAAAAGTAGTTTTTGGTTCCAACAGCTAATAAATAGTGAATAAATCACTTTATTCTCAGGATGTAGTTGCCTCCGTGTAAAATGTAATAGTGTCTTCCATTCTATAAGCCCAGTATATAAACCAGACTATCTGCTAAGATATATATATACTTAAAAGCCTAATATTCGCTTTTTTAATCTTAAAAAGAAACGTAAATGCAAATAGAATGACCATTTAAAAACATATATTTAAAAATAATGATGGTTTTCTCTAACTCCAGAAAACAATTTCTCTGTATAGGGAAAACAGTGTACAGTTCTCTGATGTCTTTAAAGTCACTAGTCAAAAATCCTATTCTCAGGCTTTCCATGGATCTCTTAAAATTTAACAACCTTCTTTCAACACTTAATATATCCCTTTTCTGATTTTTTTTCTAACACAATACATATTTTAACTTATTCCTCTTTATCATTATCTGCCCCCTTTGACTAGAAAGTAGCTCTTAAGGCAGAAATTTTTATATGCTTTGTTTGCTGCTCTATCCCTCGACCCCAGTTAATGCCTGATAGACACTGAACAAGTGATAATAAACGAGTATTTATCAAAATTACAGTTTCAAGAGTTATAAGTAGCCAGATTATAGGGGGCTTTCTTAATACATCTACTGTTTCCGATTATACACTAAGTTATTGTTCACCAAGATAATTATAGAGGAAGTTGATGTTTATTCAATATATTGATTCTTGGAGCAGCATTTGAAAGTTTAGTTGTGAGCCTTCCTTGAGTCATAACAAAGTATCTCATGACATTCCACGTCTTCTTTGTGGACCTAGGTAACTTGTACAATGAAGAGCCAGGTTTGGAATTACAAGAAGATTAAAAAGTATGAAAATGCTTCATGTGGTCTTTTAAATGATTTCTCTCAGGTGCTGGATATCACATAGTCATGGAAAAGGAATCACATTGTGATGTTGAAAAGATCTCAAAAATAGTTCACTCTCATATTCCAGATGCCACTGTGGAAAACTTTACTGGAGCTGAATTATCATTTATCCTACCTAAAGAATATACGCAGAGGTAAAGAGTCAAAGTTTTATATGGATGATTTGGGTGACCAGAAATCATTTTTAATTTTCTATGTTTAGCAAACTTAGTGATATTTTGCTAATAAGCCAGGTGTCCAATTACAGCTCTCTGTTGCTGACTAAATTTGAAAATTTTAGAGCTGAAGACTCATAAGTTCAAGTTTACACAAAGCTTATTTGATTTTTTAAGTGTTTAATTAAATTCCAGTTAGTTAACATACAGTGTAATATTAGTTTCAGGTATATAATATACTGATTCAACACTTATACCCAGTGCTCATCACAGCAGGTATATTCCTTAAACTCCATCACCTATTTAGCCTATCACTCTAACCACATCCCCTCTGGTAACCATCAGTTTATTTTCTGTAATTGAGTCTGTTTCTTGATTTGCTTCCTTCTCTTTTTTTTTTTCTTTGCTCATTATTCATTTGTTTGTTTGTTTGTTTTTTAAATTCCACATCTACAAGGAATACCAAACATTAACTCCAAGGGATACATGTACCCCCATGTTTATAGCAGCACTATCAACAATAGCCAAATTACAGAAACACCCCAATATCCACTGACAGATAAATGGATAAAGAAGATGTGGTGAGAGGAGTTAAGAGTAGTGGGACCCTAAGTTTGTCCCATCTCTCGAACACAACTAGATAGTTACTTAATTCTGGACACCTAAGAAACCAGTCAGAAATCTGAGAAAACAAATGCTGCAAGTCTACAGGTAGAAAAGCGACCATCCTTTGGAGGGTAGAAATTGCAGAGACTTGAATCCACTGTGATATAGCTGAGAATATGGTGGAGGGGAGAGAGCCTGCCTTATCAGGCCACCTCAAAGTTTTACAAGCAGCAGAGTGCAGAATTGGAACTTTTAGAAGTCTGCTACAGTGAGGGACACGCCTGGCTTAAAGGTGCTCAGGTAGTGAAGTATAGTGGAATCCCAGGTGTGACAGTGTGGTCTGAGGATCCCGAGGTCACAAGAAGAACAGGTGGTGCCTGAGTGCCACAGAGTTCCCAGGCATAGGAACATGGAAGCCAGCTGAGAACAGTGAGTCTAGGTGCCAGCTTTCTGCCCTGTGTTACCATAAACTGCGAACTGCTGTGCATTTCTGTGACTGCTTTCCTGAGACAGGTCCAGTAAAAGGCAGAAGCATGGCAAGACCCTCCCCAGGAGGGATTTTATGGGGAGTTCTTTGTGCCTCTTGGAATTGAATGCCTGTTTCCTTCCCCAGATTAGGGAAGTTCTCAGCTATAACTTGGGTAAATAAACCTTCAGCCCTTTTCCTACTCTTCATCTTCTGGGACTCCAATAGTAGGGATATTACCTCACTTTACAGAATTGCTGAGTTCCCTAAA
Source organism: Procyon lotor (assembly GCA_028646535.1). Lineage (NCBI taxonomy): Eukaryota > Metazoa > Chordata > Mammalia > Carnivora > Procyonidae > Procyon > Procyon lotor. The sequence continues at coordinate 13,349,729 of CM053621.1, forward strand.
TCTACCTTTATGATCTAATAGTTTTCTTTGCCTCTTCTTTTCAGCTTTCTTATTTTCCATAAATTCATCTTCTAGATCACCAATTTGCTCTTCTGGTTTGTTCATCTTTGTTTCTATGGTCTCCACTTGGAACTGCTTCTCGATAATAGCATTTTTAATTTCGGCCTGACTAGATATTAGTTCTTTTATCTCTATAGTAAGTGATTCTCTAGTGTCTCCTATGCTTTTTTCAAGCTCAGCTAGTATCTTCATAATCATTTTAAATTCTAGTTCTGACATCTTATTTTTACCTGTATTGATTAAATCCCTACTTCCTGTTCTTACTTTTAGGGCAAATTTTTCCATCTCATCATTCTGTCTAGGAAAGAATAAAGAAAAAGGAAAAAACAACAAAAACAACAATAATGACAACAGAAAACAAACTAGATACTGCATGTATTTTGGTCTGTTTGTTAAAATAAACTAGATCCTAAAAGAAAGAAAAATGGTGAATATGATGAATACAGAGCTGAAAATTCACATCACCTGGCCCCAACTCTTCACTGAGCCTTCACAGAAGAGCAATCACTCTTTTCTCCCCAGTTTCCATCAGAACTCTGTTCACCTGGCCTGTGACTGAGGGTTTTTATCTCAGGCAAGCAAGTTTCAAAACTCCCCCGGTGTGGCCTCACACTCTTCATCCTCTTCATCCTGGGACTCCTATAATGTGGATGTTACTACACTTGACGGAGACACTGAATGACTTAAGTCTATTCTTATTTTACATAATTCTTCTTTCTCTCCCTTGTTCAGCTTCACTGCTTTCCAAAACTTTGTCCTGTAGGTCAACAATTCATTCCTCAGCTTCTTCCAGCCTGTTGTTCATTGCGTCAAGTGTGTCCAATCTTGTTGATTTCACTCTTCATCTCTGACTGATTCTTTTTTAATTCATTCATCTCTGTGGTAAGATATTTCTGTGGTCTCACTGATGTCTCCTATTATTTTCCCAAGCCAAGTGTGTATCCTTATGATTGTTCCTTTATATTCTCCATTAGGCTTGTTATTTATACCTGTTTTGCTTGGATCTTTGACTGTGGCCTTATCTTGTTATTTCATTTGGGATCAGTTTTTCTGTCTTTACATTTGTCAACGTCTCTGCCTTTTCCTGTGTGTTAGAAAAGCCCCTTGTGTCTCCTACTCCTGAGAGTAATGGCCTTAGGAAGAAGAGGTCATGTAGTTCCCAGGGCCTGGCACTTCAGGGAATGTCTCTAGAGGGAGCTGCATGCGCTCTGTTGTTATATTCTGGCGGCTCTATCCTGTCTATCCTTTAGGCCAGTCATCTGCAGAGGCTCTCCTTGTCTGCTGTGGGCATTGTAGAGTTATAACTTGGTATGCTCTTGTCTACTTGTGAAATGAGGCCTGTCATCACCTCCACCAGAACTGAGGCCCTTCAAAACTCAGGAAATGTGGTACAGACCGGGGTTTGTTCTGATCTTCTGGGGAGGGGCCCATGGACTAGGACTGAGGAAAGTGTGACTGAGAATGGCATTTCCACCAAAGCAGGGGGGGTGGGATTGGGTATAAGCATGTTGGAGGCAGCCAGAGTCCATGCTGCACTGCTTCCCAAGGGTTGCTCTGAGTTTATGCTGAGGAATGAGAGAAGGAAATGGCGCCAGCCATCTCCTTTGTCCCAGAGAGATGTCTCTATGAATGTTGCCTCTCAGGGACACACTTCGAGACGAGCAAAAAATCTTCCCACCATGTGCCCCTGGCACTCTTCATATCACTGTTTCTACACCGTAGGCCCCCAGGTGGTTTGCCTGTTTTCACTCCAGGAGCAGTAGAGTGCCCTTCGAGCTCTATCCCAGCCTAACCCACCGTTCTTTAAAACTCCAGGCTTTAAGTTCCACTGGTAGCAAGGATTCACAAAATTTAGCCTCTTTCATTTTCCAAGCCAATGGCTTTGGGGAAACATTCTCCTTTTGCATTACCATGTGCCCCTCTCTCAGCCTTCTCTGTCACCACAGCTGCCTCCCTTCTGTAGGAGCCATAATCCCTTTTACCTCTAAACCACATTTCTATACATCCTGCCTTCTTCAGTGTGGCCTCTTCTCTCCCTTTAGTCATGGTGTTTGTTCTCTCAGTCTTCAGGTAAATTTCTGGGGTATTTAGAACGATTCAGTAGTTACCTAGTTGTGTTCGTGGGGTGAGTGAGATAAGCCAAGCATCCTACTCCATTACCATCTCCCTGCTCCTGAATTTTTTTTCATTTCTTCCTTCTTTCTTTCTTCTTTTATTTTTTTAATTAACATATATATATATATATATATATATATATATATATATATAATTTGCCCCAGGGGTACAGGTCTGTGATTCATCAGGCTTACACATTTCACAGCACTCACCATAGCATGTACTTTCCCCAGTGTCCATAACCCAGCCATTCTGTCCCTACCCTCCCCACCCTAAGCAACTCTGTTTGTTTTTCTGTGTTTTTTTATAAAGATTTTATTTATTTATTTGACAGAGAGAAAGAGATCACAAGTAGGCAGAGAAGCAGGAGAAAGAAGGGGGAAAGCAGGCTCCCTGCTGAGCAGAGAGCCCAATGCGGGGCTCGATCCCAGGACCCTGAGATCACAACCTGAACTGAAGGCAGAGGCTTAACCCACTGAGCCATGCAGGCACCCCAACTCTGTTTGTTTTGTGAGATTAAGAGTCTCTTATGATTTGTCTTCCTCTGATCCCAGCTTCTTTCATTTTTCCCTCCCTGGCCCCCACAGCCCCCTGTCCTACCTCTCAAATTCCTCATATCACAGAGATCATATAATTATTTTTCTCTGATTGACTTATTTTGCTTAGCATAATACCCTCTAGTTCCATCCACATCATTGCAAACGGGAAGATTTCATTTCTTTTGATGACTGCATAGTATTCCATTGTGTATATATACACCACATCTTCTTTATCCATTCATCTGTTGATGGACATCTAGGTTCTTTCCATAGTTTGGTGATTGTGGACATTGCTGCTATAACCATTGGGGTGCATGTGCCCTTCAGATCACTACATTTGTATCTTTAGGGTAAACACCAGTAGTGTGATTGCTGGGTCCTAGGGTAGCTATATTTTCAACTTTTTTTTTTAAGATTTTATTTATTTATTTGACAGAGAGGAGAGATATCACAAGTAGACAGAGAGGCAGGCAGAGGGAGAAGGGGGGAGAGAGCCCAATGTGGGGCTCGATCTCAGGACCCTGAGATCATGACCTGAGCCGAAGGCAGAGTCTTTAACCCACTGAGCCACCCAGGCACCCCTCTATTTTCAACTTTTTGAGGAACCTCCATACTGTTTTCTAGAGTGGCTACACCAGCTTGCATTCCCACAAACAATGTAGGAAGGTTCTCCTTTCTCCACATCCTCATCAATGTCTGTCATTTCCTGACTTTAGTTAATGTTAGCCATTCTGACTGGTGTGAGGTGGTATCTCACTGTGCTTTTGATTTGTATTTCTCTGATGCCAAGTGATGATGAGCACTTTTTCATGTGTCTATTGGCCATTTGGATGTCTTCTTTGCAGAAATGTGTGTTCATGTTTTCTGCCCATTTCTTGATTGGATTATTTGTTCTTTGGGTGTTGAGTTTGATGAGTTCTTTATAAATTTTGGATACTAGCCCTTTATCTGATTTGTATTTTGTGAATATCTTCCATTTTATGTTGTCTTTTGGTTTGGTTGACTCTTTCCTTTGCTGTGCAAGAGCTTTTGATCTTGATGATTCCCAGTAGTTCATTTTTGCCCTTGCTTCTCTTGCCTTTGGAGCTATTTCTAGGGAGAAGCTGTTGTGGCTGAGGTCGAAGAGGTTGCTGCCTGTGTTCTTCTCAAGGATTTTGATGGATTCCTATCTCACATTGACGTCTTTCATCCGTTTTGTCTATTTTTGTGTATGGTGTAAGGAAATGGTCCAGTTTCATTCTTCTGCCTGTGACTGTCCAGTTTTCCCAACACCATTTGTTGAAGAGACTCTCTTTTTTCTCCTGGACATTCTTTCCTGCTTTGTCGAAGATTACTTGACCATAGGGTTCAGGGTCCATTTCTGGGCTTTCTATTCTGTTCCATTGACCTATGTGTCTGTTTTTGTACTAGAATCACACTGTCTTGAAATTCCTAGAAGAAAACAAAAGCAATAATCTCTGGCATCAGGCATAGAAACAGTTTTTTTTTTAAATATATCTCTTTTGGCAAGAGGAAAAAGGGCAAAATTAAGCTATTCGTACTATACCAGAATAAAAACCTTTTGAACACTGAAAGAAACCATCAGTAAAACAGAGAGATAACCCACCAAATGGATATTTTAAAATGATATATCTGATAAAGGGTTAATATCCAAAATATATAAAGAACATATACTACTTAATGCTGAAAAACAAATTATTTAAAAATGGGCAGAAGACATGAACAGACATTTCTCCAAAGAAAACTTAAAGATTGCCAAGAGTGACATGAAAAGATGCCCAACATCACTCATCATCAGGGAAATAAAAATCAAAACCACAAATATCACCTGACACCTGCCTGACTGGCTAAAATAAAAAACACAAGAAACAGCAGGTGTTGGTAAGATGTGGAGAAAAAGAACACACACACTGTCAGTGGTAATGCGAACTGGTGAAGCCACTGTGGAAAACAACATAGTGACCCTCAAAAAATTAAAAACCAAATTACCAAATGGTCCAGTAATTTCACTAATGGGTATTTACTCAAAGAAAACAAAAACACCAATTGGAAAAGACATATGCATCCATATGTTAATTGCAGCATTATTTATTTATAATAACCAACTTATGGAAGCCACCATAAATCCATCAATAGATGAGTGGATAAAGAGTGTGTATATATAAATAAAGGAATAAATAAAGGACTATTACTCAACCACAAAAAAGAGTGAAATCTTGGGGTACCTGGCTGTCTCAGTTGGTAGAGTGTGCAACTCTTGATCTCAGGGTTGAGAGTTCCAGCCCCACTTTGGGCATGGAACCATCTTAAAAAAACAAAAGAAGAAGAAGAATGAGATCTTGCCATTTGCAACAACAAGATGAACCTTGAAGGTATAATGCTAGGTGAAATAGAGGAAGACAAATACCATATGATTTCATTTATATGTGGAATTTAAGAAAGAAAGCATATGAACATATGGTAAGGGGGAATAGGGGAAGGAGGAGGGAAACAAACCATAAGAGACTCTTAATGATAGAGAAGAAACTGAGGATTGATGGAGGGGAGATGACTGGAGGGATGGGTGAACTAGATAAAGGGAATTAGAGTACACTTATCCTGATGAGCACTGCGTCATATATAGAATTGTTGAATCATTATATTGTACACCTGAAACTAATATAACAGTATATGTTAACTATAGTAGTATTCAAAAAAATAAGAGAAAAGGAGGAATATATAATGTGAAAAGGTCTTTATTTATTAAAGAAATTGAATTTGTACTTTAAAATATTCGTACAGAAAAAAATCCAGGGCCAAATGGCTTCACTGATAAATTCTACATAATGTTTACTGGGGGAAAAGTACCGATTCTACACAAACTTTTTTTTTTTAATGTGAGAAAAGGAAATATTCCCCAATTTGTTTTATAAGGCCAGTATTACCCTATTACCAAAATCGTCAAATACAGCAAAATAATAATCTTTAACACAAGGGATCGTATTGAGAACATTCAATAGGAAGAGTGAAAATGACCTTAAAATATGTGAAGAATTGTCATAGGAAAAAGGATCAGATTGAACTGACTGGTTAGAATAGTACAAGCAACATTAGGTAAAGTTAAATAGAAATGGAATTCAGCCTAAAACATGGAGAAAATTTGGAAGGTGGAGAGTTTTGAGTTTACCATCTCTGAGGGTAATCACATATAGGCTTTCGATAGTCCCTCATTGGGAATTAGGTTTTTTAAGAAGTAAATGGGTTTTTGGAGATATTTGGAACCTAAAACAATGTTAATTCATCCTTCTGAAATTATTTGTTAGAATCTGTGATGTAATTACACCACAATTTGCAAAGCTTCCATACAACTACCTAGCTGGTAAGTCTTTCTCAGTGTCCAGCTTCTACTTCACTAAACCCATTTTTTGTTATTGAGTGATTTATAACTACTGTAATTTGATATAGGATTTTCCATCTGATATAGGAATATGTGAATGCATTAAACTTTTATCAACTAGCTATAGTCCTTAATTCTTACAAAAAGTAAATTGGTATATTTTTAGGGCAACAAAAGACTCTATATCAAAGATCAAGTTACAGTGGGGGAAAATTTGCTAAAGTAAATATCCTTATTTCTGTTTGTTTCACTATAAGTATTACAGTGAAGAATGATCTACTAAACATTTTTCCCATGGCTAACCAGAAGTTATTATGGAACAAACAGTATTAAAAATATACCTAACAAAAATCCCAAACAACCTAATTCAAAAATGGACAAAGGAATTGAATAGACATTTCTCCAAAGATGTGTAAATAGCCAACAAGCACATGAAAAGATGCTCAACATCACCAGTCATTAGGAAAAAGCAAATAAAAAGCACAAGAATTAACAAATGCTGGAAGGGATGTGAAAAAATTGCAACCCTGTACACTGCTAATGAGAATGTAAAATGGTACATCTGCTATGGAAAGCACTATGACAGCTCCTTAAAAAGTTAAACATAGAAGGGCACCTTGGTGGCTCAGTCGGTTAAGCGGCTGACCCTTGATTTCAGCTCAGGTCATTAGCACAGGGTCCTGGGAATGAGCCCTGCGTAGGGCTCCCAGCTTAGCAGGGAGTCTGCTTCTCTCCTTCTCGCTCTGTCTCCTCCCCCGCTCACTCTTCTCTGTCTCTTTCTCTCAAATAAATAAATCTTTAAAAAAAAAACAACAACAACAACATAGAATTACCATATGATTCAGCAATTCCACTTCTAGGTATATACCAAAAATAATTGTAAGTAGGAACTTGAATACCAGTGTTTGTACACCAATGCTCAATGCTCATAACAGCATTATTCATAAAATCCAAAAGAAAAAAACTACCCAAACATCCCACAAATAAATGGATAAGCCACATGTTGTGTTATCCATACAATGATCATTATTCAGCCTTAAAAAGGAATGAATTCTTATACATGCTACAAAATGTTTGAATCTATGCTAAGTGAAATAAGCCAGACACGAAAGGATTCCATTACATAGGAGGCACATAGAGTAGGAAAACAAATTGACAGAAAGTAAAAGTGAAGCTTAAAGAAGGAAGGAATAGAGAATTACTGCTTAATGGGTACAGAATTTTAGTTTAGGATCTTAAGATAGTTCTGGAAGTGAATGATGGTGATGGTTGTGAATGTGCTTAATGCCACTTGAATTGATGAAATAATATGTTTCTTACATTTTTTCACAATAAAAAAGGTTTCAAGAAAACAATAGGGAAGAATACAATTGGAAATTAAGTATTAAATGAAAGTGTTCACATATTTTAAAAATTCAATTTACTAGAAAATAAAATGAACCAACAGCAAAAAAGAAAATGTATCTAGACTAGTGCTAATCCGTTCTTCTCTTCTTCCTCTCAGGTTTGAAGCTCTGATTAATGACCTGGAAAATAAACAAAAAGAGCTGGGCATTGCCAGCTTTGGTGCTTCAATCACTACCATGGAAGAAGTCTTCAATAAGTGAGTAATAATAACCTTTAAAAACAACAACAACAACAAACTTCCACCCCTAAAATGTCAGTTGGAGAGCAAACCCCGCCCTCTTTGTATTGGAGTGAAGTAATCACAATTATGGATTGTTTCAGCTATGTTACTATTTGATGTGAATGCATTTCTATATATTCAGTTGAGAGTATGTAAAGATCTTGGGCTTGGGCCTTGATACATGTGTCTTTGTGGTAGATGTTTAAGAGTGAGTCAAGAAAAAGAATATGTTGTCATAGGAAAAGTTCTAGTTCAACTTCAAGTCTATACTAGAAATTACCTAAAATTTTTAACCTAACAATGTGTTCATAATTTGTTTAATTGATGCATGATTTGTTTTGTTTCTCATACTGTAAAAAAGTCTAAAATGAATAAGTCAAAGGAGTTCAGACTATCACTAGATAAAATAAGCTGATTATCTTTCAAAAGATTTCACAAAAAGCCCTTTTTCTGGTAAGGTTATAACAGAGCTAGGTCTAAACTTCATTCTCTCAGACTCAGTGTTTTAATATTGTCAGTGTCTCAGAATTGACGTGGTGTAATTTATTCACATGAATTAGGTTTGCAGGAGACTAATTTTTATAAATTAAAATGCCACTTGATTTATGACAAATTACAATAAGCATAATTTATCATAAGAAGTTGCCTCTTTGTTATTCAAGCAAATGTTCTTTTGTCTGTTCTAGGCAAGTTACATAGGGAGAAAAATTCTAATGAGAAACTTCCTTTGTGAATACAACTAGAACAAGCTCTGAAGGACAGAGACCAAGTCTGTTTTGTTCGCTGACAATACTTGGGGTCACAAATGATGTCACACAATAGATACTCAGAAAAGTTCTCAGATGAATGAATCAATCAATCAATATTATTTAAAGCCATTATCTGCACAATAGTTGCTTTACTTACCACTGAGAACTATGGTTTAAAACTGTAGACCAACACCATGTTATCTGGGTTGTCTTTCTATTCAGGGCCTCTGCCCATTTTTTTCTTTCAAATCTTTATTTAAATTTTAATTAACATACAGTGCAATATTGGTTTCTGGAATAGAATTCAGTGGTTCATCACTTACATACAACAACCGGTGCTTATAACAAGTGCCCTCTTTAAAACCCAACAAGGAGCGCCTGGGTGGCTCAGTGGATTAAAGCCTCTGCCTTTGGCTCAGGTCATGATCTCAGGGTCCTGGGATCAAGCCCTACATCGTGCTCTCCGCTCAGCGGGGAACCTGTTTCCCCCTCTCTCTCTGCCTGCCTCTCAGCCTGCTTGTGATCTCTCTCCTCTATGTCAAACAAATAAATAAAATCTTTTTAAAAAATTAAAAATTAAAAAAAATAAAACCCAACACCCATCTAGTCGATCAATCACCCACCTCCCTCTATCAGCCCCCAGTTTGTTCTCTATCCTTAAGAGCCTCTTAATGTTTATTTCCCTGTCTTTTTCCTTCCCCTCCCTCTCCTATATGTTCATCTGTTTTGTTTCTTAAATTCCACATATGAATGAAATCATATGGTATTTGTCTTTCTCTGACTGACTGACTTTGCTTAGTATAATACACTCTGGCTCTATCCACATTGTTGGAAATGGCAAGGTATCATTCTTTTTGATGGCTGGGTAATATTCCATCGTGTATATATACCACATCACCTTCATCCATTCATCAATCAATGGACATTTGGGCTCTTTCCATAGTTTGGCAATTGTTGATAACACTGCTGTGAACATTGGGATTCATGTACCCTTCTGAATCTGTATTTTTGTATCTTTTGTGTAAATATCTAGTAGTGCAATAGCTGGATTATAGGGTAGTTCTATTTTTTATTTTTTTAGGGAACCTCCATAGTGTTGTCCAGAGTGGCTGCACCAGTTTGCATTCCCACCTAAACGGCAAGAGAGTTCCCCTTTCTTCACATCCTCATCAACATCTGTTGTTTCCTGTGTTGTTAATTTTAGCCATTCTGACAGGTGTGATATGGTATCTCATCATGGCTTTGATTTGTATTTTCCTGATGATGAGTGATGTTGAGCATTTTTTCATGTGCCGGCCATCTGGATGTCTTTTTTGGAAAAGTGTCTATTCATGTCTTCTGCCCATTTCTTAAATGGATTATTTGTTTTGGGGGATGGTGAGTTTGATATATTCTTTATAGATTTTGGATACTAACCCTTTATCAGATATGTCATTTGCAAAATATCTTCTCCAATTCTGTGGGCTGCCTATTAGTTTTGTTGATTGTTTCCTTTGCTGTACAGAAGCTTTTTACCTTGATGAAATCCCAGTACTTCGCTTTTGCTTTTGTTTCATTTCTCAGCCACAGCCAAGGTCAATTCTTTGCTGCCTGTATTCTCCTCTAGTATTTTGATGGTTTCCTGTCTCCTATTTAGGTCTTTCATCCATTTTGAATTTTTTTTGAGGGGGAGGGGATTTCATTTTGAATTTATTTTTGTATGTGGTATAAAAAAGTAATCCAATTTCATTCTTGTGCATGTGACTGTCCAATTTTCCCATTACCATTTGTTGAAGAGACTGTCTTTTTCCATTGGATAGTCTTTCCTGCTTTGTCAAAGATTGGTTGACCATATAGTTCTGGGTGCATTTCTGGCTTTTCTATTCTGTTCCACTGGTCTATGTGTCTGTTTTTGTGCCAGTATCATACCATGTTGATGACTACAGTTTTATAATATAGCTTGAAATGTGGAATCATGATGCCTCCAGTTTTGTTTTTCTTTTTCAAAATCACTTTAGCTCTTCAGGATCTTTTCCTGAAGAAAAGATGGAAATGGATTTTCCTAAAATCCATTGAAATTTTAGGATTGTTTTTTCTAGCTCTGTGAGATATGCTGGTGGTATTTTGATAGGTATTACATTAAACGTGTAGATTGCTTTGAGTAGTATAGATGTTTTAACAGTGTTTGTTCTTCCAATCCACGAGTATGGAATGCTTTTCCATTTCTTTGTGTCCTCTTCAGTTTCTTTCATAAGTATTCTATAAGTTTCAGAGTACTGATCTTTTACTTCTTTGGTTAGGCTTATTCCTAGGTATCTTACTCATTTTGGCGCAATTGTAAACAGGATTGATTTCTTGATTTCTTTTTGCTGCCTCATTATTGGTGTATAGAAATACAATAGAGGGGCACCTGGGTGGCTCAGTGGGTTAAAGCCTCTGCCTTCGGCTCAGGTCATGATCTCAGGGTCCTGGGATCGAGCCCTGAATCAGGGTCTCTGCTCAGCAGGGAGCCTGCTTCTCCCTCTCTCTCTGCCTGCCTCTCTGCCTACGTGTGATCTCTCTCCTCTATGTCAAATAAATAAATAAAATGTTTAAAAAGAAAAGAAATGCAATAGATTTCCATATGTTGACTTTATATCCTGGGACCTTGTTGAATTCGTGTATTAGTTCTAGCAATTTTTTGATGGAATCTTTTAGATTTTCTACATAGAGTATCATTACATTAGCTGTGGGTCTTTCATATATGGACTTTGTGATGTTGGGGTACATTCTCTCTGTCCCTACTTTGTTGAGGGTTTTTATTAAGAATGGATACTGTATTTTGTTAAATGCTTTTTCTCCATCTTTTGAGATCATTTGTTTCTTATCCTTTCTTTTATTAATGTGTTGTAATGGGTTGATTGATTTGCAGATATTGAAGCAGCCCTACTGCAAATCTGACTTGTCTTCCCTTATAGGCAAAGGATTTTTTTTTCCCTTGCTGCTTTCAGGATTCTTTACTTGTCTGTGTATTCGTGAATTTGACTATGATATGCCTTGGTGATGGCCATTTTTTGTTGAATTTAGTGGACATTCTCTGTACTTTTTGGATTTTGAGATCTGTGTCGTTCCCCAGGTTAGAGAAGTTTTCAGCTATAATTTGCTCAGATTAATCTTCTGCCCCTTTTTCTCTCTTTTCATCTTCTGGGACACCTACAATATGAATGTTTTTCCATTTTAATAAGTTGCTACATTCCTTAAGTTTACCTTCATGATCCATTACCTTCGTTTCTCTTTTTTTTTAAACTTCATTTTTTCATAATTTTGTCTTCTATATCACTGATTTATTCCTCTGATTCATTCTTCTGCCTCATTTACCCTGGCTGTATCCAGTTTAGACTGCATCTCATTCATAGCATTTTTAATGTAATTTAATTTTGGCCTGATTCGATCTCATTTCTGTCCTCAGAGATTCTATATTGTCACGGATGGCTTTTTCAAGTCTAGCTATTGACTTCATAATTGCTACCTGTCTATCTCTGATATCTTGCTTATATCCATATCCTTTAGGTCTGTGGCAGAGGCCATTGTCTCTGCTTCTTTTCTTTGTTGGGAGTTCCTCCTCCTAGTCATTCTGTTGAGGGATAATTGAGGGAATGTACTAAGTCCAAAATATCAACCATAGCCCAAGCAAATTACACCCTAGGAAAATCTAGACTGGTCAGAAGCCACCACTGAAAAGATAAAGCCAAAATGAAACACAAGAATAATATTTATAAATTTTTTTAATTAGAAAAAAAATTTTTAATTTTAAATGGGGACGTATGAGGGGAAGAGGGGACCTATAACCTCTGTGTGGACAAAGTAGGATGCTTCATTTGTTCCTGGGTGTATTTCGTTCCGTTTGTTAGAGAACTCTACTTCCCAAAATTGTAGGGAAAATAAAACTTGTGTGTATATAAAGGTATTATTGAATATAGAAAAAGGACTATATTGAAGCATATATCTATAAAAAAATAGGTATGAAAAAGTACAAGTTAAAAAGCTATTATAAAATATGATATATTAAACATCTAGTTAAAATGAGAAAAAAGGTAAAAAGAAAAAACATAGAAGAAACATAAGGGAAAAAGGAAAAAGAAAAAGAGAGTTGTATCTGAAAAATAAACAAGCCATGAGAGAATGACTAGAACTCAATATACTATTTTCCCCTGATGTTAGGATTTTACAGTTTTATGGGGACCCTAGGATTGTTGTCCTGTTGTTCTTCCAGGGTGTCTTCTGGGAGAGGGGCCTGCCATGCTGTTTGTCAGTTCCCTGTTAGGGGGCTGGGCTCCGTGGAAACCAGTTTTTTGAGCTTTTGTTCTTTGGCAGCTTTTCTTGCCTCTTCTGAGGATCAAAGCAAAAATGGCTGCACCCAGACCTCTGTCTCAGGGCAGAGAAATTGCAGTCTGCTCTCTTCGCTAAACCCTCCAGAATACAGTCTCTGTTTCTGTATGCACCTCTGAAAACCACAGCCACCAGTGGTGTACGCCCACAGCGACTCTCTGAAGAATCAATCCAAGGACGGGTGTGTGTCCCTGCCCTTTGTACTTCTAAAACCACGAGTGGCCTCGGGCCCATGGGGGCTTGCATGTGTGCACCCACAGATCCTTGATTCTGTCTGGGGGCTGCTCTAAAGCCCTTTCCCTGCCACTACCGCTCTTTGAGTTTTTGCCTCTTCCTAGCACAGGACACTCTTGCCCTCTGGTGTTACACTTTTCAGGTGCCAGCTTATGAAGGCTCCCTCCCCCTTCTGTTTTTCTTCCACTATCTCCCCCTCAGATTCACAACTGGAGACAGGTGGTGTTTTTCTGCTTGTAGAGACCCAGATGTATAGTCTTACATTTCAGGCTGATTTCATGGGTATTCAGAATGGTTTAGTAGATATCCAGCTAAATTCAGGGGACCAGTTGAAACAGGGTTCCCTACTCATCTGCCTTCTTGACTCTTCTCTCATCTGTTTATTTTTTAAACTGACTGTGCATGTGCATGTTGAGTTATGTAAGTTCTTTATGTATTTTCCATGTTTAAGACTTAATAGATTTATCATTTGCAATTATCTTCTCCCATTCACTAGGTTGCCTTTTTGTTGTGTTGATGGTTTCCTTTGCTGTGCAGAAGCTTTTTATTTTTGTTTAGTACTAACTATTTTTGCTTTTGTTTTCCTGGCCTCAGGAGATATATCTATAAATTTATTGCTAAGGTCAATGTCCAAGTGATGACTGCCTTTTTTATTTTAGGAATTTTATGGTTTCGGGTCTCAAATTTAGGTCTTTAATCCATTTTGAGTTTATTTTTATGTATGGTGTAAGAAAGTGGTCCACTTGTATTCTTTGTATGTAACTCTCTGGTTTTCCTGACACCATTTATTGAAAATACAGAATATATTGTATATTCTTGTCTCCTTTATTGAAGGTTAATTAACCAGGTAAGTGTGTGTTTATTTCTGGGCTCTCTGGAGGACATTATGCTACGTGAAATAAGCCAGAGAAAGATGAAAACTACATGATCTCACTTCTATGTGGAGTCTTAAAAAAGTTGAACTCAAAGTAACAAAAAATAGAATGGTGGTTAGAATAGAATAGAATAGGTGCAAGGAGGTGAGGAAAGTGAGAAATGTTGGTCAAAGGGTACAAACTTTCAGTTATGAGTAAGTTTTGGAGACCTACTGGTCACCACAAGTACTGCATGGTGACTATATTTAATAATACATGGTAAATTTGAAGTTTGATGAAAGAGTAAATCTCAAGTGTTCTTACCACAAAAAAAGTAAGCATGTGCAATGATGCATATGTTAATTTGCTTGACTATGGTAATCATTTTATAATATATACGTATAACAAAGTATCATGTTCTATCCCTTAAGCATATAATTTTTCTCAATCATACTTCAAAAAGCTGGGGGAGAAATCTGGAAAATAAGATAAAAAGAAAACAAATGGATTAAATTTAATCCATTTGCCACTTTTAAGAGAGTGTATGTTTGTGCCTTTTTATAAGGGTAGATGGAAAATATCAGTACTGCCTCTAGATTGTAGGAATATTTTGCCTTGCACTCATTTATATTCTCTAATGTTTTCCTAATGGAAATTTATTATCAATAAATATAAAGACCAAAAAAAAACTTAAGAAAGATGAAAGAAAAAATACGTAATGATTATATTTTAAAAGCACAGTAGTCCTCAGACTTTAAGTATCAAACAAAAAACATGCTACAAGAATATCTTAAAGCAGGTTTTAAAATATGTATTTAATGTATTTTTTTAAGGTATAGAAGTCTTATTGATCTACTCATTGCTTTTGATTGTTATAGTTCAGAATTTATTAATGTTCTTTTTCATACAAATGCTAAAGGGAGGTATTAAAAAGATTTTGATAATTTTGTGGTTTAGAAAAAATACACCTGGGGCACCTGGGTGGCTCAGTAGCTTAAGCATCTGCCTTCAGCTCAGGTCATGATCCCAGGGTCCTGGGATTGAGTCCCACATCGGGCTTCTTGCCTGCTTCTCCTTCTGCCCCTTCTCCTGCTTGTGTGTACTCT
>CM053621.1:13365235-13400542 GCA_028646535.1 Procyon lotor
CATGGTGGGGAAGGGTGCTGAAGCCACCAGCTGTCCTTGAGGGAGGCCAGATGTTGAATTTAACAGACAAAGACTTTAAATCATCTACTACAAATATTTTAAAATACTAAAGGAAATATGTTTAAAGAATTAAAGGAAAGTATAGTAATTATGTCTTCACAAAGAATGTTAATAAATTTTAAAAAACAGAGATTTTGAAGTTGAGAAGCATGACTGAGAGAAAAAAAAAGTGGAAGAAAGATGGCAGAGTATGAGTACCCCATCCCACATTTCAGCTAGACATTGTCCACGTGTAAGTCAACGAACCAAAGAGTGATCAAAAGACTGGCAGAACAAACTGCACAACTAAATATAAAGAAGCTGCAACTAAAGGGCTAGAAAGATCAGAAAGGCAGAGGGAAGCTACCTGTAACAGGAAGGGAGCTATATGGGCAGAGAAGGCCGGGAACCCTCACACCGGGGAACTCACATGGGGAAGACTCCTCCCATAACACTGGGCTTTAAAAACCAGAGGGGCTGAATTCCATAGGTTTATGAAAACAGTGGTACTTTAAAAGTCTGTTGACTAAGCACTGGGTGAGCTAGAAGGTTGCGTCATACCTTGGTCACCACCCTTACAGAGACAGCAAGCTGCACGGAGGGGCAACATAAAAATGTCAGTTTACATAGCATTTCATACTGATTTGGGAGGGTATTGGAGAACTTCAAAAATGAGGGAACTGACAGGTGCTGTTTTCTCCCCTGCACCCCAGCATGAACACAGAGCCACCTGAGAGCATCAAGGGGCTGCACAGACACTTGCTACCTTACCTGCTAGCAGTGCACCGCACCCTGAGTTCTCCTGAAGACTCGCCCACTCCAAGCTTCCTAGCCTAGACCCTGAGTTCAAGGTAAATTTTGTTAAAACCATGCGTGCACTTCAGCCAGCTGCTGGGTACACAGCTGTTGCAGCACGCCACACACATGTGTAACAGTGCCCGGCCACGTGCCTCCAGCCCCAGGCACACGCCACATACAGCTGCCAGGCCCAGTCTTGCCCAACTTCAGCCCCAGCAGCCCTGGCATGCAGCCCCCAGCTGCCACAGTGCTTCAGAAGATCCAGCCAAGGACTAGTGGCCCAGCACAAATTGTCCTAATGCCATCACTTTGCTCCCAAGTTCCCTAGCTGGCACACCCCCTCAGAGCTGACCTCCTTGGATCCCACTAACAGCAGAGACAATAAGCACAGCCCATAGCAGGCAGAGAGTCCATGCACTGAAAGGAAAAGTGACTCACACAACAGTAGGGTGCAAGCAACACACACAGATAGTTTTTTAAAGTGCTCGTTTCTGGTGAACAGAAGACACGGCACCGCAAGCCCCTCCAGGACCTCTTCTTCATAAAGTGACTACTTTCAAGAGCAAAAAGACACAGCTGACTTTCTTAACACAAAGAGACACAGAGATGCAGACAAAAGGAAGAGACAGAGAAATTTATCCCAAATGAAAGAACAGGACAAGGCCAAAGCCAGAGATATAAGCAGAACGGATATAAATATCATGCCTCATAAAGAATTTAAAGCAATGATCGTAAGGATACTCACTAGACTTGAGTAAAGAGCAGAATAAAAAATAATGAAATGTTGACATTTGCAATGAGATGGATGAAGCCAGTGTATAATGCTAAGTCAAATAAGTCAGAGAAAGAAAAATAACATGTCATTTTACTCACATATGGAATTTAAGAAAACGAATGAACTTAGGGGGGAAAAGAGAGAGGCAAACCAAGAAACAGACTTTTTTAAAAATTCAAGTTAATTAACAAATAGTGTATTATTAGTTTCAGAGATAGAGTTTAGTGATTCATCAGTCGCATATAATACCCCGAGCTCATTCCATCAAGTGCCCTCCTTAATGGCCATCACCCAATTACCGTATACCTCTACCCTCCTCCCCTCCAGCAATCCTCAGTTTGTTTCCTGTAGTTAAGAATATCTTACCATTTGTCTCACTCTTGTTTTCTTCTTATTTTCCCTTCCTGTATTCATCCATTTTGTTTCTTAAGTTCCACATATGTGTGAAATCATATGATACTTGTCTTTCTCTAACTGACTTATTTCACTCAGCATAACACTCTCTAGTTCCATCCACATTGTTGTAAATGGCAAGATTTCATTCTTTTTAATGGCTGAGTAATGGCCCACATCTTCTTTATCCATTTATCTATCAATGGACATCTGGGATCTCAAGAGGCAGATTCTTAACTATAGAAAACAAAACTAGGGGCGCCTGGGTGGCTCAGTGGGTTAAAGCCTCTGCCTTCAGCTCAGGTCATGATCTCAGGGTCCTGGGATCGAGCCCCGCATTGGGGTCTCGGCTCAGCAGGGAGCCTGCTTCTCCCTCTCTCTCTCTGCCTGCCTCTCTGCCTTCTTGTGATCTCCCTCTCTGTCAGATAAATAAATAAAATCTTTAAAAAAAAAAGAAAGAAAGAAAGAAAGAAAGAAAGAAAGAAAGAAAGAAAGAAAGAAAGAAAGAAAGAAAGAAAGAAAACAAAACTGGTGGTTACCAGAGGGGATGTGGTTAGGGGAACTGGGACTGTGATAAGCAGAATGGAGCAAAAAAAAATGAAAAAGAGAAACAAATGTACATATGTATACACATTCACCCATGGACGATTCAGAGATGTGTGCTCACATTCTTTGTGCAACCATTGTGCAACCACTGTTTTCATAGCCCTCTCATTGCAAGCTTAGTCTGTCCACTGCTTACACATGTTCTATGTTTCCTTTCTGTAATATTCAATCACTATCTCAGTTATTCTCTCCATAGTTCATTATTTTAATTTTTGGACAGCAAACATGTTTGGGAGGGAGGGATGTTCAGCCCAATTGTTTGGCCCATCTTACTAAGTACTTTTATCTCTCCCAATAAAAGTCCCACAGCAATTCTCAACACACACACACAAAGATAATACCTACTCTCAAGCTATTCCAAAAAGTAGAACAAGGAAAACTTCCAGTTCATTTTATGACTCCAGCGTTATCTGATACCAAAACCAGATAAAGACACCACTAAACAAGAGTACAGATCAATATTGCTGATGCAGAAATCCTCAACAAAGTACTAGCAAATTGAATCCAACAATACAGTAAAAGAAAAAAGAAAAAAAACATTCACTATGATAAAGTGGGATCTGTTTCTGGGTTGCAAGGGTGGTTTAATATTCATAAATCAATCACTAAGATACATCACATCAATAGGAGAAAAGATAAGAACCATATGATCATTTCAATACATGCAAAAAAAAGCATTTGACAAAGTGCAACATCCGTTCATGATAAAAACCTCAAGAAAATAAGAGGGAACTTACCTCAACATAATAAAGGGAACTTACCTCAACATAATAAAGGCCATATATGAAAAATGCACAGCTAACATCATGCTAGTGGGGTAGAAGTGAGAGCTTTTCTCCTAAGGTCAGGAACAAAGATGTCCACACTCACCACTTCTATGCAACATAGTACTGGAAGTCCTACCCACAGCAGTCAGACAATGAAGAGAAAAGACAAATACCATATGAATTCACTCATATGTGGAATTTAAGAAACAAAACAAGCAAATGGAAAAAAAAATAATGAAGAAATCAAGAAACAGACTTAACTATGGAGAACGAATTTATGGTTACCCAAGAGGGGTAGGGGATGGGAGATGGGTTAAATAGGCGATGGTGATTAAGGAGTGTACTTCTCATACTAACCCATCAGGAGGTGGGTTAAATAGGCGATGGTGATTAAGGAGTGTACTACTCATGAGCACTGGGTGGCGTATGGAAATGTTGAATTACTATATTGCACATTTGAAACTCATATTACACTCTATGTTAACGAACTGGAGCTAAAAATAAAAACTCTTAAAAAATAAAAAAATTGGAAAAAAAATAAAAAAATAAAAAAATTGGAAAAGAGAAGCATGACTGAACTTAAAAAGTTCATCAGAGGAGTTCAACAACAGACTTGAATTGTCAGAAAAATGTATCAGCTACATTGAAGGTAGGTCAGTAAAGATCAGTAAAGGTTATCTTTCTGTGGAACAGAAAGAAGAAAAGGGGGGGAGTGGACAGAGCTTCTGATAACTATGGAACAATAGCAAGCATGCCAATATATACAAAATGGGAGTACCAGAAGGTGAGGAGAATGGAAAAGGGGGCAAATAATAATAATAATTTGAAGAAATAATGGCTGAAAACCTCTCAAATCTGAGACAAAAATTAATCTCAGTAAGTTCAAAGTATGATTAACTCAAAGATATCTACACTTAGACACATTGTAATCAAACTAGTGAATACCAAAGAAAGAGAAACTCTTAAAAGCAGAAGAGAGATGATTTATTAGGGGATTATCAATAATATTAACAGCTAAATTTTTGTCAGAAACCACTGGGATGGCCAGAAGACGTATGGCCAATCAAGTCTGGCTCAACCTTCTGAGCAGGGAGCCAGATGTGGGACTTGATTCTGGGACTCCAGGATCATGACCTGAGCTGAAGGCAGTTGCGGCTGAGCAGGGAGCCAGATGTGGGACTTGATTCTGGGACTCCAGGATCATGACCTGAGCTGAAAGCAGTTGCTCAACCAACTCTGACCTTCCCCCTCTCATACTCTCTCTCTCTCTCTCTCAAATAAATAAATAAAATCTTTAAGAAAAAAAAATATAAAGATTTCAAAAAGAAAAAAAAAGAATTGTCACCCAATTCTTCCCTCTGACCTTCCCCCTCTCATACTCTCTCTCTCTCTCAAATAAATAAATAAAATCTTTAAGAAAAAAAAAAGAAATATATAGATTTCAAAAAGAAAAGAACTGTCACCCAAGAATATTATATCCAGCACATTTCTTCTTCAAAATGAAGAAATATGAACACTCCCAGATAAACAAAGACCAAGAGAATTCGCCATTAGACCTTCCCTATAAGAAATACTGAAGGGATTTCTTCAGACTGAAATAAAAGGACACTAGACAGTAACTTCGATCCATACAAAGAAATAAGAGCCCTGGCAAAGATAATTACATAAGTAAATATGAAAGAAGTATAGACATATATATTAACTCCTTTTTTCTAACTTATTTAAAAGACAATTACATAAAATAGTAGTTATAAAACGGTGTTAATGGGCTTAGAATGTATAAAAATGTAATTTATATTATGATAATGGCACAAAGGAGGGAAGAGGGAAGGGAACTATGTGAAGCAAAATTTCTGTACACTATCAGAAGTACATCATTGGTGTCTATCTGAGCTAGTTAAGTTAGGATTTATATTGTAATCCCCAGAGCAACCACTGAGAAAATAAACTTTAAAACAGTAAAACAACAAGAAAGGAACTTAAGTGGTACAGTATAAAATATGTTTAACATAAAATAACAGTAGTAGAGAAATAATAACAAAAAGGAGATATGAGGGCACCTGGGTGGCTCAGTGGGTTAAAGCCTCTGCCTTCGGCTCAGGTCATGATCTCAGGGTCCTGGGATCAAGCCCCACATCGGGCTCTCTACTCAGCAGGGAGCCTGCTTCCCCCTCTCTCTCTGCCTGCCTCTCTGTGTACTTGTCATCTGTCTGTCAAATAAATAAATAAAATAATTTTTTTTTTATTTTTAAAATCTTAAAAAAAAAAGAATGGGAAGAAATTAAAAAAAAAAAGGAGATATGACATAGGAGATACATCGCAATATTTTGGCTAACTGAACATAAAAAGAAAGAACGTGCAAAAAAGAAAGAAAATAAATAGCAAGATGGCAGGTATAAATCCTACCATATCAGTAATTACATTTAATGTAAATGGAGTAAACACTCCAATAAAAAGTCAGAACTTTCCAAACTGGAATTTTTTAAATTCAGTTTAGGTGAAATGGACACAGTCCTATGGGGGGAAAAACCACAAATTGCTAGAACTCATAATAGCATTAAAAAGAATAAGACTGGGGGCTCCTGGGTGGCTCAATTGGTGAAGCATCTGCCTTCAGCTCAGGTCATGATCCCAGGGTTCTGTGATCAGGCCCCTTGCCGGACTCCCTGCTCAGCGGGGAGCCAGCTTCTCCTTCTCCCTCTGCCTCTCCTTCTCCCTCCTCCCCTCACCCCCCACTCATTCTCTCTCTATCTCAAATAAATTAATAAAATCTTAAAAAAAAAAAAAAGAATAAGACTGAATATTGTTAGGATAGCAATTCTCTCCAAAGTGATACACATAGATTGAATGCAATTTTAATCAAAATACCAAAGACTTTTTGCAGAAATGGCAAGCCAATTCTAAAATCTGTATAAAAATGCAAATGACCTAGAATAACCAAAATAACTTTGAGAAAAGAATAAGCCATGTTTATTTTTTCCCCGTACAAATTTATTAAACCAATTGGTAGTACTATAACTACAGAAGTCAAGATGCATTTCTAACTCAAAATTAGATTCACTTTAATAGTAAACAATGTCTCCAGCAAAATACATAAGTCTTAGCTACATTTTGAACATAAATCACCATAAATCTCTCCCTGAAATAGAGTTTCCAGGTTCGTAGAATTAGGAGACACTATTTAAAATAGGTTTAGATTAACAAAACCATCAAACAGATAATACAGAAAGTTTCCATATCTCAACCCCTCCACTTTCCCCTATTAATAACAACTGACATGAGTGTAGTGCATTTCTTTAAATACGTAATATAACATTATACTTTTATTAACTGAAAGTCCGCAGTTTACATTAAGATTCACTCTTTGTATATTGACAAATGCATAATGTCAAAGTCCCCATGTTTGTTTTATACAAGAATAAAGCAAGACATTCTTAGTAATTTACTATTTATTCTAGTTATAGACTATGTGGTGAGATTATTATAGGGATTAGTGATGGAGTGGAATTCTTGAGGAGAAACAAAGATTTGAAATAACCATTACGGGAAGCTGGAAAGGGAAGAGATACAAGAAAAAATATTTTTCTTCCCTCTCCAACTTAAGTAGTAGGTGATTTATTACATTTTGACTCACTGATCAATTTCTCCCTTTATCCTAGGTAAGGTAGTAAAGCATATAATGCAAAACAAAGAGTTTCGGGACTTCTCCATTACTGCATTTTCTGTGGAGGTTGAGAAAAACAAAACAATACTTACTATTTTGTTCAATAACGAGGCATACCATTCAGCTGCAACATCACTGGCAGTGTTAGACAACGTTCTTTTTATGTCACTTTCTGGCCCCAATGCTTCCATCAAAGCCTCCAACAAGCCTCAACCTCTTCCACTTTATGGTCATGTCATAATGTATGTATGATTTTCCTTTTATTGGAATTGATCCTTAATATATCCCTTGCTACCTGGCCATAGGCATTTAAAAATAGATATTATCTCATCATTTTCTACTTCTATTTCATAATTTCTTTCATCATTTATTTCATCCTCTGTAGGCCTACAAATGGATTACAAATAGTAATAAGTTTGGCTTTTGGCATGGCTGTTGTGGTCGGTAATGTTTGCCTTCAGACAGTGACCGAGAGAACCACTAGGGCAAAACACGTCCAGTTTGTGAGTGGGGTCTCTGTAATTACTTACTGGCTCTCTGCTTTTCTGTGGGATCTCATCTACTACTCCATTTTCTGCTGCTTACTACTGGTAAGTGTTACTGATGTTGCATGAAGGCTTATTGTCCTATGTCAACCACAGGAAATTCCCATTTAATAATTTGTATCCTAAAATAAAACTTATAAAGAAATCTAAAACTACTTTGGCTTATTATGCCAGAGAATATATTGTGGAAACTTCATTATGAAAATGTTCTCCCTTGTAATTTTTCAACTGGAGAAAACATATTTCTCTGAAAAGTCTCTCTTGAATTACCTTCCCATGTCATTGCTCAGCATTATGCCTTGTCCCAAAAACTACTCTAAAGAAATAAGGACTATCACTTGTCACTTGTCCCTCACTACTCATATAAATAAGCCACTGCTCACTAATTCCCAATGCTGAGCCCTCTAGTAAAATTGGACAGCAGCACAGTTTAGAATTGTGTCTTAAGTCAGACTTCCTGGTACTATTCACCACCAGCACACACACCTCCCAATCCCATTCCACCACTTTCCTACACCAAATCCAGTCTGGCTGGGTCTGCAAAACAGAACTAGTTTTACTCAGACATCCAATTTTAGACACTGAGGATGTGCTATAAAGAGCAAGCAAGGATGGCATAACATCATTTAATGTAATGACTTCGCCCATTGGTGAACTTTGCATCTTCTTTTGTTTTAGATGCATATTTAGGGTGAGGGAGAGGGAAAGCTATATAGTTTCAAGAGGTGAGCACATGAATAGAAGAGGTAAATTTCTGGGGCACCTGGGTGGCTCCATCAGTTAAGCATCTGCCTTCAGCTCAGGTCATGATCCCCGGGTCCTGGGATGGGGCCCTGACTCCAGCTCCCTGCTCAGTGGGGAACCTGCTTCTCCCTCTCCCTCAGCCCCTCCACACCCCGACACCTGCTCATGTGTACTCTCTCTTTTTCTCTCTCTCTCTCTCTCAAATAAATAAAGAAAATCTTTAAAAAAAAAAAAAAAAACAGGTAAAGTTTCTTTATGTACAAGAGGTACTGGGGAAGTAGTTTACTTCAGGCTCATAAGCTAAGGCTTTTTTTTTTTTTTTTTTTTTAAATGGGTTAAGTGATTGAAGTAATGAGTCGTTCTGTTTCCTAATGAAGGCAGGGCTTGCCTATAGAAAACAGCAAGTTTATTGGCTTGACTTCTTCTTGCACACTGTCCTTCACCTTGCACTTACCTCTGCACTCTGTGTCTCAGGGAGTGTTCAAATACTGCGGATTGGATGCATTTGTTGCAGATTACAACTTTCTGGACACAATGATGATCTTTATCCTGTATGGTTGGTCTGTTGTACCTCTCATGTATCTTGGAAGCTTCCTGTTTTCTAGTAGTACTGCTGCCTACATCAGGCTCACCCTCTTTAACTACTTTTCAACTATTTTCAGTATCACCATTTACGTCATAAGACAACAATATGGTAAGGACTTCACAAAATTTTCCCTTTCTTCAAGAAATACAGTTAATAAATGAGGATGAAAGAGCTCAAGGATAAAAATATTAACCGCTAAGCACTTACTTTCCAGGAATCTAAAAACCTGTGCTTTTTGGAAATTTGTGTATGTGAGAGATAGAGTTTAAATGAGAGAAAGAGGGAGGGAAGAAATGGGGAAGAGAAAGGAAGAAAGAAAAAGAAAATTTAAGTCTTTACAGGATCTGGACTCAATATCACTCTAGCCTCATAAAAGAATGAGAAGAGTAAGAGGTTGCAAGTAGGCTGATCCCCCCTCCACCTTGAAACATGGTTCTTGGGGCACCTGAGTGGCTCAGTCGTTAAGCGTCTGCCTTCGGCTCAGGTCATGATTCCAGGGTCCTGGGATCGAGCCCCGCATCGGGCTCCCTGCTCGGCAAGAAGCCTGCTTCTCCCGCTACCATTCCCTCTGCTTGTGTTCCCTCTCTCGCTGTGTTTCTCTCTGTCAAATAAATAAATATAAAAAATCTTTAAAAAAAAAAAAAAAAAGAAACATGGTTCTTCAGTTTTTATCATCATTAGCACTTTGGAGCAAGGTGTGGAGATGAGAGTGGAAGGTCTTCTGGTATGACTCTTCCCTAATTTAATGAAGCACAGAATCTTGACCCTCCTAAGGAGAATTTTCTTCAGAAGGAAATAATAAAGCATTGCAACAAATGTAGTCATCATTAAACCAGTTTATTGCTTTCAGGCCTGGTTTCAGCAGGATTCCAGGAGTAGGTTTTCCCCATCATCCTTCTCTGATTATGAAATTTTAAGAAAGGCAGACTCTGCTGGTGATTATCACAAATAGGATTTGTTTGTTTTTAGAAGATTCTCTTTTTTTAATCTCTTGTAAACAGGAATTCTGAACTGTTCATCTGTTGTTGTATTCATCTGTTCAACCCTGCCTTAAGTGGCAGAACCCCACCAAAAGAGGCTTCCAGACTCTTTCCCTAAGTCTATGGCTTGGCCTTCCACAAAATGAAATTTAGTGTGTGAAATAGCTTTTTTATTCTTTTGCACAGCTCTCCAAAGAGTAGTACTGTTCCACATGGGGAAGGCTTGAGCCCCGGAATAGTAGGCTAAAAGTCAAGCAGGAGTTATTATACATTCATGTTCATTCTCTGAAATAATACCGTCGTCAATCACTTTTATACTACCTCTAGATTCTACCAGTGGTCTGCCCTATTAAATGATCCGTTACCCATTCTGTCTTGCATGTACTTCTTTCCTAAATGTTTCCTCTACTAGTAACTTAAACCTTTGGACTCTTGCACCAAGATCAACTTGAAATTTTCCCTGACACCAGGTGGAACTGAAGGCCATTTCTCATAGCAGGTTGTCCATCCCTTCTCCCTCAGTGAATCCTCTTCCCCATAGGCAGCCAGACTGTAAATTCCTCACATTCTCCTAACAGAAGGTAAGAGTGGGGTAGTAATGTTAATCTTCATTATTATATTCATTTCTGAGACTTTATTCTCTGGCCATAGTGTATTATCTTAATCCAGAAGAATCAGTGTTCCCTACCACCTGGGGGGCACTAAAGTTGCAAGCTCGATTTTGCTTTTTCTAAAACCCAGATACGACGGGTTTTCTGAATTCCAGTATCTAACTATGAAGACTCTTCTCTTAGAGTGTGGTTTCACATACCTGTTAGATTACTTCTTGAATTAAAATAAAACGTGTTGAGTTGCCTGGGTGGCTTAGCTGGTTAAGCATCTGCCTTCGGTTCGGGTCATGACCCCAGAGTCCTGGGATCAAGCCCCAGGTCAGGCTCCCAGCTCAGCCAAGACTCCGCTTGTCTCTCTCCACCTCCCCCAGCTCATGTCACACTTGCACTCTCTCTCTCCCCTCCTCAAATAATAAAATAAAAATAAAATATTTTATTTTTTAATTTATTTCTTTTTTTCATTCAAATTCAATTAGCCAAATTTTGGTACATTAGTTTCAGATATAGTGTGTATAACACCCAGTGCTCATCACCTTTGCATCCCAGGAATAAATGCCACTTGGTCATGATGAATAATCCTTTTCTTATTTTTTTTAACTTTTAAAAAAATAATCCTTTTAATGTAATGTCAGATTGTATTGGCTCATATCTTAGTGAGAATTGTGGCATCCATGTTCACCAGGAATATTTGTCTTATAATTTTCCTTTTTGATGGGGTCTTTGTCTGGTTTTGGGATCAAGGTAATACTGGCTTCATAGAAAGAGTTTGGAAGTTTTCCTTCCATTTCTATTTTTTTGAAACAGCTTCAGTAGAATAGGTGTCATTTCTTCTTTAAATGTTTGGTAGAATTCTCCTGGGAAGCCATCTGGCACTGGACTCTTGTTTTTTGGGAGGTTTTTGATTACTGATTCAATTTCCTTGCTGGTTATTGGTGTGTTCAGATTCTCTATTTTTTCCTGTTTCAGTTGGTAGTTTATAAGTTTCCAGGAATGCATCCCCCTAAAATTAAAAATCTTTTAAAAAACCATAAGATTTGTCTGCAAGAGATACTGAGTTTAGAAAACCAATTCCATTACCGTAGTTGAAAAAAAAAATCTCATTATCATTCTATCCTTGTTTGTTGCGGTAATGTTTCCTATCTTGTTTCTAATAGTTAAGTTCTGCCATCTGGCTTCTCCTTTCTAGGATCCTATTATTCCCACTGATGTCAAGGAAACCAAATTCCATTGCAACATACCTTATCATCATCTTCACCCTTCAGAAGACAGTCAACACAGAGCTCTTGAAGAATATTTAATTTTTCCTTTAACTGAAGTATAGCTTGCATAAAGTGAAGAGACCATAAATGCGCAGCTTGAAATTTTTTCACAAAGTGGGCATTGTAGTGAAACATCCCCTTTCCCAGCCAGGGTTTCCCATGGGTCTAGACCAACCAGAAGCCAGGGAGCAAAGAAGTCCCTTGACTTAGTTTACAAAGATAATCTTCCCAAGACAGAAAATGTAATGGAGAAGGGTGGAGTATTGGTTTGAAGGGACAAACAGAAGAAATTTGACACAGAGACAGACTATTGGATTTGGCAATGAGAAATTCAGTGTAGACTTCTATGTTCAGAAGGATGAAGGAATGAAAATTGTGAATTGACCTCCCATTTAAAACAACAATATACATTGGATTAAAAATTGTTGGCGGTTTTTTTGGCAAGCATTTCTATCTTTTTGTTTCAGTTGTAGAATCTAGTGATTCATCACTTTCATACAAAACCCAGTGCCCTCCTTAATACCCATCACCCATTTAGCCCATCCTCCCTGTTCACCTCCCCTCTAGCAACCCTCAGTGTGTTCTGTATAGTTAAGAGTCTGTTTTATGGTTTGCCTCTCTCTCCCCTTATGTTCATCTGTTTTGTTTCTTAAATTCCACACAAGTAAAATCACATGGTATTTATTTTTCTCTGACTTACTCACTTCGCATAATACTCTGTAGCCCCATCCAAGTTGTTGCAAATGGTAAGATTTCATT
Source organism: Procyon lotor (assembly GCA_028646535.1). NCBI lineage: Eukaryota > Metazoa > Chordata > Mammalia > Carnivora > Procyonidae > Procyon > Procyon lotor. Next base: position 13,377,762 of record CM053621.1, read on the forward strand.
CTTTTTTGTGGTAATATATTCCATATTACCACATACATATATATGGAATGTATATATGGAATATTACATCTTCTTTGTCCATCCGTCAGCTGATGAACGTTTGAGCTCTCCCCATAATTTGGCTATTGTTGATAATGCTCCTATAAACACTGGGGATTAAAAATTGTTTAAACATTTCCAATACCTCATTCATCTAGCAAGAAATTTCAGAATGCAGAGGCCAACAATAAAGTGGAATTCAGAATCCCATGCTTTTCCATTTTGTAACCTGTATGGGGAACAAAGAAGAGTAGAAAGACTTAGAGCCAAGAGGTGGGCATTTAAATAGCAGACCCACACATAAAGGGGGAAGAAAACAGATCCTAGGGAAACACTGATAGCAAAAGTCTCCTCTCGAACTCTGTAACTGACAAGCTATCAAGGCGAACAAGTTTAGTGACTTAATAACTAATGTTTTCTCAAGGATAATGTGTTAGATTGGTAATTCTCTGGTTTACCAAATGAATGGTTTAGTCATCTTGGGGAAGTTTGTTGTAATGGGAAGTTCATTATTTTCTTATAATTAAAAAGCTAATGTATCATCTTTTTAATCATAGGCCTTGATTTTCCTCACTACACCACAACCCTCATAGATACTGTCTTAGTGATGCTTCCTAGTTACAACTTTGCAATGTGTATCAGCAGATTCTTTGATGACTATGAGATGAAAAATCTGTGTGCGAGGCAAATTCCAAGTATACCTGTGAAGTGCAATAAAACATGTGAGTATCTCGGGCTCCAAAGGTCCTGGAAAACAATCTATTTCTTTCCAGGTGTTCACATTTAACATTATTGTGGAAGATAAACCTGTCCTTCCTCCAGTGGAGATAGTCAGGCTTGCTGTTCTGAGTGCTTTTCTGTCCCAAAGTTTTTCTGTACCAAAATTATTATCAGAAACTGTGGAGAAAAAGGGAAGCCTCAAAATAAAATAAAAGCCTCAAAATAAAAGCTAAGATAAATTTCATGAAGTCACCACCAGAATTAGAATCAGTTGCTCCTAGTAACGCACATACTATGTGAAAATAGCTCTACACACGTTATTTGAAGCCTTCAGAACATCCTGCAAGTTGACCATTATTATCTCAGTTTTAGAAATGAGGAAACTGAACTTGTTACTAAACTAAACATTAAATGAGTTCTCTGAACCATTAGGCTTTAAGTGTCACACAGGTAAAGAAAGGTAAATTCACAGCCATATCAAAATTGGGAAAAAATAAGGACATTCTACTAAATTCTCTAATTTCATATTTCAAATTGATTTTTTAAATTGAGAAATAGCAAGCATATTTGCTCTGAGTGTGTGTGTGTGTGTGTGTGTGTGTGTGTGTGTGAGTGATTCATTCTGGAACCAAATTATATGTTGCCACAAAAGAAAATATAATCATATTTGCCTAAATAAGTACAGGTTGGAAATATAATTAATAACATGGAAATATCAAATGGATTATATTTTCAGGGTTCCTGGGTGGCTTAGTCAGTTAAGTATCTGTTTTTGGCTCAGGTCAGGATCCCAGGGTCCTGGGATCGAACACTACATTGGGCTCCCTGCTTCTCCCTCTTCCCCCTGCTCATGTTCTTTTTCTCACTCTCTCTCTCTTAAGTAAAAATAAAATCTTAAAAAAAAAACAAATGGATTATATTTTCTTGCCATCTCTGAATAAGAAAAACTATATCACATTTTAGCTTGCATCATATTTTGACCATAAATTCCTCTTTCTGCTTTTTCAGAATAGCTCTGTTCAGTTATTATTTACATACCACAGTCACCAAAACTGTCAATTTATTTATTTTACTAATTATTTTTGGAATCTGATAAAGTTGTACAACTATTACCACAAACCAATGTTAGAATATTTCTATCATCTGAAAAAAATCCCTCAGGCCTGTTTACAGTTAATTTTCATTACCACATCCAGCCCAGACATCCTCTGCCTCTATAGGTTTGATATTTCTAGATATTTCATATAAATAGAATCAGTTGCATGTATAAGTACATCAAGTGCATGTATCCCTTCGAATCAGTGTTTTTGTATCCTCTGGATAAATACCTAGAAGTGCAGTTGCACTCTATGTAAACTAAATTTAAAGAAAAACTTGGGGAAAAAAATCATTCACCACAATCAAGTGGGACTTATTCCTGGGTTGCAAGGGTGTTTCAATATTTGCAAATCAATCAACATGATACACCATGTTAATAAAAGAAAGGATAAGAATGTTATGATCATTTCCCTGGATGCAGAAAAAGCATCTGACAAAATACAACATCCATTCTTGATAAAAACCCTTAACAAAGTAGGGTTACAGGAAACATAGCTCAACATAATAAAGGCCATATATGCAAAAAACCACAGCTAATACCATCCTCAATGGGGAAGAACTGAGAACTTTTCCTTTACGGTCAAGAAGAAGACAAGGATTCCACTCTTTTTTCTTCCAAGATTTTATTTAAATTCAAGTTAGTTAACATGTAGAGTATTGGTTTCAGGAGCAGAGTTTAGTAATTCATCACTTACATATAATACCCAGCACTCATCACAACATGTGCTTTCCTTGATGACCATCACACATTTAGCTTGTTCTCCCACCCACCTCCCCTCCAGCAACTCTGTTTGTTCTCTAATTAAGAGTCTCTTATGGTTTGCCTTCCTCTCTGTGTTCCTTATTTTATTTTTCTATCCCTTCCCTTATGTTCATGTTTTGTTTCTTACATTCCACATATGAGTGAAATCATGTAGTATTTGTCTTTATCTGACTGGCTTATTTCATTTAGCCCAATACACTCTAGTTCCATTCATGTTGTTGCAAATGGCAAGATTTCATTCTTTATGATAGCTGAGTAATATTCCATTCTATAGATACACCACATCTTCTTTTGTGTGTGTATGTGTTCAAGAGATTCACTATAGATTTATTTTTTTATTGTGTTATGTTTTTGATCATTAGTTTTTGATGTAGTGTTCCAAGATTCGTTTATGTGTAACACACCCAGTGTTCCATGCAATATGTAATAACTTGGATTGAGATACACCACATCTTCTGTATCCATTCATCAGTTGATGGACATTTAAATTCTTTCCATTGTTCGACTATTGTTGTTAGTGCTGCTATAAACATTTGATTGCATGTGCCCCTTTGCATCAATTTTTTGTAAAGGATGTCCAGTCTTATTCAAGAGTCCTAGCCACAGCAATCAGACAACAAATAGAAATAAAAGGCATCCAAACTGTCAAGGAAGAAGTAAAGCTTTCACTATTTGCAGATGACATGATATTATATATAGAAAATCCAAAAGACTCCACCGAAAAACTACTAGAACTGATATATGAATTCAGAAAAGTTATGGGATACAAAATCAATGTATAGAAATCTGTTGCATTTATAGATCAATAATGAAGAAACAGAAAGAGAAATTAGGGAATCAATCCTATTATAATTGCACAAGAAACCATAAGATGCCTAGGAATAAATCTAATCAAAGAGGTGAAAGGCCTGTACTCTGAAAGCTATAAAACACTGATGAAAGAAATTGAAGATGACAGAAAGAAATGGAAAGACTCAAGGACTAGAAGAACAAATACTGTTTCAATGTCCGTATTACTCAAAGCAATCTCCACATTTAATGCAACCCCTATCAAAATACCACCAGCACTTTTCACAAAACTAGAACAAATAATCCTAAAATTTGTATGGAGCCACAAAGATCCCAAATAGCCAAAGCAACCTTGACATTGTTTGCTTGATTTTATTTTGTGCTACTCACTGCTAGTATATGGAAATCCAAATGACTTTTTGTATGTACTTAAAATATGATGACTTTTTGGTCTTATATCCTGTGCAATGAATTAACTCATTTATTAGTTTTAATAGTTTCTTGTTGATTCCTTAAGATTTTTTCCATATGGAGGATTATGTAGTTTGTGAATACCCTTACTCTTCCTTTCAAAATCAAGGTTTCTTTTATTTTTTCTTTCTCTTTTTATTATTTATGTTAGTCACCATACAGTACATCATTAGTTTTTGATGTAGTGTTCCATGATTCATTATTTGCATATAACACCCAGTGCTCATTACAACACGTGTCCTCTTTAATACCCATCACTGGGCTACCCCATCCCCCTCCCCTCTGAAACCTTCAGATTGTTTCTCGGAGTCCGTAACTTCTCATAGTTCATCTTCCCCTCTGATTTCCACCTCTTCAGTTTTCCCATCCTTCCCCTAATGTCCTTTATGCTATTATGTTCCACACATGAGTGAAACCATATAATTTTCTTTCCCTGCTTGACTTATTTCACTTACCATAATCCCCTCCAGCTCCATCCATGTCAGTGTAAATGGTGGTTATTCATCCTTTCTGATGGCTGAGCAGTATTCCATTGTATATATGTACCCATCTTCTTTATCTATTCATCTGTTGAAAGGCATCTTGGCTTCTTCCACAGCTTGGCTATTGTGGCCATTGCTGCTATGAACATTGGGATGCATATGCCCCTTTTCACTACATCTGTATCTTTGGGGTAAATACCCAGTAGTGCAATTGCAGGGTCATAGGGTAGCTCTATTTTTAACTTTTTGAGGAAACTCCATACTGTTTTCCAAAGTGGCTGCACCAACTTGCACTTCCACCAACAATGTAAGAGGGTTCCCCTTTCTCCACATCCTCTCCAACGTTTGTTTCCTGTTTTGTTAATTTTTGCCTTTTTAACTGGTGTAAAGTGGTGTCTCAATGTGGTTTTGATTTTAATTTCCATGATAGCTAATGATGGTGAACATTTTTTCATGTGTCTGTTAATCATTTGTATGTTTTCTTTTGAAAAGTATCTCTTCATGTCTTCTGCCCATCTTTTGACTGGATTATTTGATTTTAGGGTGTTGAGTTTGAGTTCTTGGGTACCAGCCCTTTATCTGTAATGTCATTTGCAAATATCTTCTCCGGTTCTGTGGGTTGCCTCTTAATTTTATTGACTGTCTCCTTTGCTGTGCAGAAGCTTTTTATCTTGATGAAGTCCCAAAAGTTCATTTTTGCTTTTCTTTCCCTTGCCTTTGGAGATGGGTCTTAAAAGAAGTTGCTATGGCTGATGTCAAAGAGGTTACTGCCTATGTTCTCCTCTAGGATTTTGTTGAACTCCTGTGTCACACTGAGATCTTTCACCCATTTTAAGTTTATCTTTGTGTATGGTGTAAGAGAATAGTCCAACTTCATTCTTCTATATATAGCTGTCTAATTTTCCCAGCACCATTTATTGAAGAGACTGTCTTTTTTCCATTGGATATTTTTTCCTGATTTGTTGAAAATTAGTTGACTATAGAGTTGAGGGTCCATTTCTGGAGACTATTCTGTTTCATTGAACTATGTGTCTGTATTTGTGCCAATACCATTCTGTCTTGGTTTGTAATATAGCATGAAATCAGACAACATGAAGTCCCCAGTTTTGTTTTTCTTTTTCAACATTCCCTTGGCCACTTGGGGTCTTTTCTATATTTTATTTTACTGATTAGAACTTCCAGTACAGTGTTGAATAGTGGTGATGGGAATAAACATCCTTGCCTTGGTCCCAATCTTAAAAGGAAAGTAATCCAGTCATTCATCATTAAGTATGACTTTTAGCTGTAGGTTTTTCATAGATTCTCTTTATAAGTTTGAGGAAGGTCCATTCTATTCCTAGTTTATTAAGAGTTTTTGGGGTCAAGTGCTTTTTCTGTGTCTTCGAGATCATATGGGAGTTTGGTACTTTATTCTTTTAATATGGTATATTAAGTTAATTGATTTTTCTGATGGTAAACCGTATCATTTAAGAGGACTCTGATGTTAATTTTATTTCATTTCCTTTGCAGATAGCCTCTGAAAACTTCTATCTTCAGAAAATATTTATCTTTGATGTTGTGAAATTATACCATGACCTGTCCAGGCATCAATTTCCCCCCTTAAATTTGTTTAGCATTTGATGGCAATTTCAACCCAAAGCCTCTAGTCCTCATTAAGTGCTAGGAAACAGTCTATAATTTCGTTTATCTCTTTTCCTCCATCCCGTTTTCTCTTTCCTGAACTCTTACTATTTGCCATACCTTCTATTCTAATACTGAGGAAGACAGGTTCCTGGTTTCATAGGACTTTTATTATAAGGGTTGGGACAGGTAGGAAAAAATTAAAAGGTTGGTAAATAAACACAGTGGTTGCATGTAGAAATAAAACAGTAAGAGGGAAAAATGAGGTAATTAGATAGAGTAACACAGGCACCTGGGTGGCTCAATCAGTTAAGCATCTGCCTTCAGCTCAGGTCATGATCCCAGGGTCCTGGGATCGAGCCCCGCATTCAGCTCCCTGGTCAGTGGGGAGCCTGCTTCTCTCTCTACTTCTTCCCTTCCCGATGCTTTCCTCCTGCTCATGCTCACTCTCTTGTATGCACTCTCTCCCCGAAAAAATATAAAATCTTTCTTAAAAAGTAATTCAGGCTACTTCGGATACATTTATAGAGGACCTCTCTGCAGAGTGGTATTGGATCTAATGACTAAAAGAATGAGATTGAACTAGCCAGTGAAGAGCTGGAGGAATGATACTCCAGACTGATGGAAGAGCAAGAACAAATGCTTCAAATTAGGGAAGGACCATATGTGTTTAAAGAACAGAATGGAGGCTTGTATGGCTGATATAACATAGAAATAAAGCTGTACAACATCTTTATTAAATACCCTAAACACTATTTCACAAGACCACAACAGGCCATGTTTCATTTAAAGCATCTCTGGGATTTTGGCTCTTAGGGCCTAATTTTTTTTCTTCTCTGGTTTATGCGTGATTCCCCATCCAGACATCTTTCCCTCTTACAAAAAGTCAACAAAATTTCAAGTTCTCTGTTTCCCATTATTTCTCCTACTTCTATTCTCCATGTTGTTAGTGGAGTTTTTGTATATCTTTGATGACATTTGAAAGAGCTTTTAGGAAAGGAAAGAAGCAAATGCGTGTGCACAACTGACCATGTGAACATGGGAAATCTGAAGTTTTCCGATAACATAGGAAATATTTGATTTTTGATAGAGCTAAGCTTGTGAAGCTGTCTAAACTTGTCGTATTTTTCCTGGGAGAGTTTTACCAATTTCTTCAGTTATTGGTCTATTCTTTCTATTGTTCAATCCACATGGTGTGGCAATTTATATTTTCTTTTCAAAGATTATTTATTCTGAACGCACAACTAATGGCCAATTAATCTCTGACAAAGCAGGAAAGAATATCCAATGGGAAAACGACAATCTCTTCAACAAATGGTGCTGGGAAAACTGGAAAGCAACATGCAAAAGAATGAAACCTGACCACTTTCTCACACCAGATACAAAGATAAACTCAAAATGGATTAAAGACCAAAATGTGAGACTTGAAATCATAAAAATCTGATGGGAGAATACAGGCAGTAATCTCTTTGACACCATCCATAGCAGCCTCCTTCTAGATATTTCTCCTAAGGCAAGGGAAACAAAAGCAAAAACTATTACGACTTCATTAAAATAAAAAGCTCTGCACCCAAAAATGTGCTTGGGTGGCTACATTAGTTAAGCATCCAATTTTTTACCTCAGCTCAGATCCTGATATCAGGTTTGTAAGTTCAAGCCCTGCATTTAAGCCTACTTTAAAAAAACAAAGAAAGAAAACTTTTGCACAGTGAAGGCAACAATCAACAAAACTAAAAGGCAAACTACAGAGTGGGAGAATATATTTGTAAATGACAAACCTGATAAAGGGTTAGTATTCCAAATATATAAAGAACTTATAAAACTCAATACCCAAAAAAATGAATGATCCAATTTAAATGCACAGAAAACATGAATAGACATTTTTCCAAAGAGGACATCCAGATGGCCAACAGACATGAAAAGATACTCAATGTCACTGATTATCAGGGAAATCAAAACCACAGTGAGCTATCACCTCACACTTGTCAGAATGGCTAAAATTAACCACGCAAGAATCAACAGGTGCTGGTGAGGATGTGGAGAAACAGGAACCCTCTTGCACTGTTGGTGGGACTGCAAACTGGTGAAACCACTCTCAAGAACAGTGTAGGGGTTCCTCAAAAAATTAAATAGACCTATCCTATGATCCAGCAACGGTATTACTAGGTATTTACCCAAAGAATACAAAAATACTGATTTGATGGGATACATGAACCCCAATGTTTTTTTTTCCCCAAATTCTTTTATTTTTTCAGTGTTACAAAATTCATTGTTCACATACCACACCCAGTGCTCCATGCAGTACCTGCCCTCCTCAATACCCACCACCAGGCTTGCCCAACCCCCCACCCCCCTCCCCACCAAAGCCCTCAGTTTATTGTTTCAGAGTCCACAGTCTCTCATGGTTCATCTTCCCCTCCAATTTCCCCCAATTCACCCTTCCTTTCCTTCTCACAGTGTCCTCTATCTTTTTCCTTATGCTCCACACGTAAGTGAGACCATACGATAACTGACTCTCTCCACTTATTTCAGTCAGCATAATCTCTTCCAGTCCCATCCATGTTGATACAAAAGTTGGGTATTCATCCTTTCTGATGGAGGCGTAATATTACATTGTATACATGGACCATATTTTCTTTATCCATTCATCTGTTGAGGGGCATCTTGGCTCTTTCCACAGTTTGGCGATTGTGGCCATTGCTGCTATGAACACTGTACCCCAATGTTTATAACAGCATTATCTACAATAGCCAAACTATGCAAAGAGCCCAAATGTCCATTGACTGATGAATGGATAAAGAACATATCGTATATATATATATGGCTGAGTTATATATATGAAATCTTGCCATTTGCAGTGACATGGATGGAACTAAAGAGTATTATGCTAAGCAGAATAAAGTTAGCCAGAGAAAGGCAAATACCACATGATTTCACACATAGGTGGAATTTAAGAAACAAAACAAAAGAGCATGGAGGCGGGGGGAAGAGAGGCAGAGATAAACTAAGAAGCAGACTATTAATTATCAAGAACGAAGTGATGGTTACCAGAGGGAAGGTGAAGGAGGAATGGGTGTTGTAGGTGAAGGAGATTAAGGAGCACAGTTGTGATGAGCACCGGGTGTTGTATGGAAGTGCTGAATCACTTTATTGTAGACCTGAAACTAATATTACACTGTATAATAACTGGAATTTTTTTAAATCTATATTTTTTTTAAAAGTTGCTATAAAATATAAATTTTGAAAAAAATTCTGATTTCTAGTCACTGACATAAAATTGAATATAGTTATTTTATTCTCTTATGTAAGTCCTATCTACTTTCTCCTTCCTAATATACTGTACTTGAGGGGAGGGATTCCCTTATTTTTTCTTACTCTTGCTCACCAGAGGCTTATATAAATATACATCATTTTCAGGAATCAGCCTTTGTTTTTGTCCTTCCTTTTAACTCTTTTTAAATTTCTGTTTTGTTAATTGCAGCATTTTTAATTTTCTTGTCCTCTTTCAAATTTCTTTTTTTTTAAGATTTTATTTATTTATTTGACAGAGAGAAAGAGATCACAAGTAGGCAGAGAGGCAGGCAGAGAGAGAGGGGGAAGCAGGCTCCCTGCTGAGCAGAGAGCCCAATGCAGGGCTCGATCCCCAGGACCCTGAGATCATGACCTGAGCCAAAGGCAGAGGCTTTAACCCACTGAGCCACCCAGGCGCCCCCTCTTTCAAATTTCTAAGCGAATATTTACCTCTTTTTCTTTTTAGAATAAAGTCTTAACAAAGGTATGCATCTTTATATGTAATTTAATAGCTTAGTTCCAATTTAAGTTTTAAATTTTCTATTTTGTTCATTTCAGATATTATTTGTATAATTTGCTCCTGCCTTTGCTTTATTTAGTGTTATTGCATATGATAACAGTATTTGGCAGTTATGCTACAAAACTATATTACAAAATGAAAAAACAACCCAGAAAATGGGAGAAAATGTTTACAAACCATATATCAGATAAGAGGTTAATATTCAAAATAGATAAGGAATGCGGTCAACTTAATAACAAAAATGATCCAATTTAAAAATGGGCAGAGACCGGGGTGTCTGGGTGGCTCAGTGGGTTAAAGCCTCTGCCTTCGGCTCAGGTCATGATCTCAGGGTCCTGGGATCGAGCCCCACATCGGGCTCTCTGCTCAGCGGGGAGCCTGCTTTCCTCTCTCTCTGTCAAATAAATAAATAAAATCTTAAAAAAATTAAAAAATAAAAATGGGCAGAGAAAAAAAATAAAAATAAAAAATAAATAAATAAAAATGGGCAGAGAACCATAGGGGAAGGAGGGAAAACTGAATGGGAAGAAATCAGAGAGGGAAACAAACCATGAGAGACTCTGGGAAACAAACTGAGGGTTGCAGAAAGGAGGGGGTGGGGGATGGGGTAACCGCGTAATGGGTATTAAGGGGGGGGCACATGTGATGAGCACTGGGTGTTGTGCACAACTAATGAATCTTTGAACACTACATTGAAAACTAATGATGTACTACTATATGTTGGCTAATTGAACATAGTTTCGTATTGCATGGAGCACTGGGTGTGGTGCAAAACAATAAATCTTGTAACACTGAAAAAAATAAATAAATAAAATTATTAAAAAAAAGAAAAAAGAATAAAAAATAAAAATAGGCAGAAGAACTAAATAGACATCTTTGTAAAAAATGTCTTTGTTAAAAAAAAAATCGCCAGGAGGCACATGAGTGGATGCTCAACATCAATAGTCATCAACGAAATGCAAATCAGAATAACAATGAGATATCACTTCCTATCAGATATCTATACCTATTAGAATACATAATACCTATCTAGATATCTAATACCTATTAGAATGGCTGTTATCAAGAAGACAGTAGATGACAGGTACTGACAAATATGTGGTGAAAAGGGAATTTTATACTTTGTTGGTGGAAATTTAAGTTAGCCCAACCACTATGGAAAACAATATGGAGGTTCCTCAAAAAGCTAAAAATGGATCTACCACATGATCCCGGAATTCCTATTCTAGGTTGATGCCCAGAGGAAATGAAAACAAGATTTTGACAAGATACATCCACTCCCATGCATATATCTCAGCATTATTCACAATAACCAAGATATGGAAACAACCCAAATGCCCATCAGTGGATGAATGGGTAGAAAAAGATATGTACATAATCACAATGGAATGTTATTCAGCCATGGAGACAGAAGATGTTCTTCCATTTGAGACAATATGGGTGAAACAAGCACATTATGCTAAGCAAGATTAGTCAGATGGAAACAACTGTAGTATCACTTACATGTAGAAACTGAAAAACTTGAACCTGTAAAAAACACAGGGTAAAATATTGGTTAACTGGGAATGGAGGACAGTTGCTAAGAGTGATGGTGTTTAAGATAACAAACTTGTAATGAGTACTAAATAAACCATAGAGCTCTAATGGGCAATATAGTGAGTATAGATAATAATATTGTACTACAATTATGTAATGTCATCAATATTACTACATTGGCAATCACATTGCAATATATAATTTTTTATATATTTTATATATAAGTAGCATGCTATAGCACCTTAAACTTACACAATGTTAAACGTCAAGTATATTCAATAAGAAATGCACAATGAGACCTCACTTCTTACCCATGTGGATGGCTATAATCAAAAAATGAAAAATATCAAAGGTTTGGTGAGAATGTGGAGAAATTCTTACTCTCATAGATTGCTGGTATGAATGTAAAATGTTGCAGCTGCTGTGGAAAAGAGTTTGGTGGTTCCTCAGAAAGTTAAACATAGAATTACCATATGGCCCAACAATTCCACCCCTGACTATATACCCAAAAGAACTGAAAAGTATTTAAACAAGAACTTGTACACAGAGCAGTATTATTCATAATAGTTTTTTCCCATAAAAAGTAGAAGCAATCCAGATATTCATGCTCTGATAAGTGGATAACAAAATGTGGTATATCCATACAATATAATAATATTCAACAATAAAGAGAAATGAATTACACATTTTACAACATGGATGAGCCTTCAAAACATTATGCTAAGTGAAAGGAGCCAGATACAAAAGGCCATTTACTGTATGATTCCCTTTATATATAATGTTCGAAATAGGCAAATCAATAGAGACAGATTAGTGGTTACCAGTGGCTAGGGGGAGGTGGTTAATAATGACTGGTTCATAGATACTAGGTTTTGTTTTGGGGTGATGAAAATGTTAAGGATCTAGGTAGTGGTAATTGTTACACAACATTGTGAATGTGTAGGTGCCATTGAATTATACACTTTAAAAAGGTAAGTTTTGTGTGTATTTTGTTACAATAAAACAAATTGCATTTCTGCATATTGGCACAAATCAGAAAACACAATTCTGATAAAAAGAGAGTAATTTATCTCACATCTTAAAGATGACTGCTACTTGAATATGTAGAATTTAGCTGTTTGTATTAGCTAATTTTCTCTGTAGTAAGACCAAAAACTGTAAGGTATTTTCCACTTACATTTCAACTATTTGTTGTTTTCTTCCTTACGATTATTGCCATCATTCTTTTCCTACTTAAAATTTTTACCTATTCATAGAATAAAGGTTTTTCTCACCTTAAAGGACTTTAATTGTTTGACACAGCCTAGATATGCCACAAATACCTTTATTTTGTTTGCTTTCTTTAATTACTAAGCATTGTGTTCATGGAGGCTCAGTCTTTAAAATTTGTTGAATACGGGGTTATGTTGTCCTGGTAAAAACTAGGGGGAAAATGTCACTGGCAGAAGAACTTTTATAAAAACCATAAATATCCAGAAAGATAAGAGAAATTAATAAAATATTGAGATAATTACTTTCCATATTCTATACTTCCTTAAATCTAATTTAAAATTAATTTGACCCTGTATTTCTTAACTTTGGTGTCAACTTAGATTTTGTATCAGTTTTTAAAGTAAGGCTATCTGTCTTTTATCATCCTCAGCTACTGAGAACAGTGTCTATAATTTTGGAACACATGGGATTATGAAATTTTTGATTGCATTGGCTGTCTTGGGCTTATTTTATCTCCTTGTGCTTTTGTGTATGGAGACTACATCCTGGAGCCTGAAAAACTTTATCTCTCATAAAATTTTATCTAATGTCCACAACCTATTCACAAAAGGCATGAAGGTGAGTAACTAACATAGACTTTAGATACAATTCAAAGAAAGCTCATTATTAGGCCAAAATGTATGAATCTACATATTCCTACCTCTATTACTTGATAATGAAAATATAAGACAATTATGTCAAGATCGAACTCGAACTAATTTGAATCATAAGTCTCATTTTAGTTGGATTGACTATGACAGAAAGCACTGCCGTGTGCACATACTGTCTTTGAGATGTATTTGGTTGTAATTATGGAACTGACTTTTTAAACACTATGTAGTATTAAGGAGGGCATGTGTTGGGATGAGCACTGGGTGTTATAGGCAACTAATGAATCGTTGAACACTACAACAAAAACTGATGATGTACTATATGATGGCTAATTGAACATAATGAAAAATATAAAATACATACATACATACATACATACATACATACATACATATAGTGGAGTGCCTGGCTGGCTCAGCTGGTTAAGTGTCTGGCTCAATTTCAGCTCAGGTCATGATCTCATGGTTGTGGGATCAAGCCCCATGTCAGGCTCCACACTCAGGAGGGAGTCTGCTTAAGAGTTTTTCTCTTCTCTCCCTCTGCCCCTTCCCCCACCTTGCTCGCTCTCTCTCTCTCTCTATCTATCTATCTAATAAATAAATAAATAAATCTTTAAAAAGAAAACAAACAAAACCAATGTGGTATTTTAGGGCTTCATGGCTTCTACCTGTCAGATTATTAATTATTGCTTTACACAGCTCTCATGATTTTACACAATCTCAGAGTTTTGCTTAGGATTTTTAAAATTATTTTAATGGTCTAGTCATTCAGTTACTGAATTCCCTTCCAGTCTATACTTGAACTACCTGAGGCAGAAAACCACTATATCTGTGTGTTGATAGCTTCATTCATCCCATTTCTGTCCCTGGGTGCTATTATGAGGTGGCTCTAGATCTTGGCCATAGATTTCTCTGAGCCTGCAGATCTTTACTATTTCACAAGGGAGGATATCTTGAGACCATCTGGCCTCTTCCATTACCTGGAATTTTAATCAGGATGATAAAAAGTCACAATTATCTATGAGAATTAAGAGATACTGTTTTCCAGAGTGGCTGTACCAGTTTGCATTCCCATCAACAATGCAAGAGGGTTCCCCTTTCTCCACATCCTCACCATTACCTGTTGATTCATGTGTGGTTGATTTTAGCCATTCTGACAAGTGTAATATAATATAATACAATACAATATGTAATATTGAAAGACTGAAACAACTGTATGGTATCACTTACAATCAGAAGAGTATAGTACTAGTATAGTACTGACAGAGTATAGTACTGACATCTCGTTGTAGTTTTGATTTGTGTTTCCCTGATAATCAGTGATGTTGAGCATCTCTTCATGTGTCTCTTGGCCATCTGGAGGTCCTCTTTGGGACAAATGTCTGTTCACATTTTCTATTTTTTCAATTGGGTCATTTTTTTTGGATGTTGAATTTTCTAAGTTCCTTATGTATTTGGAATGCTAACCCCTTATCAGATATATCTTTTGTGGGGCACCTGGGTGTCTCAGTCAGTTAAGTATCCAACTCTTAATTTTGGCTCAGAGTGTGAGACTGAGCCCTGTGTCAGGCTCCATGCTAAGCATGAAGACTGCTTAAGAGTCTCTCTCTCCAGGGGTACCTGGGTGGCTCAGTTGGTTGAATGTCTGACTCTTGGTTTTGGCTTAGGTCATGATCTCAGGTCATGGGATCAAGCCCTGAGTCAGGCTCACACTCAGTGTGTAGTCTGCTTGGGATTCTTTCCCCCACCTCTCCTTCCCCTTCACTTCCTCCCCCTGCTTATGCTCTCTCTCTCCCTCTCTAAAATAAGTAAAATTTAAAAGATTCTCTCCCTCTCTCTCTCTCTCTCTCCACCTCCCCTCCTTGCACACACACACACTCTCTAAAAAAAAAAAAAGAGTCATTTTCATTTCACTTCATATCTTCTCCCACTCCATAGGCTGCCTTTTAGTTTGGTTGATTGTTTCCTTCACTGTGCAGAAGTTTTTATTTTGATGAAGTTCTAATAGTTTATTTTTGCTTTTGTTTCTCTTGCCTCAGGAAACATATCTAGAAGGAAGTTGCTACAGCCAATGTCAGAGAGGTTCCTGCCTGTATTCTTCCCTAGGATTTTTATCTTGTCTCACATTTAGATCTTTAATCCATCTTGAATTTATTTTTGTGTATGGTGTAAGAAAGTGATCCAGTTTAATTCTTTTGCATGTTGCTATCCGGTTTTCCCAACACCATTTGCTGAGAAGATTGTCTTTTTCCTTTTGGATATTCTTTCCTGTTTTGTCAGAGAATTAATTGACCGTATAGTTGTGGGTTCATTTCTGGGTTTTCTATTCTGTTCTATTGACTCATGTATCTATTTTCATGCTAGTACTATACTCTTCTGATGACTACAGCTTTGTAATATAACTTAAAGTCTGGAATTATGATGCCTCCAGCTTTGCTTTGCTTTTTCAAGGCTGCTTTAGCTATTCGGGATCTTTTGTGGTTCTGTACAAATTTTAGCTCTGCAAAAAAATGTTGTTAGTGGGGCACCTGAGTGGCTCAGGCGTTAAGCGTCTGCCTTCAGCTCGGGTCATGATCCCAGCGTCCTGGGATTGAGCGCCGCATCGGGCTCCCTGCTCAGCAGGAAGCCTACTTCTCCCACTACCATTCCCTCTGCTTGTGTTCCCTCTCTCTCTATGTTTCTCTCTGTCAAATAAATAAAATCTTTAAAAAAAAAAATGTTGTTAGTATTTAGGTAAGTGTTACATTGAATATGTAGATTGCTTTGTGTAACATGGACATTGTAACAGTATTTTTTCTTCTAATCTATGAGCATGGAATGTCTTTCCAATTCTTTATGTCATTTTCAATTCCTTTCAACAATGTTTTACAGTTTTCAGAGTACAGATCTTTTACTCCTTTGGTTAGGCTTATTCCTAGGTATCTTGGTTTTTTGTACAATTGTAAATGAGATTGATTCCTTAATTTCTCTTTCTACTGCTTCATTATTAGTGTTGTTGTTGTTGTTATTGTTTTTGTTGTTGTCTGAATGCCATGGCTAGGACTTCCAGTACTATGTTAAATAACAGTGATGATAGTGAACATCCCTGTCTTGTTCTTGACCATAGAGGATGATATTAGCTATAGGTTTTTCATAGATGGTCTTTATTATGTTGAGGTCCTGACTGACTTATTTCACTTAGCATAATACCCTCTAGTTCCATTCACATCATCATAAATGGCAAAATTTCATTTCTTTTGATGGCTGCATAGTATTCCATTACATATATATACACCATATCTTCTTTATCCATCTCTTTTTTTTCTTTTTCTTTTTTTATTTATCCAGTCATCTCTTGATGGACATCTGGGCTTCTTCCATATTTTGGCTACTGTGGACATTGCTACTATAAACATTGGGGTGCGGGTATCCCTTCAAATCATTGTTTGTATCCTTTGGATAAATACCTAGTAGTGCAATAGCTGGGTCATAGAGTAGCTCTATTTTTAAGTTTTTGAGGAACCTCCATACTGTCTTCAAGAGTGACTGCAACAGTTTGCATTTCCCCAAATAGTGTAAGAGGGTTCCCCTTTCTCCACATCCTCACCAATATATGTTGTTTCCTGAGTTGTTAATTTTAGCCATTCTGAAGGAGAGTTAAACCATAAGAGATGCTGAACTCTAAGAAATAAACTGAGAGTTGCTAGAGGGGAGATGGTTGCAGGGAAGGGATAATTGGGTGATTGACATTAAGGAGGGCACTTGATGAAATGAGCACTGGGTGTTACATGCAACTGACAAATAACTAAATTCTATCTCTGAAACTTAAAAAAAAAAAAAAGTCCCAGATTAATAATTGAAACTTCCACCTCAACAAATTAGGAAAAGAAGCAAAATATACTCAGAGCAGGCAGAAGTAAAGAAAAATAAAAGAGATGAAACTGAAAACAGAAAAGCAACTGAGAAAAATTAATGAATGCAACCAAGAACTAATTTTAAAAAATGATTATAATTGATAAACCTATAGCCAGAGCAATCATGAAATAGAAACATATTTCCAGTATGAGGACAAATGAAAGGATTCCACTATGGATACCACAGAAATTAAAATCCAGTCTTTGTCATAAATTTGTCACCTTAGATGAAATAGAACAATTCCCAGAAAGACACAAACTTATCAAAACTCACTCAAGAATAGAGAAACTAAATGGTTTTATTTCAATTAAAGACATTGTACGTATTGTATAAAACCTCCAAAAAAGAAAACGCTAAGCCTGTATAATTTCACTTATGAAGGGCACCTGGATGGCTCAGTGGGTTAAAGTCTCCGCCTTCGGCTCAGG
The DNA here is from genome assembly GCA_028646535.1 of Procyon lotor. Lineage (NCBI taxonomy): Eukaryota > Metazoa > Chordata > Mammalia > Carnivora > Procyonidae > Procyon > Procyon lotor. The sequence continues at coordinate 13,395,275 of CM053621.1, forward strand.
TCATGATCTCAGGGTCCTGGGATCGAGCCCCACATCGGGCTCTCTGCTCGCCAGGGAGCCTGCTTCCCCCTCTCTCTCTGCCTGCCTCTCTGCCTACTTGTGATCTCTCTCTCTCTCTCTCTGTCAAATAAATAAATAAATAAATAAATAAATAAATAAATAAATAAATAAATAAAATTTTTAGGAAATAATAATTTCACTTATGAATTCTACCAAGAAAATTAAAGAAATAGCATCAATTCTTAATTCTTTCTTCCAGAAAGTAGAAGTGAGAACATTTTCCAATTCATTTTGTGAAACCATCATTACTCTAATACCAAAATGGAGAAATTATAAGAAACCAGTATCCCTCAAGAACACAGACACACAAATTATTGACAAAATATTCATAACAGAACCCAAGAACATATTGGAGGAATAACAAACCATGAACAAATGGGGTTTATTCCATGAATGTAAAGCTAGTTTAATATTTGAAAATTAATATTACCCACAATGTTAATAGTCTCAAGCAGAAAAACCACATGTTCATACCAACTATTGCAAAAAAAAAAAAGCATTTGGTAACATTCAACATCCATCTGTGATTTTTCAAAAAACTGCCAACCAAGGAAAGAAAGGAAACATTTCAACTTGATAAGTGGCATCCACTTATATAGTCTACAACAAACATGATGATGAAAGAGTGCATGTTTTCCCCCTACTATCAAAAGCAGGGCAAGGATGTTCATTCTTACTGCTCCTATACATCCAATTTTTGGACTGGAAAAGGAAAAAACACTTAAGGCAGCTCTCTAGTCACTCTTCTGACTAGCATGTTTACTGAGCTAAATATACTCTCCTGCTCCATTCCTCCTTAATGAAGTAGCAACAAATGAGCACTTGATACAAAAATAGGCAATTCAAAAAAACAAAGTTGTGTTTAAATTACTATTTACAAAACATGCCCTGTTGGTTCCTTGCTACTTATCTCTCACTGAGCTCCCACTGCTGATGGCAGCATTCTTCCTTCCCTACCCCACCTTCACTCTTTCAATGAATCTCAACTTATTCTTTAAGCTCTGGCTTCACCTATAGAGGGTTTTTCCTTCAAAAAAAAAAAAATGGATCTCATGGTGTCTTCAACATATTTTATTTGTAACAAATCACAGTACCAGTGTAGCTTTTGTTTTCCATGAAGTACCCACGTTACTGGCAAGAACATACTGCTTATTCACAGCTGTAGAAAAACTTGCTCTTGACTATAATTTCCAAATCTAAGCAAGTCAAGAATAAACTTGTGCATGGGAATTCAGGAAATTGGTAGGAAGGTTCTTGGAAATTATGCAAACATTTTCTGACATCTTTGATATTACTTCCTCAGGTCAGCATTCAGAAGGCCAATCATTTAAACCAGATACCTAAAGTGTATTCTTATCTGTGATTCTTGTCTTAAAAATATAGTCTGTAGTGTCCTGTCAAACAGTCAAGGACTATGAGGATGAAGACGTGAAAAATGAAGAACACAGAGCCCTGTCAGTGCCTCCCAAATTAAGAAATATCCCACTGGTTCTGAAAGAACTTACAAAGGTAATGTCGTTCAATAATCAACATTGCCATTAACTGTGCCCACCATCCCTGGCAAGAATTTACTGGTAGTACTACGAATCTATTGGAGTCTATGGGATCTGTATATATCTGGTAAAATAGAAGGCTGAGAGTGGAAGGTGAAACTGTCCCAGGTACCAGTCCACAGGGATTTGAGGTTATGGTTGTAGTTGGCCCATAACCAGTGCTCCAGTACACTATGGGGTTTTTTTCTTATTTTCTCAGGTTCATTATAAGTGTCCAGTTGTAAAAGCTATAAGAAATATCTCCCTTGTTGTCCCGAAGTTTGAGTCCTTTGGATTACTTGGATTAAGTGGAGCTGGGAAAACCACTACATTCAAAATATTGACTGGAGAGGAGACCACAACATCTGGAGCTGTGTTGATTGATGGCTTTAACATTACCAAAAATATTGGAAAGGTATTTATGTTACTAATCACTGAGTTGGTACCCTCAGGGAGGAGGCAACTGGGCAAGTAGGTGGGAGACATGAAAGGGAACCTAGAAGCACTAATATATATACATATTAGTTTATATATATAATATAATGTAATAATTTTATAAAATATATAAATATATGTAAATATAAACTTATATTTATATATAATAAATAATAATATAATAAAATGTGTTTATGCATTATATATTTATATATAAATATAATATAAAATATATAATTTTTTTTTCTTTTCTCAAAAGTAACAGAATCCAGGGACAGCAATAGTCATGATAACATATTTAGTTTGGGAAAAGGCAAATATTCTTTCTGTTTGAAACAAAGTGTGAGTATCTTTAATGGGCCAAACTAGAAACGGAAAGAGCAGTTATCTCATTTAAACTACCATGACATAATTAAGATTTTGGTATGAAACAATTATTAGAAAAAGTAATTGTGAAAGATGTTAAGGAAGTTGAATTGACAAGGTTTGGAGTCCATTTGGATGTGGGTTATAAGGAACACAAATGATCCGAAGATATGGTGAAAGTTCCACTTACCAGTATAGTAAACATGGGAATTGAGTGTGTTTGAAAGAGGATATGTTGAGTATAGGATACCTATGACACATTCAAATGAGAGAACCACCCATAGGCAGTTGGAATCTATGAATTGATACAGAGATATAAACTTGGGTTTCATCAAAGTACAAGTGAAATTTGAACTGGATAGATAAGATAATCTGTTGGGTGTATGTCTAATAATGAGACGAGAGATAGGAGCTGAATCCTGAGGACTAACAACATTTCTAAGATATAGAGAGAGAATAACTGAAGAAAATATTGGGCAGGATTAGTGAGATAAGAGGAAACTAAATAAAGTTTTATTGCACAATCCGCATGAAAAGAAAATGTCAAGAAGGAAATGAAACAGAAATGTCAGGCAAGATAGACCTGAATACTATATACTCGACATCACTGAAACCTGAAGCAGTGGGTTGACACACAGGTGAGGATGGGGAGATGATGAGTGCAGACAAAACATAGAAGAGAGGCAACTGTCAAAAGAGGAAAAAAGAGTGACACCCAGAGTTTTAGGAAATGACAAAAAAAAAATCATAATTTCTAGTAACTGGTAACTAGAGCATGTTTATATAAAAGTTTACAATATATAGCAACAGGAGCTCTCTGAGAAAAGAAGGTATTCATTGAAATGAACCATAATCAAAACAATATAAAAAGGTGTACAAATAAGTCTAATTCCCTCTCCTACCCACCTTTCCTTCATCCCTTTCCACTGGAAAAGATAACCACTTTTATCACACTACATACACTTTATGCATATTCAATAAAATATAATGATCTATCTTCTGTTTTATTACACAAAATGTAACATATTACATACAATCTTTTGGATCTTGCCAAAATGCTTTCCATATGGTTATACAACTTTGTACTACACAAGCAATTTTTGCAAATGCCTATTTCCCTAAACCAACCACGACAGGGTATATAATCAACTCTTGGATTTTTGCCAGTCTGATAGATTTTTTTCTAATGGCACTTTGGTGTAGTTTTAATTTTTCTCATTATAAGTGAGGTTGCATAACATTTTAAAGAAAAAATTTATATAATAAAGGGGTACAACATATATATACATACATATATAACATATATATTAATTATATATAATTAACAGATATATATATATATATAACATGTAATATATAAAGTATATAATGGTTACTTTAGGCATGCTAATCAACATATCTTCTCTTTATTGAAGAGACCGTCTTTTTTCCATTGGATATTTTTTCCTGCTTTGTCCAAGATTAGCTAACCGGAGAGTTGAGGGTCCATTTCTGGGTTCTCTATTCTGTTCCATTGATCTATATGTTTGTTTTGTGCCAGTACCATACTGTCTTGATGATCACAGCTTTGTAATACAGCTTGAAGTCCAGAATTGTAATGCCTCCAGCTTTGGTTTTCTTTTTCAACATTCCCTTGGTTATTCAGGGTCTTTTCTGCTTCCATATGAATTTTAGGGTTGTTTGTTCCAGCTCTGTGACAAATTTTGATGGGAATTGCATTGAATGTGTAGATTGCTTTGGGTACCATAGACATTTTAACAATATTTGTTCTTCCAATCCATGAGCATGGAACGTTTTTCCTTTTCTTTGTATCTTCCTCAATTTCTTTCATAAGTGTTCTATAGTTTTCAGAGTACAGCTCCTTTACTTCTTTGGTTAAGTTTATTCCTGGGTATCTTACGGGTTTTAGTGCTATTGTAAATGGGATCTTTTTTTCTCTGGATCCTAAATGGATCCTTAATTTCTCTTTCTTCAGTGACATTGTCAGTGTATAAAAATGCAACTGATTTCTATGGATTGTTTTTTTATCCTGCCACATTGCTGAATTCCTGTATGAGATCTAGCAATTTTTGAATGGAATCTTTTGGGTTTTCCACATGGAGTATCATGCCATCTTCGAAAAATGACAGTTTGCCTTCTTCTTTGCCAATTTGGGTGCCTTTTATTTCTTTTTGTTCTCTGGTTATCAAGGCTAGGACCTCTAGTACTATGTTGAACAGCAGTGGTGAGAGTGGACATCCGTCTCATCTTCCTGACCTTAGAGGAAAAGTTCCCAGTGGCAGGAGCAAACTTCAGCACAGCTTGTTGGCCAGTATTCCCAGAGTATAAGACACTGACATCAGCCAGGTGTTCAGTGGCAGCCACGGCATGAGCTATCAGCAGGAACATCTCAGGTTCTTTTCAGACTTATAACGGCATGAGCTATCAGCAGGAACATCTCAGGTTCTTTTCAGACTTATAATATAGATGCTATCACTTTTCCTTTTGTAGATGTTCTGCTCCATTTGGAAATCAAGGTTGGTTCCACATCCTCTTTCTTCATTTGAAGGACATCAAGGGATCCAGACATTATGAAAATTTTCCTTTAAGTTATGACAGTATCTCTTCTTTGGCTTACATGGAAAGACTGGCCATTATTTCCTTGAATAAACTTTCTGCCCCTTCTCTCTCTTTTTGTTTTCTTGGACTCCCGTAGTGCAAATATTGGTACACTTGATGGTATCCCATAAATCCCTTAAATTATTATTCCTTTTTTTCATTCTTTTTTTTTCTTTTTTTTTTTAATTAATTTTTATTAACATATAATGTATTATTTGCCCCAGGGTACATGTCTGTGAATTGTCAGGCTTACACATTTCACAGCACTTACCATAGC
>CM053621.1:13401042-13447854 GCA_028646535.1 Procyon lotor
TGATGTTAATCCATCATTGCACCCTAAAATAAATTCCAGTTTTTCCTAAGGCATTATGTTTCAGGAGGCTGCTGAATTTCTATATAGTTATTTTTTTAAGAATATTCAGAAATGAGATCAGACTTTCATATCCAGCAAAAAATATCTTTTAAAAGTAAACAGGGGTGCCTGGGTGGCTCAGATGTTAAGCATCTGCCTTCGGTTCAGGTCATGACCCCAGGGTCCAGGGATCAAGCCCCAAGTCAGGCTCCCTGCTCAGCAGGAAGCCTGCTTCTCCTTCTTCCGCTCCCTCTGCTTGTATTCTCTCTCTCTCTCTCTCTCTCTCTAATAAATAAATAAAAATCTTTCTTAAAATACTTTTTTTAGGGGCGCCTGGGTGGCTCAGTTGGTTAAAGCCCCTGCCTTCGGCTCAGGTCATGATCTCAGGGTCCTGGGATGGAGCCCCACATTGGGCGCTCTGCTCGCCAGGGAGCCTGCTTCCCCCTCTCTCTCTGCCTGCCTCTCTGCCTACTTGTAATCTCTCTCTCTCTGTCAAATAAATAAATCTTAAAAAAAATTATAAAATCTTTTTTTAAAAAGTAAAGGTAGTTTTGGGCACTGGGGGGCTCAGTCAATCGGGTGTCCAACTCTTGATTTCAGCTCAGGTCATGATCTTAGGGTCATGAGCCCCATGTCAGGCTCTGCACTGGGCATGAAGCCTGCTTAGGATTTTCTTTCTCTCCCTCTCCTAAAATAAAAATAAAAACTAAATTCACACACACAAAAAATAAAAATAAATAAATTCACATATATAAGTGATGATTTTCAGAATAAGAGAATTCAGTGTTATAGTTAAAGGGCAAAGATTGACAGTTGGATAAAAATAAAGAAACAAAATTTAAACTATATCCTCCTTATAATGGGCATATTTTAAAACATAAGGAAAGTTTGAAAGTAAATGGAGAGAAAAAGATATGCTGTGCTTATACTAATCAAAAGAGCAGGGATAGCTATACTAATAATAGGTAAAACTTTATAGCAGAAATCACTACTAGTATTAGAAAAGTGTAACTACATAATTTTTATCAAAAAGCCAGTAAAAAATTTTAAGTAGGTAAGAATATAGTCTCAAAATACATAAAATATAAAAAGGAGGAGAAGGAAAAAAAAAAGAGAAGGAATTCAAGGAGAAATAGACATTCATGGTCACAGTAGCTATTTTTAACATACATCTCTTTCATTGTACTAGAAAAAGGACATTAAAATCATTAATGCTGTATAATATCTGAATAAAACAATTAGACAAAAGAAATATATGAAGCAGTGTACTCAAAAATGAAAGAATGATACTATTTTTTTCATATACGCAGGAGTATTTATTTAGAAGAACTGATCAGGGGCGCATGGGTGGCTCAGTCATTAGGCGTCTGCCTTCCTCTCGGGTCATGATCTCAGGGTCCTGGGATCGAGCCCCACATGGGGCTCTCTGCTCAGCAGGGAGCCTGCTTCCTCCTCTTTCTCTGCCTGCCTCTCTCTCTCTGTCAAATAAATAAATAAAATCTTTTTAAAAAAATAAAGAACAGATAAGAACAATGGTATTTAAATGTTCAGATCCTAGAAAAATTAAAACAATATAAAATAAAAATATACTTAAAAATAAAGTTTACATATAAGTGAGATCATACTGTGTCTTTCTCTATCTGACTGATTTCACGTAGCATAATGCCCTTAAGATCCATGCATGTTGTCACAAATTTCAGGACTTCCATATTTTTATGGCTGAATAACATTTCATTATATAGATATACCATATTTTCTTTATCCATTCAACCATCATTGGACTCGGGTTTCCGTGTCTTGGCTATTGTAAATAATGCTGCAATGAATAGCAGATACCTTTTTTAGTTAGTGCAAATAACTTCTTGAGTTAATGTTTGTGTTTCCTTCAGATAAAAACCCAGCTATGGAATTAATGGATCATTTGGTAGTTCTATGTTTAATCTTTAGAGGAAATTCCAAACTGTTTTCCTGCACCAGCAGTGCACAGATTACCATTTTCTCTACATCCTCACCAACATTTGTTATCTTTTGTCTTTTTGATAATAGGCATTCTAACATGTGTGAGGTGATATATCATTATGGTTTCCACTTGTATTTCACTGATTATTAGTGATACTGAGCACCTTTTCATGTACCTGTTAGTCATCTGGATGTCTCCTTTGGAAAAAATATCTGTTGAGATCCATTTTTTTAAAGATTTTACTTACTTATTTATTTACTTATTTATTTATTTATTTGAGAGAGAATTAGAGAGAGAGGGGAGAGGTCAGAAGGAGAAGCAGACTCCCTGCCAAGGAGGGAGCCCGATGTAGGACTCGATGCTGGGACTCCAGCATCATGACCTGAGCTGAAGTCAGTTGCTAAACCAACTGAGCCATCTAGGTGCCCTCAGATCCATTTTTTAATCAGATTGTTTGCTATTGAGTTGTATAAGTTTTTTTATTTATTTTGGATTGCAGATATATCATTTGCAAAAATTTTTCCCCTTTCAGTAGGTTACCCTTTTATTCATGGTTTCCATTGCTGTGCAGAAACTTTTTAGTTTGATGTTATATGATTATTTTTGTATTTTTTATGTATATAAAGACACATGTATGATATATATCATATAATTCTTATCTATGAGTGTTGGCCTAGTAGAAGTTACTTGACCATTACTGAAAATAAAATCCTATACATTATTTTAATAGATTTAATATAAGACTTCTTTCCTAATGGTATTTGAATAGGCAACTTCCTCTAACAAAATTCTGTCTTGGGTAAATAACAGTTTATAGTGAATATGTGTTGAAAATTCTAGTTAGAGATGTTAGTATTCCATCTTACTATAGTGGGTTCCACCTAGAAATGAAATAATCCTTTTCGGGAGCTCTTTGGCTATCAAATCTTATTAGCAACATGGGCTAGAAAGCCAGGTTTTCTATCTCATCCTTATAACTATGTTCTCAATTAAATAGTTGACTGGGGTATATTCTTAGGATTACTCTCTTGATTCAGATTAGGTCAAGAATTGGCTACTGTCCTCAAGATGACCCCATCCTCAATCACATGACAGGTCAGGAAATGCTGATGATGTATGCCAGGCTGCGAGGGGTCCCTGAGCCAGACATTCGCAAGTATGTGGAAACCTTTTTGTATGCAATGCACCTGGAAACAAATGCTGATGAGTTTGTCCACATGTACAGGTCAGACATAGTGCTGTAGCAATTAAGCTGCCTACTAGTGTTTCTACTGTTTAGAATGAATGCCTACGAACTCACCTGATCCATCTGTCACACAGGGGCAGTGACTGTGAAATAGCCCAATGTCCTGTCAGGGTTCAGATGTCAGGAATAAGGCAGATCCCACCTATATGAATTTAACCTTTTGCAGATGTGAGCTGTAAACTTCGCATTTCATAAAAAGTACCTTCATCCTTATCTCTTTATTGTTTTTCTTTCCCCAAAACAAAAGTATTTTACCAATAATGATGCTGAAATAAGTTACCAAGAAAAAAGTCATTTCAATGAAAATGAATTGATATATACATCTGGACTTGGGCCTGCAGCTTTGTAGTCATATCAAATCAGCATTCTGTACACATGCGCTAATTCCTATGAATTAATGATATGTGTATCCTTATCTTCTTTCTCTTCTACTTTCTCCTTTGATGATAAAGTAAAGGAAACAGACGTAGACTGAATACTGCTATTGCCCTAATGGGAAACTCCTCAGTTGTCTTCCTGGATGAGCCATCTACTGGCTTAGACCCACTAGCCAAACGCCTGCTGTGGGACACAATTACATGGATGTGTAAAAGAGGCAAAGCTATCGTTATAACTTCCCACAGGTATGACACATTGGGAAGTCTGGTTGAGAGTATAGGAGAGTTTTGGAAGGGAGCCGGGTGGAGGGGTAGGTGAGCCTGCTGGTGGGTATTAAGGAGGGCATGTATTGCATGGAGCACTGGGTGTGGTGCATAAACAATGAATCTTGGAACACTGAAAAAAATAAATTAAGATGTTTAAAAAAATAAAATAAAAATAAAAGGGTTCTCTGCTTTCTGGGAAAAAAAAAAAAGTATAGGAGGGAATTAGGTGGAGCCAGGAATAAAGGCAGTGAAAGCCTAAGTATATGAGCTACATAGGAGGGATGTGGGTAGAGGCTGATTCTTGATTGATGCCAAGAATCCTCAGTTGAATTCAGTAATCCAGAAATGACAGAATAAGAAGTTAAGGAACTGTTCCTTTCGTTATTTAGGAATCAACTGCTTTGAATCTTAAAATCTCCTCTTCCCAAATATGGTCTTAGTGGTGATTATCTGTATTATCAAGCTTTCCTACAGCAACTGTTACTTTATAATCCTAGCTCTGTTTTGAGATATGGAATTTGCCTGCTGAAAGGCAGTCTCTTCAACCATATCTCCTTTGTCTCCCTAGCATGGAAGAATGTGAGGCCATCTGTAACAGACTGGCCATTATGGTAAAGGGGAGGTTCAAGTGCCTGGGCAGCCCTCGGCACCTAAAGAACAAGTTTGGTAATGCATACACTCTGACAGCAAAGATTAAGTTTCAAAACAATGAAGATAAACTAGAGAAGTTCAAAGCATTCATGGCAGCAACTTTCCCAGGTAATGTAGGCAGGACCTCCTTGTGATGACTGTGTTAAGTTTTTACATTGTTCTGCTTCATATCTTCTATAATTAACCTTTCCTGCGAGTTATTTTTTCTGAGCTTTTGAGTATGTGTGTGTATATATATAATTGGAATAATTTCACTATGATATTATCCATGATCTCTTAGCATGTACTTTCTCAAAATAGTAGAGACTCTCACCGTCTATTATGAGCATCAACCAGTAAGACAAACCTATTCATGTGTATTCATCTAGAATTAAGTTATTGAGATTGTCTGTTTTTTGCCCTTGATAATTTTTTAAGATTGTATTTATTTATTTATTTTTTGTTTATTTGTTTACTTATTTATTTGAGGGAGAGAGCACAACAGAGAGAGAGCACAAGAGGGGGGCGTGATAAAAGGAGAAGCAGCAGCAGACTCCCTGTTGTATAGGGAGCCTGATGTAGGAATAGATCCCAAGACCCTGAGATGGTGACCTGAGCCAAAGGCAGAGGCTTAACTGGCTGAGCCACCCAGGCGCCCTCCCTTGGTAATTCTTTAAGGTTTCCTCTTGACCATGTATTTTGTGCCTTTCCTTGGTCCTTAAGACAAGCAATGCTTATGAAATGCAAACTAGAACGATAAACTTCCTTTACTCCTTTCAAGGAGATAATCTGGATGTGTAACACATAAAAATCAATCATTCTGCTTTTGTGACCCACTCAGTAAGTGCTTCTCTGTGCTCAGGGCACAGAGTCACTGACAGCCAACTCTATTTTACTTCTGTTCCCACTGCATTAAGCAGAGACGTGGTAAGCCTTTTATGAATTTTTACTTCCTTAGTCTCCAGTTTGAGTGATCACTCTATCAACAATGTAGTGGCCAGATGGTCAGGATACAAGATTAAAAACATGGAGGCAATAACGATGATAAAGCAGCAAATGGTATTGGATTACACTAAGGAAGTCACGGTGAGAATAGGAGGATATGATAGGAAATGGATACACATAGACAAGCATGCATGCTCAATTAAGGGGAGGAACCACTATGTGAGAAAGATCATTAATTCAGTATTAACTATATTAATTATACTTAGATATCCAGATAAGTATGTCTGTTGGGCAGTTGAAAATTCATTTAGTCATTCATTCATATGATAAAGATTTATGGACTGCTTATTGGAGTGAGTGCTGAAGTTCTGGAATTAGCCACACAGTAGCATGTATGCTGTCTTTCAAATGTATATTTCTTTCTTTTCTCCTTTCCTGGAGGATGTACATAAAGATTATGTACATAAAGATTATCCAGAAAAGGAGAAAAGAAAGAAAATAGTTGCTCTTTCTATACCATGGCAGATTATACTCTCAAAAAGATTCTTCTTGGGGCGCCTTCATGGCTCAGTCGTTAAGCGGCTGCCTTCGGCTCAGGTCATGATCCCAGGACCCTGGGATCGAGCCCCGCATCGGGCTCCCTGCTCGGCGGGAAGCCTGCTTCTCCCACTACCATTCCCTCTGCTTGTGTTCCCTCTCTAGCTGTGTTTCTCTCTGTCAAATAAATAAAATCTTTAAAAAAAAAAAAAGATTCTTCTATTACATACTAGAAACATAAAGTAAAAATGCTTTTTAATTTTTTGGTTAGACTCATAAAGAAAATGAGAACAATTCAAAAAATCAAAACAACAGAAAAAATCATCAAGCTGAAACTTGATAGTAAAAATTTAAAAATGCAAAAGCTGAATTGCCTGAAACAAATTCCAGTACGAGTACTGAGATAGGAGGTGAAAACTTTGGCCTCTCGGCAATGTTGGACAGATTAACTTAAGATTCCCATAGTCAAGGACCTTCAAAAATGAGCAGATGCTCGGATTTCCAGCCCAGCCTGTAACAAGGTTGGAAATTGCCACTCTGTCCTAACAACTAAAAAGCTGAGCAAACTGAAAAATCAACAAACTCTTCTAGAATCTAAAAGAGAGATGATGAAACAGGGCAAACCGCTGTACCCAAGATTGGAGAGGCAGGCAAATACAGGAAGTCCTGGTTCACCAAAGTGGAGACTCACAAGCAGAAAGCACAGTGATAACCACGGCCAAGGTAAGAAACCCTGAACTGTAACTGAATTGCTAGGTGTGCTGTGTGGATAATTCTGAGAGGTAAAAATTCCAGGGAAGGCAATCACAGGTGATTTCTACAACCAAATTGCCACGGTAAATATCAGAGAAAAAACCCTGCATATTTTCCACAGGGAGAAGGGAAGAGGAATCATTTTGAAATATACCAGACAGCTCTTTTCTTTGTAATAAGGCCTGCTCTCTGGAGGAAACTAGTTAAACTAACCCCAGCTGGATAGAGTATTATCAGAGCCTGATCTTGAAGAAGGGAAATACCCAACTTCAGCCATCTTTTTCCACATAAGGGAGGAGAAAAAAAAAACTGAGAAACTCTTGTGAAGTTTACAATCCAGAGGCATAGGCTCAGTAAAAGAGTGAGTTACATAGGCTCCTCCCCACCAGATTACTAATGGCCTAATTACAGCAGTTCCTTTTTCCCAAGAAGTCTGGCTGTCAAGAAAAAATTACAAAGCATACAGAAAAGGCAAAAAACACAATTTGAAGAGACAGAACAACATTAGAACCAGACATGACAAGGATATTGGGATTATCACACCAGTAACTGAAAATAACTATGATTAACATGCTTGGGGCTATAATGAATACAGTAGACAGCATGTAAGAACAGATGGGCAATATAAGCAGATAGAGGGAAATCCTACAAAAGAACGCAAAAGTAATGCTGAAGATCAAAAAAAAGTATACTAGAAATAAAGAATGCATTTGATGAACTTATTAGTAGACTGGACTTGGCTGAGGAAAGAATCTCTGAGCTGGAGGATGTATCAATAGAATCGCACGCGCGCGCGCGCACACACACACACACACACACACACACACACCCCAGAGCAGAATATGCAGACTGTAGGACAACTACAAAATGTGTAATATATGTATAATGGGAATACCAGAAGAAAAAAAGAGAAAGGAACAGAAGAAATATTTGAAACCATAATGACTGAGAATATCCCCCAAATTAATGTCAACACCAAATCACAGATCAAGGAAGCTCAGAGAACATCAACAGGATAAGAGTGTAAAACAAAAACCACACCTAGGCATATCATTTTTCAAATACAAAAAATCATAGAAAAAGAAGAAATCTTGAGAGAAACCAGAGGAAAAAGACACCTCATCTAGAGAGGAACAAAGATAACAGTCACATCCAACTTCTTCTCAAAAACCACGCAAATAGGGGTGCCTGGCTGGCTCAGTTGGTTAAGCATCTACATTTGGCTCAGGTCATGATCTCAGGGTCCTGGGATCCTAGCATAGTATGATTGACAGAAGTCACAGTCTTAAGAATCCACTTCTAAGAGGGAACAAGTAGTATGAAGCAAGCATACCCATTGAAAGGGTCTGAGAAAGTCTCAGAATCCCTAACTGGTTGATAGAAGGTATTTTCTTCCTGAAGGTAGTCAAAAAAGACTGGAAGAGGTGACTGCTACTTCTAATGTAAAGACTTGGGCTCAGAGTGAGGGGATCAATAAAGATACTTCATGCGAATAGAACCAAAAGCCATCAGTATTGCTATATTCCTATCAGTTTTAAGTAAAAAGCTGTATCAAATAACAAGTTCATATAATGACAAAGGAGTCAATTTTATCAAGATGGTATAACAATTTCTACTCCCATCACTCTTATTCAACATAATAGCAGAAATTCTAGCCAGATAAAGTAGGCAAGAAAAAGAAAGTCATCCAGGAGCGCCTGGGTGTCTCAGTGGGTTAAAGTCTCTGCCTTCGGCTCAAGTCATGATCTCAGGGTCCTGGGATGGAGCCCCGCATTGGGCTCTCTGCTCGGCAGGGAGTCTGCTTCCCCCCCTTCTCTGCCTGCCTCCCTGCCTACCTGTGATCTCTCTCTGTGTGTGGAAGGAAGGAAGGAAGGAAGGAAGGAAGGAAGGAAGGAAGGAAGGAAGGAATCTTTTTTTAAAAAAAGAAAAGAAATAAAAGTCATCCAAATTTGAAAGTAAGAAGCAAAACTGTCTTTGTTTGCAACAACTGATTCTTTGAAAATACAAATAAGTCCATAAATATCCAGCCAGGATAGCTAAGAAAAATATACATATTACTAATATCAGAAATGAAATGGGGCACATCACTACAGATGCCAAAGACATTAAAAGGATCAAGTAATACTATGAACTATTCTATGTCCACAAATTTGATAATCTAAATGAAATGGACCAATTCTTTGAAAGATACAATATGCCAAAACTCACACAAAAAGAAATAATCTGAATAAGACTTTATCTACTAAAGAAATTGTCTCAATAATTGAACTTCCCAAGTAGAAGGCACCAGGCCCAAATGGATTTTACTGGTGAATTCTACCACACATGTAAGGTAGAAATTATCTACATTTGTCTACATTATCTACCAATTGTCTACATTAACTTTCAGTGGATAGAAGCAAACATTTAAGGTAGAAATTATCTACATTTGTCTAAATTATCTACCAATTGTCTACATTAACTTTCAGTGGATAGAAGCAAAAGAGATATGTCCTAAATTATTCAGCATTGTCTTTTTTAAAGATTTTATTTATTTATTTATTTGAGAACGAGAGAGTGCAGAAGCCGGGGTAGGGTGCAAAGGGAGGGGGAGAAGTAGACTTTACACTGAGCAGGGAGCCCAACACAGGGCTTGATCCCAGGACCCCAAGATCATGACCTAAGCTAAAGGCAGAGACGCTTAACCAACTGAGCCAGCCAGGCACCCCTCAGCATTATCTTAATACCAAAACAGGGGTGCTTAGGTGGCTCTCACTTAGGTATTATCTTAATACCAAAACAGGGGTGCTTAGGTGGCTCTCAGTTAAGCATCCATCTTTTGATCTCAGCTGAGATCTTGATCTTGAGGTCAAGAGTTCAAGCCCCAGCTTTGGGATCTACAATGAGGAGCCTACTTTAAAAAAGAAGATGAGAGAAGGAGAGAGAGAGGGAGAGAAAGAAGGAGGGAAGAAAGGGATGAAAAGAGAAGGAAGGGAAGGGAAGGGAAGGGAAGGGAAGGGAAGGGAAGGGAAGGGAAGGGAGAGAAAGGAAGGAAGGGAGGGAGGGAAAAGTAAGAGGAAGGAAGGAAAGAGAAAGAAAAAAAAAAGAAAAGAAAAGAAAAGAAAGAAAAAAGAAAGAAGAGAAAGAAAGAAAGAAAGAAAGAAAGAAAGAAAGAAAGAAAGAAAGAAAGAAAGAAAGGACATACCACACTCAAGTGTGATTTATCCCATGGATACAAGGCTAATTCAGCATTCAAAAGAGAACTAATAAAATCCAACACATCTATAGACTAAAGAAGAAAAATTCCATGATTCTATCAATATATGTAGAAAAAGCATTTGACAAACTCCAATATCCACTTATGGTTTTTAAAATTTGCAGTATACTAGTAACAGAGAGAAATATCCTTTTTTTTTTTTTTAAGATTTTATTTATTTGACAAGAGATCACAAGTAGGCAGAGAGGCAGGCAGAGAGAGGGGGAAGCAGGCTCCTTGCTGAGCAGAGAGCCCGATGCAGGGCTCTGTCCCAGGACCCCGAGATCATGACCTGAGCCGAAGGCAGAGGCTTTAACCCACTGAGCCACCCAGGCCCCTAGAGAGGAATATCCTTAATGTGGTAATGAACGTCTACAAAAACCTACAGCTATCAACATACTTAAATGTAAGAAACTTGAAGCTTTCCTACTAGGGCCAGTAATAAGGCAAGGGTGATCCATCTAACCACTGCTCTTCAACACTGTGCTTGACAAGAAAAGGAATAAAAGACATACAGATTGGGAAGGAAGGGATGTATTTTTTTTCCCACTGATGACAAGATTGACACATGAGAAAATCTGAAAGATGGACCAAAAACTCTGGGAATTAATAAGTGGTTAAAGCAAGGCTGCAGGATACAAGCTTAATATACAAAAGTCAATGACTTTCCTGTATACCATCAATGAACATGTAGAGTTTTAATTTTGAAAACACAGTAACATATATATTAGCACCCCACAAAAATGATATACATGGGTGTAAATGACATACATGGGTATAAATTATATACATGGGTATAAAAATATATAGAAGATCCACATGAGGAATACCACAAAACTCTGACGAAGGAAGTTGAAGAAGAACTACATAAATGTAGAGCTACTCCATGAGCATGGGTAGGATAAGTAATTTTGTGGATATCAATAAACTGATTCTAAAGTTTATATGGAGAGGCAAAAGCTCCAAAATAGCCAACATGATAATTAAAAAAGAAGTTGTAGGACTGACAGTACCTGATTTCAATACTTAATATAGAGGTACTACAATCAAGGCAGAAATCACACTCTTGTTTCTGCAGTGAATAGGTCAGCGCTAATCTCTGGGAAGAGGACTAGACAATTTGGTGATAACTATGAGGTAGGGATCATTTGGGGCCGTTTAGAAGCCTGGATACCATACCATTCATCCACCAACAACAGAGGTATGTGATACACTGACAACTTTATAGTCATGAACACAAATGAAGTGCAGTTATACACAGCAACACTGATGAATCTTAAAAATATAATGAGTGACAGAAGCCAGATAAAAATAGCACAGGCTGGGGCGCCTGGGTGGTTCAGTGGGTTAAAGCCTCTGCCTTTGGCTCAGGTCATGGTCTCAGGGTCCTGGGGTCAAGTCCCTCATCGGGCTCTCTCCTCAGCGAGGAGCCTGCTTCCCCCTCTCTCTCAGCCTGCTTGTGATTTCTCTCTCTCTCTGTCAAATAAATAAATAAATATTTTTAAAAATTAAAATAAAATAAAATAATAGTATTTAGGTTTCCATACTTAGGTAATAAAACCATAAATAATAAAATAAATGCTTACCATAGAGAAGTAAGTCACTAGTGCCCATAGCTGACTTCTGGAGTGCTGAGTTTTAGTTACATGTTTGTTAACTTTATTATAATTCATTGAGCTGTACATTTATGTTCCATACATATTACATAGTTTATATGTTTGATATATTTCCCAACTTGAAAAGTTTTTCTACATCTTACCTCATGGAGGTTTTTTAGGGACTCATGACAAGATAAAATCGGTATTATTGATATGTACTTTTTAAAAAACATATTAATTCCATTTGCAATCATCTCCAGTTGTGTAATAACACATATAAGTGCATCCTATCAATTAGGAATGGCTACAGTATTACTACTGGATTTTCAAAAGCTGTAATATCCCATTTCTCCAGTGAATGCCTTCACATTTATGTTTCATTATTACGATTTTTTATTTCCTTTAGGATGAAGACTGCCTAGACTTAAGAATAGTATAGAGATCCTACCCTAAACACACACACACACACACACACACACCCATACACACACACCTGGAGAAAGAAACCACCCAAATTTTATGAGCAGTTTCAGGACAATGGAACTTTAGGATTCATGTAAGTCAGGTTTGGCAAAATAAGCGTATGAGCTTGCTGTGATTATCTGACCCTCTGTAATTTTTACAAACTATAGATATTAAGACCATACCTCACATGGAAGTAAATCTATTGAAATATTTAACAAAGTAACAGTATACTAAAAGAGAATGGGCTTTGGGATTATATTGTCTTTTGCATTAACATGTATTCTCTCTTCCATTGGTATGGACGTTTGGAATGGTATTTATCTGGGAATTTTGTAAAACTCTTATCACATATGTGGCCCCTTCTGTTACTTTGCTTTCTTAGGTAACATCAAACACCAGGAGCATCAAGGGATTATTAGCTACTATATTCCCAAAAAGGAAATCTGCTGGGGAAAGGTGATTGTAGAAATCATACTCTTCTAGCATTATGTGTAACAGAGGGCTGATAGAAGGAGGCATTGGGATTCAAATATAAGGAATGGGAGCCTGACCCTGGCAGAGAAGAACCTTTGTTATTTTTCAAAAGCCTCTGTAGTTTGAGACTTCTGATCCTAAGTTCTATTATTCCATCCTATCAAGAGAATGAAGATGGAAAACTGCCTCCTCTCTATTTCTCAACCCTCTTCTTCTACTTTCTAGCTTCCTCCTCCTGTGTCTTTTTGTCCCTAACCATATGCCTGGCAGGAGTTGGGGAATGACTGGGTGGGGAAAAGGGTCACTGGAGATATTACAATGGTGATACCATCTTTTTTTTTTCCCTGTTAAAGGTGTTTAATATTTTGGAGGAAGCTAAAGTGCTATTCAATCTAGAAGACTATTCTGTCAGTCAGATAACACTGGAGCAAGTCTTCCTGACCATTGCTAATATTGATAAAACAAAAAATATTCAAGAAATAAAAGTGCTATGAGATTCAGTTCCAACCAGTGACCATTATGTCTTGTCTAGATTGCTGCCTGCAGTTAGATACACAGACGGACTTCTCCCTCTCCCTCTGCATCTTTCTGTGTGTGTGCACATGTTTATATACAAATTGAACCCCCAAGGAAGAAACTTTGTAATCTTTGGAGATTAAGATAAGTGACTTGTTGTGAAGAACTGAACTGTAAAGGGTCTGAGATTTTACCCTAAGTGAATGTTACCACGGATACCTGCAGAAGACATTGGAATCCTGGGTCAAAGACACGGGAATTTGTTACTGCAATAGCAGTAGTCAGAGATTGTATTTGTGCAAGTCCTTTCATCCTGGATGCTCACAAGGCAGCACAGAGAACCGCAAGATGCCTGTACATTCGACGGGCTGTGTTACAGGAGAGAAAATCTGGGTTTATGGAACCTAAATCTTTCTGATGAGCCATAAATAAACCTGTCCTACCTTTGCTCTGAAAGGAAACATTCTTATTATTCTAAAAATGAAGTAAATGTTTCATTTGGTCCGGAGGGAGATATGATCTCTCTTCAAAGCTGTTTGCTCTACAATCAACCTTGCAGAAATAGTCCAAAACAAAAGAGCAGTTAGTGCTTCTGTTTGCAAGTCATGCAAAAGTCCAAGAGACCCATGAAGAACTGTCTCCCAATGTCTGCCCCTTGTTTCCACACCAGCTTGGCTTCTGGCAGATTTCTTCTTGAGTATGCCACCCCATCAGCCATTCTGGTTAATCTGAGACTGAGACCAAATTTAATTTGTCTCATACAATTTTTGATTATGTGTAGACATTTTAAGTAAGTAAGTAGGCCTGAGAAAAAATAGAAAATTTAAACTGATTAATAATGATTTTTAAATGGTAATTTTAATCGAAATTCTTCCCATCTGATGCTCAAAAAAAAAAAAAAGGGCCCAGATGAGTTGTAACTAATTTCAAGGAATCTGTATTTTATTTTATTTTTTTAAGGAATATGTATTTTATAAGTTGTTCCTGAAAATATAAAAACTACAAAATTTATCAAACTCACTTTATGAGATCATATAACCTTGATACTAACAATCATAGAAACTTGATACCGAAACTGGATAAGCATAATTTCAGAAAACTATCTTAATTCTATTTCACTTATGAACATAGATTTGGGCAGATAGCTTTCTAAATATTCTATACAACATCATCCTAGTATTTCATCTTATTACACTCCTGTATTCTACTTTTTTTTGGTATACTGTATTTTCCTATTTCTTGCTTGTTGTCTTCTTTTTGCTAGAGTGAAACCACAAGTAACTCTCTAGGCAAAAGTGGGGAGTAAATTTCTGAGTAATTGTCTGGCTGAAAGTGTTTCTTTTTACTTCACACTGAAGGGACAGAATGTCTGCCTACAGAATTCTACTTTAGTGTGTTATTCCACTATCTCCTAACATCCAGGGTTGCTGATTAGCATTCCTTTGTAGGTAAACAATTCCCACTCCAAACATGAACACACCCAGCTCTTCCAGCCCTCAATTGTTTCTTTTAAGCAATGATATTTTTCATTTCAAAGTGTTCTTGCCCCACGAATGGCTCCCTTTTAAAAAAGCATCTTCTGGTTTTAGGCATTGCAGGCTTATCTAATGCTTGAGGATTCTACACTTGGAGCCATCTGGGTACTGTACCCTACCTGACTGGCACAACTATTCTAAACACTTTTAAATTACATATATATGTAATTTATATACAGTGTAAATATATTTATATATTTATGCTGGTGCCCTATATATATCCAAATATGTATATAGTGTATATATATTATATATTTATATATATTACATATGTAATGTAATGTGTTTTATACACACACACACACACACACTGTATATATCCCCCCCCCAATATTTTTAAGATCTCCAAATCATATGCCAACTCCCAAGTACTGGGCCTCTCCAGGACTGCAGAGAAAATCTGCACCCAGATCTAGTGTATCCATCCCCTCTTGCTTGCATGGTGACAATTTCTGTTTTTATGTCAACACACTTCCCTTGTGTTTCCCACTTCAAATCTTTGATATTGTTAATCCACTCATGACCCCTGCCTTTCTTCTCTTTCGTTAGAGGTTTATTTCCATTCCATTCATTTTAGGGAAGAGAAACACCATGTCTTCCGGAATCCAAAGACTAAAAGTTTAAACTGAAGAAGAAAACACACACACACAAATGAATTCAATCTCTGAAGCACACGTAGGTAATAACCTTAAGAGCACACACTAATCAAGGATGGGTAGAGCTAACCGGTGTAAATGGATAAAGAAGGCATGGCGCAGGAGGGCCTCACAAGAAGAGGACCCATTGCAGGAAATAGAAAACAGGTAAGTAGGGCGGACTAAAACGGTGGGAGACCAAGCGCGTAGGGCGCACGGGCGGGGATAGTACTTACTAAGGGAAAGCGGAAGGACGTGTGGGTCTGTAGGATAAAGGCTGAGAAGTCCTGGCTCACCCGCAGGGGCTGAGGGAGGCGGAGCGCACTGCTGGAAGCTGAAGGGGATCGGATGCGGCGCTCCGGCCTGAAGAGGCCGGCTGCTAGCGCCGGGGGTTCAGGGGGTGGAATGCACGCGCAGAGGGGCGGGTGAGTGGGATGTCCGCGCTGGGGCCGAGGGAGGGCGGCGCACGCGCGGAGCGGCGGGTGAGTGGGATGTCCGCGCTGGGGCCGAGGGAGGGCGGCGCACGCGCAGAGCGGAGGGTTAGTGGTATGACCGCGCTGGGGCTGAGGGAGGGCGGAGCATGCGCAGGAGCGTCAGGGGGCGTCCCCCAAGCATGGCCATTTGGGGAAAGTAAGCGGCGCGCTAAGTTTTGAGAGCCGCCAGAGCGGAGGGAGCTTGATGTCTTGGGTGGGTTTTGCCGTGGGCTGGGGCTCTGCGGGCTCGGGGATGGCGGTGGTGACGGTTGTGGGACCAAGGTCGCCGCCGCGGAGACTCGGAGCTGTTGGGTGAGTGCCCGCAGGCTCCCTGCCTGTAGCTCCTTCCTACCTGTCCATCCCGGCCTTTTCTCTTCGGGGCACAACCCCACCTTGCTGTAGGCCCGAAGTCCAAAGTGGTGTGCAAAAGTGTGCCCTGGCTTTGTAAAAGTCCTGGAAAATTTAGGTTGATTCCTGAAATGCTGAGGAAAATTTGAAATGACTTTTTTCCCTTTACCCGGTGCAGGACTGAAGTCACTCCGTGTCGTCTAATTTGATTTCTACTTGAAATTGTCTTGTGTATGTATGTTCAGTGTTAAAATATAATGTGTGCGTGCAGTAACTACAAAATAAGTAAATTTATTCTCAAAAACTTGTATTTAAAACTTTTGGGGGCGGGCGCCTGGATGGCTCAGTGGGTTAAAGCCTCTGCCTTCCGCTCAGGTCCATGGTCTCAGGGTCTTGGGATCGAGCCCTGCAGGGCTCTCTGCTCAGTGGGGAGCCTGCTTCCCCCTCTCCCTCTGCCCGCCTCTCCGCCTACTTGTGATCTCTCTCTCTGTGAAATAAATAAAATCTTAAAAATAAATAAATAAAACTATTTTTTTTTAAGATTTTATTTATTTATTTGAGAGAGAGACAACAAGAGAGGGAACACAAGCAGAGGGAGTGGGAAAGGGAGAAGCAAACAACCCTCTGCCCCAGCAGGAAGCCCAATGCCAGACTCGATCCCAGGATCCTGACCTGAGCAGAAGGCAGAGGCTTAACGACTGCCGGCGCCCTAAAATGGAATCTTAAAATGCTTTAAGACTTCAAGGAATCTGGCAGTCTTTAGTTTTTTCTAGTTTTTTTAGGCGGTCTTTGAAAGCCAATAGTTTTGGCAAAGGACATAATTTTTTTTTTGGTTGAGGACATAAAGTTTTAATGGTTTCTGAACAAAACATCTTAAGTGTGAAATAGAGTATAAAACATCTATCTTAGAGACCTAATTGTCTTTGTACCTCTAGGATCAAGCATTGTATCTGACACATTGTAGGCATTTAACAAATGTTTGCAGAATGGGGAAATGCTATTTTTAAATGGACAGACCTGTTTTATGAAGCCATTTAAACCCATCATACCCATTATAAGATCTTCACACATCTTCAGAACCTTTAGTAGACAGGCTTGCCTAGACAGCTACCTTTGAATACAGATTTGAGCAAATCTGACCGGAAGAGATTCTCTTTCATGAGATCTGCAGTGGGATCCCAGAATCTGTATTTTAACCAGCCAGGTGATTTTTATGCACAGCCAAATAAAGCGTCCATCTCAAAGAGATTGGGATCTCAAGGATGTACCACCAGAATTGTACAACCAAGCTTCACGAACTAGGGTAGCTGTGAGGATTTTGTGCCCTAAAGAATGGCCATTCTTTCTCTCTGCATATCAGGTTAATTTCCTCTACTATATTAGTCTTTACTCTCAGAGTGGGATGTTGCTGCTTCTGGTTTACAGACTCACCTCATTACATTTTACCATCAGAAGATTTTATCCCACTCAAATTAGAAAATGACTAGAAGGATTCAGATTGATCTTACTGAGATCGTGTATGACAATCATTTTGACGTACAAAAAAAAAGATTGAGATCGTGTAGATTGAGAGAAGATCAGTTCTCCAAGGGCCACCACATAAATAAATGTGGCATGGAGTGCCTTTTTTCTAATTTGCATGTGTCATATAAACCAGCAGAATCATAATTCCCTAATAATACTCATCAATATTGAGGACTTAAAATGTAAGCATTGTATTAAGCACTATATAAATATAAGCTCAGCTAATAATGAGCTAAATAGGTACTGTTATATACCCACTTTACAGATGAGAAAACAGAGACAAAGATATGTAACTTAACCACAATTCCTCAGATTACAAAAGTGGTATACTGGGATTTAAACTCAATTTATCTGGCTTCAGAGCTAATCTCTTAAATTCTTGCAGGAATTAAGAACATACTGCTTCTCAAAAGAAGAGAATTGCTGGGGCCCCTGGGTGGCTCAGTTGCTAAGCGTCTGCCTTCGGCTCAGGTCATGATCCCAGGGTCCTGGGATTGAGCCCCCGCATCAGATTCCCTGCTCAGCAGGAAACCTGCTTCTCCCACTACCATTCCCTCTGCTTGTGTTCCCTCTCTCGCTGTGTTTCTCTCTGTCAAATAAATAAAATCTTTAAAAAAAAAAAAAAAAAAGAAAATTGCTGTTCCTATAAGGCCGTAGTTCTCAACCAGGTCCAATTCTGTCCTGCGAAGATATTTGGCAGTATCTAGACATTTTTGGTTGTCACAGCTGGGAATGTGAGTGCCACTGGCATCTAAAGGATAGATGCCAAGGTTGCTGCTGAACATTCTGCAACATACAGACAGCCCACCCCAACAAAGAATTATCTGGCCCAAATGTCAGTAGTATCCAGATTGAGAAAAAGTCATAAAGGAAAAAGGGCTTTGAGCTGACTGGGTACCTTTTGTTTTTTCTTTAACATTCCAGATGTTGATTTCATTATCCTGGTGTGAATCTGAATTTCCTGGGGAGCGTTCTAAAGTTACACAAGCTTTCACTGAAATTTTTACCCTTTTTTCCCCCCATCTCACTACTAAAGTGCTTCTCAGGAGGGTCAGATAATGTACAAGTTGGGAATGATGTGGCATATTAAAATATACACATTTTCATCTGTAGGAGAATTTTAAATTAAAACAAAAATAATTAATTCTCCCAACCTTCCTTCTACTTAAAACCAGTGTTCTGAGAACACAGTTTGTCCATTAGAAAACTAATGCCTTCCTCCCAAATTAGTTAAATAAGCATAGGTAACTTATAACCACTCTTTTGTACAAACCAGTTTGATCCTCTATCCACTTATTCCTTCCTTTAGAGACCCCCGGCAACTGTGAAGACAAAATGAAACTGTAAAAACTGGCCCTGAAGATGCCAAGGATACTTCCCAAATTATGGTTCTCCAGCAACATAATTGGGTAGCTTTTTATTAGTTTCTAAGGTTATCTTTTGGTGTTTTACTTTACTAGAGATTCATTAAATTTCAAGCACCTTTTCTTAGAAACACAAATTTGGAAAGATTAAGCCATTCATAAGTTAGTTCAATCGGGTCACTGTTACCCCAGCCCTTACGTGAAATTTAACTCCCTTGCCAGGAGAGAAGTTTGCTGGGGTTTTATATCTGTTTTTGTAGATAGGTCATGGTGAAACATGAAAAGGTGGGGAAAGGATAAAGTATATCTGGATGAAGAGCCAAGAAGGGGAATGAAAGAATAGGATTTTATACAGCCTGCATGCAGTACTCAGAGCCTTTCACAAAAAAATTAAGAAAAAGGTACACAATGGTGGTGTGTGGTATCCAAAAAAAAAAAAACCCACATATTTGAAAAACTTTTTCAGGGAAAAATGATGATTGTCAAGAATACAATATATTTTGGAAGACTATATATAGCACAGCCTATTGTATAACTATTGTTATAATTGCACATATAATGTTTTCAAGATATCGTTATATATGAAGGTGAAATAGTAGTAATGGAGAAGGTAGCTTAAATATAAGAAACCATTTTTAAAGAAACTAGTGGCAGCCTTTGGGGAATAAATGATTAAAGAACAGCTACCTGGATCTAAACTTGAGGAACCATTAATAGAGTTAAGGAATTTGGGAAAGTGAATTCCAAAGATTTTATCAGCAAAATCTTGTGCCTTTACAGCTTTTTCATGGCCCATGGTTTTGTTAATAAGCCTCTAAATGTCAGTCCAACTATGTTGTTAAATGTCAATACAAGAGCTACAGAGACTAGGACTATCCTGGGGATTCCAGGTTGCAGTGGTCACTGCAGCTCTAAAAGGTTCTACCCTACCACCACCACCACCACCAGAACCAGAAAATTTTATTGGGTATTCTATATTTCTCCTCTTTACCAGTGGTGAATTGCCTCTTCAAATAGAAGAATGGTAGTGGTGTTTAGGCAGATTACACTTCTTCTTTGGAAGAATTTTGCTTTAAAAGTGAGTGTATTCATCCGAAAAAATAAGGGGGGGGGGGGGTAGCTAATACCCAATGAGAAAATATGTTATGGTAACTGATACTCTCTATTCCAGGATCACAGATTCAGAATGAGCATTTGAATCATCCAAAATCAAGCACAGACTAAAGTTAGAGAGTTGTTAGTGTGCTCCTTAAGAAAGCAGGTGATTGGGGCGCCTGGGTGGCCCAGTGGGTTAAGCCTCTCCTTGGGTTCAGGTCATGGTCTCAAGGTCCTGGGATCGAACCCTGCATCGGGCTCTCCGCTCAGCGGGGAGCCTGCTTCCCCCTCTCTCTCTGCCTGCCTCTCTGCCTACTTGTGATCTCTCTCTGTCAAATAAATAAATTAAATTAAAAAAAAAAAAAGACTGGTTGGGAATTGAAGAAAAGCATAAGGTAGAAATGTACAGCACCTACTAACACCACACATGTTAATAATGGCATCCCATCTCTACACACACAGCTTCCTCCTCATATTAGCAGCAGTCACTGAGGTAGGTAGGACACTGATAAAAAGTGTCAGGTCTGTCCACAAGATGGCAGTCCTACTTTGGCGTCTACAGCTTAATAGGAAATTTTGCCGTGGTGCAAGATACAAATAAACTTCGAATTTTATTTATGTAGCTGATGTCGTGAATTATATTTCAGTTCCAACCACATTTGAACACAATTTTTTCTTTGGGTCACAGTTACGTTTTGAGGTGTGGGTGGTGTTACAACTGAAGAATTAGGGAACATTCTAAATAGGGGTGTGTGTGTATCCCATCTACGCCGAATTGTTGGATGAAGTTCCAATGACTGGACTCTCAAGGGTGCAACTAATTTGGGGGTAATGCTTAAGAAGTACTGGAAACAGGTTTATGTCCCATGCTAATGAATTTGAAATTTATCCTGAAAAACATGGGGAATCATTGAAAAATTTTAAGCAGGTCGGCGACTTGATCAGAGCAATGTTTCCCCAACCTCACGCATTGGTATAACACCTTCATAATTTTTGCCATATCTGTCACCAATAGTTTACTCGATGTTGTTTAAACCTACTTTTACTCTTTTGCCCATGTATTTAAAGAAGAAACTCATTACCAGCATTGCTTGCCATAATATTCAAAATAAATGTATAACTATTGAAATGGAGCAGTGTCCATTTATGAACAATGGAAAAGCATCTCATGCACCATTAGTGTTAAGGCTGCCACACTTTGGGTCACTCTCCTGTGTGGTATAGACTGAGACGGGTCCCTGCTGAAGGCACAGAAATTGGATTTGCCTCAGATTCTTAATGGGCAGGTTGGGTCTTAGATGTCATCTGAAATCCTGTTAGACAGTTGTAGGAGTGAAGTAAATCAGCCACAGGCCAAAGAGTTAGACATAAGTTTGTCTATGCCTCGTAAATGTCTACAGCACTTCTGAAATTTTAATGTGCATATGAATCTTATAAAATGCAGATTTTGATTCAATATGGAGATTCTGCATTTCTAACTCCAAATGGTATTGATGCTATTGGTTTCCCAACCGTGCTACAGTAGCAAAGACTGCAATCTCCTGAAGGGCAAAGAACGCGCCTTAATCTTCTGACACAAGGCGATTTCACGGTTAATACCTCAAAGTGAACTTTCTTCCCCCGGATAGTGACATGACTCCCAATACGCAGGTTTCAGCTCAGAAGTACCCCCAGCACACACCCCTCCTCTTCAAAACATCTTTTCTCATATGAAAATTATAGGTAGGTTTTTGTTTCCTACGTAGCCCCAGCCTAGAATATAAATTTCTCGAGAGCAGAGACCTTAGTGGGGAGGACTGCCACGGTTTCAGGATTCATCCATTTGAGTCTCCCGCAAGTTACGGGAGTCAGAGCAGCGAGTTCATTGGATAAGGCCTCTACCCTCATAGAACTAATAATGATCCACTGAAGACTTTAGCAAGCAAGAAGCAGTCATGCCCGGCTTTGAAGCCCAAGTCTCTGCAGAAAGGCAAACAAGTACGGAAGATCGTCCTTTACAGCGCCTGCTCTCCTCTACAGACTAGCAGGGAGCGGCAGGTGCCGGAGCTCGGGAATCCGGAGAAAAGGGGCTGTCTCATTGGACAATCCGGATCGGGAGACTCCAAAGTGGCGG
Source organism: Procyon lotor (assembly GCA_028646535.1). Taxonomy (NCBI): domain Eukaryota; kingdom Metazoa; phylum Chordata; class Mammalia; order Carnivora; family Procyonidae; genus Procyon; species Procyon lotor. The sequence goes on from CM053621.1 coordinate 13,423,172, forward strand.
GGTGGGGGTGTGATGGGTTGTCCTAGACGTAGAGCAGGATTACAGAGTGCAGGATACAGGATATCCCGGCCAGGACGAGAATTTTAAAAAGTGGCAAAATAAGTAACCTTCTGCGTATTTACTTACAAAAGTTTTGCGTCGGCCTATACTGCGTCTTGGAGGAATTGGACTGGCCCAACCTCCTCCAGGGAGCAGTAGAGCGCGGTCCGCATAGAGAGTCCTCTTCACGTAGAAGGCGTGGGAAAGAGCGCGCGAGGGAAGCTGGGAAACTCCTCTCGTCCGCCACCATCTTGCTTTCCTTCAAGCTGGCCGTGACCGTGGATTAGAGCGAGCTTGAGCCATGAAGCTGCTAAGCAGAGCCGGGACTCTCTCGGTGAGCACAGCCGGCGGGCATGAGGAAAGGTTGGGGAGCAGTTTGTCAGCAAAGTGATACCGGAGGTGCTTGGTTTGGAGCTCCGGGGCCTTGGGCTTCCGTCTGCCCTTCAGCCGGACTCTGCGGGCCAAGTGGCCTGCAAGCTTGGTGGGTCGGGCATTGGAGGCCCAGCTCGTGCCACGAGCAGAAAACACCTAACGCCGGGAAACCTAAAAAGAATAGGGAAAGGGCTTGAGAGCGGCGGTGAAGTGACTCTGTGGCGAGACCTCTGAAGGTCACTGCTGCATTTGCGTGCCCAAGGGGGAAACCGCGAGTCCTGGGGAGCAGGGGGCCGGCGTAGACCTAGCCCTCCACCCTCACCCTGTCAGCTCTGGCCTCTGCTTCTTAGTGTATCACAGAGCATCAGTTTCCCCAACGATTAAGTGGGCTTATGAGTAAAATCTTAAGGAAGAAATGAGTTAATGCCTGTATACTGCTTATCACTGTTCTATTACTCATTATGGTGCCCTGCTAGGATAACATGTTTTTCTTGACGTCTTGTTAGAGAATTCTAGGAGGGGCTCTTGGCCCTCGGGAGCTGCTTAAGACGACTCGTCCAAGCCCAAGCGAAACATAGTTGTCACTTGGGGCAAACTCCTCAGATGTCAGTGTGCTACCTCTATGGAGTGGTGGTTATCAAGGGGGGAAGTGAGGAACTTTTAAGAATTTCAGCTGGGCCAGTTTTGCCCCCAGGGGATAGTTGGCAATATCTGAATACATTTTTGGTTGTAACAACCTGTGGGGGAGTGCAACTGGCATCCAGAGTCCAGAGATGCTGCTAAATATCCTACAGTGCACAAGCATACCCTCCCCACAACGAAAAATTAACCAGCCCAAAATGCCAATAGTATCTGGGTTACTGTGTAACCAGAACTAGCTTCTGCACCAGCTAGACAGAGGTGCAGAAGAACAGGGAATGGAGTTTACCTGTGCCTAATGTTGAAATAGGTATACTGTGGATTTTTACAAATGGTGGTAATTTAAATTATAGCCTAAATTACCCGTACTGGGGTAGACAAACCAGTGATTAACAACGCTGAGAGCAGCCTAGTTAGAATGGCAAAAGACCCTCAGATCTCCTCTGTCCCATCCATCCCAACTTTCCAGTAGATAACTCAAAGGTAATGGTTGAAGAGGAACAATGTAAACAAATTGTAGTAAACTTGAAAGCAATTGATGTTTTTAATTATATCGCTTATTTTACAAAAGTAAAATATTACTTATTTGTAATATTACTTGTGTAATATATTACTTGTTTTACACTTATTTATATATAAATTTATATATTTTGTTAAAGTTACCCAGTCATTGACAATTATGAGGATAATTCTTTCAGCTGATTTGAATGGGGACAAATTATAGGCAGTACATAATCAAAGTTTCACTGCTTCTTGAGGTGAAAGCACCTAAGTCTGCCTTGGCAGTGAAACTGTAGATGATTCATATAGGAACAGCTGTGCTCACATAGCTTAAATTTTACTTTTTAGAAAACCAAAAGGTACAATCACGAGTAGGGTTAACTATACCACACCTAGCAAACGAAATTGATGGTAAAACAAAGCTAATTGTAATTTAGAGTTAAAAAAGTATTAATGGGAAGTGAAAACTGGGAGCCAACTCAGTATAGCACTGATGTTGAATATATAACAAACAGCTCTTAAGGCCATCACAGAGTAGGGGCATTGCAGCCTCTGATGGGAGTCCTCCAGAAACTCCAGCAGTATGTTCTTTTGATTTGGGGATAACATCTCTTCTAATAACCTCATGAACCTTAGAATGAATTCTATAACATTGTATATCATTTACCCAAAAACCTATATAGTTACGCATTTTGGATCCATTATCCAGCACTTAAGAGGACCCTTTTACCTTTCCAGTGGCTGCATATAATGAACCGAGAATCTGCTGTAGCTGAAGCTGTTGTTAATCCCAGGATGATATAAGTGTGTATTAGTCAAAGAAATAAAGCCCTTGGTTGTGTGGTCTTACTCTAGCACCCAAGAGAGTGAAGATACTGTGTGAAATATTGGGGTCTTGGAAGAACTTTCCTTGGCATACTTTGTCTTTTTTGAAGGTTACTAAAATGATTATAGAGATGAAGTCATTTCACTTGGGAAGTAAACTAAAATGAGACTCTGGGAAGATAAGTAATGCCAAAATCTGTAAAAGGGTATGGATGTGGCAGTACTACACTTTTTCAAAAAATTCCAAAGCATTAGAGCTAGAAAAAACCACCTGAAGCTTTAATAAGATAGTTAACAGGGAAAAGAAAATACGGTGTTTTTTTTACATTCTAAAAAAAAATTAACATATAGGATTAAGTATTTCTTCAGATTTATAGAGATTTAAGAGTGGTTGGGAAATAATAAGTTAGCTAAATCCTCCCATGAAGTTATTTTATCACTGAACACCTTTTGTTGCTTGGGCACAGAATACAAGACACTTTTCTTGAGAGAAATGTGTGTAACTGTCTTTTTTGTGTTTAGAGATTTTACTCCCTGAAAGTTGCTCCCAAAGTGAAAGCCACGGCCGCCCCTGCAGGAGTACCATCACATCCTCAGGACCTTGAGGTCAGTCCACCTGAGTTGCTCACTGGAACCCATACCCTTTCTGTCTTTGGTAATATAAAAGCGTTGATCACATCTCACTTTATTTTAAATGCAGTTTACCAAATTACCAAACGGCTTAGTGATTGCTTCTCTGGAAAACTATGCTCCTGCATCAAGAATTGGTTTGTTCATTAAAGCAGGCAGTAGATATGAGGACTCCAACAACTTAGGAACCTCTCATTTGCTTCGTCTTGCATCCAGTTTGGTAAGCATCTTTACTACCTCACTCTGTTCAGGAATGCTGTGGTATCTTGATCCTACAGGGAAAAAAGCTATCGTGTGTTTTTTGGCAAACTTTGTTTTAGAATTCTTAAACTAAAAAAGAATCTGGTGTTTAGGTAAAGTTCTTTTTTAATCTAATGACAATTAGACATTAGATTGTGATGTAGTGTGATGTTTGCAAACTTGGCATTAAGAAATTACTGAAAAACAGGGGTACCTGTGTTGCTCAGTGGGTTAAGCCTCTGCCTTCGGCTCAGGTCTCCTGTGACCGAGCCCCGTATCGGGCTCTCGGCTCAGCAGGGAGCTTGCTTCCCCCTCTCCCTGCCTCTCTGCCTACTTATGATCTCTCTCCTTTCTGTCAAATAAATAAATAAAATCTTAAAAAAAAAAGAAATTACCAAAAACACAATTGTTCTTTCTTTTTCCAGACTACAAAAGGAGCTTCATCTTTCAAGATAACCCGTGGAATCGAAGCAGTTGGTGGTAAATTAAGGTTTGTTAAAAATAAGTAACAGTAAATAAATAGTGAAAACACCAGAAAATATTCGATTATAAGGGAACTTTTCTGTCTTAAGTCGATTAAGGTTTTGTTAAAAAGACACAAGGCGGCTAATGAATTTAATTACTTCAAATGTAAAACATCTTTATGCCGTAAAGTGAAAGTTCAAGTAAGTGGCAGTAAGTGTTTGCAACATACATAATATGGAGAGGGTTATTTGGAAAAAATAAGGAACTACAAATTCGAAGACAAGCAAATAGAAAATGGGTGAACAAAGAATAGGAACAGCCTATTCCCAGAGGCAGAAGCCAGAAACACTGATCTTTACTTGTAATCACAATGTGATGCCATTACCCATCAGACTTATATATCATGTCGGCGGTGTTAAGAGGGAGAATCTTTTCTATGATTAGTGGAATAAATTGATACAACTACTTAGAAAAGAGTTGAGGAAAATCTAGTAATACTGAAAAGGAGCATGTCTTGCAAATTAAGTTTTTAATCCACCTTTGCAAATATACTGTTTATTTTTGTAAAGCCTAGAAACAGTTTAAATTCCATTTTCAGGGAAATGGGATAAATAAAATATGATCTAGTGATATAATGAGACCAGTACATAGCAGTTAAAGGATGTGCTAGATTATTCCAGTTAAATATTTTGTGGAAAAACAAGATGTTTTTAAGGTATGAGTTTTTTTAAAAAACAATATGTAGTACTATTTAAAAAAAGTCAGGGTGCCTGGGTGGCTCAGTTGGTTAAGCGGCTGCCTTTGGCTCAGATTATGATCCTAGCATCCTGGGATCGAGCCCCACATTGGGCTTCTTGCTTAGTCGGAAGCCTGCTTCTCCCTCTCCCTCTGTTTGTGTTCCCTCTCTTGCTATCTCTATAATTATTTATATTTCAGATAAATAAATCTTTAAAAAAAAATTGGTAGTACTTAACAATTATGCTTGTCTCTAGAGTGGGAAGGAGGGAGGGAGTTCAGCTGGAGAAGAGTACAAAGACATCTTCAGTTTTAATTGCCATTTTTTTAAGTTGTAAAATGTACATAAAATTTCCTGCTTTAAGTGTACAGGCCTTTGGCATGAAGTGGTATTAAGAAACCAGCACTACCATCCATCTCCACAATATTTTTTATGTTCCCCAACTGAAACTCTAGCTATTAAACAGTAACTCCCCACTCTCTTCCCTCAGCCCCCTATGGTGACCATTCTATGGTCTATGATTTTGACTTCTCTAGGTTCCTCCTAAAAGTGGAATCATGGCATTTGTTATTCCAAGATTGACTGACTTCACTTAGCATAATGTCTTCAAGGTGCATCCATGTGTAACATGTCAAGATTACGTTCCTTGAATAGTTTCTTAAATATTCTATATTTTAGTTGATGCATATGTGTATTTTTATGCTTCAAATTAATTTTCCAACAGAATTGGTTGATTTAACAAAGATGTAAGGAAAGCTTATTCTGATTTAGATAATTCACTGTAATTTATTTCTGATGTAGTGTGACTTCAACCAGGGAAAACATGGCCTACACTGTGGAATGCCTGCGGGACCATGTGTAAGTACCTGCATGGGTTGAGGACATTTGCTTTCACAGAAACACTTAGCTGCTCAGGTCTTGTCATTTTTAATGTTGCCTTATGACCTCTGATTTTGGTTTTGGGTTCTTATTCAGAAATTGTAGAACATTGTGCTTACCACAAGACCTAAAACTTAATGCCGAGAACAGTACATTTATGTAGCATGGACATTGGTTTTAAATTTTTGACTCGAAGCTCTCATCTTGATGTCTTCTGTAGTGAAATTCTAATGGAGTTCCTGCTAAATGTCACCACAGCACCAGAATTTCGTCGTTGGGAAGTGGCTGCTCTTCAGTCTCAGCTAAGGATTGACAAAGCTGTGGCTTTTCAGAATCCACAGGCTCGTAAGTACATTTTCAGATCCTGTTCAGTTGCTTCTAAGATACTGGGTTTTCGAAGGGCACCTGGGTGGCTCAGTCGGTTGCACACATGCCTTCAGCTTGACTCATGATCCTGGATTCAAGGGGGGGGGATTCAAGCCCCACATCAGGCTTCCTGCTCAGCAGGGAGCCGCCTTCTTCTCCCTCTGCTGCTTTCCTTGCTTGTGCGCATGCGCGCGTGCGCGTGCGCTCTTTCTCTCTCTCTCAAATAAATAAATGAAATCTTGTAAAAAAAAAAAAAAAGGGATTTTAGGAAGATCAATTTGTAGAGGGAAGAAATTGCCATTGAAATTTTTCTCTGCTTGGGTTTAAAACTGCCTTTTCCAAAAATTGGTCTAGTTTCTTAACTATATTGTTCTAGTGTTTCTAAACATTCATATTGTTGATCGTTTTTCATCTTTGATAAGATGTAAGTTAAATATAGAATCCTTCTTTCAGAATTTAGAATATGGTGTTTTTTCAACTTTTTACACCGAGCAACACTTCATGGTTGTTGCTGGTATTACTGTTTAGCCACTTCCCTTTACTGGGTCTTTCCAAAGCAAGCACTTTAATTTTTTAAAAAATAAGAACTTTCTTGGTGTTCATATTTTGTGTCTAAATAACATTAAATATATAATCTTGACAAGTATGACTAGCAAAATAAATTAGTAGATAAGCACTACTGACTCTTAGAAGTCCTACAACTTCAGTAGGAGCAGAGGTTTGCAGGTGGGCCACTCAGGTCTCAACAGGTGACCAGCTGCAGGGACCCTGCATGGGATGGGCCTCACTCAGAATGCAGGCCTGTCAAGTGTCTGGAACAGAGTGAGAGCTTGGTTTATGCTAGCTAATATTATTTCATGGCGATACTTTGTTTTACAAAGGAGTCTGATCTTCCTTACTCTGGACCTCCACCAAAGAAATACAAAATTGTAGAACAGATGACTTATGTGTCAGTAGTGGTTCCCTGCTGTTAGCAGTGAGGTTCCAGCCCTCAGCCTTTCTGCCTGGATAGTAATGGCTGTCTCCTGGCTGCTGTGTGCCCCCAGGTCTGCATCTTCAGTCCATCTACCACATTGCTATTACAGCAGTCTTTCTGACATGAAAATCCTTTAAAGGCTTCTTGTTGTCTGTGGGATTAAGTTCAAACTCTTCAACTTAGCATATATGTTAACTTTCACAGTCTAGCCCCTGCCCACCTCTCTTGCCTCTTACTCTACCTTCTTCCCTTCCCAGCTGCAATTTCCCTTGGGAATCCGATGTCATACTTTATGCCTTTGTCTGTTTTCTCTGCCTGAAATGCCACTCCCTAATCGCTCCCCTGGTAAACACCTACCCATTCTGTAAGACTCCTTCCACATTTTACTTCTGTTACTCCTTTCTAATTCCCACTGCCCTTCCCTTGGCCCCCTGCTGCTCTTTTGATATAATGCACCCTTCGTGCTTTATTTCATCATTTTCCCTCTCAACGTATTAAGGACAGGCATTTTGTCTTACTCATCTCTGCATTTCCAACCCCTAACAGTGCCTGGCATAGGGAGGTTGCCCAAGGAATGAGCAAGGGCACTGACTGAAGCAGGAAGCAGAGACAGTGCCCGTGCTCCAGCAAGGAGTACACTTTGACCCCCCGCAAGCTCACGACTTAACATTGGCACTTTCATGTATCTTCTTAAGCTAACAACTCCTCATTACTTAGAGACCGTAGGAGTAACATTGAGGTAAATAACTTACCCAAGGTCACATGGTACATTGGTGGCAGAACTATAACTAGATTCAGACTTGCTGAAACTCAAGCCATTGTCCTTTCCAGATGATATCAGATAGATTAAAGTTAGAGAAGTGGTCAGGTGAGCCCTGGTATGAAGAAGCTGCTGTCATATAATTTCTTACTTTTCTCAGCATATTCAGCTGGCTGACCTCTAAATTTCAAGCCCTCATGACACTTGAATGCCATAAGGTGACCAAAATTGGATAGTCTAGTTGCTATCTAGGTTCTAAAAACATTGTCTTATTTGAATTACATTTCCACTAAAGTTCTTTACTTATTTTACAGGTGTCCTTGAAAATTTACATGCTGCAGCTTACCGAAATGCCTTGGCCAATTCCCTGTATTGTCCTGATTATAGGATTGGAAAAGTGACACCAGATGAGGTACTGATAAAAACACATTACATTTTAAAATGTGCTTATTTTCACATTAAGTTGAACGATCATTTGCCATTTTAGGTTTGTTTGTTAATTTTTCTTTTTATCTGCAAATTTTTTTTTTTTTTTTTTTTTTTTTAAGATTTTATTTATTTAACAGAGAGAAACACAGCAAGAGAGGGAACACAAGCAGAGGGAATGGTAGCAGGAGAAGCAGGCTTCCTGCCAAGCAGGGAGCCCGATGCAGGGCTCGATCCCAGGACCCTGGGATCATGACCTGAGCCGAAGGCAGACGCTTAACGACTGAGCCACCCAGGCGCCCCTTTATCTGCAAATTTTAAAAATTCACCTCCTGGCTTTATTTTTTTTATTTTTCCATCAGCTTGCCTTTCTAACTGAAATTCTATCTAAACAACTTTTACAGTTTTTAACTAAAAAAAGTTTTTCTCACAACAGGGACATGTTCAATTCAAAAATCCAGAAAACGAGAACAAGCAAAAAAAAAAAAAAAAAAAAAAAAAATCTCACCTACCTAAAGGCACTGAATGTTAATGCCAGGGTATATTTTCTTCTAGACTTTTTTCTGTGTATATTTATTTTTTTTGAACGGTGTCTTGACCAGAAGTCTTCCTTTAACACCTCAGTATGTAGGTAGGAATGAACCCACGTCACCTCCCCATCTGTCATCAGCCTGTTCACTAGCTTATTGGCCTCCTTCAGCACCTGGCCTTACTTTGCTTTGCTTACTTTGTTACATCTGAGTCATAGCCATATACATAAAATAAAACTTCACTTCCAAAATGTGAAACATGAAATGTCATAGTGTATCTGCTGCAAGTATAGGTGGGTGTGTATAATCTTAATTTCCTATGCCTACCATCCTGCAAAAGAATGTTTTGTCAAAAAACATTAAAAGAATGCAGCCATCAAGAGAAACGAAATCTTGCCATTTGCAATGACATGGATGGAACTGGAGGGTATTATGCTAAGCAAAATAAGTCAGAGAAAGACAGCTATCACATGATCTTTCTGATATGAAGAATTTGAGAGGCAGGACAGGGGGTTGTGGGGGTGTGGGGGAGAGAAATGAAACAAGATGGGATGGGGAAGGAGACAAACCATAAGAGACTCTTAAACTCGCAGAACGAACTGGGGGTGGCTGGGAGCTGGGGGGGTAGGGATAGGGTGGCTGGGTTGTGGACATTGGGGAGGGTATGTGCTATGGTGAGTGCTGTGAAATGTGTAAGCCTGGCGATTCACAGACATGTACCTTGGGGTAAATAATACATTATATGTTAATAAAAAAATAAATTAAAAAAATAAAAATATTTTAAAAAATTAAGAGAAAAATTGGGAACTATCAATACTTGCAAAGTGTGTCTATGACTCAGAAGTTAAGGTTTTATTCTTTCATTTCTGGTTAGCCACTAGAGAAAACTGAACTGTGTATGCTATCCATTTACTCTTTTATTTCCTGGTTAGAAAATTCTTCAGTTATCAATCAACAGTTTAATGCCTACCATTCATATGGCACTTTTAAAAAATTCTAACTGATATCATTCAACCTAAACAGTGAACATTTTTCATAAGACTGGACTCTGATGAGTTCTGAAATTTTTCAGAAATTGAAATTACCCATGTGAAGATACATTATTGAGGGAGTTAAAAGAGTATACATAGCAAAACATTTGTCCACAAAGACGTCTGCTGTAGCATTGCTTCGAGTTTTGAAAAATTAGACACAAGTTAAATATCAAACTTGAGGGGGCTAGTTAAGTAACTTATTAAGTATCTGTGGAGTGGAATACTGTTCAGCCAAACAAAAATACTGACATGGAAAAATCCCATAGCATATTTTTAGGTTAGAAAACATAACTTAGGGCACTTGGGTGGCTCAGTGGGTTAAAGCCTCTGCCTTCAGCTCAGGTCATGATCCTAGGTTCCTGGGCTCGAGCCCCGCGTCGGCTCTCTGCTCAGTGGGGAGCCTGCTCCCCCCTCTCTCTCTGCCTGCCTCTCTGCCTACTTGTGATCTCGCTCCAATCTGTCAAATAAATAAAATCTTTTTTTTTTTTTATAAAGGAGAGAGACTCCTTTTTTTTTTTTTTTTTTTAAGATTTTATTTATTTGACAGAAACACAGCGAGAAAGGGAACACAAGTAGAGGGAATGGTAGCGGGAGAAGCAGGCTTCCCGAGGAGCAGGGAGCCCAATGTGGGGCTCAATCCCAGGATTCTGGGATCATGACCTGGGCCGAAGGCAGATGCTTAACGACTGAGCCACCCAGGCACCCCAAATAAATAAAATCTTAAAAAAAAAAATAAAGAAAACATAATTTATGAATAGTATATACCATAGCATCTCAATTTTTAGAAAATAAGGTATGTTGGTGTGTGGGTGTGTATCCATTCTGGAAAGATACTAAGATATTAACCATGGTTACCTCAACGTTATTAGCATTTTTAAATGTGTCCTTGGTCTGAAGGAAATTTTAAAGAAATTGGTGCTAGAATACTTTGAGTGATAGCAGCATTCAGTAGGGGGAAAAAATGTGATTCCACAGTGACTCGAGATGTAGGCACCATTTGCTTTAGGACACAAATTCTGGTAACTTGATTCAGTCACATTATCTTAGCCTAATGGGTCAACATTATGACCCATTCCCTACGAACCTTTTTTAGCCAATTTTTTTGTACTCTGACTCAAAGTGAATTTTTTATGTCACAGATACACTATCTGTTTACATATGTACGTGTATATGTATTTCTGTTTTGTAAATAAAAGGAGCAAAATGTTTTTCTTGCCGCCAAGAGCCAATTTTCACTCCTTGGGAGCAGCAGTCCTGTTGAGAGTACTTTTTAGCCTCACTATAGAATGCTAATAGTACTTTTTTGCTATTTATATGAAGACGAAAGAAATCTGCACATCTGCTAAAATTACATTATAATAAAAATCATAAGCTTAGTCTCATTTTTTTCAAATTCAAGCCAGTATGTGCTCTCATTTTTTTCAATTTGTTTGTTGTTGTTGTTGTTGTTAAAGATTTTATTTATTTATTTGACACAGAGAGAGAGAGATAACAAGTAGGCAGAGAGGTGGGCGGGGGGGTTGGGAAGCAGGCTCCCTGCTGAGCAGAGAGCCCTATGCGGGGCTTGATCCCAGGACCCTGAGATCATGACCTGAGCCGAAGGCAGAGGCTTTAACCCACTGAGCCACCCAGTCGCCCCTCAAGTTGTTTTTTAATTCCTCTTTTTTTCAGTACAGCTTTATTGAGAACAGTTCACATGTCATACAGTTCATCTACATAAAGTGTACATACAGTTCAGGGGCATCCGGGTGGCTCAGTCCATTAAGTGTCCGACTCTTGGTTTCAGCTCAGGTCATGATCTCAGGGTCATAAGATCGAGCCCCATATCAGGCTCCACACTGGGCATGGAGCCTGCTTGGGATTCTCTCTCTCCCTCCGACTCATGGGCATGCTCTCTCTCTCTCTCTAAAATAAAGAAAATCTTAAAAAATAATAAAGCACACAATTCAGTAGTAGTTTTCACTCTATTCACAATCATGTAACCATTACCACATTAAGTTCTAGTTCTTTTAATCAATAGTTTAAAAAATAAAAGCACTATAATTCAGCATTAGGTAGTCTGTGGCTCACTACGGCAACTTTTAAGCCTGAATATTTATTTTCTGTTGACCTACAGTTTTAATTTTTCAGCTCTTTGTATTTACTAATGTAACCTCATAAATGTTCTTAACTTCCTCAGTTGCATTACTTTGTTCAGAACCATTTCACAAGTGCGAGAATGGCTTTAATTGGACTTGGTAAGTTGGGAATTGCTTGCATGTCGATCTGTTTCTTTAAGAGTATTCTTTTTAAGCTGTAATTATGTGAACACAGGATTGAACCATATTTGATAACTCAGTCCTTTGTTGATGTCAGACAGGCACTGTGTGACAGGATTTTTATTGGTAGGTTGTTTTGTTTTAGTAAGCAGAATCCAACATTTAACTATGTAAGCTACTGGCTTTGAGTTTATTACAGTGTTTGAAAAATCTATGAGGGCAAATTTCTCTAAGCAAAGCGCTTTTACAAGTTTTTTGTTTTAAAGGAGTATAATGGAAAATAGGTGAAGGGCGTGAACAAATAATTCGTGGGGAAAATGTATGTGTATATGTGTGTAGCCAGTTATTGTAAAAGATAGCCTCGCCTAATAGGTAACATTTCAACCCATGAGATTGGCAAAAATTAAAAGATCGACACTGCCCAGTTTTAACCAGGGTATGGAGAAATTAAGCACTCCCAAAAATTGTTGGTGGAAATATAAACTAGTACATTTTTGGAAGTCTATTTAAATATATTAAAATTTTAAATATTGATACATTTAGACCCAGCAGTTTTGTTTTTAAGGATTTATTGTACAGAAAAAGTTGGTCAAGTTTACAAAATAGTTGCACCAAGATATTATTGCAGTATTGTGTTTTGGTTCATTCATTTTATAAATAATAGCGTAATTGAGATATAATTCAAATACCATAAAATCCACCTTTTTAAAGTATACAGTTCCATGAGGTTTATTATATTTAGAGGGTGCTGTAACTATGTAATTTCAGAACATGTTCATCGTCCCCCCAAAAACCCTGTATTCATTATAGCCACTCCTTATTCCACCTCCTCCTTGCCCCTGGCAACCACTAATCTACTTCTTGTCTTTGTAGAGTTGACTCTCCCAACATTTCATATAAATGGAATCCTACAATATATGGTCTTTTATAGCTGACTCTTTCACTTGACGTAATTTCAGAGTCCATCCATACTGTAGCCACGTGCCAATGTTCCATTCCCTTTTCTGGTTAAAATACTCAATTATCACTTTTTGTTCATCTTTTCCTCACTGGGGCATTTGAGTTGTTTTCAACTTTTGGCTATTGTAAATAAATTTTACATAAAATAAATATTGTAAATAAAAACATTCATGTATAAGTTTTAGTTAGAACCACCTGTTTTTTCATTCTTCAGGGTATATTATTAGAAATACAATTGATGCCTGGGTGGCTCAGTGGGTTAAAGCCTCTGCCTTCGACTCAGGTCATCATCCCAGGGTCCAGGGATCGAGCCCCGCATTGGGCTCTCTGCTCAGCGAGGAGCCTGCTTCCTCCTCTCTCTCAGCCTGCCTCTCTGCCTACTTGTGATCGCTCTCTCTCTCTGTGAAATAAATAAAATCTTTTTAAAAAAGAAAAATAAAATTGTCAGGACCTCTGGTAACTGTTGAACCATTTGTGGAACTGGCAAACTGTTGTCTGAGGCATTTGAAGCATTTGACAGCCCCCTCACCCCCCCCCACCCCCCTGACAGTGCACAAGGGTTCCAATATCTCCTCTTCATCACCAGCACTTACTGTTACCTGTCTTTTCAATGAGGGCCATCCCAGTGTCTGTGAAGTGGTATCTCCTACCATTTGTGTCTCCCTAGTAATGAATAACATTACACATCTTTTGTGCTTTTGGGGCATTTGTACAACTTCTTTGGAGAAATGTCTGTTCAAGTCCTTTGCCCATTTTTCAATTGAGTTGTTTTTTATTATTTTTGAGTTGTAAGAGTTTTTTATATACTTTGGATACTAAATCCTTACCAGGTATATCATTTGCAAACATTTTTTTCCCAGTGTATGGGTCCATTTCACTCTTGAAAGTGTTCTTTGATGTTGCATATATACATACAGTAGAATATTACTCAGCCGTCAAAAAGAATGAAATCTTGCTATTTGCAACGACATGGATGGAACTAGAGGGTATTATGCTAAGTGAAATAAGTCAGTCAGAGAAAGACAATTATCAGATGATTTCATTCAAAGGTAGAATTTAAGAAACAAAACAGATCAACATAGGGGAAGGGAAGGAAAACTAAAATAAAGACAAAATCAGAGAGAGAGACAGACAAACCGTAAGAGATATTCTAACTGTAGGGAACAAACTAAGTGTTGCTGGAGGGGAAGTGGATAGGGGGATGGGGTAACTGGATGATGGCATTAAGGAGGGCACGTGATGTAATGAGCACTGGGTATTAGGTGCAACTGATGAATCATTAAATTCTACCTCTGAAACTAATAATACGCTATGTTAATTGATTTTAAATTTTAAAAAAAAAGTGTTCTTTGATGCACAATGCAGTGTTGTTTTAACAGCCAATGATTGGAAACATGCTAATGTGCATCAAGAAGGGACTGATTAAATAAATGATAGTACATCCATAAAATGGAATTCTTTATAGCCATTAAATATTTGCTGACCACTCAGATATAAATTACGAAAGACAAGTTAGAAACAATATGAATAGACTAACACCATTTTAAAAATAAAAGAAAATGAGGATAATATTAATACAAGTATAGGAAAAAGATCTAGATGAGTATGTATTAGTAAACTACAATGGAATCTCTGGGAGAGTAGCATTGGAGGGACTCTTGTTTTCTTTACCGTTTATTTCTGTAATGAATTGCATTCACTAAAAAATACATATTTTTTAAAACATGTTTTACAATTGTATTTTAAAAATTAAGGTTCTAACTTTGTTTTGTTTCTATTGAAATAGGTGTGAGTCACCCTGTTCTAAAGCAAGTTGCAGAACAGTTTCTCAACATGAGGGGTGGGCTTGGTCTACCTAGTGCAAAGGCCAAATACCGTGGAGGTAAGCATTTTGTTCTATTAGGGCTGATTTATCAGAAAGACGTTTCCCATCAGAGTAGTGTATCGGAGTGGGGTGGGCCCGATTACTTACCACCAGACAGACTCTGTGGAAGGGATTGGATTGCTTGTGTGTTGTATAGTAAACATAGTTTTGTGTGTGTGTGGTGGGGAGAGCAAGGTGGTATGTTGGGAGCACCAGGCCACAGAAAACCTTAATCTTAGCGTGTCGTGGAGAATACAGGAGAATAAAGCCAGTAGTGACCAAACCTCTTTCTTCCTCGCTCTCTCCTTACGTGGCACCAGGTGAAATCCGAGAGCAGAATGGAGACAGTCTCGTTCATGCTGCTCTTGTAGCTGAAAGTGCTGCCGTAGGAAGTACAGAAGCAAATGCATTTAGTGTTCTCCAGTATGTTCTTGGTGCCGGACCACACGTCAAGAGGGGCAGCAATCCCACCAGCTCTCTGTACCAGGCTGTTGCCAAAGGAGTTCACCAGCCATTTGATGTGAGTCTGAATAGTCGGCGTCTCTCCTTTTGTTTGTATAGGCTCAGTGTGTATGATGTCGTCCTGTTAATCTGCTCTTAAAATTTAATGTGAACACAAAGAAACTCTTGGTAAAATTGAAGAGATAGCCAGGCTTGAGTTTAGTTCCTTAGGGTCTAATCAAAAACCTCCAGTCTTTTCAGTTATTCTAATATAGAAAGAAGGGAATGCTTAAAAAAACAGAAATTCATCCTTTAGTACCCTTTAGAATTAAGTTTTAGGTATTAAGCATTTACCTAGATTCTAATTAGTCTTTTTTTCTGGATTTTCTGCTTTCTTGTGTTCTTATGGCTATTTCGTGAATTTCACTGCTCTTCATGTTTTCCAACCAAATGTACAGCATGTACACCGAGAAACTGTTTATACACCCATCCCTCCAGTTTGCGATTAAGTTAAAAAAAAGAAAAACGAGGAGCACCTGGGTGACTCAGTCACCTGGAATATTTTTGAAATACGGCTTTCCAGATTGCATCTACATGGATCTGATTGAGTAACTCTGTTGCAGGAACTTGAAAGTCTGTATTTTTAATAACAGCCGAGGTGATCTTCATGTGAAGCGTCCACGTAAACACTGGGAAACACGACACTGAGCATTCGTGTTCCCCTTAGGGAGCTTAACACTCTGCTCAGACTGCAGACAGCCATACCCAGTCCTGAGGCTGAACTTGTGGCTGCCTTGGATATCTGAATGTCCACTGCGCATTTTCCCCCAACCATTTGACTTTAGTCTGTAGGAGAAGGGTAGGTGAATTGACAAAAAAGAGGTCACCAGCACCAGCAGAGGGAAGAAACAGATTTGTCTGACGCCAAAGCCCACAGTCTGTACCACTAGCCATCCTGCAGCGATGATACTGTTCACAAATTAATATTTACGTTAACCTTTAATCATTAAAGAATGATTAAAGAAAGTACCCAGCAAAAAGTAAAGTGAGCAGTCTGTTTTTTTAGAAAGATCTAAGTGAAAAATGTTAAAACCATTATGGTTTTGAAAGAAGTAACCTGAATCCAAAACACTGCAGTCCTTGCCAGAACTGGTTACGTGAAATGGTAATTCATCTCTTTTGCTTGTACCACGAAGGTCCCAAGTTTTTTCTATTTGGGAAATCGTGCCATTTTCTCTGGTAAAATGACATACAGTAAAATTTCATTGTATTTCAGGTTTCCGCTTTTAATGCCAGTTACTCAGATTCTGGACTCTTTGGGATTTACACCATCTCCCAGGCTGCCGCAGCTGGAGATGTAAGTTGCAAACTCACCAACTCTCACAGTGTTTTTCCTCCATTAACATGTTTTCAGTAAAAAATAGTGTTTGAAAGCCAAGACTGATCAGAGAGCTCTGTATAAGTGCTATCATTACCATGCATCTGCTGTGCAAGGAACTTAAAAATGTTTACTTGTGCTTCCAGGAAAGAGGGAAGAAGTGTCTCCTAGGTATTTTGGTTCTGTTTGGACAGGTGGCATTGAGTTGTCTCCCTGGGACATACAAATTGAGAACTCAGGTTACATCAAGGCCAACATGTATGTACCTTTCAGAGTCCTCAACATAGAGGTGGTGTTGAAGTCAGGATTGCGTGTGAAAGACTAGGAGGAGAAAACTGAAGCTCGAGTTCTGGGGAGTGCCACCAAGTGACTAAGGAGAATGGCCCAGAAAGCAAGAAGAGAAACTGGTATTTTAAGAGGCCAGGAAAGAGAGAATGGTTAACAACATTTTGATCCACTCTGGATTAACATGCATTTAGTTACCAGAGAGCCCTGGTGGTTATAGCACACTAGGACACCACTGGTAATGTTATCAGTTTTCACCAGAGTGTTGGAAGTGAGCTAAAATGTATTGTTAAGGAATGAATGAGAAGAAAGAAATGTGAGGTTGGCATAGGCAGATGGAACTCAGATTTTCAAGGGAGGTGGGTAGTAGTTTTAGGAGAGTTTACACTGAGAGATTAAGTTGGGAGAGAATTCATACTGAAGGGAAAGATTGGAGCAGATACAGGAGATAGGAAATTACAAATGGATCAGGTCTGAAAAATCATGAGCAGGTGGGGTGCAGAGTACAAATGGACATTTTAGGGGCACCTGGGTGGCTCAGTGGGTTAAAGCCTCTGCCTTCAGCTCAGGTCATGATCTCAGGGTCCTGGGATCGAGCCCCTCATCGGGCTCTCTGCTCAGCAGGGAGCCTGCTTCCCCCTCTCTCTCTGCCTGCCTCTCTGAGTGCCTGTGGTCTGTCAAATAAATAAATAAAATCTTTGAAAAAAAAATGGACATTTTTATTTTAGCCTTGCACACAAAAGCTGCTGGGGGCAAGATGGGGAAGTATATCCGCAGTGAGGGAAGAAGCTGTCATGTCTTGAGAGCAAGGGAAGGTAGGAGAGTTGAAATGAGATAAATGAATGGCTAGAAACACATAGAAAGGGCATCGACAGCCATGTATGTAGGTATCTTCTGGAGTTGAGAGACCACAAATTCATACATTCACATGGGACACTTACTACACATATTGTCACGTATTACAATCATTTCATAGTTTTTCTTCAGTAGTATTTCTAATGGAGAAGTGGAGGGGGCAAGTTGTAGGGTCGATCCAGGGTTGGAATTGTGCAAGGTGGGCAGGTCAGAAGTATGAGCAGATGGTAAGGGAGTGGGGCACACTGACGAGAGTGACTGAAGGAGTGATTCGTGGATCTCAGCCAGAGAAGTGAAGCCAAGGGATTTGATTGAAAGTAGACAAATCAAGGAACTAAAGATCTTGATAAAATGGAGCAAGGATTGTGTGATTAAAAACTTAGGCCAGGGGCCTTGGAATTGAGGATTGCACAGAGAGGGCAAATTCAGGTTATGTCCAAGTCAGGTGTGACTGTGCAGGGAAATGAAGGTCCTAGAATTTAGGTGATTAGGGATAGGTCAGTGACCAGGGATGGTACCAAGGTTGGGATGGAGAAAATCATGGATCGGTTTTATGAACTTATTTATCCAACAGATATTTGCCAAACACCCACCCACATCACTGGAACTTGATTCCTTCTTGACTCTCGCATCCCAGGCAGGGGTATAAATCAGCTGTGTGTGAATTAATTACTACTTTCTTCTTAGTGAATAGTAAGGGATAGCAGTATTATTTCCATGATGCTTTGAGAATCTGGGGAAATTTTAGAGGTATTTATTCTTTACAGGCCATTAGAAATGGCTTTTCCTAAACCATCCTGGCATTTTCTGTGCTCTGTCACTTATTTCTCTAAAACGCTTGGCTCCAGGCAACCCTCTGGGGTCCCCTCCCTCTTCAGGAGCTTTTGTACTATCACTCAATAATAAACTTTGCTATCGCTCAATAAACTTTGCTTTGCTGCCCACTATAAATAAATTGATAGATTACATAGCTTGCTACTTGGATACTACAGATTGTATAAACAGCTGCTTTATGGAACACTGGAAGAATAAGGAACACATAGTGGCAAGAATTCCAAATGGACACTGTGCTCTTTCTCTGGAACCAACTTTACGTCTTGTGTTTTTGCCTCAGTAGAGGAGCATTTGGTTACTTCAGGAGTCTCTGGCACTGATCAGAAATGACCAGCTTTCTCTTGTCTATCCTAGGTTATCAAGGCTGCATATAACAAAGTAAAAACAATTGCTCAAGGAAACCTTTCCAGTGCAGATGTCCAATCTGCCAAGTAAGTTGCAGTATTAACTGTGTTTTGTGTTTCAACTATTACAAAGTTGTATTTTTTGTTGTGACATATATCCAAAAGGATTGAAAGGTACAGAAAAGTATTTAAAAGAAAAGGGAAACACCCACATCCTGCCACCTAGAGATATAGTTGTTATTATTTTGCTTATTTTCTTGACCACTTAATGCATTTTAAACATAACTGCTAACTATTATCATATATACTTATGTTCTTTAATAGCATATTTATTGTAAAATTTTGAAAATAAGAAAAAAGTCAAAAACGACCTCGTTTCTTAACAATGATTCTTTTTTTTAACATAATAATGTTTCCATTTATTCAGGTTACTAAAAGTGTGTTATAAACAGTATTAACTGGTGTATCCAAATACACTTGTTGGACATTTCCTAAAGTTGGAAATATAAACTATAAAAGGTATCTTTGGTCTTAAAACATTTTTGTATTTCATATTATCTTCTTGATATAGATTCCCAACTGAGTCATAACCATTGGCAATTTCTTTCTTTTTTTTTAACCTCTTTACTGATATAATAGACCAAAAATGATAACATTAGTTACCCCACCACCACCACCATCCATGGTTTTGCTTTCCACAGTTACCTGGGGTCAACCATGGTCTGAAAGCAGATGATCCTCCCTTTGACTTAACTGTCAGAAGGTCATTCATTAGCCAAACACTATGTCACAACACAACTACATTACTCACTTCACTTCATCTCACTACATAGGCATTTGATCATCTCACATCATCACAAGAAAGGTGAGTATGGGGCAATAGGTTATTTTTAAATGAGAGAGATAGACCATATTCACATGACTTTTATTACAGCATATTGTTACAATTGTTCTATTAGTAGTTGTTAATCTCTCACTGTGCCTAATTTATAAATTAATTATAGGTATGTAGGGAAAAACATTGAATATATAGGGTTTGGTACTAACCATGGCTTCAGGCATCTACTGGGAGTCTTGGAAGTTATCCCCCGCAGATAAAGGGGGATCACTGTATCTGATTAAAAGATTGAGATACCTGTCTCCTACTTGCTGATTTTTAAATGCCCACTGTTTTCACTGGGAGTGCCAGCAACATCTCTCACTCAGTACTTTGCAGTCTCTCTCTAACAAAAGAGACATACTTTAGACCAAGCTGGAAATCAGCTTGCATTTTCATACAGCAGTTTAAAACACTTAAATTTGACTCCATCCATTTAGGACAGTTCAAAATGTGAATCACGAAACTCACAGTGTCTTCATGATCGTTTAGTGTTGCCCACAAAGGAAGTATGACAGGCAGATTATGACCCAGAAGGAACAACTTCCCGGTCATTTCAGATTGTTCCATTAGCATTATTAGCTTCTGTTACACTGAACACACTAAAAATTGCATCTCTTAAATAAGTACAGTACAGTTTATTAAGTATGAGGTACATGGAACCAAGGATTGGTTAGTAGGATGCAGTTCTACATGATTGCACCACAAACAAAACATGATGAAAATAAACTGAAACACTGGATTTATTAGGAAAAATCTGTTTCAAATTTAATTTATTTAAGAAAATACATTTCCTTAAGCGTAGCACAGTTTTTATAAGGTACGGCAACATGTAGAAAATGGAATTTCAGTTATTAATACCAAGATATGTTTGTTTTCTGCCATTTTGATGGAGTTGATACTTTTTCTTGTAAAGTTCTTATTAGTCTTCCTGTAGTGAAAGAAAGAAAGAATGGTGTCATTGCGGAAGGGACAAACTAATGATCTCTTCGTAAAGTTTATTGTAGGTAAAAAAAATTTAAGTTTTTATTTAAATTCCAGTTAAAGTGTCATGTTAGTTTCAGGAGTACAATATAGTGATTCAACACTTCCATACGTCACACACTGCCCATCACAGCAAGTGCACTCCTTAATCCCCGTCACCAGTTCACCCACGCCCCCACCCACCTCCCCTCTGGTACATCAGTTTGTTGCCTGAAGTGAAGAGGTAAAATCTTTGGGGACCCTGGGTGAGACTCAGTTGGTTAAGCATCCAACTCTTGGTTTTGGCTCAGGTCATGGTCTCAGGATCCTGAGAGCAAGCCCTACATCGGGCTCCATGCTGGACTTAGGCCTGCTTGAGATTCTCTCTCTCTTCCTTCGGTCCCCACACCCTCCCTCTCTTGGGGGAAAAAAAAAGAGGAAAAATATTTTTTTAATTAAGCTGACAGTGTGGTAAAATTGCTGCATTAAATTATGATTATGTGTAAATGGAAGTCTTGCTACAGAGTGCCAAAAGTGGATACTTGATTTTAGAGTTAAATTACTCGAGAGCCTTATTATTGAACACCAGTTTCTGAGAGAATCATGAATTGGGTTTTTATTTCAGATTCATGCTTTGTGCCCATATTTAAGCTGCAAAGATGTAAGATCTCTACTGTCCTTCCTCATCTTTCTTCTCAAATCATGCCCCACCCTCAGTGAGACAACTCTGAGTGGAAACGGGCCTGGGGGGTGCAGGTAGATAAGAGAACCAGCACACAGTATTCTGCTAAGCGGACAGTGCCTTAAGACCCCACGTAGGTGTTCTGCTTTAATGGAAATGCCATTGCATTTCCATTAATGGAAATTGCCATTCTGGAAATCATTACCAGAAAAGTATTCGGAGGCAAGAGTTACTTCACTCATCAAAACTTCACAGTAAAGTAGTCTTCAGTTCTAGTCTAAAATCAAAAGGCAGTCTGTTGGGATTCCAGTATAATCTCATGTTTACAGCTTTCTAAATAATCAAATAATCACATGACTGACTAACTGAAGACAGAATGGAGGCCTTTAGCCCTATAAATAGGTTTCAAAGCTGTTAATCTGTGCATTTACCAAAACATGTTTGAGTTTGAAAACATACTTTATTTGGTTTGAGTTTGAGAACATACTTTCAAATTGCCTTGCTCTTAAAAAACTGGCTTCTGCCTTAGTTACATACCTTTTACCGGACAGGACCAAGCTGAAAGCTGGCTACCTAATGTCAGTGGAGTCTTCTGAGGGGTTCCTGGATGAAGTCGGGGCCCAGGCGCTGGGCGCGGGATCATACACGCCGCCAGCCACAGTCCTTCAGCACATTGACTCCGTAGCGGACGCCGATGTCGTAAACGTGAGCGAATGAAAACTTCTGGTTCTGCATCAAATAATTTGACCTTAGTGATCCAATCTCAGAAGGAGTGCATAAGCTCCCCTGAGCTGCGTGTGTGTCCCTGGCCTGCGGTTTGGTGCCTCCCTGCCTGGTGCGGTGGCGCCAGGGCTCATTCCCATCACATCTGCAGGTGGCTTCCTCATTCGGCTGAAGTACCAGTAGATGAAACCATATAAAATTCCGAGAGGTCAAGAAGAGTTGAATAGTGGCAATTTCATGTGATTTTCATGTGATTCTCCTCCCAAGAAATAAACTGTCGGGCCAGTCCTGCTGCACACTCCAGCATCTTGGGATTTCCGTTCATCTTCTCAGCCGGAGACGTTCCTCCTGCTATTGCTGTATTTTTTTTTCACATATATTATTGTGACATTCAGTTGTTTTGAGGGCAAGGACTACGTCTTATACCTTTTTGTATTCTCTATTGTACCTAACAGATAATATGAACTACAGAATAAATCCAAAATCAGTGGGTTTTTCCCAGTTCTTTCTATATTAAAAATGTCGACTCCTCTTGCATTGTAGAGGTCTCGGCCATCTTCTTACCAACAGCTCTACCTTATGTAGGGACAGTGGGGATAGAAAAAAGAAACAGGTCATTTTAAGGTAGTGACCTTGACCTGATTTCAGTTGGCCCCTACGTTCATCATTTTCATACTCTTCCAAACGGCTCGCCTCCTTTTGTATATGAGTCCCAGCCTCCGCCGCCTCTAGCACTGTGTCCGCATGAAAAAGCCGGCTTTAGAGAACGTGTGGCCTGCTACTCGTGCCACTTTACCTAAACCACCGGCCTCTGGTCTGGAAATAGTGGCATAAAGAATTCAGCGAGAGAAAGTTTGACTTTTAACAGTCAGTGTATTTTTATTGGCTCAGACTATTTGCTGTTATAATACAGAGGCAGCAAAGTACTGTGCCCGGCCTGAGGCCGCCTCTGCCCTATTTTGCAATCTCCGTGAGGTTTTCCTGTCCCCCTTTTTAACAGCTACCCTCAGATCTGGAGCACCACACTTGCTCAGTCACACACAGGAGGGAACGTTCAGTGGGACACCCAAGCTTATTTTCTTACAGTGTCTCAGCCCTCTCCGTAGTTAACTTCACCCGAAGTTAGTACAGAGCTGCTGGCTCAGGACGCCAGGTCCCATACACTCTTGAAATAACAGAGTAAATAAGTTTGTCTACTGGGTAATGCATTCTCTTATCTCTGTTAATTTTTTTCTTTTGTTGTTTCTTTAAAGGCTGCAAAGAAGTTTGTTTCTGGCCAGAAGTCAATGGCGGCAAGTGGAAATCTGGGCCATACGCCCTTTGTTGATGAGTTGTAATACTGAAACACGTCTTACAGGGAAGCGCTGAACACGTTCTCAACCCAGAGCAGCAAACACATGAAAGTCAAAAATCTCTAATATGACATTTGTGGTTTTTTTTTTCAATGAGGTGAAATGTCTTAACACATAAATACAGGTAATTATCCCCAGCTGACTTAAAGTCAATAAAACATTCTGTTTAAATGTTTTTCTTGCATCTTTGCAGTTGGTTAATCAAGTATTTATTATATGCTGAGATCTTTGTTTTAGATGCTGTAAAGGAGAACAGGAATATAATAATAGAGTCCAGAAGCATGAGAAACTATTAAAATTAAGATAATTATTGATGGCTTTTAGAGATAAAACCAGTTTAAAAATCTGTCCTTT
Source organism: Procyon lotor (assembly GCA_028646535.1). Taxonomy (NCBI): domain Eukaryota; kingdom Metazoa; phylum Chordata; class Mammalia; order Carnivora; family Procyonidae; genus Procyon; species Procyon lotor. The sequence goes on from CM053621.1 coordinate 13,446,760, forward strand.
TGGGTCAGAATAATTAGTCTGGGTTTTACCACCTTTCTGTCTTTTTTGCAATAGAGTTATTTCCGAAAAATATAAATTCCCTATTAGTCATATCCTGTGTTCCCACTGCCTCATTTTATGTCAGATTTATCTTCACTGTGTCACAGTTTTGTCTTTTTCCTCATCATCTCCCTCTCCTTCATGTGTTTTTATTCTGTTTCTTAGGCCTAAGGGGGGGGGGGGGGGGGAGTGTTGTGTGAACAACCAACCAGAAAAATACATTTCTTATTTATTTTAAGTAGGGCATCCGAAGTTTGCAAAACAAGAGAAACTAAGTATCTAAATAAAAATGTGATACTTACCTTAAAAAGTGAAATTCTCTCTATTTCTGATACGTTCTGATCCTGGGTTCCTCTGCTGCATTTTGTAAAAGATGAGACGTTCTTCTCAGAAGGGAGTGTGTTAATGTGAATGATGTTGCTATTTTGAGAACAATGTGGTGAGGCCTGTCTGGCCCCAGGGAAGTATTTGGCTATCACACAGAAGAAGGTCTCTGAAGGCATTACAGTGCACTTGTGAAAGAGCTGTGAAGTCTGCACATATTCCTGTAAGTCCAGCAAACCTATACAGAGCAAAGCACAAGAGTTGGGTGTGTTCAAGGTAGATGCTTCTGTGATCACCAACTTGCAGACTGCCTCCTAAGCAACTTTCGGTACAGGTTGACCCTTGTTCTTTTCAATCTGGGCGTAGTCTTCCATCCAGAAGGCATCTGAGGTGGAGGAGGCCGTGGAAGAGGACGAGCTTTCGTTGTCATGCTTCACCATTGTCCAGTATGGAGAAGGGGCTCTCACTTCTTTCTTGTGATCTCTGTGAATCATCACGTCACAGTTAATGTCTTTGCCTACACTAATGGTATGGTTCTTCTTTTTATATCCATGCCATTCTCTGGAGATAGACATCGGTCTTGTTGCAGACTGAGGCCCACCAGACCCTGGATATTTGTAATACTTAAGTTTCTTATCTGAAACTACATCTTCGTTTTCATCACTGCTTGCCGGAGACTCATCTTTTGCATGGTCAGTTTTCTTTGTTGAGCTGAAATGAAAAAAAAAAAAA
>CM053621.1:13448354-13475381 GCA_028646535.1 Procyon lotor
AACCTTTCAGACTTGCTTGCGTTATCACTACTACTCTTGCAGTCCTGACTATCCTATTTGCTTCCAAGAATTTGGACAGGTTTTTCTAAAGTTTCTCTCTTATGGTAATAATGAGTAATTGAGTCATTTTCCCTGAAAACCACTGGTCATTAAAATGTGGATTTTCCTTCATCCTTGATTTAGTGCTGTGCAAAGAGATTCAGAAGATGTCAGGATCAGAACACTTTGCCTTCAGACATGCCCGGGACTTCCTGAACAGCTCATGAATTGGGGGGGGGAAATCCACGTTCCTTTTTTTTTTTTTCCAGACTGCAAAGAATATCCTTTGCAACTCGGTATTAGGTAACTATAAAGAATAAGTAGTAGAGCCAGGTTATTACTAACTGAAGTATGATTATAAGGCCACAAGTCAGCAGAGGTCAGAGTTGGAAACAGCTTTTAGACCACTAGGCCCGCCCAGAGTATTGTGTGGAATATTCTCCAGTGTGCACACGGCGCCATTTGCTCCTGGAAAAGATCATACCAGCTCTGTGTAAGAAGCGTTCTCTTTCTTTTGCACTCCTTCCCTGCCCCCTTCCATGTAAACTACCAGAGCGCCTTAGATGTAAACGCTTATTAAGGGATTCAGAAAGTGTCTGCTCTTGTTTGAGTCCATGGGCTTTACCCTCATACTTGACTTGGGCTCTTCTGTTTCTCTCTGCTTTTGAATGGTCAGTCTGCCGTTCTTAGATGTTAATATTCTGAATCTCAAACTCTGAACAATTAAAATGCTTAGAAACATAATCATTCTGTAAATAAACGATTAAGAACCCAGGCTTGAGAGCTGCACTCCTCAGTACGGGGTCCACCAGCTGTGTGTGGCTGCTGGATTTAAACTGATTAAATCTGAATAAAATTTACAATTGCTCCATAGTGCAGTTCCTCACATTCCACATGCTTAATCGTGGCTACCGCATGGGACAGCACAAATAGAGAACATTTACACCATGGCAGTAAGTTCCTCTTGAACATAGCTGCTCTGGAGACAGGCCTGGTGACACTTAGCCCCTGTGACCTCTGGCAAGTTTTCCTCTCTTGGTTTCTGTTTTCCTGTCTGTAATCAGGATAAGAAAAAGCCTTGGCCTGAGGATTAAGAGGTATAATGCTTGTCAAGCAATGTCCACTGTGTAGTAAGCAATATTACCGTGAGTGATTTTTAACTACTTCATGATTGGTTTGGTTTCGGGGGAAAAACTTGTCCCTAGTCTGTGCCTGACCTAAGGGGACAGACAGCTGTACCCAGCTCTAGTCCCGCTGTCACCATGTGGGGATGCAAGCCCATCTTCTGATTTTTCAGAAGAAACCACAGGTGCAGATTCTTTCCATGAATCTTAGGCGTGTAAATTGGGCAACTAATTCAAATATTTTCCATTTAAACATTCTTGAAATGTACAGAAAAATGCAAAAAAGACCAGATAGTTGGGGCGCCTGCGTGGCTCAGTCATTAAGCGTCTGCCTTCGGCCCAGGTCAGATCCCAGGGGCCTGGGATCGAGCTCCGCATCGGGCTCCCTGCTCTGCAGGAGGCCTGCTTCTCCTGCTACCATTCCCTCTGCTTGTGTTCCCTCTCTCACTGTGTTTCTCTCTGTCAAATAAATAAAAAAATCTTTAAAAAAAAGACCAGATAGTTTAATGAAAAAAAAATTATAAACACTTAGGTAGCCACACACCCCTGGGGTCAAGAAAGAGTATTGACCCCTGGAAAAACCGCCTTGTATCTTCCTTTCTCTCTAGGTCACCGCTATTCTGGCTTTTCAAAATGCTGTGGGAGACCAGCAGAGCACATCTGTTGGCCATATCAGTCCCTTGGACCACAAGTGGGAATATATGAAGTAATGTCAATACAGTGTGGGCCATCTTTTAGGCCTTAGTAAAGTCCCCAGCCAGATTTCTATGAGCCCATCCCAATAACCAAAGATGCACAGCTGTAGCAGCTCGAGCTCAGAAATCCTGGTGAATTACTAAGGACCACTCTTGCATCAGAGCACTGAATTGTCGTTGAAGGAAAAGGATCTCGTGTTCTACATGTTCTCATGCTCTGCGAACCTTCCTCATGCATCTGACCCACAGAAGGGTCTCTGGTATTCCTGGGTTACAGATAAACCAAGCCCTCAGAGATCAAGTGATTTGCCTGAGCCTTGAAAGCTGGATTTTAATTTTCATTCCCTCTGAATAAAGGAAACCATGGAAAAGTCCTATGGTAGATTTAGCATAATGGCAGAGATTTGCATTCTCCCAGGGAACAGAGTAAACAATGGATGATACAGATTACTTCATTGAAATCAGTAGAAATGCTGTGAAGGAGATACACAGATTGCCCTGAAAGTATATGATGGGTGGGCCAGACAGTGTTTTAACACTTCCTAATTTAGTGAGGCCTCTTTGAAAACGTTTACACTGTAAGCCTTCAAGGATGAGTAATGACAGGGTCTTAAGCATGTTGCAGACAGAAGAGCAAGTGCAAAGGCGGGAAGGCAAAGAGAAACAAGGCAAGAAAGCTGAAAGCCAAAGTGGACTGGAAAGGCAAGGGAAGCATTGTGGGGTGAGGCTGCAGTGGAATACAGACACTAGCCACATGGGGTAGCGTAGACCAGTCTAAGGATTTGGGCATTTGCCCTAAGAACAGAAGGTCTTAAAAAAGATTTTAAGCAAGAACTTGTCAAAAACAGTCTTGCATTGTAAAAGGATTGTTCTGTGTAGGGAATGAATAGGGGACAGGAGTAGGTGGTAGAGACCAAATGGTGACTCTGGGCCAGAGTCACCTCAGTGGCCAGAGAGAAATGGATGAATGTGAGAGACAGCTGGAAGGTAAAATGACAAGTCTTCGTGATTATTTGGGGTGGAAACAAGGGAGATGGAAAACTCTAGCGCAACCCCTAAATTTCTGATTTGTTCAGCTAGGCAAATACTCCCCCAGTAAGACAGGGTCACTGGAGATGAGCGTTGAGCTGGCTTTTAATTTTCTGGCACAAGGAGCATGAGGGGTTTGTGATATACCCAAATGGAGCTACCAAGTGGCGGAGGAAGGATTTAAAGGTACAAGTTTGGGGCGCCTGGGTGGCTCAATGGGTTAAGCCTCTACCTTCGGCTCAGGTCATGATCTCAGGGTCCTGGGATCGAGCCCCGCATCGGGCTCTCTGCTTGGCAGGGAGCCTGCTTCCTTCTCTCTCTGCCTGCCTCTCTGCCTACTTGTGATCTCTCTCTGTCCAACAAATAAATAAGATCTTTTAAAAATAAATAAATGTACAAGTTTGAAGATCATACAATTTGAAAATCACTTATATTTGGAGAGTGATAGAAACCACAGGCATCAGTGAGAGATCACCCCGGAGATTGAGACAAGGAAGTCAAAGATTCAGCCCTGGGGAATGCCAAGGCAGAAGCTTGGGGAAGATGGCATTTCGACAGGAGTGGGGGTGGGGTTGTACAGCGTCAAATGCTGATTGGAAGCCAAGAGTAATGTAGACTTGAGAAGAGTCCACTGGAGTCAGGAACATGAGGGCTGTGGGCGGCCCTGCCAAGAGGACTCTCGGCCAGGTGAGGAAAGCAAGGGCTGCACTACGGTGCACGGAGCAGAGCACCTGGGGAAATGGCCCGCATCTGCTAGAGCATCGCTCTACCCATTTGGAGTCGAAGGGACAGGACTGTGGCTAGGGGGACAGGGAGAGGCCAGCAGCCTCAAGGTGGGGTTTGTGAAGATGGCAGAGGCCTAAAATAAGGCTTCCATGTTGAAAAGGATCCAGACAGAAGTTGAACGTTCGGGAGACAAATGAAGGAATGGGATTCACAGCACAGGTTTAAGGCCGACTCTGGACAAGGGGACACGTATCGGAGCTCCCATTGGATGGATCTCTTTTAGAGCTCCAGTTCAGGGCTCTCACCTTCCTCAATCTGCCTCACATTAGGTCCTGTGGATTGTACTTTTCCAGAAGGATTCAGAACCCACTGAATTACTGTGGTGGTTTCAACAATCCCTCCTACCGTGGTCCAGCTGATCATTCCATGAAACCAAGACCCAGTGCTTCCCACTGCCCAGGGGTACTAGCATAACAAAAGATTTCCTAAAAGGATCTACTTACCGTGTTACTGGGAATTTGGTCTCAGGGATTAATTCATAGACTTCTTGCCATTCTTGGGGTAAGTCAATAAAATCTCGGTAAATCTTGATTTGTAGCACTGTTCCTATGGTGATGTGTTGCAAAAGTTTTAAAAATTCTCGAAGAGTATATCCTAACACGTTGGCATGGCCAACACTAATCAGAACATCACCTGAAGAGGGAAAAAATTATCAGTAAAATTAAGATAATGGGTTGATGGGTTCACAGCTCTACTGTGAGGTGTTTAATTTTAAGGGTTCATATCGTTGGTTCATTTTGACCCCAAACCAGGCTTCAGCCTTTATTTAATAAAAGAGGTAATCTCAGTGACATGAGTGACCTTTGCATAATTGAAAATGCATGCAAGATGTTTCTTAATAGCAGTATAATAGTAGGTATTATTTCATGTTTTTACTGCATTTCTTTAGTCCTTGGTGTGTCAGAAGCTAAAAACCATTTCTAATCTGAGCCATCATTTAAGATTCTAAAAATGTGTTTCTTTAAAATAAATAGCTATTACTATTAAAAAACCACTTAGACTAAGTGAATAAATGACCTAGTTTCTCTTGTACCTGCCTGGCAATTTCCAGTCGCCTCCACTGGCATGAACACCAAGACTTTGATTTTACTCTCCTGCCTTGCACAGTATTAGTTAAGCAACTAATTCTCCATGAAAAACACTGGACATTTAGCATGATTTAATTAAGCTTATGATGTCTATACAGAGAGTATGTTGGTTAAAGGGATTTGACAGCTAGATTGTCTACTTTAGCGCATTGCTGGATAGGGAGGGAAGCATGGTGGCCAACCATGGAGCTTCTGATCCCCCAGCAAGTGGGAAGAAAACCACATCTTGACCGCAAGTCCCTGGACCCGCAAAGTGGACGTTAAAAAGACCGATTACTCATTTGTGCATGTATGTGTAAAGGAGATCCAGCCGTGGGGCACACCCCCCTGGGTCACTAACCCCGGAGCAGGAGACGCAGAAGGGTGATAGGAACACCCTGCTGCCAGGGGTATTTATAGACGGCCCTGTGTTCTCTCACCGTTTTCCAAGCCTGGTTCTCCAGCCTTTCTGGCAATTCTGTCAGACTCAGTGTTCTAAGTTCAGTGCCTTAATAGAACTGTTTTCTATTGACTGCAGTGAAGAATCCTGACTACCACAAGGACACCCAGCAAGAGAGGAAGGAATACAAAGAAATTACTTATTAAGGACTCGCAGTGAGTATAATCTTAGCAGATCTTACTAGAACAGCCTGCCGAATGGTCACTGGAGACTTTATAGCTACCACTGGTTGAAGGGACTCCAGTGCATGGGAAGCAAGGAGCCCCTTAGTTACCATCATTGCAAGATAGCCAAAGCCTAACCTCCGAAAAGAGGATGAAGCACCTTCCCTGAGACTACACCCCACAGTGTGGTAGTTGAGAATTCTGCTCATCTCAAAGGAAGCCTCCGGGGGATGCCAAGGACAAACTTTCATAGTGCTAGGTCCCAGTTTCCTATCAGAAACTCAAGTTTGAAAGTAGTAAAGAAAACGAAGGCTTAGAAGGGTGGAGAAAACCTACTTTGGTCTTAAAAAGTATCTGAGTGTAAAACCAGCCAAGGATCTGCAGCTAACTTCAAAATGAAACAAGCTTTCCCCTGCTGCCTGCAGACTGTGCGGTCTGGAACAGCAGTTCATCCTATGGAGGCTAATTACAACGGCAACCCCCCCCCAAAAAAAAAACCCAACAACAACAAACACCCCCCACTGGACGAGCTTATGTGCCTAATGTTAAAAGAAGCATTTATAGCTGAAAGCTATGGCTTGGCATTCTGCTCAATTACGTTGTTAAAGCGTGTTTCCTTATCAAGAGGACAGAAAACAAGCAGCTTAATTCCGTGACCATCCTGGCTGTGAACCAAACGTGTCGTCGTATGAATGTGATTACTCTGCCAATAGATATTAACGTTGCCCTTCATAAAGAAATACCGATCTGGTATTTATGAATACCAACCTCATTACACACTTTTTTTCTGTTTTAATGGGCTGGAGGAGCCACATTATTACATAAACTTTGTCTCGACTACCTACATTAAATCAACTTTGCAGCAGCCAAGTCACTGCTGAAAAACAGATTTTTGTCTATTTTTCTCCATCTCCCCCGATGAGGCTGGGAGTTCCATAAGCTCCGTGTGGTTAAAGACCACATCTGTTTGGCTCACCTTTCTACCCCCATGCCTAGCAGGACACCTGCACACAGGAGGCATTCAGGAAACGCCGACTGAATGAAGGGGGCCGGCACATGATCCGCATTTTGCCTTCAAAGTTACACTAAGTTCTTAAGACTCTAGCAATCAGGGGCGCCTGGGTGGCTCAGTCGTTAAGCGTCTGCCTTCAGCCCAGGTCAGATCCCAGGGGCCTGGGATCGAACCCCGCATCGGGCTCTCTGCTCTGCAGGAAGCCTGCTTCTCCCACTACCATTCCCTCTGCTTGTGTTCCCTCTCTCGCTGTGTTTCTCGCTGTCAAATAAATAAAATTAAATTAAAAAAAAAAAAAGACTCTAGCAATCAGAGTGTGTTTAAAACTATACTGGCCAAAAGGAATGTAAAGTTTAGCCTAAACTGAACTAGGAAATCAAAAAGAAACCCTATTTTGAGAGGGGTTCGAAGAGAAAAATAGGAAGCACGTGAATAAGAAATCATGGGGCTGGGAGATAATGTGGTCAAAGAAATAGCAGGCTTGGGGGACTCTCACCTCTGAAATTCTCAAGTCACGTCCAAAGCACTGAATTCCGGTCCCTGAAACCAAGACACTGAAGGGAAGTGACTGACCTGTCATGAAGAGATTTGGGACTGTCTCTGGTACTGAAATCCCATTTCCAATCAAAGGTGTGAGCTTTCTCGGGGGCCATGGGCTGGAGTCCCAGCCCTGTGCACCCACTTAGCTCTTTGTATTGACCCAGTTCCTTCATCTCTCCAACCCTCTTTTCTTGCATTACCCACCTGTCAGGAGTGGTGCAAAGATTACATGAGATCATAGATGCAGAAACTCCTCGCACAGTGGCTGTGACAAATATGTACTATTCATTTATTAAGCACAGACTTAACAAACGCGCCAGCACTGTAGGTAAGCCCTGATTTAAAAAGATGAATTCCAGACTACCCCTGACCTCAAGGCGACCACTGACCATAGGTCCTGCTTCCCGTGCATAAAAGCACACTCCTGTTGCACTCCAGCGAGTATGCAGTTTGGTTATTGACCAGCATCTGTCGCCTGACCCCAGAGAAGCTAAGGAGAACACGCAGAAAGGCCCATGCGACCTGTCCTGGACTTCCTCTGGTCTGGAAAGTCCAGACCTCTCTTTCTGGCACCTGTGCCCCAGCACCAAGTGGTGACATGTGGAGATGTTTTGGATTTTAAGGGGAGGTACATGTTCACAGTAGCATCGTTTATTTCTTTTCTTTAATCCACTGCTTCTAACCCAAGCCGCACTTAGACTCAATCACCTGAGGGGCTTCGAAACCATGAACTACCTGATCCCCGACCCCAGATCAGTGGAATCAGAAACTCTGGGGAGATGGAGCCTCGGCATCTCAGGTTTATAAGCTCCTCAGGTGCTTCTAACAGGTGAGAGTTACAAATCAGTGGCTTGATCCACTCTCCTGTACCACAGTCATTTTTTATTAACAACAACAACAACAACAACCCAAGTCTGGAAACTAAGAACAGCCTAAGAGAAATGATTGCCAGTACTCCCACTGAACTGTCGTTTTTTAAAGCACTTTCATAAACATCACCTCTCCAAATCCTAGCCGCCTCTGACAAAGGTGGTATTATCCTAAATCAGAGTAGGAGGTGACTACACCGGGAAGGTTAGATGCCTTTGCCCAAGGTCACAGAACTACAAAGTGGCCAAGGAGCTAAAACCGGGTGGCTCTTCCCTCTCACCACCCTTGCAGCCCATCGTGTCTCCCTGGCTCCCAAGCACAGCCCTAGAACTGGAGCAGACACTGGAAAGCACGTCTCGAACTGGATGAAAAATTTATTCACCCCGAGACAAGAGAAGCGGGGTGATGTTGATAAAGCCCTTGGGCTCGGAAGTCTAACAGAGAGGGTTCAAGCCCCTGATCTCTGCTGGGCAAGTTACTAAGTAGCTGATTCCTTATGTGTAAGGTGGTTTAATGCACAGTCGACCTCAGGGATTGTCAGGAGGGTGAAATGAGATCATGCATCTAAACGCTAATGATGATTCATACTGCCCTTGCAAGAAGCAAGGCTCATCCACCGACAGCCATAAACTCTGGAGTGACACCGTACCTGTGTGTGTATCCCACGTGGCAAGTAGGGGTGAACCTGGGCAAGGAACTCAAGCTCACCAAGCCTCAGTTTCATCCCCTGTGAAAGGGGGATTAACAATGGCTCCCACCTAGAGACTTATGGTCAGAATTCAATGAATAAAAATGCAACACGGCGAGGGTTGATAAAGTGACAGCAAGGGGTTGGCCCAGAGAAATGTGCTCTCAAGCAATGTTATCATCATTGTTACGGTTACAATAACCCCTGCTAACCGAGTCTCCTCAGAGGCAGACAGGAGGGGGCCGGGGGAGACCACAGTCACCTGGCTTGAGTGTTCCATCCCTGGCCGCAGCCCCTTTCTTGATGAGGTGGGTGATCTGGAGGTAGGGCCCGTTCTGGATGACGATCAGGCCCAAGCCTAGGTTCCCCACGGTGAGTTTGGTCTGCTGAGTTTTGCTCAAGTTGTGCACAGATGACTTGACGTTGAAGCTGATTGGTTTGTCTAATGAAAAGAGGGAGACTTTTTTTCAGTCCGTCACCTAGACAGCAACATGACAGTATCACTGGGGACCTAAAGCCAGACCCCCGGAGCAGTTTCTTAACCGCTCTGTTCCTCAGTTTCCCCATCAGTAAAGTGAGGACAATGAGTGTCTAGCTTAGAGGCTTGTTATGAGTATAAACGAGACAGCTGAAGGGCTTTGCACAGCGCCAGGCACCTGCTGAGTGCTTAATTAATGTCACTTATCATCTATCCACTTGATAAATCTTTTCTGAGGCAGGCAGTGTGCTAGGAAATAACAGTTTCTTGCCCTTATGGATCTTCCAGCCTAGTGGAAGAGACAGATATCCATCAGTCATGTAAATGTATGTTGAGTAACAAACGGTAACACTCCTCACTATGAAGGAAAAGTACAGAGAGCTCTGAGGGGGACTGACAGGAGGCCAAGGTATCCTGTGGGGAAGGCAGTTCAGGCTCCATGCAGGAGGTAACATTTGAATGGAGGTCAAAAGGACCTACAGGAAATATTTAGACCAAGGAGGGTGGGAGGGAGCAAATCGGATCAAGGCTCTGAGACAGGAAAGAAGGGAGGAGAGCAAGAGACACATGGGGGAGGCGGGAGGAGCCCGCCAGGAGCTGCGTCACAGCCTTCACGGGCTGCAAGAGCCGAGGAGCGATTTAAGCGGGGACGCAGTAAGATCTGCATTTTCCTTAAGACAAAACCAAACCATGGATTGTGGGGTCCAGAGTGGAAGGGGGAAAACAAAGTGTTATTGTAATCACTCAAGCATGCCATGGCAATGACAGTGGAAATAGCAGGAAAAGATCATTTGGCAGGAAAATCTGGGACAATGGGTGGTGGCGGAGAGGTGTCAAAATATGTTTTCTACAGAACTAACTCTCAAAAGAAAAGTTTCAGACTATGGAGTAATTTAAAACAAGTTATTCTCCCAAGAGGAAGCTTCTCAGAAGACTTATTTTCGGTCCACAGGAAGCTTCTGGGGACATTCGTTTTCAGCACACTTTTCCTTAAGGACAAGTGACAAACTGCTACTTGCGAAGCCTTTGCCAAATCCATGGGACTGTGGTGTTTTGAGGGCCCAGAAGTGGTCCCCACGGCTGAGGGAGGGTCTCCCACCGTCCCTCCACCCCCAGGTGTGGGCCGCGGGCCAGGTTCCTGGCCCTTCCCTCTTAAGCAAGAGATCTTGCTTATCTCCAACCTCACCTTACCCCAAACCACAGATGCTCTCTAGAAAATAGATAAAGAAACCCGGTATAAAGAAGGTACCACATTGGGAGATTGTTCAGGATCAGAGGAGAGATTTGGAGCTGGTCCTACACCTCCTTCAGCCTCCAGTTCCGGAGCACACAGAGAAGTGGTATCTCAGGCTCTGAGTCCCAACCTCAGCTTGCAAATTAAATGAGCTTCTTATAAGATGATCTATGAAGCCCGGTCTCAAAAGCCAGCGGGGTTAAGGGAAAGAAGGCAACCTCAGAGACTCCATGCCTGATGATTCCACCTTCTCCGTGGAAAGGGCAAAGCTACAGGAGACAGAAGGGGAGCGTCAGACACCAGAGTGCAACCTGCCGGCAAAGGGGCAGCGCCAAGCCATCGCGGGGAGGGGGCGGCTGGAGTTGAATTTCTCCGCATCTTGGCGGGGGAGGTTAAACCTGGGTCATGGTTCGTCAAAACTCGGAGCTATACACTAACAATGGGGGGCTCCTGCTCCGTAGAAAGCATAGTTTACTACACAAATGATGAGAAGAGGCTACCTCCCAGGCCAAGAGTCTGACGTTCCCATTTTACAGGTGAGTCGAAATGATGAAGACTTTGTCCCCAGGGCGTCGCCCTCTCCCCACTCGCCGGTTACCTTTTTTGGTTTTTTGGACGGCCTTCTTCATGGCCCCAGGAGGGCAGGCCGCTCAGAGGGCCTCCCAGAGCCGAAGCTGGAGTGGGTCCAACTCCCAACTGTTTCGAACCCGCGAGGAGCCGGCGCACTGCGGACGGACCGCGGGCAACCGGGCGGACCGCCGGGCGGCGAGGAGACCCCGGGCGCTGCCCCTCGGGGTGGCCGCCAGGGGGCAGGAGTTGGACAACCCTGCGGTTACAAGGCCTCGGTGGACCCCAGAAAGTGGAGTGAGTGGAAATTTGGAGGGAGAAAAACAAAACTTGGGCAGGGGGGTAGGGCAGAGGTTTGTAGCGCAGTGCCGGGCTCACAGTGTGGTCATCATCCATTCTTGGAAAACAGCTGAAGTGGGAAGGAGGAAGAAGCTCGGAGGAGGGTGCGGCAAAGATGTGAAATGGTCTGCCGCGGCCGATCAGAACTCAAGACCATAGAAGCCCCTTGCTGCTCTCCCAGTAATGGTATTTTTAAATATTGTTGCAGCAAAAGCTCCAACTGTTTTTGGAAGTGCACTGTTTTCATGGATGTTTTGAATGAGGAAAGGCCACGGGTGGCTCGAAAAAAATGAGTCACGATTAGGAGAGGAATTAATTCTTCCTTCTTTTTTCCAAAATAATCTTTCCTCCCCCCCACACATTCACTCATAGGACAAATATTTATGGGAAGCCAGCTCTGTGGTTTGTACTGAGGCCGGGGACACACAGTAGGCAAGACAAACAAGGGTCCTCTCCTTTTGGAACTCGGATTTAAAAAGCAGATGAAGTGGCCAATTTTAGGAAACTATACATTATCAAATATATATATATTCTAGAAGAAATAAAAAACAATGCGATGAAGTGGGTCCTGTTGTCATCCCCCTCTGATGACACTGAGGGTAAGCACCTTGCATCCATGCCTTTAACAAATAGTTATCAAGCATTTATTAGGTGTCGGGCACTGTGCAAAGATTTCAGTGGTCAACCTGGGCGGGTTCTAGTTTAGTTGGCCGTTTCTGTGGCTCGACCCAGACAATAAATCAGGGCAGATTTTCGTTGGATAAATCCTGTCTAGCAGAAGCTGAGACAAAAGGGAATGAACAGAGCCGTCCATTTTGGGGCTCTCGACCTCAAGGAATCTCCAGCAGGTGGCTTCTCATGATCAATCACCAGTGTCCTCCTCCAAACCGTCTGGCAAGGTGTCTGTCTTGACATCAAATTAATTCTTCCATAAAATGCATCCTTTTTCTCCATTTTCCTTTGAGTAAGGGGAAGAATGGTGAGAGTTTGTAGGGCTCCAGCACATCAACATCGCAGGTTTGGTGAGGGGAGCATACCAGCACCTGGCACGCAGGGGGTTTATCTGCCTTCCCTCCATCCCAGGCAAAAAACCCTTTAGGGCAGATGTCAAGATCACACTGATGGGTGGGATTGCATGGTCACGGCTGCTGTCCTGTGCTGCCCAGATCCCTCTTCAGGACTGAAGGACTTACTCTTGCCCTCTACCCAACTCCTCTTCTAGCTGAGCTCCTTGCCCAAGATCACACCTTCCCAGGGCAGCTAATATCGGGCGGCCCAACACTCTAGGGTAAAAACCTGGCTCCCTCAGTCCAACTCAAGCAACTCTGGAGGGCAACCCCAGCTCCAGAGTTCCTGTGGGGTCCACTGAGGTCCCTCTGTGGCTTTGCTTCCACCTGAGATCTCCCTTTGCCAGGTGCTGCTTCCCCCCTCCCCCCCACAGGTGTGGGTCTCAAGAGCACTCCCCAGGAAACTCCCCGCAACTAAAGAGTGTTTCCTAGAGAGTGCACCCAACCTGCAGCAGCTAGTGCCAGGGATGGTCTGAGACCGTAGATGCTCACGTGGGATTCTGGAGCTGGATGCCCTGCTGTCCAGGTGATAAGGAGGGTCCCATCCCAGTAGAGGAGGCGTGTACGTGGCCTGAGGCACAGGGGAACAGGCTGTTCAATTTTTCACCATAGTAAAATGGAATGGTTTGGCACCCACATGAACTGCCCGAGTATCTCTTAGTACTCCTTTGTCCTATTTTTTTTTTTTTAAGATTTTATTTATTTGACAGAGAGAGCGATTACAAGTAAGCAGAGAGACAGGCAGAGAGAGGGGGAAGCAGGCTCCCTGCTGAACAGAGAGCCCGGTGCGGGGCTCGATCCCAGGACCCTGAGATCATGACCTGAGCCGAAGGCAGAGGCTTTAACCCCCTGAGCCACCCAGGCGCCCCTCCTTTGCTCTATTTTGACAGTAAATGGACAAAGTAGCCACAGCCCGAGAAATATATGGCAACCAGTGGCTCAGACTCCTTAGGGATGGAGGTCTGAGCCACTTCACCATGTAAGCCACCTAGACCGCAGAGGTGCTAGCAGAAGGTGAGAGGAATCTAGGGTGGCAGGAGAGCAGGGAAGTGATGAGTGTCAGTTATGCCTCGAGATGAACTGCAGCAACAGTGAGAGCTGGAGTTGGTCCTGCTAACCTTCCTCTTATAAGATTCCCACAGGAAAACATCCCCACCAGGGTCCTGCTCTTGGAACTGAAAAGAAACAGGTGGATCTGCATAGCACAGGGGGTGCACTGTGCAAACGTTGCCCTCTGCCACCTGGTCCCCCTGAAGACTGAAGGACCCAGTCCCCAGCTACCAGGATGGTGGGAGGTTGACAGATCTCAGCTGTCAGCGCTCTCAAGGAATTGCTCTTGGCTGAAGAGCAGCCTCACCCGAGCTCATGCCCCATTCCTGGGGTAGCTGGCATCCGATGACTAGTCCATGCAGGGATGCAAAGCCTTGGCTCCTTTTCCCCCACTCGGAGCAGCCATCCCAGCTTCAGAGCTCCCGACGACGACGACGACGGGGTCTGCCAAAGCTTCCCCTGACTGCACCACTGCCAAACTGCTCCCTCGGCCTCCACTGCTGCCTCCCCTCCCCACCCCTGCTCCTGAGTGCACTCCCTAATAAACTCCCTGCACACTAATCGATAATCTCTTGTCTCTGAGTCAACTCCAGTGGAACCCAATCCATGAAAGGAAAGGAGACTTGAGCCCAAGGCACAAACTGTTAAACTCTGGATTTAGTTCTTTTGTCTTATCTAATCCCAGAACCCCCATGTGCATTTGTATGGTGTGTGGTGAACTTGAGTCCCCCATCCCCCAGGGAGGCAGTGTGTTCTTTATCCTGTCAGGCCTAAGATACTCCTTAAAGAGAAGAGTGATTACACAGTTCCCTCCACAGCTTTCACCAAGGTCCCATCTGGATTCAGCCTTTGCTGGGCCAAGGCCTACCATCCATCATGATAAAGCACACCATGTACATGGCCCCTTAACAGCCACAGGATGCCTATTTATGATTCCAGACTGCCACCATAGATCCCTCCTGAGGGCTTGCTGGGTCCCAAGGATTTTCTGCCTTAAGAATCCTTGTGGCTCATCTCTCTCTGAATAGAAGAGTCCCAGCTGCTTTGCTTAGGGGTGAGTGAGGGGATGGGAAAATTCTGTCACTGAAGCAGAGTGCATGACTCTGGAAGTCTATTAAGTAAGAGGAGGGAAAGAGGCCCAGGGAGGTGACAGGACTTTCCCCAGTTCAAGGTCATAGAAGGGGTGGGACTGGAAAACAGTTCTGTATCCTTTCTGTTCCATCACGCCACCTCTCCTAACCCCTAGGGTTTGTGTCCACTAAAATCTAAACTGGGATATGGAGGAGAAAGGAACTGATCTGTCCCGTAAGATCTCAGAGAGGCTTGGGACTTTGAAATACCAGATACACTGGAAATCAAGAATGAGATGTGAGGCTAAAAACAGGATTAACAGAAAAGCTGTAAACAGAGTATTTGGTCCCTGTTCACCCTTCCCACCCCCGTGCTGGTTGGTAAGAAGGAATGGATAGGTGACTATTGTCTAAAGTGACGTGTGGCCATTAATCTGGTAAAAAAAAAGTTCTCAATTTTTTTAACTTCACACTATTTTTTTCCTATAAATTTAAGCATAGTTGACATATATTAGTTTTGGGTATACAGTACGGTGATTTGACTTTCGTATACTTGATGAAATGATTACCATGATGAGAAAGTCTAGTTACCATCACACTGCTTGGTTTCATCTTTTAATCTTAGATTCAGAACCTTTTGTGGAGGGACAGAGATAGGAGGGCCTGGGAAGTGCTGCCCAGGTAGAAGGAGAAATTTATACTTGTTTTATTTATGTACTTATTTATTTTATTTTATTTTATTTTAGAGGAGACGGACAGGCAGAGAGAAGGAGAGAAACACCCAGCACAGGCTCCATATGGGGCTCAATCTCAGGACCCTGAGATCATGGCCTTAGCCAAAACCAAGAGTCAGGCATATAACCGACTCAGCCACCCAGGTGCCCCATATACATTTACTGGGCAACAGAAACTCTGGACAAGAAGCCAAGAATATGATTCCATCAAACTTCTCCAGTACCTTAAAAAAAAAAAAAGTGAAGTCCTCCTTTAGTAATGTGACATGCATATCTGAATCTCTGGAAAATATCAATCAGCTTCTGCCAATTTCTGTGGCAGAAGAAAACTAAATGGTATATTTTTTTAAAAAGATCCTTCCTCCCCAGGAGACCAATGTTCAGACAGGAAAGTCTGTAGACTAGCAATCATTAATCTCTCCTTACCAAATCTATGTGGTGACAGTGATAACTCTCTGTGAGTTTCTGCAAGGCTGTAGGATTTAGTGAAATTTGAAACTTGCTGAGTTTGTGAACGTGTAGGCATTCCAAAAATAGAGACAGATGTCACTCTTCCAGGTTTTTCTACAGATGACCTATGTGGCATTTAAGGAGAAAATGAGTATCCCATCACCTGTCTGCTGCATGGGGGACTATCTAGGAAAGAAAGGGCTGGATCCAAAGTTAGGGTTAATGGTGATCTGGTCCATGAGTCATGAAAGAAAAAGAAACCTCCACTAGACAGCAAAATGGATGGATAGATCATCTGTATTTGATCATAACAAATTATGCCAAGGTCTTGTTTTTTTCTTGTTTTTATGCATCCAACAAAGCCTCTCCTCAGGCCTCAACTCAGTGAATAGTATCACCAAACACCTGGTTACTCAGGCCAAAACCCCTAGGAGTCATTCCTGAGGTCTCTCTTTGTTTCAACCCCTCCCCCATTGTCAATTAGCCATTTTCCTTGCCTGCAAAATGGCCAAAGCTGTACAACTTTCTCCATTTTCACTATTCTCATCTTTAGCCAAAGCTCCATTTGTCTCTCCTAGAATGCTTTGCCATGTGACTGGTAACCCTGCTTTCAATCTTGCCCCTCCTCCCTACTATGCTATCTTGACGGATTAAATAAGACCTTGTCGATCTCCTGCTGAAAACCTCCTGTGCCTTTCCCTTACACTTAGAACAAAATCCAGACTTTTTACCATGGCTCCCAAAGCTCTACCTCTAGCCTCCGCCCACCTCTCTGCCTTTGCATACTACCCTGCGGCCAAACGGGCTATTCCACAGTTCCTTGAACAAGCCAACCTCTTCCCTGTCCAGTCCCCTAACCCTCTTTGCACTTGCCTTTCCCTCGGTCTCGAGTAGCCTTGCCCAAATCTTCACAGGTTAGGTCTTTATGATCTTGGTGATCTCAATGAACATTCCCTGACCATGCCAAGTATCACCGCAGGCCTCCGTCTCCCCACCCGGCCATCAGACCCACTCCTCCATTTAATTCATAAAGCAACACCTGAAATGATTTATCTTTATTTTAAAGATTAAATTTTAACGTGTTTGTCTCTTCCCCACCAGGAAGTAGGCTTCCGGAGAGTGGAAACCTTGTCTCGCAGGTCCAGGGCAGTACCCCCACTAGGTGTCGACAGTTATCTCCTAGGGGGGCAGGCCCAGAGCTGACCGACGCGGAGGGGGCGATGCGAACACAAGGTGACAAGGGCTGCACGGGGGCCCGAGTCACTTGGAAGAGTCCCCCACCTACCAATCCGGTCTCCCTTTTGAAAGACTCAAGACTGAGGGGCGTTTTGTCACGAAACAGTCATTAACGACGATAAGTATATTATTATTATTGGCGAGAAAGCCAGAAGAGGTGCGGGGCAGGGCCCGCGCCGGGTGCGGGTCCGGCTCCAGAGCAGCGAGGCGGGCGGCAGAGCCCGGAGGACCGAGCAGGGCCGCCCCAGCCCGGGAGCCGGCCCGGCCTCGCCAGCGCCGCGGTTTCGCTTCCGGGTGAGGGGCGGGCGAGCAGAGCAGTTCCGGGGCGGGCGGCGGTTCCGGCTGTGCGGGCCGCGCCGCGGCTGCTGGTCCCGGGCGCGCGGAGGGCGCGAGTGGCGCGCGGGGGCCGAGGGGGCGCGAGGCGGCGGCGCGGGGACTCCGGGCCCCGGCGGCGGCCCATGGGGCGGGAGGCGTGAGGCCGCGGCCTGCCCGGGGCTCGGGGGGTGGGGGGAGCGGGGCGGGGAGATGGATAAACTGACCATCATCTCAGGATGTCTCTTTCTGGCCGCCGATATCTTCGCCATCGCCAGCATCGCCAACCCGGACTGGATCAACACGGGGGAGTCCGCGGGTGAGCGGCGGGCGCGCGGGGCCGGGCGGGGGATTGGCTGAGGGCTGAGGGCTGAGGGAGGGGAGGGGAGACCCGGCTGAGGGGAAAACGGGGCTGGAGGGTGCGAGGCGGGGGCTGGCCCGAGGAGGGAGGGGGCGAGAGGCGTGTGGGGCTGCGGGACCGGGGGAGCCCGGGGGCCGAAGGGGGAGAGCGCTTGGGGGGAGAAGACGCGCGGTCGCGAGCGGGACCCTCGGGCTGAGGGGAGCAGCGCCCCAGGCTCAGCGAAAAGTGGCCGAGGGGCGACGAGACCTGGGCTGGGCTGGCAGGTCCCGGACGGAGAAGGCGGGGGCGGTGGGGAGACAGTCACCGGACCTGAGAGACCGCGGAGGAACGAGCTTCGTCCTGGTTGGGGTGGGGACGAAAGTCCAGGTGGGAGACGGGAGGAAACCGATTTGGAGAAGACTGAGCTGCCTGTGAAGGAATTAGAAACTAGGCGGAGAGGGGGTGCTGGGGCTGGGAGGGAGGCAGCCTGTGGGGCAGAGCAGGAACCCCCAGAGAGCTGCGTGCGGAGTCCGGTCCGGGCCCCGGCCCGGGGAGGGAGCTGCGGCTGGGTTCCAGGTGGCCCGGCCAGACCAGGTTAATGGTGCTGGGGGTGCTCGGTGGGGGCGGGGGGTCTCCCTCCCCGCGCCCTAGTCTGTCCCCGGCTCGCTCGGCAGTGTTTAAGACGCAGGTGGCTTCCGATTTTCCCTTTGAAGTCTGTGTGATTATAATTTTGCTTTATTTTAGGCCCGGGAGCTATAATAATACTAATAATAAACTTCGTTTTATGGAGCATCTTTCATTCCAGCGCATCACAAAACGCTTTAGAGATCTTAATAGTAGTTGCAAAATTAAATAACACATTACAGTTTCAGGCAGCCCGGCAGCAGTAGCAGTGGCTACTGTAACAGCACGGAGCTGTAGGCTGAGGGTGTTGTCGACAATGTCAACTACTAGTTTCTACGGTTAGATGTGTGACATCCACTTCATGGCCTGTTGTTTTCATCTTAATTATATGTGCAATGACTTCTTGAGACTTACTTTGGGACCTTATATACTTAGGGGTGCCCTCCGGAGAGAAGTAGGCATCCTTCTGAAGGGTATCCCAGGCGAATGCCCTTGCAGGATTTTTCTCATCTCGGACCACCACACACACACAAACACTCTCTCTCTCTCTCTCTCTCTCTCTCTCTCTCTCTCTCACACACACACACACTCCCCCCTCCCCCCCACTCATTCACCCAGACCTGTGAGACCAAACCTCTAATTAATGTCACAGCTGTCAGGAGAGCTGATGGGAATGAAGGAATGAGCTTGTTTTTTAACTGCTTGTTCAGTGCAGGTGAAAGGAATATTGGGGGTTGGGAATGTCAGACTCCCTCCGTGAATAATTTGTTATAAAAATGTATCACTGTGCTGTCAAAGTTACTTCTTAAGTATTACTTATGGTTCTGTATTTATCCTGCAGTATATTTAGCTCTTAAAAAAAGCTGTAGCTGGGACATTTGTTGCTCCCTCCTCCCTCCTTTCTCTCCTCCATCTAGATCTAGTAACACAAAATCATGCTGTCACATTTACGGGTTATTAAAATAACACTCCAAAAAATTCTCCTTTTCTTGTCTTTACAAGTTTTAGCAGAGCTTTTAATTGTAAAACAAATATTATTTTGATGTGATTGAACTGTTAGCTAATGCTATTGTGGTAAATTTGCAATATATAAATGTATCAAATACATTTAAGCATACACTTTGTACGCCTAATTACACAGTGCTATATGTCAATTCTATCCGTTTTTTAAAATTTGTAAGGTGAGTAAGAAAATGTTCGGAATGGTTTGGAATTTGATGAAACTATAGGCTGTTTCTGAAAATGTCGACAATGTCAACTACTAGTTTATACGGTTATATGTGTGACATCCACTTCATGGCCTGTTGTTTTTATCTTAATTATATGTGCAATGACTTCTTTCGTGAGACTTACTTTGGGACCTTATATACTTAGGGGTGAAGGGGTTTCACTGTTCTAACAGAAAAGATGCTTTTTGCAAAATGCTTTTAGGTGAATCCCAATGTAAATGTCCATGGGAAAGATAGATAATTGATCCTTGAACATGAGTTTGAACTGCACTAGTCCACTTATACATGGATTTTCTTTGATGAGAAATCTTCTCTGATAAGAAGAAATAAATATAGTACTGGAAATGTATTTTCCCTTATGGTTATCTTTTTTTTTTTTTTCCCTTATGGTTATCTTAACATTTTCTTTTCTCTAGCTTGCTTTAGTCTAAGAATGTAATGTATAATATAACCTACAAAACATGTGTTAATCAGCTATTTATGTTATTGGCAAGACTATTAGTAGTTAAGTTTTGGGGGAGTCACAAATTATGCATGGGTTTTCAACTGTGCAGAACAGGAATAATTCATATCAATAGACAAAGTCTTCAGCTATGAGTTGCTGCAGAGATGGAAGGGACAGAAGTTATGGCTTGAAAGAAGTAGAACATGTTTGAAATAAGTAAATAGTTGTAGAGAAGGCATGCCAACCAGTGATACAGGAGGATTGTCTAGCGGCATGGAAACCTTATAGAAATCAGTGGTCAAGAGCATAGAGTGTGATAAGCTATCCGCCTTACTGACCTTCTCTAGTAGTGCTCAGCTGCTTTGCTACCAGTGCATGGTAAAAGCTAGTAGAAGGTTTCATTCATGTTGGGCATTTGCCAACAAAATGCAACAAAATGACAGAAGAGCAAAGATGTTTAACATATTGGCCAAAATGTCATAATGATGGCTTATGGATTCTCAGCTGGATAAAAAGTAAAAGTGGATAAAGGAAAAAGCTGATGTATTGGTCAATGGATAGCAGATGGTATATGGTCAATGGAATAGTGGACCCAATAGAATTGAAGACCTGAGTGGGAGTGATTGATAAAGTGAAAGGATAGGGGATTATGGACACAAGTTCCAGAGTGACAGAGGGGATGTGGGTAAAATGTGTAGAAAAAAAAAAATAGTTTTGTTTTTTTTTTTTTTTAACAGTTTCCTTCGCCATCTCAGGAAACCCTTCAATTAAATGTTCTGTAATATGGTAGAGGAATAATAGGAGGTAGTAGGAAATTTTTCAAAATCATATATAACCTATATTTCTTACCTTAAATATGTCAGACAATAAGCTCCAAAACTTAAATGAGATATTCCTTCATTGACTTGTGCTGTGATAAGATGCACCTGAACTTTGCCTGGTATATCATTTGTATGTTCAATGTACACTTTTATCTGAGCAGACAGATCTAGTCGAGTTTTTTAAAAAAAAATCTGGGCAGAATTAACGTCTTCCAAATCAATGAAACATTCACAGGAAGTTCAAATAAGATGGCAGAGGTGACAGGACTAGCTTTATTCTAGGATCTGCACGGAAGTGACAGGCTAGCAGCAAGAAGTTAATGTGTTGGTTCCCTTCAGTACATGAAATACAACATATTTTTATGGTGACGTTTTTAGTCCAGTTTTTTAAATGGACAAAATATATTTTGAAAATTGAATACTGGAGCTGAAAGGTTCTGCAGATATAATTTGAAAATCACTGCAGTGAACTAGTATGGAAAGTTTGAGGATTCAAATCCAAACTTCATCACTTATTAGCTCTTTGATTTGGAGCAGGTTACTTAGTCTCTCTCTTTACAGTTATTTCTCTGTAAAATAGGAATATTAATAGTACCCACCTGATTGGATTGTTATGACTGAGTTTGTCCATGTAAAACATTTAGAACAGTACCTGACACATAATAAGTGCTCATTAAAGATTAGATATTGTTGTATTGCTGTTCTAGTATGATAACATATCCCAGTTTTGAAATTAAACCTCACAACTTTTTACTGTGATAACTGACATGTTTTGTTTAGTAGATGTTCTTGGTAATAAGGAAGTATCAAGAATAATATGGCTAGGCTTAGCAGAAGTCAAATTAATCTTCATCTTGACATTGGACTTTCTGCATCGCTCCTATCACGGTTCTTCATTTAGTCTTTCATCACCATATTCTAGTCTCTCTACTTTTCAGTTTCTACTTGAACTATGCCAAAGAAGGAAATAAAATCTCCAAAAACCAAAAACTGAATAGGATAACTTCCTAAAATCCTGGCTAGTCAACTATGTTATCATAAAGTTGTGGACCATGCCATTCATACTGGCAGAATTTTTTAGATTTTATTGTATTAGTGCAGATACAGAGAAAGTACATTCATTTTATTTTCATCTCTGTGGTAACATTTCCTGAGCTTGCTCTAATAGCTTGTAGGTTATGCACAAACTTTTGAAGACAATGAAACAGAAGTAGATATTGTATGTATGAGGAAAGTATACAGGGAGGCACTTTAGTAAGGACCCTTAGTAGTTCCTATTAGTAAAAGATATTGAATGTCAGGTGAATATAAGGGCAAAAATTGCATAATTCTACTTTGTTGGGTCAAATTTCTTCTGGTTACTGGAACTCTACATCAATAGCAATATCTTTCATTTTATATAGTGCATTATAGTTTTTGAAACAACCTGATGTCCATGACTTGATTTGATTTCTTAGGCTTTTTATATAACAGTCATTTCCACATCTTTTTCCACATGTCAGTACTTTGCACATGAAATTTGAGTTTCAGGGGCACCTGGGTGGCTCAGTGGGTTAAAGCCTCTGCCTTCGGCTCAGGTCATGATCTCAGGGTCCTGGGATCGAGCCCCGCATCGGGCTCTCTGCTCGGTGGGGAGCCTGCTTCCCCCTCTCTCTCTGTCTGCCTCTCTGCCTGCTTGTGATCTCTCTCTGTGTCAAATAAATAAATAAAATATTTAAAAAAAAAAAAAAAGAAATTTGAGTTTCAGTGTTGCACACTCCCTTCAGGAAAATTCTTCATTGAAGTATTACCGATATCTTATTTATGCACATCTTTTATTTAGTTAGTGGAGGGACTAGATTGAAAGCAAGGATACCAGTTAAACAGGCATAGTATTCTGGGAGAGAGAAATGTAGCTTTGGCTAGGATGATAATAGTGAAAATGGAGAAAATTATACAGCTTTGGCTATTTTGTGGCAAGGAAAATGGCTAACTGACAATGGGGGAGGGGTTGAAACAAAGAGAGGCCTCAGGGTTTTGGCCTGAGTAACCAGGTGTTTGGTGACACTCTTTACTGAGTTGAGGCCTGAGATTAAAATTCAAGTGGCTGAAGTTCTTGTCAGATTTCAGAAGAGGGGGAAAAAGAAGATTTGGGTTTTAGTCTTAAAGTGATGTCCTTTGCTTTGTATAAGTTCCTTAACCTCACTGTCACTGTTTTCTCATCCCTAAAGAGACATATTTTTGCGGGGAAAAAAAAGTTTTTGTAATTTCATTGAGTTAATTCTAAGAAAGTCAACAACTCAGCAATGCTGCTTCTGATAAATAAAAATGATTTAGAGATCCCTCTATTGAGTCATCATCCCTTTACAGCAAGGATTTTAGTGACTGTTTAGGGTCATGCCATCCTAAATCATCTTAGATAGTTTAGTGTTTGTTTGTTTTTAAGATTTTATTTATTTGACAGAGATTACAAGTAGGCAGAGAGACAGGCGGGGGGGGGGGGGGGGGGGGGGGGGGGGGGGGGGGGGGAGCAGGCTCCCTGCTGAGCAGAGAGCCCTATTCGGAGCTCCATCCTAGGACCCTGAGATCATTACCTGAGCCAAAGGCAGAGGCTTTAACCCAGTGAGCCACCCAGGCGCCCCTAGTTTAGTGTTCTTAACAGAGATTTCCAAATGTTTTCCACAAGTCTCTTTTAGTACATTAGGGAATTTCTCTTTTGTGTCTAATCAAATTTCCCTCTATAGAGTTAGTTATCACATTCACTTTGTAGTCTGTGGTAGTATATATTTATACTACCACAATATGTGTGTGTGTGTGTGTGTGTGTATATATATTTATAATATATATAATTTATATTATATATATAATATATATAAATTATATATAATTTATAATATATGTAATATATAATATATTTATCCTGAAAAGGTATTCATTCTTGTTCTTTTCAAAATTGTTTAGATTGGATGTTAAAGTGTTTAAGGAGTCATAATAACAGACACTCTTTCCTGCTTATATTCTGAACTGAGGGAAAAAAGCAGCAGAATCCAAAATTTTATTTTATTACTGATAAAGAAGATACTGGAGCATGTGGCTGTTATCTGTGGACAGGCATCTTCCTCTTACTGGACCTCAAAATTGAATAGATTAACCATCCATTCCCAGTCAGGATGGAGGCACCTGGCCTATAAGGCTTCCAACATGAAAGAAAATGAGTATACCCTATGGGCAAATTGCTCCCAGGGCCAAAAAGTTGGACCACGTATGCCCAATTTTTTCTCCTAAACTGCTAGTCAAATGAAGTCATTCTTCTGACATGGAAAGATTTAAGCTAAAAGCATTACACTACAGCCCTTCCCCTCCCCTATCCCCCATGCAGGAGAAGGCCATTCGAAACCTAGGAGGTGGCTGATCTTTTTTCGGGGGGAAGAGATTTCTTTCTGCCCAAGTATAAAAACTAGAAGGTGCTTGGGGAAGTGAAACACTTGAAGAAGGTGTCACTTCCTGTTGTGCTGCCCACTACCTTCTCCACAGGAAATCCTGGTAAACCTCAGATAGGGGACTGTGGTGCTTGACCTCTGTCATGTAAGATCAACAAGTGGATCCTGCCCTACAAATGGGTCCTTGGCTTAAAACATTAAAATTATAAGCCATCCAAACAGACCTGTTTATTAAATATCAGAAAATTATTAGGGCGCCTGAATTTCAAGTGTGCTCAGTTGGTTAAGTGACTGCCTTCAGCTCAGGTCATGATCCCGGAGTTCCAGGATTGAGCCCCACGTCGGGCTCCCAGCTCCATGGGGAGTCTGCTTCTCCCTCTGACCTTCTCCCCTCTCATGCGCTCTCTCTCTCTCTCTCAAATTAATAAATAAACTCTTAAAGAAAGAAAGAAAATTATTAAATAGCACTTTCCCCTGAATAGTAACAACTTCAGTGATCACAGAGGTGTTTTACCATGAAGGAGCTCTGTAACATCAGTGTAAACAAACAGAGCAGTCTGTCCAGAACTTCATTTTGTTAATCACTTTAGACATGACTTTTAGTGAAGGACAGAATTTGGTTCTAACTAAGAGGGCAAAAATCTTGTGATTGTATTCGCCTTTAATTTAAGAAGCATTAACAAAATTTCTCTAATGGCCTTTTGAGTCTTTTTCCAGTAAATTGCTTTTTAAAAAACAGCTTTATTGAAATATAATTCCCCTAACCATAAATTCGCCCATTTCAAGTGTGCGTGTAGTGGCTTTTAGTATATTCATAAAGTTGTGCTACCATCACTACAATCAATTTGAGAACATTTTCAGTACCCTCGAAAGAAACCTCCATCCCTTAGCCGTCACCCCTCAACTTTCTGTTCTTCGGCAACCACCAGTCTGCTTTCTGTCTGTAAGGATTTGCCTATTCTGGACATTTTATATAAATGGAATCATACAATGTCTTTTGTGATTGGGCTCTTTCACTTAGCATGTTTTCAAGACTCATCCATATTATAGTAAACATTAGTACTTCATTTCTTTTTATTGTCCAATTAATTTATCTATTCACCGGTTGAACATTTGGGCCAGTACATGTCCTTTACTTCAGAGAATAAAACTTCTTTAAAATGGGCCAAGTGGTACTTTTTTTTAATTTGTTTTTTTTTTTTTTTAAGGTGGCATCATCAGTTTAAATAATACTTGGCAAATAATTAGAACTTTGAGTAGAAATTCAAAGACCAGTCTTTTTTATAGTGTTCACAGGACATACTTGAAGCTTGAAATCATTTGTAATGCTGTAAATTTCAATGTAGGCCAGATTTTCCACCATGAGATTAGATTTCCTGAACAAAGCATTTATTTCCTTTACAACCTTGGTTTCAGAAGTCCTCTCTTTTTACCATTACCAACAAGGATGTAGGTACTTCAAGAGGAAGAATATAAGCTAGTAGGCCTAAAAGTTTCGGAGAAGGGGAATTTGGACCAAGAACATGGACAGAAGCCATGAATAAATGGAAATCACTACAAGGCAGGAAATTTCGAAAAAGAGATGACAGAGTGATGATGCCATTGCATTTATCAGACTGACCGGACTTCTTAAATTCTGTCACTTGGCTGTTCGAGCCAAAGCTTTCAAAGCTGGCATAATGTAGTCATGTATGTCAGCCCTCCGCTGCTTGGTGGACTGTGACCTGCAGCAGTGTTGTCGTTTAACCCCCTTTTCTGATATATACTAGGTTATATAGAGGAGTGTTGCAACAGAGTAAAATTAAAATGGTCCCCCAAGATTTAGAGTCAGCCACATCTAGATATGATTCTTGGATTCCCTTTTTGTAAGTTTTATGATTTGGGACATGTAATTTGATTTCTCAGCTATATAATGGGGACGATGTATTTATTTCAAAGGATGATTGTGAGGAAATAAACCATGGCGTATAAGGAATTAGCACATGGTCTAGTACATACCAAAATGCTCCAGTGTTAGTCATAATTATTATGTAAAAAGTCAAAACATTTCAGGGCACCTGGGTGGCACTATGGGTTAAAGCCGCTGCCTTCAGCTCAGGTCATGATCCCAGGGTCCTGGGATCAAGGCCCTCCTGAGGCTCTCTGCTCAGCAGGGAGCCTGCTTCCCTCTCTCTGTCAAATGAATGAATGAATGAATGAATGAATGAATGAATGAATATTTTAATTTGTTAATATCTCCCTTTTTATTACCTGAAACTCAGCCAAGTCCAATCCAGGAAAGACTGCGAAGTCCATTGTAGTGGAATATCAATTTGATGGGACACATAGAAGGACCCAAGCCAAGGCCTGCATTGGGTTTCTATGTCTCTGGAACAAATTGAAGAGGCTTTCTTTCTTTCTTTCTTTCTTTCTTTCTTTTAAGATTTTATTTATTTGACAGAAAGAGAGAGATCACAAATAGGCAGAGAGGCGGGCGGGGGGGGCGGGGAAGCAGGCTCTCTGCTGAGCAGAGAGCCCGATGTGGGGCTCGATCCCAGGACCCAAGATCATGACCTGAGCCGAAGGCAGAGGCTTTAACCCACTGAGCCACCCAGGCGCCCCGAAGAGCTTTCTAAATGAAAGGCAGCCTAGTGTCATCGAAAGGGCACATGGGTTTTGGAATCATACCAAAACCGATATGTAGTCGGATACCAGTCCTGCTATTTACTAACCAGGTAATTAATTTTAAACGTGTTGTAGTTGAGTTTTTTAATTAATACAAATTATATAATTCAGACTTAATACTTTTTTCAGCCTTTCCAACTCTTATGCAGGTTCAGACTCAAAACTTTCTGTTCTCCTACAGGTTAAAGAGTAAGAACTGTAGTACATTATGAAAAGCCTTTAGTCAGAAGTTATTTCTTTAAGATTTTGTTTATTTATTTATTTGAGAAAGTGCGTGGGTGCAGGCTGGGAGAGGGAGAGGGAAGGAATCTCAGGTGGACTCTGTGCTGAGCATGGAGCCTGATGTGGGGCTTAACCTCATGACCCTGAGATCATGACCTGAGCTGAAACCAAGAGTCAGACCCTTAACTGACTGAGCCACACAGGTACCCCCAGAAGTTATTTTTAACTTATCTAAGTTAAATTTATCTAAGA
>CM053621.1:13475481-13498682 GCA_028646535.1 Procyon lotor
GCGAGAGGGAGAACACAAGCAGGGGGAGTGGGAGAGGGAGAAGCAGGCTTCCAGCGGAGCAGGGAGCCCAACGTGGGATGGGGCTCAATCCCAGGACTCTGGGATTATGACCTGAGCGGAAGGCAGGCCCTTAATGACTGAGCCACCCAGGCACCCCTCTTCTAGTTGTCTTTAGCTTCTGTAATGCAACTGTGAGTTTTTGGGTTTTTTTCCATACTTCATTTTAATGCATATTTAAGCAGTGGGTCATATTACATAATCTTATAGGGGAAATTTAGTCACATAATGAAGTATTGCTGTTTAAGAAATTGTTATTGTTGAATTGTAAATAAGAGCTTAATCATGCAACTTGAATGGATAATTATTTACATAGTGACCTTCTTTTATATCCCCTAAATAACCCGGGAGATTAGGCTGTACAGTGACAGCAATGACAGTGTATAGGTATAAATTTCATATTTACAGCTTTACCTGTCTGTGATGATTTATGTAAACGTGACATATCTTTTTGGTTGTCAGAATGTTTTATTTTCAAGCTCTGGAGCTACACAATTTTTCCCAAGGTCTTTCTCTAATTTTTTGCCCAGCTAGCAGCTGGCTGCTAAAAAGTTTAATACTTGCAACACCTGATCCAATCGATCACAACAGATTAGATATAGTGGCTATATTATTTAATTCTTTACTGACTATTTTTCAGACTGATGAAAAAGTAACATTTAGCAAAGCTATTATTGAAGTGCTAGAGAAGTTAAACAATAGCCATGAAGGAACCTAAGAATCTTTGAATATTGAGGTGCCTAAAAATAATTATCTGGATCAAAGTCACCTTTCAATTAATATACCTATGCAAACTTTGCTAAGTAGTCTCTCATTAGCTGTAAATTACAGGGAAGAGAATCCTTACCAGATATTCCATGAGCAAGTAAAATGCGATGTTCGTTTGGGATTTAGTGCTTTAGAGTTGACAAAATAGAGAAGCATATGGATTCAGGTGTTGCTACCAATGATATATGTATGTATGAGTATATACCAAAAATGTGTAATTTACTTACATGACATTGCAATGTATGACTCCAGTTTCAAAGCAAAGTGACATTTCTTTGAACTACTGCTCTTTTTTTTTAATTAGGAGGAAAAGGCTGCACTTTTTTGTATGTCTCTTTATACTAGCTTTGCTATAAATAAAAGTTCACATTTGGCATTTTGACACTTGGCTGTTGTGTATATTGAGCAAAAGGGCAGCTGTTGACTTTTAATATAGATCTGTTCAACCAGGGACCCTATACTGCTCTCATTAGAGATTAAACAGGAGTGAAGATAAATGCAGTTGGTTGGGTCAAGTAAGAAAGTAGGAGAGCAAAATCACACCGGGTCTCCCCGTTTGTGGTGTATTCACAGTGAGTTACTCATCTGGAATATCACTGGATCTACTTTCAGCTATAATAATAGAAGATTTTTTTTTTAAACAGGCCATGTTCAAGTTAGTTCTGCTAACCAGACCACTAACTTAAAAGACCATTTCATTTTAAAAGTACTACTCATTTAAATAAAATCTTTAATATTCTATGAGTATTTATTAGATCTTCCCATAGATATTTCCTATACTGGATTTTATCCCAGACAGCCTCACAGTCAATGCTTATTGAAGTATGTGTGGTCTGTAAGGAACTATATTAAACATTCTGAGAGATTTCACTTACGCAAATGAAAAAGTATTTTATCCTCAAGAAACCTGTGCTCTGGGAAAATAAAATTATATACATAAGAAATGTGTCAAATACGTGATGAAACCACTTTCTGCCCAGGTGTTCGAGGAGGAGATGACATTTGAGCTTAACAGATAATACACTTAATAATGAATATTTAAATAATGATGAAGGTTTGGTCATTGCTTGAGGGTAAAATGGCATACTGAGTAAAGGCACGGAAATTCCCATTCCAGTTTATTTCCAAACATTGCTACTAACTTCATCTTTCTAAAGGGTAAATATTATAATCACAAATGCTTATATAGCATTTACTTTATGATAGATAATTTCTAGGTACTTTACATGTATTTACTAATTTAACCTTTATAGTATCCGTATATAGATGCTGTTATTGGCCTCTACAGAGATACAGAGAAGTTATGTAACTTGCCCAGGGTCACACAGCTGATAAGTGGAAGAGCCGAAATTTGAACCCAGGAAGTCTAGCTCCAGAGTCCTGGCTATTAAGCACTTCATGTTTTTGTACCAGAAACCTTCAGTGATTCTTCATCTTCCACAGCATAAGGGCATTCTGGTATCTTCACAATACGGCTTTAGCTTACCTTTCCAACCTTAGATCCTATTTTTTTCCCTGCATGGATTTACATTCTAGCTCTTCTGTATTACTTCGTATTTCCTAAATACAATCTGTATTCTCATCTCTAGTCTTTGCTTATGTTATCTATTCTCAGTATCCTTTCACTCTGCGCAGTCCCTCCCTTGTAAGACCTTCCCATCTTCCAAGCATATTTCAACTGCCATCTTTGTGTGTGTGTGTGTGTGTTATGGTAGTCACCATACAGTACATCATTAGTTTTTGATGTAGTATTCCATGATTCATTGTTAGAGTATAACACGCAGTGGTCCATGCAATCCATGCCCTCCTTGATACCCATCACGAGGCTTACCCATTGTCCCACCCCCTCCCTTCTAAAACCCTCTGTTTGTTTCCCAGAGTCCATAGTCTCTCATGGTTGGTTTCCCACTCTGATTCCCCCCTTCATTTTTCCCTTTCTTCTCCTAATGTCCTTCATGCTATTTCTTATGATCCACAAATAAGTTAAACCATATGATAATTGATTTTCTCTGCTTGACTTATTTCACTTAGCATAATCGCCTCTAGTCTTATCCATGTTGATGCAAAAGTTGGGTATTCATCTTTTCTGATGGCTGAGTAATACCCCATTGTGTACATAGACCACATCTTCTTTATCCATTCATCTGTCAAAGGGTATCTCAGCTCTTTCCATAGCTTGGCTATTGTGGACATCGCTGCTATGAACATTGGGGTGCATATGGCCCTTCTTTTCACTACATCTGTATTTTGGGGGTAAATACCCAATAGCACAGTTGCCAGGTGCTAGGGTAGCAATATTTTTAATTTTTTGAGGAACCTCCGTACTATTTTCCAAAGTGGCTGCACCAACTTGCATTCCCACCAACAGTGTAAGAGGGTTCCCCTTTCTCCACAATTTCTCCAACACTTGTTGTATCTTGCCTTGTCAATTTTTGCCATTCTAACTGGCATAAGGTGGTATCTCAGTGTGATTTTTTTTTTTTTTAAGATTTTATTTATTTGAGAGAGAGAGAGAGAGAGAAAGCATGAGAGGGGAGAAGGTCACAGGGAGAAGCAGACTCCCTGCGGAGCTAGGAGCCTGATATGGGATTCGATCCCGGCACTCTAGGATCATGACCTGAGCTGAAGGCAGTCGCTTAACCAACTGAGCTACCCAGGTACCCTCTCAGTATGATTTTGATTTGAATCTCCCTGATGGCTAATAATGATGAACACTTTTTCATGTGTCTGTTAGCTCTTTGTCTTCTTTGGAGAAGTGTCTGCTCATGTCTTCATGCCTATTTTTTGACTTGATTGTCTTCACCTGTCATCTTTGTAAAAACCTTTTTTGAGCCCCTATCAAAGTGATTCCCCCTTCCAACCCCTTGGTAATACCTTGCACTTTTTTTTCATGCCTGTATCATGGTTATTTTTGTGTCACTTGCCTGTTTTCTAGTAGAAATCTGTTAGTTTTTTTTTTTTTAAGTTCCCTAAGAACAGGGAATATGATTTATTGATCTCTGTACCTTGGGTAATACTCAGTCCAACTTTGCATGTGTCAAGAAAGAGAAGGTGTTATGTTTGACATTAAGATTTTGAACCTAGAAAGCTCTTTTCCACTTACTAAAGGGGATGCTGCCTGATTCTTAGATTGTTGAAAAAAGCCCATTAGATCTTCAAATTTACTCAGTTGAATTCTTAACAGATTCCTGAAAATACCTTTATTCTAACCTTATATTTGGTTAATAGTCTGACTAGTATAAAATACAAAGTAGCAAATAATTTTCTCAATTTTGAAAGTGTTATGTCAATATCCCGTAAGAGGTGGTCTAGGGGGTGCCTAGGTGGCTCAGTTGATTATTGATTATTAAGTGTCTGCCTTCGGCTCAATCAGGTCATGATCCTGAGGTCCTGGGACTGAGCCGCGTGTCAGGCTCAGTGGGGAGAGAGGCTACTTCTCCCTCTCCCTCTGCCTGCCATTCTGCCTGCTTACTCTCTCTTTATCAAATAAATGTTAAAAGTCTTTTTTTTTTTTTAATATTTTATTTATTTATTTGACAGAGAGGAAAGAGATCACAAGTAGGCTGAGAGGCAGGCAGAGAGAGAGGGGGAAGCAGGCTTCCTGCTGAGCAGAGAGCCTGATACGGGGCTAGATCCCAGGACCCTGAAATTATGACCTGAGCCAAAGGCAGAAGCCTCAACCCACTGAGCCACCCAGGTGCCCCATAATGTTAAAAATCTTAAAAAAAAAAAAAAATTTTTTTTTTGAACCTAGGGTAGGGAACAGAATTGGGAACTTGGGAGAGTGAGCTGATTTATGGGCAAAAATAATAAGTTTGTGTTAGATGTGTTATATTTGAAGTCAATAGAATATCCAAGTAGAAATGAACTAGACTCAAGAGAGGGTAGTATTTGGCATTCTGAATCTTACCTCATTTTTACAAATATGTTACTTATATACATAGATCAAATTACTGTTTAGTAGCTGCATATCCATAGAATGCAGCCTTTTTTTAAAATTTGTCAATTGGTTTTCATTTTAAAAGTAAGGCCCAGCTACCATATAGTCATTCCCAACTTTGATAAATACATATATATATATATATATATATATATATATATATATATTCTAAGATGAGGGGCACCTGAGTCTGACTCTTGATTTTTGCTCAGGTCATGATCTCAGGGTCATGAGATAAAGCCTGCATGGGGCTCTGTGCTGGGCATGGAGCCTGCTTAGGATTCTCTTTGCCCCTCTCCCTGGCTCCACTCTCTCTCTCTCTCTTTTTTTTTTTTTAAATCATTTTTTAAGGATCTCATTTATTCCTTTGAGACAGAGAACATGAGCAGGGGGTGAGGCAGAGAGGGAGGGAGAAGCAGACTCCCCACTGAGCAGGGAGTCTGATGCGGGGCTCCATCCCAGGTCCCTGGGATCATGACCTGAGCCGAAGGCAGACACTCAACCATCTGAGCCCTCCAGGTACCCCTCACCTCTTGAGCTCATGCATGCACTCGCTCTCTCTCTCAAATAAATAAATAAATTAGTTAATCTATAGGTTGAATGGTTGGTTCTCTGGATCAATCTAGGAGTTAGATTACTAGGTTAACCCATAAGATCATGTTGTAACTGAAATATTTACTTCGGTAACAATGAAAACAAATATAAAGCAATACATTTGCATTGCTATTAGCATTTTTTTTTTTTTTTTAAGATTTTATTTATTTGAAAGAAACACAGCGAGAGAGGGAACACAAGCAGAGGGACTGGTAGTGGGAGAAGCAGGCTTCCTGCAGAGCAGAGAGCCCGATGCGGGGCTCGATCCCAGGCCCCTGGGATCTGACCTGGGCCGAAGGCAGATGCTTAACGACTGAGCCACCCAGGCGCCCGCTATTAGCATTTTTAAAAAGATAAGAAGGACCAAGAAAAGGAAGCTTCTTCTCTGATCCTTTATTTATTTATTTTTTTAAAGATTTTTATTTATTTGACAGAGAGAAACACAGTGAGAGAGGGAACACAAGCAGAGGGAGTAGCAGCAGGAGAAGCAGGCTTCCTGCAGAGCAGGGAGCCTGATGCAGGGCTCGATCCCAGGACCCTGGGATCATGACCTGAGCCAAAGGCAGCCGCTTAACGACTGAGCCACCCAGGTGCCCCTTCTCTGATCCTTTAATTTGCCAACTTGACTTTAAAGTTTATGACATTCCTATAGTCAATGGTATTGTAATAGTGTTGTGTGGGGACAAATGGCAGCCACACTTGTGGTGAGCACAGCATAATATATAGACTTGCTGAATCACAATGTTGTACACCTGAAACTACTGTAACATTGTATCAGCTGTACCTCAATTAAAAACAGTTTATGACATTCCTTCTATGTGATTATAGGTGCTTCACTGAGATTCTTTTTATGTTTGTCAACATATTTTGTGTCATTTTTTTACTTCAAATTGCCTATCAGAAGACGACGAGAACATTTGCAGGAAATACATGTTTAAGGGATTTCCTCAAGTGGAATAGTCTGAGATAGAGTTAAATCAGTGGAGACCAAGAAGATGTGTATGAGTGCATGAAAGTGCATGTGCTATGTGTAGTGTGTTACGGTAGGGAATGGACGTGGGGGAGAGAAGGAATTTGTTGTTGTTGTTGTTGTTTTTTAAAGATTTCATCTATTCAACAACAACAAAAAAAAAAAGATTTCATCTATTTATTTGACAGAGAGAGAGACCACAAGCAGGCAGAGAGGCAGGTGGGGGGGGCGCGCGGGAGAAGCAGGCTCCCTGCCGAGCAGAGAGCCCAATGCAGGGCTCCATCCCAGGACTCTGAGATCATGACCTGAGGCAGAGGCTTTAACCCACTGAGCCACCCAGCGCCCCAAGATGAGCAATTTGTAATGGGTAAATGATCTCTCCCATAAGGAAACAAGGTGATACAGAAGAGGTTGGATCCAGCGTTCCTTATTCAGTGGAAAGCCCCGTTAGTCTGTTCTGTTATGGTTACTCTTTGTTGAGGGGGCCCATGATGGACAGAGTAAGGAGAAAAACAATATTTTGTATGCCAGATAGGGTATAAGATAGTGCAAAATATTTTTAACATGAAGAGTGCCTCCTTTTTCTTTAAGATTTTATTTTTAAGTAATCACTACAATCAACATGGGGCTCAGACTCACGACCCCAAGATCAAGAGCCACATGCCCCTCCAACTGAGCCAGCCAAGTGCCCCCTTCAAGAGTTCCTCTGTTGAAACTTGGCTTTTGATTCAGACTTTGCTGTAGATGTTTTGCTTGTGCTTAAAAAATTACCTAAGTGCTTATTCTTTATTTTGCCCAGTTGAAAAATAGTTTGTGTTCCCCCTTCATCCTCATGAGTCCCATTTCTTGATTTAAAAAAAAAAAGTGGGTCTGTATGATAAATTCTTGGACAGCTGTTTTATTTAAAAAATCGTAGTGAAAATAGAATGGGGATTGACATGAGCACTCCCTTCAAGGTCTGGTTCTGCCATTTACCAGCTGTGTAACTTTGAGCATGTTACTTGGCCTTTGTAAGATTTAGTTTCCTCATCTCTAAGTGGGGATAATACTTCTTACCTTCTAAGATGGCTCTAAGAACTAAAGTTGATTATTTGAAACATCTACCACAGTACAGGCATTTATAGTAGCTATTGTTTTGTTAAGCAACCAAATGGATTAATCTCTTATTACATTGGAAGCTTAGAGTTTAATGCAATTGATTTTTTACCTATCATACAGTCATCAAGAGCAGTCTGATTTTTTTTTCATGGTGGGATATATCACTGTGTTAGACCTGGTTCCCCATTTCATTTTTAACATACACACTGTACTGTGCTCCTGATACTTGGATTGCTATCTTCTTCCACTAAGAGAAAAGAGGACCAGGCAGCCTATCCAAATGTTTATATGAAAGTGCTGTTCTATATGTCAGAGGTAATATGTTTTGGGAGATTTCCCATCCCATTAGATGACAGCTTATATTAAGCCGTTAAACATTGTATCAACCTTCTTACTCTAGCTAACATCTGCTAAGTGGGTTATGGATTGTAGTCTGTGGCCCTAGAGTAGATCTCCCCTTTACCTGGCTTTAGTGGGACCTTGGCCTCATTAGTTGAAATCAGTAACTAAGTTAGATAAAAAGTTCTAAAAGTAAAACGTGATTGATGATCACAGTTAGCTTATAAGATCATTTGTTAAAATCCTATTCATTTGCTTATTATGAAACATAAGGTGAATAATTGTATTTCATTATCCTAAAAATAATTTCAGAGTTTAATTTAAATTTTTAAAAATCATTAAATTGCTTTAAAAAAACATAGCAATAAATCTTATTTTAAACATGTACACAGTCATATATCAGCATGTTAAATCACTTTTGAGACTCCCACTAGCTAAGATTTAGTGGGTTAGGATCAGAAGACAAAAAGCTTGGGATGCCTGGGTGGCTTAGTCAGTTAAACATCCAGCTCTTAATTTTGACTCACATCATGATCTCAGGGTCATGAGATCGGGCCCCATGTTGGGCTCTGCGCTCAGCAGGTGTCTGCTAGAGATTCTCTCCCTTCTCCCTTGCCCCCCGCCCCCCCTCATTTTCTCTCTTTCTCTCATAAATAAATAAATCTTCTTAAAAAATAAGAAGAAGAAAAACAACTCTTACATGTTGAAATGTCGCTGATGTAGGAATAGCCCAGGAGCTTTAGAGGATTATTATCTGCCTACTTACCACCCAATAGGTAACTATCATCCAGTAACCATTTAGAATCCCACAGTAACTGGTAAGATATCTGCTTTAAATCGACCACCCTCTATTTAAGATGTGATAGTCCTTTATTGTGAGCATCACAGTTATCAGGGAGGTTGGGTACATTATAGGTTTTCAACTGCTTTTTTTTTTCTACTTTTTTGCTTCTGTAAGTTGTTAGCTAGTGTTTTGTTCTCTGTGTTAGCCTAGAGTTAACTAAAGTGTTGTGTCCCTTATACGTTCCCTCCTATTACCCTCTACCTTCCCTCTTTAGGAGTGTGTAGCGAATTCCCAGTTTGACCATTCAGGCAGTTCAAACCCAGATTAAAAAAAAGTTTGAAGTTTGGGGTGCAGATGTCATCAGCTCTTCAAGATGATCAGAGAACTGATGCAGTTCCCACTGACTCTTCTTATATCCCATTTTGATAGCACACGCATCCCTCATATTGTGCTCAGCTCCTATTTCCCTAAGCTTGGAGTTTTACTCAGTTGTTGTTTTAGGAGAATTCATCCACTTCTCTAATGAGGAAGAGGGTTATCTTTTGACTATATTGTTATAGGCAATAGTGGCATTTACTCCTTTTGTGTGACCCTGTTCTTTTATACATTCCAGAAGTTCTTTAGTAATTCTGTTTGTGGTTGATCTCCTTATCATTTTCCCATGCTATTAGAGAATTTTTAAAAATATATACATTACCTTGTCTTTCCAGTGGGATTTGTAGAAGGAAAGGGAATAAATTAATTCACTTTACTTCCCAGTGGCATTTAATAAATATTCACTGAATGAGAGAAATCAGTGAATGGCTAGTGCAGTTGGGTTGGTCTAAATATTTACAGATATTTATGAGATTTTGTCCATATTGGCTTATTTTAAATTTTTATTAGCAACGGGAAAGTTATGACAATAATTTTCCTAAGGTCACTTTTTTTTTTTTTTTTAAGATTTTATTTCCTTAAGAGAGAGCACAAGCATGGGGTAGGGGAAGAGGAAAAGGGAAAAGCAGGCTCCCTGTTTATCTGAGAGGACTCTGGGATCATGACCTGAGCGGAAGGCAGATGCATAACCAACTGAGCCACCAGGTGCCCAGGCCACATTTTTTTACATAAGCCAGAAAGGGTTTAAATTCTGTAGTTTCCATATGGTAGGAACATAGTTGTGATTAGTTAAATGCAGGAGGCTTTATAGTTGCTAATATCACAGACTCTGGAGTCCGGGTTCACGTTCTATTTATGCCACTTACTAGCAGCATGATCTTGGCCAACATACTTCAGAGGTCTGTTTGAAGATTGAAGTATTCATGTACATGAAACACTTAAAGTGCGTGGCACATGGCAGTGTAAGCATCACCTAAAATTAATGGGACTAACTTTTGAAGAATCTTAGCTATAATCTTTTGAATAGCCATAGGCAGCTATCTTTAAATTGATTTAAATGCTATGTTGTTTTAAGATGTACATGTAAATGTTACCATACTAGAATATACATTCTAGCCCGTGGACAAATGGTCAGAATTTCTACCTTATATAATAAATAGTACCACTACTATAATGAAATCGGAAGAGTACTCTATAT
This sequence comes from Procyon lotor, assembly GCA_028646535.1. Taxonomy (NCBI): domain Eukaryota; kingdom Metazoa; phylum Chordata; class Mammalia; order Carnivora; family Procyonidae; genus Procyon; species Procyon lotor. The sequence goes on from CM053621.1 coordinate 13,485,605, forward strand.
TCAAAAAATTAAGAATGATGGAAAGAAAGCAAATCCCAATACTGAATACAAATTGAAATCAATGAGCCTAACTGTATCAAACTTGATAATGTAACTACTGAGGGAAAAAGAAGTAACTTTTGAACATAGAATTCTGACTGCTCCATTAATGGGATATAGCCTAAAGACAAAAAGAACAGCAAAGAAATACTGAATTTAGTAGGTAGCTACTACCTACTATAGTAGCCCTTTATAATAGCTCTTCTATAATATCTCTCTATAATAGCTTTTCCCAACAAATGTTATTCCCATGTTGCTGATGAAGAAGCATATTCAAAGAGGGGAATGATTTGCCTGGCATCATTTAATTAGGTGGTAGAGCTGGGTTCAAAAGTCTGTCTTCTGTTCGCTATACCACACTGCCTTTTCAATGTCTGTAGTGTGCTGTTCAAATGAGTTTCTGTGCTACCATCCCAGTTTCATTAGTACCTACCTCCCTTTCTTTTATTGGCATCATCTGTGATTATTAGTCAGAACCACATTTTCAAGAGCTCCCTAACCTCTTGAATCTCCTTTGCTTCAAGAATTTTATTCCATGCCATCATTCCTACCTTTTTGAAATCTGCCTTCCTAAATTAAAGGGTATGTAACTATTCCCAGCCCTTTCTTTATGAATTCTAAGATGACCTGATAGATTTTCATTTTGATTCTCATTTGTCCTACTTCATCAATAACTAGTTTGCTCAATTATAGCTAGTGTCAAAGTCATGATTATTTACAGATATTGTCTGTATTCATAACCAAGCCTGGAACTTGTACATGAGTTGCACTCTTAAAGACATGAATCTATTTGTAATTCAAGATACCACACAGTGACTTGTGAGACACATAGCAGGAGAGTGGCAAAGAATGCCTTCGTCGGACCTACATTGTTTACGTGAGAGATACTAGAACAAGTATTACTTTTTAAATTGTGGTTTTGAAATGATTCATTTATTAGAGAAGGCAAGTAAAAATAGCAATGAAACAAAGACGTAATAACTGGTCGTTAGATAACTCCATGTCCTTTGAAAAGGGCATGATGTAGGGGGAAAATACGTAGATATACAAGCTGCTATTTGAGATTTTGCTGAGTAGAAATGATGAGAGGAATCAAACTGTACAAAGATTTAGTTGAATCTCTCCTTTAAAGTACTTCGTGTAGTAAATCTCCAGACTTATTTTTAAAATTACAGCATCTGAAGAACCTCCTCTTAAATTAGCAGCATCAAAATTGAATTGTCTTTTTTAAATCACTCCTGAACTATCTTTAAAATGTGTGACTTTATTTTTTTTTTTTTTAAGATTTTATTTATTTGACAGAGAAACACAGCGAGAGAGGGAACACAAGCAGAGGGAATGGTAGCGGGAGAAGCAGGCTTCCTGCAGAGCAGAGAGCCCAATGTGGGGCTTGATCCTAGGCCCCTGGGATCTGACCTGGGCCAAAGGCAGACGCTTAACGACTGAGCCACCCAGGCGCCCCAAAATGTGTGACTTTAAAAATGAAATTTCATATACCAGAGAAAGTGTCCAGAAGATTGAGAATCAGAATTTTAATAAATTTTTAAAAAAAAAATAAGGTTGGTGGGGCGCCTGGGTGGCTCAGTGGGTTGAAGCCTCTGCCTACGGCTCAGGTCATGATCTCAGGGTCCTGGGATCAAGCCTTGCATCAGGCTCTCTGCTCAGCAGGGAGCCTGCTTCCCTCTCTCTGCCTGCCTCTCTGCCTGCTTGTGATCTCTCTGTCGAATAAATAAATAAAATCTTAAAAAAATAAAAAAATAAGGTTGGCAATCAGATTAATTTGAAAAAAATGCTTTAAATCAGAACTAAGAATGTAAAATAGTGTTACAGTCTTTTGCTAGATTACCTGAGTTTCTTAATACCTGGAGAATATTATTCTAGTATTTCCTATCCAAAATAGCTATTGTGGGAAATGTGCCACTTGTCTGTGGAAGTCATTGTTTATGAGACCTCTCTGTTGATGTTTCTAAGGTTTTAACTCTCTGGACAAACATTCAAGAAAAATCAAACTGTTCTACAAAAATATTCCTAAATATGGTCGCCTGGGTGGCTCAGTGGGTTAAAGCCTCTGCCTTCAGCTTAGGTCATGATCTCAGGGTCCTGGGATGGAGCCCCACGTCAGGCTCTCTGCTCAGCAGGGAGCCTGCTTCCCCCTCTCTCTGCCTGCCTCTCTGTCTACTTGGGATCTCTCTCTCTGTCAAATAAATCTTAATAAAATCTTAAAAAAAAAAAAAATCCTAAATAGTAAATGTTGAGCACAGCTGCTAAGTCAGACCTGGTTCATATTCTAACTCCAGCTTTTCTTAACTAGCACCTAGTCATTTAGCCTGTTACTCAAGTTTCCTCACGGATTGTTTCAAGAATTAAATGAGCATATGTAAAACACCTAACACCATGACTGGCACTAAGTAAGCACCCAAAATAGAGTGGCAGCCGTTATTTACCTTATCGCCTCCAGATTATGAGTGATGAAGAAAGAAAATTTATTATGAGTGTCCCTTATTTTAGTGTGAAGGTTTTGAAGTAGAATTTAAGATAAAACTAGATTTTTCTGAATCCAAACCCTTGAGATTCTGTTTGGGAAGTGAGAAAGAAAGCTGCCAAATAACCTACTCTGCAGTGGCAAGAAGATTGAATTTCTAATTTGTTTCCTGCCCCCTAGCCCTTGCCTTCACTTCCTCTGCCTCAATATGAACATTTCTCTATTCCTTTGGAGATCTTTGCCTGACGGAAGCGGAGAACAATCTCCAGGAGTTTTATTATAGCTAGCTAACTATAACCCTTTGGAAGAACATCTGGATGCAGTTTCGATCTTTAAAGTCTATAATTTTTTTTAGGTCATTAAATTCCTATAGTTTTAAATTATTGGTTTCAGTTCTTTTCCTAGGTTGTGCCCATCCATTTTAAGAACTGTATTGTATGTCTTTTAATCATCATTATCAGTTAAACTATTGGAGTTTTCCTTTCTTATTTTCAGTTTTCAGACTATAATTATTACACCAAACATATCCATTCACATACATAATACACATACATACAAATGTAATTATCCTTTATACGACTACTTAGTTACACTAAGTAGTAGAAGTTATGATATTTGTTTGATTATAAGCATTTCAGCCATATCGTGGATAGGCTACTGGACCCTGGAATTTGAAGAAAGAAAATTGTGTCATCAGAAGCACATTAATTCATACTCTGAATATCCGAAGGTTGTTTTAAACTTACTTCTAGAATACCTGCTTCCTTTCTTAATTTACCTTTTGCTATATTTACTCTCTTTAGGAATTGTGTATAATGTACTCAGTCATACTTCCCTTAATTTTCTCTTTCTAAAACTTTATTTTCCTAAAAGTGATACAAATTATGTATTTCATGCTCTACTTTTACATTCCACTTAGCATTCCCTAACTACTATATATGTGAATGAGTAGATATGATCAGAGCGTTGTTTCCTTTATGATTTTTGCCGTGTTCATGTTTTAAAGTCATAAAAGGCAGATTGCTTAATGTACATTCCTAGCATTTTAAATCCCTTCAAGTTCAAAAGTACCCTTTCTCTAAGCTGTTAGATATATCTATGATTCATAACATAAAACAGGTTGCCTGTTTTTTCTTAATTGAGTTGACATTTACAGTCTTCTGGCCTTATCTGTCTAGGGAGAAAATCTAACATACTGTAATGTCATATATTATCATAGATCTTATGGTTTGGGAAAATTCTCTTTTCTTTGTTCTCCTTTCCTTTTTAAAGCTTTTTACCTCTCCTTTCATTGTATCACTAAAATGTGGTTTGGCAGTCAGTTGACTTGGAACTTAAGACAATTAAATCATCTGGACAGAAAATGCTGCTGTGTTCTTAACAGCTTTTCAGCAGTTGTTTGGACCTCTTGTAGAAATTTCTAGGAGAGGGGCACCTGGGTGGCTCAGTTGGTTAAGCAACTGCCTTCGGCTCAGGTCACGATCCTGGAGTCCCAGGATCGAGTCCCACATCACGCTCCCAGCTCCGCAGGGAGTCTGCTTCTCTCTCTCCCCCTCATCCTCTCACTCTATTTCTCTCTGAAATAAAATACTAAAACTTAAAAAAAAAAAATTTAAAAAAAAAAAAAGAAATTTCTAGGAGAGAGAGAAAATTTCTTTTCTTTTTTTTAAGATTTTACCTATTCATTTGACAGAGATACCGCGAGAGAGGGAACACAAGTGGGAACAGTGGGAGAGGGAGAAGCAGGCTTCCTGCTAAGCAGTGAGCCCAGTGTGGGGCTTGATCCCAGGACCCCGGAATCAGGACCCAGGCCAAAGGCAGACACACAACAACTGAGACACCTAGGCGCCCTGAAAGAAAAATTTCTAAAAGACTTTTTAAGATTCCTCCCATGTAACCCACCCCCCGCCAATTCTGAAAGTTTTGTAGCAAAATATGAAGTTATTTGTTGTTATTTCCTACTCTAGATAGAATCTATAGTGTGTATTCTACCTTCAATCTGATTCAAAATTGATAAGGGAAAATGCACTGAGTCTTAGTACTCTCTTGGGTCTTTTATTTTGTAGACTTGCCTATATATAGATATTTCCTGGGATTCAGAACCTAAATGCATTACTGCAGGAATATTCAAATACAGAGTATTTGAAAATCAAAACTGTATTTTCTGGTCAATTTAAACATGTCTGCACAAAGCTTAACCAGATAAAGCAGGTCACTATTTTTCTCTTTGAATATTTATTTAGAGTGTCTGAATGTGAAGTTTATTTCTAGGCAAATTATGCATAATTGCTTTTCTCTTTACAATTAAATATTTCTAGTAGCTTGGGACTTTTTTTCTTAAGTATTCTTTGAGTTGGCAGATGATCACAAAAGTGATTCTGACTTAAAGTTAGTTTAGCCCACCCTTTGAAAAGTATTTATTTTGGGGCACCTGGGTAGCTCAGGTGGTTTAAGCATCTGCCTTCTGTTCAGGTCATGATTCTAGGGTCCTGGGACTCAGCCCCCCACATCGGACTCCCTTCTCAGCGAGGAGCCTGCTTCTCCCTCTCCCTCTGCCTACTGTTCCCCCTGTGTGTGCTCTCTCTCTCTCTCTTACTCTGTCAAGTAAATAAAATCTTTAAAAAAAAGTATTTTTTTACACACTAAAGCAAGATGCTGTAAATAAAACCCAGTTTTAGGGGTGCCTGGGTGGCTCAGTGATTAAACATCTGACTCCTGATTTCAGCTCAGGTCATAATCTCAGAGTTGTGAGATCGAGGTCCACACTGGGGCTCCATGATCAGCCTGGAGTCTGAGATTCTCTCCCTCTCTGCCCCTTCTGAGACCTGACTGCTCTCACGTGCTCTCTCTCTTTAAATAAATAAAATCTTTTTTTAAAAAAAAATTAGCCAGTTTTAGTGAAAGCTACAGATAATCAAACAGTTAATTGGAATTCAGTAAGAAGAGCGCTAAAATAGTAGTAAGCACGTGTTGCTGTGGGAGCACATCAGAGTGCCTTTAATTCAGGCTTGGACGGTTAGAGAGGACCACAGGAAGAATGACCTCTAACCTGAGATCTGAAGAACAAATAGGAATTGGCCAAAGAAGGGAAGAATGTAAAAATGGTCCAGGTAGAAGGAAAAGCAAGTTTTGTGGAGGGAACCTGAAAGCTTAGTGTGCCTGATAAGAGTAGTGCGAAGGGAGGAGTGGCATTAGATGCCTCTGGAAAGAGGGGAAAGAGGGACTGGATCACGACGAGCTCAGTTTTTCATCTCCCCCGTCCCCGCACCACCCTGTTGTTTATTGTTATATAATTCACATGCCATACAGTTTATCCCTGAAGTGTACAATTCACTGGCTTTTAGTATATTCTCAAAGTTATGCACCAGCCATCACCATGGTCAATTTTAGAACATTTTATCGCTTTCACTACCGAAAGTAGCCCTGTGTATCCTGTAGCTGTCATCCCCAATTGTCCCACCACTAAGCAACTAATTTACTTTGTCTCCTTATACTTACGTATTCTGCAGGTTTCATATAAATGGAATCCTATAATACATAGTCTTTTGTGACTGGCTTCTTTCACTTAATGTTTTCAAGGTTCATGCTGTACCATGTATCAGTACTTCATTTACTTTTACTGATAAATAATAATCCATTGCATGGATAAACTTCATTTTGTTCATCAATTGGTGGACATTTGGGTTGTCTCTGCCTTTTGCAACCTATGAATAGTAGTATGAACATTCATTTACACATTTTTGTGTGGGCATATGTTTCCATTTTTCTTGCATTTCTAGGAGTGAAATTGCTACATCATATCCTTAACTTTTTGTGGAATTGACATGCTGTCTTCCAAAGTGGTTGTACTATTTTACATTCCCACCAGCAAAGTAGGAAGATTCCAGTTTCTCTATGTCCTCACCAACACTTGTTATACCTATGTTTTTCCTTATAGCCATCCTAGTGGATGCGAAGTAGTTTCTCACTGTAGCTTTGATTTGCATTTTCCTGATGACTAAAAATGTTGAGCTTCTTTGGGTCATTTGATATCTTCTTTGGAGAAATGTCTGTCTGATCCTCTGCCCATTTTTAAATTGAATTGTCTTTTGATTATTAAGTTGTAAGAGATAAGTCATTTTCAGACATGATTTGCAAATATTTTCTCCCATCCAGTCTTCTCACTTTCTTTATGGTATCATTTGACGTACAAAATTTTTTAAATCTGAAGTCCAGTTTATTGTTTCTGTTGTTTGTGCTTTTGGTATCATATCTAGGAAATGATTGCCTAATCCAGTGGGATGAAGATTTTTTCCTAAGTTTTCTACTAGGAGTTTTAGCTCTTCATTTAGACCTCTTCCCTATTTTGAGTTAATTTTTGTATATTGTAGGAAGTAAAGGCCCAAATTCATTCTTTTACATGTAAATATCCAGTTGTCCCTCCACTACTTGTTGAAAAGACTATTCTTTCCCCATGAAATAATCTTGACCCCTTGTTGAAAATCAGCTGACCATAAATATGAGGTTTATTTTTGGACTCTAAATTCTGTTCCATTGATCTGTATGTCTATGGAAAGGAAAGCATTCTATAGTTCTATGATTGGGACTAAGATGTCTCAGTCTTTTAGTGACCGTATGCCCCTGAGCTGTGACCTTCACAAGTGTTTCTTAGTCTCCCTTGCTCTCCTTGGATGATAGGTAAAGGCTAAAGAATTCCTGGAGCTGGCTTTTTCTCTTTCTCTAGCTCTGTTGGGCCCTGGTAAAACTCCAGTCAGTGAAACTCTAGTGAAATGGTTTCTTTCTGAGACCAAGCCTTACTGAGAACAGGATGCTCTAGGCTTATTTCAGAATAGCTATTTTCCCATTTTTCCTGCTAGATGCACAAGGGAATTGTTCTGCTACCTTTACTCTGAGAGCTGTAGGGCTTCTGTAGGTAAAACTCACAAAAGTGGGAGATTCCCCTGGGACTCCACTTAACCCCCCGGAATTTTTAACTCAACCTTGACCACACTGAACCGCTAAGGATTTATCCATTTACAGTTTAGGTTTTCCTACCCTGGTATTGTTCCCATGGAAATTTCTAGGTTTCTGCTCCAGTAAGTTGTGTTTCTCTATATTTGCCTGTTTGTCCCTCCACCTTTAGAGGCAGTTTTTGCCCTGTGTCCTCAGCTCTTTGATGACCCTAAGGAGAGTTGTTGATACTCAGTTTGTTTGGCATCTTTCTTGTTTTGTGGGCAAGAATAACAACTTCTCAGCTCCTTACAATCCTGGACCAGAAACCAGAAGTTCCCACTTGTTTTGTTAGATTTATTTTTGGGTATTTTACTCTTTTTGCTTTTATTGTAAAAGCATTACCATCTTAATTTTCAGATTGCTCATCACTAGTATATGGAAATTCAATTTTTGCATATTGATGATATCCTGCAACCTCTTTTTAAAAAAGATTTTATTAATAAATGATATTTGACATAGAGCACAAGCAGGGGGAGCAGCAGGCAGAGGGAGAGGGAGAGGGAGAAGCAGGCTCCCCATTGAGCAGAGACCCCAGACGCTGGGCTCGATCCCAGGACCCTAGGGTCATGACCTGAGCTGACGGGTGTTGACACTGGAAAATTCCATAGAGCATAGTTGGATTTCCTTATTTGTACTTATACTCACTTTTGTTTATGTATTATTAAGTTCTGTAAATTTTTGTCACCTATGCAGTTTTGTTTGTTCACTGTTTTGTTAGGTTCAGATATCCAACTTGTGCTTGCTGGTACTTTATGTCTTTTTATTGCTGAGTAATATTCTGTGTTATAAATACACCAGAATTTGTTTAACCATTTGTTTCACCTGATGATGTATGTCTGGGCTGATTCCAGTTTGTTTGTTTGTTTGTTTAAGATTTTATTTATTTGTGTGTGAAAGAGAGTATATAGCAGGAGGAGTAGCAGGCAGAGGGAGAAACAGGCTGCCTGCTGAGCAAGGAGACCGATGCAGAACTTGACCCTGGGATCATGACCAGAGCTGAAGGTAGACACTTAACCAACTGAGCCACCCAGTAATTCCAGATTTCAGTTTTTGGCTATTACAAATAAGCTGCTCTGAACATCCATGTGCAGGTTTTTATATGAACCCAAATTTTCATTTCTATGGGATAAATGCCCAGGGTGTAATTGCCAAGTTGTATAGTAGTTGCCTGTTTAGTTTTTAAAGAAATTGCCAAAATGTTTTTTAACCCTTTAAGGGATGATAAGAATTTGGACTTGATTGTGAGGACATTAAGAGGTCATTTTAATATTAATCCCAATATTAAAATTTTGAATTTGAAAAGGTTGTCAAACCACAGAATACACCTTCGGAGCAGGTAAATGTATGCATCTGAAACTCATAAATCAGACTTGGATGAAAGATGCAGAGTACTTATCAGTGTATGACTGATTGTAGAAGCTGTGGGTGGAAGGTGATATTTTCCAGCAAAAGTACTAGGAATGAGGAGAGAAAAGAGAACAGAACCTGGGACAGAACCCTAAGATCACCAATATTTTCAGGAGACTGAGAAAGAGCTAGACTTGAGAGGTAAACCAAATGAAAACTTGATAATGTGGAAGCCATGGGGAGAAGAAGAAAGATGTGGTCAGCAGTGTTACCAAAGAGCAAGTAATACGAAATTGAAAAGTACATTGGTTTTAAAGAGTTTGTTAATAACCCTGGTGAGAGAAGTTTTAGTGAAGTGGTATGGTAGGAGCCTTATTCACAGTGGGTTGAGAAATGACTAGTAAGGTGAAGTAAGATAGCAATGGAGATCAAATTTTACCTGTGGAAGGGAGAGAAAAGTTAATTAACTAGAGAAGAATGTGGGGTCCAGGGTGGGTCATTTTTAGAGAGTTGGGCTTAGGTTGATGATAATGAGGGAGGGAAGGAGGGAATGATAATGCACCAAAGTGAAGGAATTCTTGATTGAGCAAAGGTCCTGATGATACCACACACAGTGGTAGACAGAGCATAGCAGAGGGATAGACTTTATGAAGCAAAGTATATTTTCCTTTGTGACAAGAGGAAAGGAAGTTAGGATGAAGCAGGTTAAGTTAGTTTATAGATATGGTGGTAGAACGTTGAAGGAGTTTGCTTCTGATGGCTTATGTTTTCTCAGTAAGGGAACAGAGGGGGGTCATCTGTTGGGAGTGAGGGGCATGATAGCGTAGAAAGTTTGAGGAGAGAGGAAAGGGTTGAGGTAGCTGCTATAGAGAATGGTAGACAGCTGACTAGAAAAACAAAGATTTCTAGGTCATAATAAGGGCCTGTAAGGCCTTTTTTTTTTTTTTTTTTTTTTTAAATCCCGGTCTTACGTTTATATATTCTTTTCTAGCAGAGTTCAGCAGCCTGGATGGAGATGTGGGAAAAGGAAACCATTGTGTTGATCTAGGGTTAGAATTTGTCCTAGGTGACATAGGAGAAAGCCATTAAATGAACTAAGCAGAGTGGACTCATCATATACAGACTTTGAAGTCAGACAGGTCTTAGTTTAATCCTGTCTTGACCACTTAATGACTTAGGCAGATTATTTAACCTTCTCTAAGCTTCAGGTTTCTAATAATAATCACACATAATCACATCAGCGGCCTAATCATAATAATACATTATGAGGACTAAATGAGACAAATAAGTCCCTTAACACATAATTTGGCACATAATAAATGTTAATAAATAACAGCTTATATTATCATCTGTGGCCTCGTATTGTCACTTGTTAACTGAGTAACCTTAGGCAAGTTTCTTTTCTTTTTATCTGTAAAAAGGAACTTATAATACTTTTTTTTTTAAAGATTTTTTTTTTATTTATTTGGCAGAGAGAGAGATCACAAGTAGGCAGAGAGAGAGGCGGGGAAGCAGGCTCCCCGCTGAGCAGAGAGCCCGATGCGGGGCTCGATCCCAGGACCCCGAGATCATGACCTGAGCCGAAGGCAGAGGCTTTAACCCACTGAGCCACCCAGGCGCCCTAGGAACTTATAATACTTGTTGGGAGTATCAGGTGGGTATCTTTTGGAGGAAAAAAATACTAAGCACTATGCCTGGCACATCTTTTTTATTGCTTACTGAAGGTGAGTTGAACCAGAATCTGTAGGGGATTTTTGGAAAAATGGAAAGTTAGGTGGGAATTTTGACCTTTGCCTAATGGTAGGTAGCCTTTAAAAGTTCATGAGCAAAGCTATAGTATAAAAGTGATGTTTGGGGAATATTGATTTATCCATAGTGTGATAGGATTTGTGGTCTCAGCTAGATACCACCTCTTCAGAGCCTTTCCCTAACCACCCTGAGAATCTCAGATAGTGCTTCTCCAACATCTTACCCCATATTATTTTCCTCATGACATTTGTGACTATCTGCTGATTCCCTTGTTTATTACTTTACTTTTTCTCTGTCTCCCTCTACTAATATATACTTCATGTAAAAAGGGATGTTTCTGTTTTACTATTGTATCCCAGTGCCCAGAACAGTGCCTAGAACATAGAAGGCATTCATTTGGTAAATACATGTTGATTGGATGAGTAAAATAGAAGGAGAGAGACAAGAAATTTTAACAATGTTTTTGGTATTAGAATATGAAGACCTTGACAGGGATGATAGCAATGAAAAGAAGGAACAAATAAGAAAAGTTACAAAGAAAGAGTGATTCTTTCTTTGCAAGGAACAAGATGATTCCAAGATTTCCAAACTGAGTGACTGAAGCAGTGGCAGTATCTTTGAAAATGTCTGCTTTCATCTCCTTTTATAACTTTTTATGCCCGATACTCAGAACAGTGCCGAGCATAGAGTGATGAGCAGTAAATATTTGAATGAATGAGAGAAAATAGGGGAAATCAGAAGGTTACATCTTAGATGCATAGTGTTTTTAAGGTAACAGGCCACCCAAGCAGGTGGAAGATGAAATTCTGGAAAGAATAAAAGCCATTGGGATGTATAACATTTAAGAGGGAAGAACCAACCAAACAGCCTCAGAGATAGGAGAACAACAAGAGTGTGGTTTCAGGAAAGCAAAGACAGCTAGTCCCACGAAGGAGATAGCTACCAATGTTACATGCTATAGAAGAGCTGAAGAAAGTGAAGACTGGAGCAGATCTTTGGATTTAGAGACTGAGAGGCCAGGAATGATCTTGGAAAGAACAACTTACATAGAGCTGTGAAGGCTAAGTCCTAATACAAAGGGTGTGAGGAATGAGTAAATGAGATAAATTTCCCCCTGAGAGCCAAAGAAATTTTTCAGTTTCTGAAAAATGGAGGGAATATGCAGTTATCTGAGATAGTCATTTAAAGGAAATATAGTTTGCTTTGTTTTGTTTTTTATATAAAGACATAAGCATATTTTTAGGGAGAGAGAAGAAAGATCCATAGTCCAAGACAGTTGTCAATTTTTAGTGTGCACAAGAATAGGAAGAGGATTTTGTTCACAATGCAAGATGCCGGCACCACATATGGGGAATCTGATTCAGTGGGTGTGGGGACCAGTTACAGGTTTCCCCTGCCATCTGAAGGTAGAACATTCTGCAGAAACCTTTCGTAAGCTGAAATGGTATAAAGTGAAGAAGCCATTACCACTGATTTAACTGGGAAAAAATTTTGAGCATTCCTAGACCTAAAAAAATAACTTGGGCTTCGGGTGCCTGGGTGACTCAGTCGGTTAAGCATCTGTCTTTAGCTAAGGCCTTGATCCCAGGTCCTGGGATCAGCTCCCCCTCAGGCCCCCTGCTCCATGGGAAGCCTGCTTCTCCCCCTCCCTGCTGTTCCCCCTACTTGTGCTCTCTCTCAGTCAAATAAGTAAATAAAATCTTTAAAAATAAATAACAGGCTTTTCTGATTATCTTAAGTCACATCTTGCTAACCAATGCAAAAAGTAGGTTGAGGTAAAGCAAAGATACTCACAGACAGTTCAAGACTCTGGTAGCTTGATGCTGAGATGCTGAGTATAGTTTGGGTGAGTGCTGCTTCTATAATGGCTTGCTACAAAACCAATGCTGAACACTATTTTTGCTTTTCACCTTCTGTTTTAAAAGCAAAAATCCTTTTTGGAGTTCTTCTAATTAGTGAAAACAAGTACTAACGTAGGTTTTTTTTTATTAAAGTGGTGTAATGCAAACTTTCAAAAAATAAGGGTTACCCGTGTCAGCATTTTAAACAAGTGTCACCCCCCCAAACACACAGACACACACACACACACACACACACACACACACCCTACCCCACCCCACCCCACCCCACCCCACCCCACCCCACTCCACCCTACCCCCAGAAGATTCTGATGTAGTTAAATTCTAGAAGCACATTCTAACACTGGCCCAGGGAGTGAAAATTGAAGGCAGAAGAAAGGAGAAGGAAGAGAATGAGATTTCTGAAAAATGAAGGGTAAGGGAGTTTGGGAAGGAGAAGGAATTCATCTTCTTTAAAATAAACTGTGAAGGGGCGCTTGAGTGACTCAGGGGGTTAAGCCTCTGCCTTCGGCTCAGGTCCTGATCTCAGGGTCCTGGGATCGAGCCCCGCATCGCTCTCTGTTCAGCGGGGAACCTGCTTCCCCCTCTCTCTCTGCCTGCCTCTCTGCCT
>CM053621.1:13498782-13545978 GCA_028646535.1 Procyon lotor
GCATGCGACTCTTTATCTCGGGGTTGTGAGTTCAAGCCCCATTTCGGGCATAGAATTTACTTAAAAAAAAAAAAAGATTTGGATATGTCAGTTATATCTCAGTAAAACTGAAAAAAAAGATTTTAAAATAAACAGGAAGAGAAGGTACAGAGAAGTTTGGGGATGATGCACTGAGCTTGAGAGAGCTTTTGAGGTGAAGAGGGCAAAAGGAGGTTGCTTCATTTGCATGACCTTGATTTTTTCCTGCGAGTGGGAGGAAAGGTTATCTACTGTGGGCAGGCATTAGAGAATTTGAGGAGTGTGGAAAGGTCTGAAACAGCTGCTCTGGGGGATGGAGCAGAGTGGACAAAGGAGGAACATAAGCAGTATTAAGCAGTGTCTGACTGCTGTTAGTTTAGGTGGTAGGACATGTAGATCCACTCAGCAGTTACCTGACATTTTTCAAAGTGAGGGATAGACCTGAAAACATGTTCCTCCTCTTGGTTATTCATCATGACTCCATCATCTGCAGATTTACACCTTTTTTTGATGTTTTTAGCTTGACCTATTTCATGGAATAATGAACTTCATAAATTTACTGTACAAGGTATAAAGTATCTAAAATTTACCTCACCTACAACTTAAAAGATACTACTATGGTTTGCTAGAACAACTGATTTATTAAACACATCTGTGTGCCAGGCATTGTTCTAAGTTTCCTGCAAGAATAAACTTAGTAAATAATTTCCCCAAATCCTATGAGGTGGGTACTGTTTATAATCCCCATTTTACGGATGGAGAAAGTGTCACAGAGATCAGTAACTTGCATGAGGTTACAGAGCTAGTTAGGGCACAGCCCCAGGCCAACTCGTTCTATACCTTACTATGCTCCTAACCATTGGTCTGTTCCACTTTTCATGGCCCTCAGTTTAAGGATAACTTTTCAAACAGCTTGGCAGCTTACTGTGCATTATCTTGATGAGCTTATGTTTAATAGCAATAATATAACTAAGTGAAAGAATCAGCTCTTCTCTGTAGTCTTTTATGTATAGTCCTGATTCTAACATGTTTGTACTTAGTTCATAGTGCCAAGTTTGGATATTTTAGAAAAATGAACATGTTTTCTGGTGTCACCTTACCAGAGTAGGAAAGGTATAAGAAAGGCTATTTTGGTGCTAGATCTTCATAATTTTTATAAATTGGCTGGCTGTGGGCATTGATGGGTAGTAAAAGTATTTGGAAACTGATAAAAATGGTTATTGGATCCTGAGAATAAAAGTGTGTCTGCTCTTTGCATTTCTTAAAAAGCTTTCTGTGCTAAAAGAGTGACAGTAAATTTAAAGACATTGCTTAGTGTTAAAAAAATTTTTTGTGGTAGATACATCTCAGGTACTCAATACTAGTGGGTATCATATTAGTGCAGGTTCAGGCTGTCCAAAGGATCAGTCATGGAATAAAATTTTAAGCCTTTTGAGTGTCAGTAGTAACTCATTCTGATTTAACTCTTTTGCCTACAATGGAATTAAACTGGCCCTGTGAAGAAAAATTTGAGTTAAGCAAAGTTGAAACTGCTGTATCATCACCATGAAAAGCAGGAAGCTGAGGGATGAGGGATTAGAATACACAGGGGAGCTGTGTGATGATTTTATTGCTGTATTTTTAAAGAACTCTGGATAACATAAATCTTAAAACATATTATCTTATGGTAGTTATGTTCTATAAATAAATAAATACTAAGTCACCATGAATGCTGATTTAGTAAATATTGGATCATTGTCCCTAGAGGAAATACAGGGTTAGGTTCCTAGGAGTCTCTGGTCACATTTTGTCAACCAGTTATTACATTACCTTGTTTTATGAGTTTTTCTCTAAGATTTTATTTATTTATTTGAGAGAGAAAAGGCAAGCATGAGCGGGGAAGGGGGCCAGAGCAAGAGGGAGAATCTATTGTTTACCTTTAAATTACAATCATGGGTTTTTTTATTAATAGAGTCTGACTTTACATATATAGACAGAAAGGTCTTCTCTGTTTTAAAACCACACAGTCAACTCAAGTATTTTCCCTTTTTTTTAACTTCAGTGATTTTAATTTTTATATTCATCTCTCAGTTTATTTTGGTACATTAATTCATTTCTTCTTTTCTAAATAGCAAGTTGATAATCCAAATTTACTAAATTATCCATTCTTTCCATTGATTTCTAGTGCCATCTTGTATATAGTTGGTCTGTCAAGGTGTGTTTGATTCTGTTCTATTGTTCTGTATCTATTTTGTGGCTAGAGAATTCACCTTGGAAAGCACTCTATGGAAGTCTTTTTTCAAACACTGACCTTAATTTTAGAAGTTAAAAGGAAAATCCCTCTTAAGCTAGTGCAAGTGAAATTAATTGGATTAAGTTGTGCTTGGGTGCCTTCTGTCAACTTTCTGCCTTTTGTGGTTTGTAAACAACATAATTCTTTAGTTCTCAAGGACAACCATCTCAAAGATGGTTGCTTTTAAGCGCTACAAAGCCAGAGATAGAACTGTCCAAGAAGTAGCAGCACCAGATACTTGGTTATTTAAAATATTAAACCTCAAAAGGAAATAGGTTGTTTAAGAAACATCTTTCTTGCCAAATGTAATTGGATATTCCTCTTTAGGTCTGATCATATCTTTGATCAGAAGCAAGTAGGTTTACTTTCATCTCTCAAGCAGGAGTTCTCAAAATATCTAAAACAAAATATCTGTAGCTCAAATCATAGGCAAATGGCTAGTTTCTTTAATATTTAAAAAGCTCTTCTACTTCAGTAGGGAAATATCAACAACTCAATTTTAAAAAGCAAAGGATATGAACACATGATTTCAGTAAAGTTTCTACAACTGGCCCTTCAAGTTGTTCTACCTCTGGTAAGAGAATACAAATTAAAAATACGGTGAGATACCATTTTTCACATATCTTATTGGCAGAGATCAAAAGGTTGGTAAATATTGTATTAGTGTGGATGTGGTGAAATAAATAGGACTTACTGGATAAGGGTAAATTAATATAACTTCCATAATACAATTATGGAAGGACAGTTTGGCAATATCTGTCATTTTATATGCACATACTGTTTAACCCAGAAATTTTATTTCTAGGAATTTATTCTACAGAACAGAACCATGTGTGAAATGAATTTGTAGCAAATATGTAAGGTTGTTCATTGCATTGTGTTTGAAATAGGAAAAGACTAGAAATAATCTAATAAGGGGAAATACTAGAAAGTCCCCTCAGTATAAAACTGTGTAAATAAAATATGGCATGTCTGTATGCTAGCATACTATGAAGCCATTTTAAAAGAGTGAGGCAGCTCTATGTCTCCTAATGTATACACTTCTCTGTAATATATTATGAAGTAAAACAGCAAGGTGCAGGTAGTATCAGGTGTTGGTAAGGGTATGGAGCAGCTGGAACACAGGTACTGCTGGCAAAGTTGGCACGACCTCTTTGGAAACCAGTTTGGTATCACTAGTAAATTTAAAGGTGCATGTGCTTTTGACCTAGTAGTTTTTTCTTTTCAATAAATTCCAGAGGAACTCTTGCTCATTTGCCCAGGAAACATAGTAGCATTCATAATCTTAAAAACAAATTAATAGCAATAGCCCACTAAAAACACCTGAAATGTCTGGAGTAGAATAAACGAATTTTAGAATACTGCACAGCAGTGCAAATGAACGAATTACAGCTACACACAACAATCTGAAGGAATCTTAGTTGTGTGGGGTAAGAGAATCAAGTCACGTAAGTATACATACAAAAAGATTCCGTTCCTATGAAGTTTGGAAAAGCAAATTGAATATGTTGTTTAGGGAAAAAATTATAGGAATTAAGGAAATTAATAAGCACAAAATCAAGGAAAGTGATTACCTCAAGAGAGAGGAAAGGAATTAGGGAGAGCACATAGGGGATCAAAAAACAATCTTTTTTTTTTTTTTAATTAAAACTGGCATGTGGTATGTGGGTACGTGAATGTTCATTATATCATGGATATTTTTGAACCTTATGTGTATTTTATAAATATTTTTTATATTAATACTTTTTGGAAAGCAAGATGTATGTAAAACATAATATGTTACTATGACTACACGGGCTTTTTTTTTTTTTTTTAACATGGCCATTTTTGTAAGTAAAGAATGCATACACATATAGAATCATACATCATCTCTGTAAAGGTACACAGGAAATTGGTAACCATGTTGCTTCAAGGAAAAACAACTGGTAGTTGGAGGCCAGTCATTGAAAAGAAATTTACTTACTGCTGTACACTACACTTTTGAATTTTCGTAGCAAATGTATATAGCACATACTCATATTTTAGCTTAAACATAGGAAAGGAAAGTCATTTGTCATTTGTGAGATGGCTAGAGAAAGTCAGACATTGTCTTTTTTTTTTCTCTAAGTCTCTATTGCTACTTCCTTCTCCCCTTTTCAAATTAGACAGACAGAATTATGAGGGTCTCTCTTTATTTACATTTCACTGTAAGTATGCCAGGAACCAGTATATTCCCTGGCCACATCTCAACTAGCAGTTGGCTGGCCATGTTAAAAATACATTTCTCATTTTATTTTAAGGATACCTTTAGTTTATGAAGTAAATGAGAACATTATCAGGCTATGTTGCTGGCTTATTTAAGAGAATATTCAGGGGTGCCTGGGTGGCTCAGTGGGTTAAAGCCTCTGCCTTCAGCTCTGGTCATGGCTTCAGGGTCCTGGGATGGAGCCCCACATCGGGCTCTCTGCTCAGCAGAGAGCCTGCTTCCCCCTCTTTCTCTGCCTGCCTCTCTGCCTACTTGTGATCTCTCTCTGTCAAATAAATAAGTAAAATCTTTAAAAAAAAAAAAAAAAAAGAATATTCATTTCTACTTCTTTCTTTTTCTCTTCCTCTCAAATAGTTATAACATTAACTGGTGTCAGGGGCCTAGGAAAGTAAAATGAAAAATAACTACACTCTAATTTAGCTTTTATTTTGGAGGGAGAAAATAATGTGATAAAATGTGGGTTATTAAATAATAGTCACATAAATTATATAGAGCACTGTTCATTTAGTTAATATTTATTAAGGGCATTTTCTGATGATCAATGTTGAATACCTTTGCATGTTTGGAAAAATGTCTACTCAGGTATATTTATTTGGATTATTTGTGGGTTTTTTTACTATTGAGTTGTATGAGTTCCTTAAATATTTTCAGTATTAACCTCTTATCAGATACACGGTTTGCAAATATTCCTTCCATTCTGTAGGTTGCCTTTTCATTTTGTTGGTTGTTTCCTTTGCTGTGCAGAAGCTTTTTGGTTTAAGTAGTCCCAGATGTCTGTTTTTAGTTTTGTTGCCTTTGCTTTTGATGTCATTTCAAAAAAAAAGTCATTGCCAAGACTAGTGTCAAAGAGCTTTCTTCTAGGAATTTTATGGTTTCAGGTCTTAAATTTAAATCCATAATCCATCTTGAGTTAATTTTGTGCATGATATAAGCTAGGGGTCCAGTTTCCACTTCTCCCAACACTGTTTAAAGAGACTATTCCCCCCTCCCCCAAAAAAAGACCATCCCCATTGTGTGTTCTTGATGCCATGGTCCAAAGATTGGTTGACTGTATATGCATGGATTTATTTCTGGGCTCTCTGTTCTCCATTTTATTAGTCCCTGTGTCTGTTTTTATGTGAGTACTACACTGTTCTTGATAACTGTAACATTACAGTGTAATTTGAAATCAGGAAGTGTGATGCCCTCCAGCTTTTTTCTTTCTCAAGATTGCTTGGCCATTTGGAGTCTTTTGTGGTTTCATATGAATTTTAGGGTTGTTTTTTTCTATTTCTGTGAAAAATATTTTTCTGAAATTTTGGTAGGGATTATCTTGAATCTGTAGATTACGTTAGGTAGTAAGGGCATTTTAACAATATTTTCTCCCTAATCATCAAGGAAATACAAATCAAAACCACAGTGAGCTATCACCTCACATCTGTTAGGATGGCTGTTATCAAAAAGACAAGAGATTACAAATGTCGATGAGGACATGGAGAAAAGGGAAACCTTGTACATAATTGGTGGGAGTTTAAGTTGGTATAACCACAATGGAAAACGGTGTGGAAGTTCTTCAGAAAAATAAAAGAGCTACCATATGATGTAGCAATTCCACTTCTGGTTATGTATCCCAAGTAAACGAAATCAGTATCTTGAAGAAATATCTGCACTCCCATTCATTGTAACATTGTTCACATAGCCAAGATATGGAAACCATCTGAGGGTCTATCAACAGATAAATGGATACAGAGATAGGGTTTATATGTGTAGTGGAATATTATTCACCCATCAAAAAGAAGGAAATCTGGCATTTGTGACAAAATGGATGAAACTGGAGGGCATTAAACTAGGTGAAATAAGTCAGACAGAAAAACAAATACTATATGGTATCATTTTTATATGGAATCTTTTTTTTTTTAAGTTGCGCTTCTAGAAACCGAGACTGGAATGGTAGTTGCCACCGGGGGTGAGGGGTGGGGAGGGAAATAGATGTTGATAAAAAGCTAAACTTTCAGTTATGAGATGAGTAAGTGCTTAGGATTTAATGTACAGCATGGTGACTGTAGTTTCCAATATTCTATTGTCTACTTGAAATTCACTGAGAGTAGATCTTAAGCATTCTCACCAGGAAAAAATTTATGAGTCATTGGCTTATAGGTGATAATTGAATCTGTGAACCTAATTGAGATTGCCTAGAAAGAATGTGAAGATATAAAAGGTGTCTTGGGAGTGAACTTGAAGATCATTGATAATAGTCTTTATAATTTTGTTATTGACACAGGTTTGTTTTTATAAGAATGTATTTTGTAATATCCTTGGTTGTTTCAACTGAGGCTTATTGTGATATAATATCCCTCTCCCTCTTGCCAGATGTTATCTATCATCTCTTTATTATTCTTTGTATATTATCTCTTATTTATTCAGTGACTAGATTTTGTAATGAGTTAATCTTCCAAAAGTAATGCAGTTGATATTTTCTAAGCATCTGGATTAGGCAGTGAGTTTTATTTAAATAAGGAATGAAGAACTATTCTTGAAAAGTTTTGTTCTTTTTTTTTTTTTTTTTTTTTTTATTCAAGAGAGAGAGCTCATCGGAGGGGAGAGGGTCAAAGGGAGAAGCCTACTCCCTGTCCAGGGAGCCAGATGCGGGACTTGATCCCGGCACTCTGGGATCATGACCTGAACAAAAGATAGTTGCTTAACCAACTGAGCCACCCAGGCACCCCAATTTATTTATTCTTTAAGTGGTTGAGGAAATACCATTTTAATCTATCTTTCCAGATATAATAAGGAAAATTGAGTACTCCTAAGCAGTCTTTTTCCATGAGCCATTGGTAATCTTCTTATCGACGGCTTTAAAAAACAATGAAAGTTTTTGGTCCCCTACCTGATACAGTCTCTGATTACCTAAGTTTGGGATTAGAATGGTAAGATATTCTCCCTCCACTGCTAAGTAGTCATAGAAGGCAGGATAAGGAATTGATAAATTGGACTTTGTTAAATTTAAAACATTTATCCTTCAAAAACCATCGTTAAGAAAATTTAAAGGCAAGGGATGCCTGGCTGGCCCAGTCAGTAGAGCCTGTGATTCTTGATTTAGGGTTGTGAGTTTGAGTCCCATGTTGGACATAGAGTTTACTTAAAAAAAGAAAAAGGCAATGGGGCACCTGGATGGCTCAGTGGGTTAAAGCCTCTGCCTTCGGCTCAGGTCTTGATCTCAAGGTCCTGGGATCGAGCCCCGCATCTGGCTCTCTGCTCAGCAGGGAGCCTGCTTCCCTCTCTCTCTCTCTGCCTACTTATGATCTCTCTCTCTCTGTCAAATAAATAAATAAAATCTTTAAAAAAAAAAAAAAAAAAGAGGCAAGACTAGGGGAAATATTTGTAAAGGAAAAGAAAAGGGGGAATTTCTCCTTCCTTAGCCTTTTGTTTTATTCAGGGCCTCAGTGGATTGGATGATGCGTACCCACACCGCCACACATGTCTATGCAAAGGTTTGTAGTTTGTAGTAGCTTTATTCATAATAGCAAACAATGTATGATTCTATTTATGTGAAATTCTGTAAGAGGCAAAACTATAGTAATAGAAAGCAAGTCTATCTTGGGAGCTTGGGGGGAAGGGATTGACTGCAAAGGATTATTGAGGGAATTTCTTGTGATATTCTGTGTCATGACTGAGATGACTGTACAGTTGTCAAAACTCATTGAAAAAAATAAACTCATTATACACATAAATGGAAATTTTCATTGTATCTGAAGTATATCTCAATAAAGCTAATTTAGACAGTGTGAAGAGTTATCAGGAACCCTTTAGGAAATAATTCACTTGTAAAATGGGGCATAGACCTAAAGAAGTGAAGTTTCTTGTTCAAAATTCCATGAATAATGTGCCTGTGGATAGAGTGCATATCTCCAGCTTCCTAATCTCATTAGGCTGCACAATTCTCTTGGCATTAGATCACATCCTGCTATCTATTGTTACAAAGGTAAAACTCGGGTTTTTCCTCCCTCTGTAGGCAAAAACCCAGTTCTTCCCTACCATGCCTGTCTTTCTTGTGAGTCTCCTTTACTACTCACAGCACACTTCATTTCTGACACATCTGGCCACCAAATGTGTAAAGGTTTCTCCCCCTACAAGAGGCAGTTCTCTTTGACACCAGCTGGGTGTCCTACAATTTTAATCAGTTCTGATACTACCCAAAGACAATGTTAGATCCCACAGGTTAAGGACTCACTCTCAGGTGCCTGGGTGGCTCAGATGGTTAAGCCTCTGCCTTCAGCTCAGGTCGTGATCTGCAGTCTTGGGATCCAGTCCTACATCAGGAGTGGGAGCAGGAAGCCCACTTCTCTGTCTGCCTTTGCCTTTCTCTCTCTCTCTGTCTCTCATGAATAAGTAAATAAAATCTTTTTTAAAAAAGGCGGGGAGCTCACTCTCACAAGACTGCCCCTTCCACTTCACCTCCCACACATAGACTTGGAGGTTCCAGTGACTCCCTCCTTGTGTTCAGTTATACTAGAGTGGCTCACAGAACTCAGGGAAACACACACTTTGGTTTACCAGTTTATTATAAAAGGGCAGAGGATATATAAAGGATATAGGTGAACATCCAGATGGAAGAAATGCATAGGGTAAGGGCCATGGAGCTTACATGATCTCTCTACGCATGCTCTTCTTCCACTACCAACCTGGAAGCTTTCCAAACCCTGTACTTTTGAGATTTTAAGGATCCTTCACCATATAGGCATGATTGATCATTAATTTCATTTTCATACCTTTTCTCAAGAGAAGGAGTGAGGTGGCAGGGCTGAAAATTCCAAGCTTCTGATCTTCGCTTGGTCTTTCCCTTGACCAGCCCTCATCCAGGAATCTAATGAGTTGCCTCATTAGAACAAAAGACACTACTATCACCCAGGAAATTACAAAGGTTTCAGGAGCCCTGTGTCAGGAACAAAGGTCAAAGACCAATATAAGAACATGAGATGGGGGCGCCTGGGTGGCTCAGTCGTTGGGCGTCTGCCTTCGGCTCGGGTCGTGATCCCGGGGTCCTGGGATCGAGCCCCGCATTGGGCTCCTTGCTCGGCGGGGAGCCTGCTTCTCCCGCTACCATTCCCTCTGCTTGTGTTCCCTCTCTCGCTGTGTTTCTCTCTGTCAAATAAATAAAATCTTTAAAAAAAAAAAAAAAAGAACATGAGATGGTCCCAGTGTTCTTATCACTTTGGAGATTACAAGGATTTTAGGGGCTCAGAGGTAGAGACCAATATATATATTTTCTATTATCTCACAATTATGCTTTATAATTTTCTCTGAGTGTTCATCTTCGCTCTCTGTATTTATTGTAACCTCTGGAAATACAAGGATAATGTCTATGTTTCTTTTCATACTTCCCACATCGTATTGCACAGAGCATGTGCTCAGTATTTGCTGAATGAAGGAAAGCTTGGCATAGTGCACTGTGTCTCCTAGACCTGGACAGAAAAGTCAGGAATATCTCATGGCATAGTGCCAGGCTTTTCAAATTCAGCAGAGACCTTCTCTAATGTATGGTTTCCTTAGACCACTATGTGGTCTAAGGAACAATAAATTTAACTAAAATGAACTTTCCTTAGGAGTTCATAGCTTACCACAAATGTAAGCTAATTAATGGGAGATTGATGTTTTATATATTTTGGTGAAAACTTAGGTAGTATTTTCTGATGTTGGAAATTGAGGGAGATATCAGTTTACATTTTCAATCTGAAGCCAAATATAACTACAGTGAGAATACAAACTCCTCTTAAAGATTAAATACAAGAGCAGCTGTCAGAATCAGAACTTTTGTCTTTCTCGAAAGCTCTCCATTCTTAAATCCATCCTCTTTTAAAATTAAGGGACTGTGGTAACAACACAGAATAACACTCATCTCAGTGTTAAACTCATTTTCCTTGCATTTTCTAGACTCTAAGCTTTTACAACTCTGATTCACTTTTAAATATAATTCAGTAGATCTACACAAATTAAACACTTATTTATGATATTTTTCATCTAAACCCAAGAGCGAACAAGAAATTTAAAAAGACAATGGGATCCCACAGATTGTTTCCTTTCTTAAAGTAAAAATATATACTTTTGGTGAAAGAGCAATATATTAATAATATTTAACATTTACCAACTTCTTACTCAGTACCAGGCATTTGTTTTAAGTGCTTTACACATATTCCCCCCCATAATCCGTGAGGTCATTTGACAGTATGAGGTCATTTTGTTGTTATCCTCATTTACAGCTGAAGAAACTGAGGCACACAGAGGTTAAATAGCTTGCCTAAAATCTCACTACCAGTAAGTGGTGCGCCTCAAATCTGAATCCAGAGCCTGAACTCCTACCACTGTGATATGATATCTCCCAGTTAGGTCAGTGGATATGTGACTAAATGGTTTAAAATGTGATTTTTTTATCAGAATTATTTTACTTATGTAAATTAAAGGAGCACAATTTATTGAAGAAATGATTTTTAATTATTTGGTATTGAGATAACTAGTTGGCAAAAAGTTGACAGATCTGGAAGTCATACAATGGAACCTTTGCTATATTCTCAGGAAAGTTATTTATTTATTGTGACTTACCCTATAAAGTCCTTCCTAAGAAGGTGACGGGGTGCACATTTTCTGTACAATGCAAATAAATAAGACCAATGTGAAAGCTTATTATAATGTTTGAGAGTAGTCTTTAAGTAACCAGAGAGTTCCTTGGAGATAGGAAACAGGGAATCTTTTTTTCTTGAGGCTAAGAAATTGGGTCCTTTCTTTAAGGAGGCTGAGCTGGGAGTGGCATATTCCTTGAACATTTACTAGAAATGTGAGTGTGGAAGGAGCTGTATTTTAGAGTGAGTAAAATTCAAAGGAGTCATGCAGTCGAAATAGTTTAGGGGTGGTTAATTGAAAACCTGAGTTTTAGGGCTCCTGGGTGGCTCAGTGGGTTAAAGCCTCTGCCTTCAGCTCAGGTCATGATCTCAGGGTCCTGGGATGGAGCCCCACATCAGGCTCTCTGCTCAGCGGGGAGCCTGCTTCCTCCTTTCTCTCTGCCTGCTTCTCTGCCTACTTGTGATCGCTCTCTGTCAGATAAATTAATAAAATCTTAAAAAAAAAAAGAAAAAGAAAAAGAAAGAAAAAGAAAACCTGAGTTTTAGTCCTGGCACTGCTAGTTACTTGGTTTTCTTGGACTTAGCACTTAACCTGTCCTGTCTGGGAATTTTAAAATAGAGTGAATGCACAGGGGCACCTGGGTGGCTCAGTCCGTTAAGCATCCTACTCTTGATTTCAGCTCAGGTCATGATTTCAGGGTTGTGAGATCAAGCCCCACATCAGGCTCTGCGCTGGGCATGGAGCCTACTTAAGATTTTCTCCCTCTCCCCCTCACCCTCCCTCTCCCTCTCTTAAAAAAATAAAGTGAATGCACCTTTTTTTTTACTAACATATATTGTATTGTTTCAGGGGTACAGGTCTGTGATTCATCAGTCTTATACAATTCACAGCATTCACCATAGCACTTACCCTCCCTGCACATTTTTTTTAAAGGACAGAATTGTATGAATTTATCTATGCTCAGATAAGACAATGAAAAGTACAAGGGTTCACAACCCCACTCCGCTCTCTAGTCCTGTTCAACCAAAGTAGTCCACTGTTAGCCATGTGATAAATACTCTTGCACATATTTTTCATACATTGTATGGACAGCTTAAACATTGTGGTGAGCTTTTCTTCATGCATTATATACTAAGGGCTTCAATGATTGGGATTGTAATAGGATGGATTCTGGTACCTTATTGTATTTGTGATCTCTCTCTGTCAAATAAATAATATCTTAAAAAAAAATAAAGTATTTGTATAATGTATTTATAGGATTAGACCCAAGACCACGTTTATGGAGTAAGGGCTGATAGAATAAGCTACAATGAGAGGACGGTGTTGGTATGATTTAGTCAATTTTAAAATGAGATAGGACCTCTGAACTACATTCCTACTTGTAAACAGCTGGTAACAGTTGTATTTTCAGAAGACATAGAACAGCCAGTGGAGTTTAAGGGAAAAGAAAATCAAACTATCTAACAAAATATTTTGTCATTTCGTTCTATTAGCAAAGCATTCTCAATCTCAGTGTTCCCAGGTTGCTATTCCTATAAAATACAGACTGTCCCCAGAGCTTTTATTTCAGCAAGTCTGAACTTGCCTAATGTTCATCTTCAACCTGAACCCTATACACTAAAGCAGTTGGGCAGGAGAGCGATGTCCTGAGTACTTTTTATAGCTGGCTGCCATGGCAACCATCAGATGTCAACCTTTTATTTTGGAATATGAGTTTCATGCGTGTACTATTGTGTTAAATTATTGTGTCTCCTACTGCCCTATGTGTGTATTTTCTAACTAAAAAATATTTTAACTTCCCTGAAGACATGTAATAGTTATTTAGTGCTTACAGTTGCAATTGCTTACAAGTATTATCTCATCATCTTATTTAATGCTCACAGAAACCTAAATGTTAAGTCATATTATTTTGTTGCTGAAGGAAAATTTGTATTTTTCTGCTGAAGGGAAGTTTAGGAAAATTAAGGGACTTGTCCAAGAGCTGAGATTCAAATTGTGACTCGGGTTTAACTCCTATGATAGTGGACCGGGGACTTCTGAAAATCTGCTCCTCCATAAATGCAATGAGAATACTGGCAAAAAATTGTCAGATCAACTTCTTCAGAACTTCAGAAATTAACTAAGGCTCACAGCAATCCAAGAAGCGTTTATTTAAGAAAATCACCTGAATCTTGGCAAGAACAGCAAGCTTTGTGGCAGTTTAAATTGTGCTAATCACATACCTCCTTCTCCTCAGCTACACAGTAGCCTTGAAAGCCAGTAGCCTCACAACTTTGGTAGTGGTGTAAACCAGCAGCTCAGCAACCACTTGAATGGCAAAAAGGTTTGGTGTTCCTCAAAGCCCCATCCTCAGAGAATTGCTACCATCTGAAATGTCAGCTCACTGAGAATCTCCTCAGGCCTTACCTTTATTTGACCAAATTCAGAGCTTACTCTGTCTCACCCCCAGGCTATTTGTTAAAAACAGTCAGCAGTAGTTGTTTTAACATTGCAGGTTAAGTTGGTTGAGGTCCCCTCAGTTGGTTAAGGCTCTGCCTTCAGCTCAGGTCCTGATCTCTCAGGGTCCTGGGATCGAGCCCCGCATCGGGCTCTGCTCAGCAGGGAGCCTGCTTCTCCCTCTCTCTGCCTGCCTCTCTGCCTACTTGTGATCTCTCTCTTTCTGTCAAATGAATAAATAAAATCTTTAAAATAAATAAATCTCATCTTTTACCTAAAAGAATTATGTCCTGCTTGTAGATTCAAATCCATCTCTTACGTTGACTAGCCAAGATCTTTTACAACCTCCAAATTCTCTGGACACATCACACAATCGTGTACTTAATTTTAAGGTAACTTCTTTTTACCTCAAACAGAAAATGGGCTTTTAAGGAAGGAACTGAACCTTCTACTTCACCGGTAACCCCCATAATGGCCTGCAGCAGTGGGCACGAAGCAGGAATTAATAAATAATTGGTGAACTTAAAAGAATTAAAGCAAGCTAAATTTAAAATCACATAGCATTAAATAGCTTCTTCTATAGACCTTGTCTTGGTGTGATTTCCTGAAGCACACTCATTAATAATTTAGGCACAAGCTCAGCCATTCACTGATTTTTGTTTTGTTTTATCCAACAGGTCTTTTGCTTCTGTAAAGGCCTGTAATTCCATTTCTCAAACAGCCAATCCATCTGTCCCTGCAGCTGTTTCCTAGGTAACCAATCCAGCCAAATAAAAGACTTGGACACAGTAGGAAAAAGGAAACCAAACTAGGAAGTACAGCATCCCACATGCCTCACAGTAGCTCACCTGTGTATCATTACACACAAAAGGAAGTCATAATGAGTCTCCCCCTGTTGAGTAGGGTATCTTAACTGAAGAGCCTTTTGACTCTCATCATCTATAGATCCAGACACTGCTGAAAAGATTAACAGAGCCAGTCTGAGCATGTCTGTTGCCACAATGACGATAATAAAGCATGTCGTCATTACAAGTAAAAGCTGTGCCACAGAAAATCGGAAACACAAGGCTTGTAGCACACAAACCCAACAGAGTCCATCAGAGCTAATCATATCTAGTAAGTGCTTGCCAACCTGGCCACAGGGAGCAGTGGGATGACAGGTGTCAGCAGTATTGAGGATTTTGTGTTTATGAAAATACACTTGTTTCCTGCCGTTTTCATGATTTTATGTCCTTGGTTTTTTACTATGATTTGTCTGTGTGTGCATTACTTAAAATCTATCCTACTTGGAATTTGTTGAGATTCTTCAATGTGCAGATTTAAACTTTTCACTAAATTTGGAGAGATTTCAGTCATTACTTCTTCAGTTATTCTTTCAACCCTTTTCTTTCTCTTTTCTCCTCCTGGGACTCCCATGACATACGTGCTGGAAGACCTGGTAACATCCCATTGCTCTCTCAATTGCTCTATTCATTTATTATTATTCTTTTTCTCCTTCTCAGTTTAAATCATTTCAATTGACTTGTCTTCGAATTTGCTGAGTCTTCTGCCAATTTTTCATTTCAGTTATTGCTCAGGAATTTCTATTTTCTTTAAAAAACTTCCATCTTTTTATTAGATACTATGTGATGAGACATTGTTTTCTTACGTCTTTCCACATGATTTCCTTTATTTTTTGGGACATACTTTTAAGAGCTGATTTAAACTCTTTGTCTAGTAAGCCCAGTGTCTGGGCTTCCTCAGGGGCAGTGTCTATTGACTACTTTTATTTTTCTTGTGTATAGACCATACCTCCCTGTTTGTGTGTTTTATAATTTTTAGTTGAAGACTTAAAATGTAAACTATTACAATGTGACAACTATGGAAATCAAATTCTCCCATCCCCAGGGTTTACTATTGTTACTGTTGTTTACTGAATTTCCTGTAATAGTTCTGTAAAGTTTGAATCATTGTTGTGTGTGGCCTCTGAAGTCTCTGTTCCATTAGCTTAGTGGTCAGCTAATGGCTAGAATGAGATTTCTTTTTTTTAAGATTTTTTAAATTATGTGTTTGACGGAGCACAAGGAGAGAGGGCTGAGGGAAAGGGAGAAAGAGACTCCCCACTGAGCAGGGAACCCAATGCTGGGCTCCATCCCAGTACTCCAGAATCATGACCTGAGCTGAAGGCAGATGCTTAACTGATTGAGCCACTCAGGCACCCGTGGAATAAGATTTCTGTCAGCCCCTTGAATCAGTGTGTCTCTCAGCCTTTTCTGTCTGTGTCTGTTGTGTTACATTTTCAATGGTCCAATAAGCAATTAACAACTCGGCCTTAATACTCTCTTCCTGCCTCAAGGTTAGCTAGAGGCAAGAGATTAATTGAGACCTTCATAGGCCTTTCCTGGATATGTGAAAAGCCCTAAATATGTGTAGAGCCTTATAGATTTCCAGGGATATGTTGGAGTTTTTCAAAGACTCTTTTGGCCATCCTGTTCCCCAGTTTTTCCTTTACATTTTTTAGTTAGCCTTTTGTTAGTGTCAAATAATACCACCTAGCTAAGTAACTGCAATTTTTAAAAATATTTATTTATTTATGTATGTATGTATGTATTCATTCATTCATTTATTTATTTACTTATTTGAGAGAGAGAGAGAGAGAGAGCATGAATGGTGGGGGGAGGGACAAAGGGAGAAGGACAAGCAGACTCCCCACTGAGCAGGGAGCCTGACAAGGGGCCCGATCCCAGGATCCTGAGATCATGACCCAGGCCAGAGGCAGATACCCAATCGACTGAGCCACCCAGGCGCCCCAAAAGATGAGATTTAAGGACCTGGTGTGAGTTTGGGTACTAACAGTACCTGAATTTACAAAATGTAATAGTAGCAGCACAGGTACCTTCGCAGATCACTTTCTCCAGACAGCTTATGAAAGATATGTGACTATGATATAAACTATGTTGACCTAGAGTCATACTCATGAGAAGGAACTTCAGTAACAATGTTGAGCTTGTACTAGCCTGTATAAGGAAAGTCTATTTTCACTGTAAGTGTGACAGAGTATTCATTTTTGGAAATAACAATGCTGGACACAAAGACATTCAATAATTCAGTTTTGTGAATTGCTTTTCTTATATACAGCATATCTTAGGACTATCAGCTAGCTCAAGCTTTCTTTTCTTCCAGAACGTAGCTGCAGAGTATTTGGTCTCAATTTGTGGTAATAAGGACTTTTGTAAATACAGGAACATAATTCTTCTTTTAAAACTGAACATCTGTCAGGTTTTTCCATTTGTTTTGTGGAAGGGATAGCTCTAATTTTCATTTTCTTACTTGTTCTATTTGTATTCACCTGGTGTGATATGCCAGTCAGGAGGGGAAGCAGGAACAATCCCACTCAGAAAGCTTAACAGTCTATAGGCACAGGAGGTTATGTTAATTAAATTTGAGCCCTGGGCGCCTGGGTGGCTCAGTTAGTTAAGCAACTGCCTTTGGCTCAGGTCATGATCCTGGAGTCCCGGGATCAAGTCCCACATCAGGCTGCCTGCTCGGCAGGGAGTCTGCTTCTCTCTCTGAACTCTCCCCTCTCTTTTTCTCTCTCTCATTCTCTCTCTCAAATAAATAAAATCTTTTAAAAGAAAAAAAAATTTTTTGAGCCCTAACGCTCTTTGCCATGTCCGTGATTGGAAAGTAAGAAGTAGCATAAGATACTCAGAAATGTTGGGGCGCCTGGGTGGCTCAGTGGGTTAAAGCCTCTGCTTTCGGCTCAGGTCATGATCTCAGGGTCCTGGGATCGAGCCCCGCATCAGGCTCTCTCTGCTCAGCAAGGAGCCTGCTTCTCCCTCTCTCTCTCTCTGCCTGCCTCTCTGCCTACTTGTGATCTCTCACTCTGTCAAATAAATAAATAAAATCTTTAAAAAAAAAAAAAGATACTCAGAAATGTTTTGAAAGAGAGTTATTTTAATTATTTACTGAACCTACAGTTTTACATATTTGCCAGCAAAAAGTAATTAGCAAATGTAAATCTAAGTCTATTAGCTATATAGAATTACCAAAAAATCTTTCTTTGTATTTTAAATTAAGTTGTAAAGAAAGTTACTGCTCTAATCAGAATCTACAATATTGCGTTTTTCAGAGGATCTTTCATTGCTTGTTGTCTATTTTTATAGCAATTACTGTTTTTATAAATGAGATAGTGACTACAGAAGTCTTTTGCTGAATGATCAAGAGTAGTTTCCTGTTCATTCTTGAGCACTGCTGTGATATCTTATTTCCAAAATTATAATAAAATGCTTTATCATAATAGGACACCCTCTGTCCCCCAAATTTTCTTTTCAAGGAAACTTTTTAGTGTTTCAATTTAATAACAATTATTCAACTTCCTGGTGCCTACTCACCCCTACCTACCCTCTCCCCTTTTCTGGTTCAATCGATTACTGTGATTTTTTTTTTACTATGATATTTTTAAGGTTAGCAATTAAGTATCAAAAACTTTGAACTGGGGGCGCCTGGGTGCCTCAGTGGGTTAAAGCCTCTGCTTTTGGCTCAGGTCATGATCTCAGGGTCCTGGGATCAAGCCCCGCATCAGGCTTTCTGCTCAGCAGGGAGCCTGCTTCCCCCTCCGTCTCTGCCTGCCTCTCTGCCTACTTGTGATCTCTCTCTCTGTGTCAAGTAAATAAATAAAATCTTTAAAAAAAAAAAAAAAACTTTGAACTGATTTACTTTTCTTCGACTTAACTAAGTAACTGAGCTCCAAGCAGCAGCTAGAAAAAGAGGGATACTTTGTGGCATTATTAAGGACTACTCACTTTCTATTCCCCTCCAAACCCCCATCTGCCTCCATCCTGCCAGAGATGATCCTATAGTTATAACGCTGTTTTACACCCTTGCAGAGATCACTAGATGAGCATAATTATTAGATAATTTGAGAAAAAAAGGCACTATTTGAATGCTCTTCTTCTTCCATTCAACCAAAAGACTCAGAATTAGCATTAGAGGGGAGAGTTTTAAAAGAACTGATTTTTTGCCTCAATTTCTTTGAACAGTGCTTTATGTCAAAATTGTATCAATGGCAAAGCACAGGTTGCTTGAGAGCCTCCTCCCTCCAGAAGCCCCACCTACCCACACATACCTCAGTACACACCATCTAGCTCTGCTGTCTGCTTCCACCAAGGCAGCCTCCCAAAACGCCTCTCAGAATTTTACTGACTGTCCTCAAAAAGGCACTTGTTTGTGGCAAGTGCTGTGATTTTGAGATTAATGTCTTTTGTTGGTGGTGGTGTCGTTATTTTTGTTCATAACAAAATGTTCTGTAACATTTTAATTGTTCTTAATGGGAAGAGAATAAAATAAATATTTTCACCTTATCTAGTTTTCTGTAAATTAATTGACCTCGAATTTGATAGAGGGGTTCCTTGGATTTGATACAAGAATATGTTTATGTAAAAATAGCACCTGATGTTTTACAAAAATCACCATCATGTTATATAAATGGGAGAGGGGACATTTGAAAAATTATCAGTAATGACTTCATGCTTTACTGCTGAAGCATACTAGGAATGGTTTAGCAATCTGAACACTGTGCGTTCCACAGAAATTATCGAACTTACTACAGGGAGGAACTAGTTTTCCCAACATTTTCTTGAATTTTAATTGAAAAGTATCTATATTATAATATTTTTAGCCTTTTTTTTTTTTTTAGATTTTATTTATTTATTTATTTGTTTATTTTAGAGCAAGAGCTCGCAAGCCAGGGGAGGAGCAGAGGGAGAGGGAGAGAGAATCTCAAGCAGACTCCATGCTGACTACAGAGCCCAATGTGGGGCTCAATCCCAGGACCCTGAGATCATGACCTGAGCCAAAACCAAGAGTTGGATGCCTAACCAACCAAGCCACCCAGGCACCCCTGTTCTTAGGCCTTCAAAAAAATATATTGGTTCTAATATTTAATCCATTATTTGATTTTATCTATATATTATGAGTAGACATATTTCAAGTTTGTCTTCAGTTTCCTGAAAAATGTTTTTCTCCTCATCTAAAATCAAATAATACACAGTAAATCTTGGATCTGAGAACAGAAAAGTTCCAGTTCTTTCGGCTAGTGTGTAAGCTCAGCAAGACCAGGAGCCCCATCTGTCTTATTGTTTCTCTGGAGCCCAGAACATTGTTTGATACAAGTACTCAGAAAAGTATTTGCTTAGTGAATGACTGACAGAACTGCGTTTTGTGGTTTTTGCAAGTTTTTTGTTTTTTTTTTTTAAGTTCACTTTGTTAGGTATGACTACATTGTGAACTACAACAATGCTGAATAGTGATACTAAGTGGAATTAAATGCCTGCCTGACCTACACGGAAATAAGATTTAAGAACTAAAGGGGTGTTGGTGGGGCATATTTCTTGGGAATGCCAAACCCATTAAAACACTCCCACCTTTTGCATCTCCCCAGGAGCACTCACTGTGGGCCTCGTGCGACAGTGTCAAACAATCCATGGACGAGACCGGACGTGCATCCCACCTCGGCTTCCCCCAGAATGGGTCACCACACTGTTTTTTATCATCATGGGAATCATTTCATTGACTGTCACATGTGGTTTGCTGGTGGCTTCCCACTGGCGGAGAGAAGCTACAAAATATGCTCGATGGATAGCATTCACTGGAAGTAAGTAATCTGTGCATACTAAATTTGTCTAGAAGGCATGCACACTGGTAATTTTAATGAAGATACCAAGAATCAGTCATAACGACTCCATAATCATCAAAGAGCACCACTTGCTGTGGCCGTCATATAGACTCTACACAGTCCCATCAGTTCATCAGAATTCACCACAAGACCAAGACATCCAAAACCTTAATTGTTTTGTATGAAATGCTATTTTAATGAATTTTGGTTTTGCTCACATTGTGACGTAAGCACAAGGTCTGTGGCTCAGAGCCATCGCTAACCTGAGTCTTTTACTCTTCTTAAAGGTATTGGTATCCTCTACCAAATGAAGGTAAATCTAGAAGAAAATGTACAGAAATAGAAATTAGATTAAGGTGATGATTTGTTTTTTAATACTAATTTTGAGTTTCTCCTGTGAGTTGTGCAACCATTGAAAAAACCAACACATTTGGTTGTTTAATAGTTACTTATCAACATTTCATACTTCATTAAGCTATGCCCCAGGGTATGATATATATTATACATTCTCTTGTACTCTACAAAATTGGTTTAATTTCCCAGCACATCAGGGGCTTTTCCCAAGTTAAAAGCAGAAAAAAATCCACAAAGGAAAGATATTTCTGTAATTTTGCTTTCTTACTTCTTTCTCTCTAAAGCAATTTTGTCCCCCCATACCCAAGGGATATCTGTCAATGTCTGGAAACATTTTTTGATTGTCATATTTAAGGTGATCTTACTGGCATCTTGAATAGGGGCCAGGGATAATGACGAAACCTCCTGCAAATGCAAAGGACAGCTCCCCACTACAAAGATTTGTCAGGCCCAAAGTGGCAATAGGCCCTGTTGAGAAACTGCTCTAAAAAACAGGATAACAATCCTTATAATACTATGGGATTTAACTTCTAATTCAGTGCCTTATAATTATATCAGGTTTCCGTAAGTTTTTAAAAAGTGAATATTATAACACGGCTTGCTTTCACTTGATATTTTCATTTAGAACTTGTATAGAAGGGGTAAGGCATAATCCTTTGGATCCTTATTAATGTTAAAGCTCAGTTTATCCTTAAAGACTATAAGATAGAGATACTAATTCATGAGTCTCAGTTTCTCTCTATCTCTCTGTGAAACTCTTTAATGTATATGTCTCTGGCTCTTTTGTTTTATTTCTATCTATACATCTCCCTTAATTTTAAAATTTAGATCAAGTTGACTTTGACTAAAAAAATCTTCTCTGTTCTTATTAAGAAATGTGAAACAAGTTAATGACCTTGTTTGAGGTCAAACAGACCTCCTGAGACCATTCTTTTCTGAATAGTAGGGTCCACGGGCAGTTGTACAGACACTGCTGCTAAATTAATTGATGAAGAATTTAAAGAGACCTTTACTCACAGATAACAATTACCCAGATAGAATTCATTCTTTAAGGAGTAAAATAAAGTCAAAGTAGCAGGATTTAGTTTCTGGATTCAGTTAACATTTGGGAAGGCATATGCTCTGAATACCAAAAATATAAAATGTAATTTAATAATAACACTACTCTAGTATGAGTCAAAGAAAGCATTAAAATGCTTATGTGAGCCTTTGGTTCTTGGAACCCAATAAACAGAAAGAACTATGGTTATCTTGTTCTCCATTTCCTTTCAACAGATATGTAAGTATATGTGGCTACCTTCAAATGTAATGTGTTTTCCCTTTATTTTTTAGTTAAATAATATAAAATAATAACTTCTAAAAATAATATGTACATAATTCAAAGCCTAGGAAAAGGTTACCAAGTGAAAAGTAAGTCTCTTGTGTGGTTTCATCACCTAGCCATTCAGTACCTCTTTGCTGGAAACAACGATTGTTATGATTTTCTGGGATTCCCTACCAGAGGTATCCTATGCATAGAAACATGTATGTATTATGTGTGAATGTTCTACGAATATATATTCTATTTATACTATTCTGTACCTTGGTTTTTTTAGCTGAGCAATATACTTAGTTAATGTTATGTAAGTAAGCATAGGGCTTCATTACTGGTCTCAGCTTCCTTAAATACATTGTTTTTGTTACCAGAGCTAGTCCACTAGGGTGGCAGTCCTGAGAGAGATTTAGCTCCCCCCATATTTCCATTCAGCCTTTGAAAATGTACTTTATTTCTATTGTATATATTTCTATTCCTCTTAAGTTGGAGTTTTGGTAAAAATGTCAGGGTAACATTTCTAATAGGTTTACACAGTGGGGAACTGTTTCTCAGAGGAGAGCCACACATGAAGCAGCCTGCCTGTGGGGGCAAGGGTAACAAAGATGTGTCTTTCTTCAAGTCTGACCTTTATCCTTAATTCTGCCACTGTAATTTACATTCTCATCTCCCAATAAACTCAGTATCTGAGTTTCACCATCAAGAAATCTCCGCCATGGAAGGTAAAAAGTGATGTCTTTACAGTCTTATTTAGGACCCAAAATTTAATTGTCAAAAGTTGATAGATATTATCAGCATTAATAATATCTTAAGATCTAAAGTAACCTCACAGGTGCCAGTAGCTTAAAAGAAAACTCATCCACTTACACTAAATCTTCCCAGAAGTATAGAGAACTTAACTCTTTGGATTAAAAACAAGGATTAGATCAAATAGGAGTTTACTGCTTCCTTAGTATTTGATTAAGCTTTTCATAACTAATTTGGAAAGTATATAACTCTTGTAAATATTAAACGCTACTTTAATCAGTCATTAAATGATTACTCCATTATGAAGGATAGATTTTTGTTTTATAGCAGAAAGTAGAAAAAGATAGTGAAGTTGGCACGTTAATTGACAGAACAAACAATTGTAATATCTGCAGATCTCTAAGCACTTGTAAATTGTATGTGTTTCTTGAGATTATATGAGTCAAATTGTTTTTTTTTTTGTTTTTTAAGAAACAAATTGTTTTTAAAGCAGTAACTTTATCCCATTGTTTTTTGGTTAGATTGTGTATAGCTACTTAAATTACGGTTTCATTTTATTTACCAAACATATTAAGGCATAAGAAGTGTTAGAAATTGGTGATAGATAACACTGATAAGCGGGCATTGACGGCATTAATAGTCTTTTACTGCTGACTGTACAACAGAAAGGCCAAAAGATCTAATACTTAATATGTGAATTTTTCATTTGTTCTTTTGTAGACACCTGAAAGAGTCCAAATTCAACTATGTAACATTATTTGATGTGGTCATTGGCCCAAAATGAAGTAGGCTGTCTGTTTAAGATAAGATAATCCATCTAGGTAGTGCAAAGCTAACAAGAATACTGTTGTGTTCCATAAATCAGTGTATTAAGAAAAAGTTACTTTTTAGTACCTTGGATATTACCCTGGAGGTATTTCTTCCAGGAAAAGATTCCCAATTGGCTTTTTAAGGACTCTCCTATTAAATTTGTTAATTGATTAACACAAAAATAATTTAGGACAAATGTCTGCTACTATATTTATCCAGGACTTTGTCTGTATTCCTGGGGATATATATAACTTGGAAGAAGTTTCTCATTCAGTTAATAATGGAAAACTTCACCCCTTCACATGCAGTGAGTTTAGTAACCTGTCTTCACATTACACCGAAGAAATGTTTCTGCCTCCAAAGAAATTTGAAGGACTATGAATGTTTGACCAATGTGCTTCCAAAAAGCATAAAATATTCTCTTGGGAAAGCCAGCCTGTCAACGGGTAATTCGTGTACACTAGGAAGAGTGTTTCTTTGGTAGCCCCGGGGTACAAGCTTAAACAGAGGAGTATGGAATTCTACCCAGATGCTGGGTTTTCTGATACTTTTCTAGAAACATTTTAGCAAATAATATATTTCATTGTGTTTGCATACAAAATGCAAAGAAGCCCCCCATCCCATTTTAACCTGTGTACTCAGAAAACCTGAGAGATTTCTTTCCATTAAGTGATAAATAAGAGTAAGATAAATAGTACTATATTTGTTTGTACCTTTTCTCCAATTCCTTCTTATACCAACTAAGAGGAACAGAGAATTGGCAGAGTAAAAACTGATAATATGCAACATTTATTCAGCACGAACTATCAACCTGGCATGGTGCCAGGTGCTTGACATTGTTTTGTTTATCCTTCTGGTATTTACCCCATTTTTAGAAGGGAACCAGAAGCCTACAATTGCACAGCTAATAAGTACTGGAGCCAGAACGCACCCCTTCTCTAATTCTAGCTTGAGCCCTTAATCACTACTTTAAGTGGTCAAGTATAGTTTATGGACAACCTGAAATTAATTTAATACTGTCTGTTAAATATACTGGAATTAAATGTTTTTAATTAAAATTTCGAAAAAGAATAGTTTATGTAAGCACTTACTTGTAGATTTGGAGCTCTTTCTTAATGCTGATACTCAAAATCGTCCTAACACATATACTATATATATATATGAATATATAAATATATATTCAAATAAATATTCAAATATTCAAATAAATACATATAAATTCCTATCTATGAATATATAAAAGGCTAGCACAGCTTTTACTATATATAATTGTTAGGCTTTGGGGATATTATGTAATCTGTAAAAGATGTAAATCTTTTAACAAATGGTCAATGTTTTAACAGATTTGACCATGTTACCAATCCACAGCCCTTCTTATAAACTTCCTTTGTGCCAAATTTTCATTGTTTTCTTAATCACCAAACCATGTTACTAATGTTGTGTTTTGGTTTGTTTTACAGTGATCCTTTTCTGTATGGCTGCCCTAATATTTCCGATAGGATTTTACATCAATGAAGTCGGAGGCCAACCTTATAAATTACCCAACAACACAGTAGTTGGGTCATCATATGTACTTTTTGTCTTATCAATTTTCTTTACAATAGTAGGACTTCTATTTGCTGGCAAAGTTTGTTTACCAGGCTGATGAATGTCTAAATTGCTCAACTCTTCTATTATTTTTTATTTTATTTTATTTTTTTATTTTTAGAGGGGGGGAGGACAAAGGCAAGGCATCTGAGTAGTCCTCTCATAGGAAGATGCTTAGATGAAACTGATGCTGAAAAGGAAAAAAAAAATGCTTTGATTTGTTCTCACTATGCACTTTGGATTTAAAAACAAAACAAACAAAAAACAAAAAAAAAATAAGGAGAGCCTTTTCCATAACCAAATACAGACAATATTGACTAAATCTCCTGAGCATATTCAGGCAGTCAGGTCTGCACTGTGATAGCAACCTAGTGAAGGAGAATGCTTTATACTGAAAAGCATGTGGCCCTTTGTGACTCTGTTGTTCTGTTTTTAATGTCTAATGATTGATGAAAAAGAAGTCTAAGTATTTATGAATCATGGTGGACCAGAGGGTTACAAGAGAAGTCCATGTGGGGCTGGCCTCACCTCCTAAGAAATTAGTGTTCACAGCTTCCTTGTAATGGTGTGAGCCTTTGGCACCAGAATGATTTGCTGTTGCATTACTACACCAAGAAGCCAATAGATCAAAACTTGTTTGCTAAAATGTATGTAAAAATCCTGAAATTCCCTATTCTCTGTGTACAAAACAAAACAAAGAAATCAAACACTAAGAGACATGTTGGGGTGGGTGGGTGGGGGAAATATTCCTTATATTTATATAAATATATATATAATATATATATTTTGCTGATGCAGTATACAGTGTGTATATATGTGTGTGTGTGTGTGCGTGTGTGTGTAAATTTATATACACACACATGCAAACAGTTCCTGGAAGAGAGCTCTGAATGCTTTGCTAGCAAAACACTGTGGTGTGCAAACCTAGAACTCAATAGAAAAAAAAGCCATTTATCTGAAGGCTGCATAGTGGAGAGAGTCTTCAGTTTACCTCATTCTTTGTAGCAGCCCTTGATTTTAACAGGTTTTTGTAATAGGTACAAATAATCCCATACCTTTCTAGGTCCAATTTTAAGTTAAACTAAAATTCTTTGTAGGGTTAATTTATTTGTATATGATAGTAAAAGGTAAGATCATGTAAAACCTTATAATTTGAGGAATCTGACACTATTTAAATTATTGGCAACTGTCGTCTGTTGTACAGAGGTTCTCTTTTTCTACTGGCTCAGTGTTACATGAATAATGCATTTCCTATGTTCAAGCACACGACTTTACATAAATACAAAGTTCACTAGTAATATCAATTTATCATATTTTGGCTGTCTACAACACTAACTGCACTCTGCTATAAAAACTAAATTTATGTTCTTTTCATCTGTAAGCATTATTAATATATCTCCTTTACCAAAAACCTGAGCAATACAATACTTTCTTTATATGCTATATGCCTTTGTTTGCTAAAAGCTAACATTTTTGCATTTGCTTTAAAGGGCTGTACTAAACCCACAGCTTTGCGTTTTTTCCTAGAAGAAGCTTTGCAGCTAACCCTCGAATCCACAAACAGTTTTAAAATATGGTATTTCTCTTCTCCACATTTCCGTGCTGTCATATCAGTGGTTAGTTGTTTTTCCAGATGAACACTATAGATAATCTCCTGTTTGAAATGTGGGGCAGGAGGCTCTTTCTTGGCAATGGAGCTAAGTTTTTCTCTTTTCTAGTGAAACGGCAACCCAAATGTCCCTATCAGTAGAGTTAGAGTCCCGTGTAGTCCATGCTTCACAGAAATAGAAATGAATGCACTGTTTTTTTGAAAGCGCAATTATAAATTATAAAATGATTACTTCATAAATGGGGCTGCCTCCTCAGATATTCAAGGTATAAAATGGAGGAGGAGCCTGATGTGTTTTACACTGGCTTGTTTGACATTCATATATCTTA
This sequence comes from Procyon lotor, assembly GCA_028646535.1. Classification (NCBI taxonomy): domain Eukaryota; kingdom Metazoa; phylum Chordata; class Mammalia; order Carnivora; family Procyonidae; genus Procyon; species Procyon lotor. The sequence goes on from CM053621.1 coordinate 13,525,751, forward strand.
CTGTTGATTCAACAGTATTTTATTGTGAAAGAAAACCCCAGTGTTTCAGCTCACTCAGGAGTCAGGGTAAGAGGTGAACCACCACTGTGGTGCATTCCTTGAGTGTTTTGGGGGAAGGTCACACTTTTCCTTCCCAGGGTCAAAGAAACCTTTGGGAAATGACTGAAGGAGGTATTTTCCCCCAAGTATTATGATGTCTAGTTAATTCTGAGAATACCACTGGACGTGTTCTTTGGACATTTGGGATTGCACTTCCCATTGTGATTTGATTGGTCCTCAAATGGATCACTTTGAAGGAAAGTTTTGGTTGTCACCATTATACCACTGAGATAAAGTGTTAGCAAAGTATGGTTCAAATTAACTTATGATATGACCAAGAGCTTTTCTCTTCCAAAAGATGAATTTTATTGTAAATAGTTTCTCAAAATATTTTTAACTGGATCATGAGCATGGGGAGAGAAAGTTTCTCAGCTGCTAAGAATTTCCCCACTGTTTACTTCTTTCACTTACAGTGGTATTGCATATAAGATGACAAAATTTAAGGTTTTATTTGTATCTATTACTCAAACCATTAAGTTGTCTTTAATTTCATCATTGTCTTGGAGGTCCAGTGCATAAAGGGCTGATAGGGGAACACTCCCTTTAACCAGTCGGCACACTAACCCAGGATTGAGACCGTCCCATCAAGTATGTGAAGTCAAATCTTTGTACTCTTCCAGACCAAACAATGAAATGGATTCATTCATATAAAATTCTATAAATCCTGTAAGTGGAAAGAGACAACTGTCAGCAGTTGCTTTTAAAAAGATCACTATGATAAGTACTATATAGTACAGTATTAATTTATAGCAGGAAATCATATCTTGTAAACTGTATATAAAACACTGTTTTATGGTGCAATCATATGTCAAACTTTTGTCTGTTACATTGTTTTTAGAGTGTGTGCATTCTTCTCATACCTAAGAACATCACTGTAAAATCTGCTGAAAATTATTTATAGGTTTTATTTGCACAAGACTTAAATTAGTTTGAAATTTTTGGAGGCTCCTATTGAACATGCCTAAACACATCTGTAAACATGAAAAATCTTCACTTCATTAAAAGCAAACATGTCAGTATGATTCTTTCCAAAGGTAATCCATGTTCTATGTTGTTAATGTGTGTATGTAATTTTTCTGACTCGTCTTCTTATCCTATTTTCTCTTTCATTTGTCTTATTTTTGAAGGATGGCTCTTTTTTTGTTGTTGTTTAATGTTCTAAATGACCAAAACACTTCATTGGTTTTTACCCTTTTACCTAAAGCTTTGATATCCCTGCTTGATGTTCTGTGAATTCACTGTTTAATATCTTAAGTAAAATAATAGTCCTGGTGACATACAGTCTTATTGATTTAGAGGAAAGGCCCTGAAAAAGTATTGGAAACTAACTTTAGATATACTTTTAGCTATTATTTTGCATCGTGGGCTTCATGGGAAGAACATGTTGCATTTATTTTGTCTTTATTAAAAGACTACTAGCCACAAGTTACTCCGATTGTAGTAACTGTTTTATCAACCCACTTTGATCTTCTTTTAAAAATTAAATTTACATTCACAATTCAAAACAGTAAGCTGTCTTTCAGAATTAATTTTTGAAGGATAAAAATATATGAAGGAAAAACATGGCCTGTGTAGGTTGGATTCCCTACACAGGACTTTTTAGTTGTATCACCTCGAGAGATTTTAGAGTTTGTGATCAAGGTCTGTATATTACCCCAAATTTTATTAAGAATTGTTTTCTAATTGGTTATAACATTTTTCAATTAATAGTTTCAAAACAAGTTGTTAATACAAACTGTATAAAATGAACATAATTTTCTTCACTTGTATTTTTGTTATTGAGCAAGTTTATCAAAATAAATTGTCTACTAAAGAAACTAAAAAGGCTCCTATTGCTTTGAAATAAGCTTTGATTTTAAAAGTTCTTCTCAGAAGTTGACTTCTTACAGAGGTTTTATATGTTCACACAGTGATACTGCTGTGCCCCTTGGTTTTGTTTTGTTAGCATCCAGCAGGGAGAGAGCAGGAAGAAGGTCTCCCTCTCTTCTTCCACTCCTGCTCCCAGCTCCCTCCTTGGGAAGAGACGCTGGTAATATTCCAGAATATGGATTAGGCCATGTTTACCGGTAAGAAGAGTCAATCAGCAATAAAAGCCCACACATAAGTGGCTCTCCCTTCTGCATCATGTTTTTATGAACCGAGAGAGATCCACGGAGCCAAGTCCCCGAAAGCCAGCTGTCTTGCCTTTCTCCCTCTCACATAGACCCAAGACTGTTCATCTTTGCTTCAGTCTTCTGTTTCTACTTCACTGCACACCAAAGGATTTAGCTTCTAAAATTTTAAAATTTGGATTGAAGGAGAGGACAGAGGCCTCAAGTCTTTAGACTCATACATGTGCTCCATCACAGCTTTACTGTAGATTTTTTGAGGGTCTCAGGATTAGCCCAGCCAAATAATCACTAATAAAGCACTACATTTACCCTTTGCTACTGTTTCTCCTTTATATGGCCTTTACAGGAACCTCGTGGGGAGTTGGAAGATAAAGTAGGATTTGGATGCTCTTGAGTTCTGCATCATAAAGGCATCTTACCTTCTTAGGGTGACCAATCATCCCCGTTTGCCTGAGACTGAGGGGTTTCCTGAGAAATGAGACTTTCGGTGTTCTAACTGGGAAAATTCCAGGCAAAAGGGATGAGCCGATCACCTGATATGATCAGCTGATCACAGCATCATATCATGCTATGAGATGATAGCACCATCTTCATGCCATCCAAATCTATCCTGCTGTATAACACAGATGAAAGGTATTTGAAGAATTCTATAAATATTACTCAAGAGGTCAATTGGAAATTGTAGTGGTAGACTTACACAACTTGTAAGAAAGTGGGAGAAAACACTTTTCCTTCTCTTTGGTAATATCTTACCAAAAAAACAAACTAGCTTTAAAAGCAATAAAGTGAGGGTGCCTGGCTAGCTCAGTCGGTGGAGCATACAATTCTTGGTCTCAGGGTTGGGAGTTCAAGCCCCACAGCGGGGCCAAAAAAACCCACAGTAACGAGTCCAGAGACACCTCATTTGACTTAGTTTTCCACTAACTCTGTTCTAACTACTGTATGAAGAGATTATAGGAAAAACACCAAGACTGGAAGACTGGATTCCTCTCATGCAAAGTCAACTCTTCTGGATCACAGTTACCCAGCAACAAAATAAAGTAGGTATTTATAAATGGTATCAAAGAAAGCATAATGCTGTATTATTTTTTTAGAGTTTTGGTTCCTTTCCCAGGAGGAGAAAACAGTGGGATGATATTTTCAAGCACATTCAAGTTTTCTACAATTCAGCCTCAGTTTCACACACAGACTGACAACCCAAGATTACGTTTCAAGAAGAGATTTTTCATGAGACTCAGAAGATTTTAGAGCTGGATGAAATCTAAAAGAGCACATCCAGTGTTTCCATTTTTCAAATGAAGAAACCAAGGCCTCAGAAGAGTAGACTGCCTTTCCTGAAGTCACACAATAGCAGAGCAGGCACCCCACGCAGGAAGAAATGCCTGTGACAAACAGTCCTTGGACAGTTGACCTAGGACAGCTAGCTGTTCATGTTCTACAGCGTCTGAACCAGTCTTCCTTCCACTAATCTCCATGTACTCCACCCAACTAATTTCTACCAAAATAATCTTAAAAGAAAGCATATCATTTGAGGTCCTGTCATTTCCACTCTACAGAATAAAGTGCAAACTTCCGTAGCATAGCTCCCTGATCTGGCTTCAGGCCATCTCTTCCCTCTTTCTACCCACCACTGTATCTCTTCACCTTACATGGCCAAACTAGCGAGTCTCCATTCTCTCACTGCTCTTTGTCTTGGCTAGGACCACACTACCTCCTCGCAGTTTTCCTTAATCCCGCTCCTAATCTGAAACATAGCTAATTTTTTTGTGCTTTCTTTTTGGCTTATAGCTCCGTAAAAGAACTTATTTGAGGTGAGTAGACTGCCTGGATTCAAATCTCTGTTCCAAAATACTAGCTGTGTGACCCTTGATAAATCACTTAGCCTCTGTGAGCCTTGGTTTTTTTACCTGTAGAATGGGGTTAACAGTGCCTATGTCATAGGGTTATTGTTCGTTTAAATGAGAAAGCATGGAAAATGCCTGGCTCATAGTAAGCATTCAACGTTGGTTGCTGCTGTTCTTATTAATAAATATCTCCCTATCACTAGATTATAAACTCTTGAGTGTAAGGAATGTGGCTTTCTCATTTCCCTCAGAGACCTGGCACATTGCCTTACATGTGAATTAAATTATCATAATTAAATTTGGGGCTAGGTTATAAAGGAAAACTATGAAACTGTATTTGAGAGACCTACTAGCCACCTATCTGCTAGGATTGTTTCAGTGAAATTCTTTTTTTTTTTTTTTTTTAAAGATTTTATTTATTTGACAGAAACACAGCGAGAGAGGGAACACAAGCAGAGGGAATGGTAGCGGGAGAAGCAGGCTTCATGCCGAGCAAGGAGCCCGATGCGGGGCTCGATCCCAGGACCATGGGATCATGACCTGAGCCGAAGGCAGACGCTTAACAACTGAGCCACCCAGGCGCCCCTGTTTCAGTGAAATTCTTTATGAAAGCAGAGGCTTTCCTAGATCAGCCCTTATGAGTAAATGTGGTTATTTTATTGGTAGGTATTTGACCATATAATATGCCAGTTTCATTGACCTCCTTAGGATTCAAGACCTAAGACCTTTACTACTCAAGACCCTTTGTGGACTGAAGACCCTTTACTACCGAAGTCATAGTGCTCCAATGTCGATACCAACACAAAGAGGACCAGGATGATACAAGCACCCTCTCGATCTGAGAGAACTCTCTGGAGGCTTCTTCAAGCTTTCAGGTTCTCAGCTATCTTGAAGCCATATTTGGTATGTTTTGCAAAGACTTGGTTCTACCAAGGTGGTTTTATAATTATTTCTGCTGAAAGGAATGGACTCAAGGATTTGATCTCATTTTAGATGCAGTATCCTCAACCGGCCATGTTATGGCCCTTTAGTGAATACTGCCATTGTATTTGGTCACTACTAAATCAATCCCTATTATCTGCCAGAGCCAGTCAGTAGAATAAATGCTGGGTCCTGACTCTGGCACTCTTTTCTTGTTTAAATATTTAATTTGGTTGTCTTAGACAATTCAAATATTTTCTTAAATAAATTTGAAAAACAACTCATTGTTTTATATTGCTTTGTTCTCTGTAGCAAAATGCAAATGCAGTTAAAGAACCAATCAAAGAAAAACCTTTCCATTATGCATAATAAATTGCTCTAGAGGAAAGATAATCCATGTATCTAAGAAAGCTTTTAAGTACCTCATATTTTACTGATGTTGTTAGTAGAGTCACCCCCACTTTACCTCATTTTTGCTATTTCAGGGTCATCAGTAATTTTTTCTTGTCCTAAGTGCTGTTTGTGGAGAAGGAAGTTGCCATAACCCTAAACTGGGACAAAGGGATTTTTTTGTTTTTTTACAGTAACATGTCTGTAAAATTTTTTTAAAAAGTATAGGAAATTAAAAGTTTCCCCCCAATCCACCTTCCAGAAATTAACCACTATTAACAGTTTATTAGGTTTCTTGCAGATATTTTGCTGTATTTACTATATATATATCGTGTATATGTATGCATGTTGTGTGTGTGTGTATATGATGACTATGTCCTGTTCAGTTTTAACAAAAGCAAGATCATATCATACATGCGTGCTACTACTTTCTTTTTTACTTATGATGGGTACCTTTCTGTGTCAGTAAATATAAATCTGCATCGTTAGTGTCTGTATAGTGTGTGTGTGTGTGTGTCTTCCTTGTTGATGTTCGTTTAGGTAGTCATCAAGTTTTTTGCTATTACAAATAATGCTGCTTGAACTTAGGCCTCAGATAACAGGAACTTTCCACATACCATGATAACATGACATTCTAACTGAAGTATATCGACTACCCTATGAAAGGAAGTACATACATTTTTAAATACTGTGGTTAAGAAATAGTGGCACTCAGTAAGAGTTTGGAGAAGGAAACGAATATTAAATTCATGTTATGTGTTTTTCCATATGTCATCTTAAATCCTCCTCCCGAGGTGAAGTGGAAGTGGTATTTTCTAGACCAGAAAACCATGCATCAAAAGGGGAATAATTCACCCAAGGTTCAGTTGAATCTGTTCAGTAACGTTGAATCTGGGTTTCAAACCTAGGTTCTCTGACTTCAGAATCGAGGACGACTTCTGTCCTGGCTAGTGTGAAGGAAATAAAAATAGCTTGTCCCAGTTGCATGATTTCTTGGCTCAGACATGAGCAGCTGAATCTATGGTTTGCTTCTTCTGGATGTGGAATGCAAGCATCCATAAAAGGTAGTCCTGCTTCGGAACAACCTATAAATATTATATAATTTGTTGGGGAGAAAAGTATGTAAGTTATTAAGCTGTTTGTGTTCAGTTTTCCATCATTCCCCTGTCACTGTCAAGCTTTCTGCAATTGTGCTAAGTGGTAACTTCATTGATTGATGAACTAGATGATGTCACCCCTTGATTTTACTGGGACCTTTTTGGTAATTGAGCATCCAGTGAAATTTTCCCCAACGGGCTATATCTTGTCCCCTCTGTAGCACTTAAAAAAAACAACTAACTAGATCCCTTCTACCCTGTTGATAGGAAGTCTACTGGCTATTGGGTTACCCTAGGATTGTGCCGAGGTCCATGGTTCAAATATTAGAAAGCCCCCTCCAGTCATTTGTCATCTGTCCATACTTACTACTGCTGAGACATCTACTCCTCCAGGCTGAAAGGTGCAGGAGTTCTGTGTCCATCCCACATCTGGGGCGTGGTGAAGTTTGGTGAGCTGGGAAGACTCTCTCCCTGGACTGAGGACACATTTCCTCTTAGGTCTCGCCATCTCAAAGTGTTGCTACCAAACACTGAGCTGGCCCCTACTCCTGATTTTCAGATACCTAATTTCTTGACCTCTGTCTCTTTCTTCTCCCCTTTGGCTTTCCTCAGAAGCATGTTTGCCTAGTATCCATGTCCCCTTCTTTGGTTTAAAACAAAACACTCCAGCTTTTTTCAAGGGCATAATTGCACCCTCTGGCTGCAAGATTGGACACAGAAGCCAGGTCTGGCCAATCAGAGCCACAGTGGTTGTTTCAGAAATGAGTGGGTCACGTGACCAAGCCAAGCCTGGGCCTTTCCTGGAGCTCCTTGGGGAAGAGGTGCTCTTCTTTTCGGGTTGCTAGGTTGGGGGAGGCAGGGGAGCTGAGTGTTGCTGGTGTCCAAGTTTGCCAAGCACTCGTGAAGAGCCTGCTTAAGAATAAGAGCCTCCATCACAGAAGAAAGGAGCTGAAAAACGGAGACAGATTTCTATTAACATCGTATTAGCCTTTGGATCAAGCCATGTCCAAAACTAGAAAATCCTTTGATTTTTCTGTTGTTTGAGCAAATAAATTCCCTCTTTTCCTTAAGCCAGTTTGAGTTGGGTTTGTCTCTTTTACCTGAAAGAATCTTGATGCACTCACACTTCTCTTGACATTAACCACATCCTTCATTTCCCGTGCTTTGGCGCATCACTTTAATCTTTCAGTTAGCTTAGGAATTTACAAAAAAAAAAGAAATGTAGACTTCAGGCTACTTCTCAACCCAACAAAAAGCACGTGCTACTGGCTTAAAATGGGGGAAATAAAGAAAGCGAAATACAAGTTAATATCTAAAAAAAAAAGTATGTTGCACAACAATACTGTCTTAGTCTTTCTGAGCTATCACAAAATACCACAGACGAGATGGCTTATGAAACACAAGGCTAATTAGGTGTTAACTAGACTTACTGTGGTATCATTTTTGCAATATATATGTCTATTGAATTACGGTATGCACATGTAACTAATATAATGTTATGTGTCATATCTTAGTTTAAAAAAAATAAGAGAAACCAAAGGGGATTTTAATGCTGAAGACAAAAATCATCAAAGTCACCCTATCTGCTTATTTCAACACAGGAGGATTATAAACTAAATGTGGCACAACACTACAGTATCTATCAACAAGTTAAAGGAGCTTTGGAATTCATCTTTCCCCAGATTTGAAAAAAATCAACAAGGTACTTAGGAGCTTGCTGTAAAATGAAGAAAAAACTTTGTTTTTAGGGTCTATACTTTTAAAATAAAGCCCCTAGATTCATGCATTTTACTTTTTTGTGTCTTTATCTTACAGAAATAAAATCTCACAGTGCACAAAGATGTAAAACAGTGCTCATTGCAACATCGCTTTAAAAAAATTTATTTCTCACAGTTCTGGAGGCTGGAAATCCAAGATCAGGGTGCCAGCATGGTCGGGTAAGGGTCCTCTTCTGGGTTGCAGACTTCCTGTATTCTCACAGAGCAAAAGGGGCCTCTGTCCTCTTTTATGTGAGCACTGATCCCATTCGTGAGGACTCTCCCCCAGGACCTAAGTGCCTTCTATAGACCCCACCTTCTAATACCATCACTCTAGGGGCTAAATTTCCGACATATGAATTTTCGGGGTGGTGGGTAGGGGGAGGGGACACACAAACATTCAGACCATAGCAAATGGTCATTTAAGGAGAAAGACATAACAAATGTGTGTATTCCGTAATAATGGAACTTCAAAGTGTGTGAAGCAAAATAGAATTAATGAGAGAATTAAGAAATCAACAGTCAGTCTATCTTGGGCAATGCATTGGATCAGGCTACAGCTACTGAAGAAAGACCAGAAGGTGAGTTAATCAGGTTCCAAGAACCTAAGGTAGGAAACCCAAATTCCTATTGTGCTCTAATTCCTTACATGGGGCCCACATGAGCTACAAACCACTTGAGGAGAGCTGAGAAAGACGATACCCATAGCTTTCCTCTTGCCTGGTCGTACAGGCTGAAAATCTTACTCCACTCTATCCCTCTGACACAACTAGATCCAGAGTACATGTATCATGTAAGCTCAAGTAGAAAAATGTAGTAACAATGACTGTTGAATGTTGGGTTTTACTTCTTGTAAAATGTTGAGACCTTTGAATCCAGGAGCCAAGGAAACTTTGAAAGTATAAAACTGCCTGTCTTGGGCCCTCATGTCTTCCAAAGTGGCTTCTCAAAGCTAGCCAGCCCCTTCTACCCAGGATTTCCAGTAGGGTGGGCACAAGGACTCTCATCCCTTGTTCACAGAGTAGCCATTGGTTGGTTGCTCTCGGCCTCTTGTAACTCTCCCCTTTTCTGACTTCCTTACCTCTCTCTGACCTCCCTCCGCTCCTGCCTTGTTGGTTTTGATGAAATGCCCTCCCAAATGCCACACTACCATCAACCTGTGACTGCTGCCCACGCAGTTTCTATTTTGAGGGGTTTTGTTGTTTGTGATCTAGCCTATAGGAGCCACTGCTAGTGTCAACATTGGAAGAGGTCCTCTGCCATATGATTACCACAAGGAGCACGTGTTCTAAATTATCACATTAAAGGTTCCGAAAATGAAGACAGTCATTAGAGAAATTACCTAGATAAACTAAGTGGAGATCCCTTAGCCTCTCACAAGCTGGTTGACATGGGGTACATCACCTCATCTCTCTTGACTTCCCTAAAAGAAGGCATCGAAGAGGGTCCCCCAGCTGTGGGCCAAGGGCTGGTTACATCATAATGGCCTGGGACCATTGTTTAAGATTCATGTTCCCACACTCCACCCCAGTTCTGTATCTGTCTCCCACATGGGAATGTTACATATGTTTCCTTAGCAAACAACCCAGAGGATTCTGATGGACACCTGGGTTTGGGAGCCACGGCAGTAGATAATCTCTTCTGAGGCTGAGAGGTCACTGAGGCCGCTGCTGCATTAGCCAGGTTTGGGTGGGGCTGGACCTGGTGGAGGTGAGGGAATGCCAGACCTCTCTCAGGGTGTGTGTTTGGGGGACCCCAGGGAATCTGAGGAGGAGGAGACAGCAGCTTTCCTGCCTGGCACGGCACAGGTTCTCTGCTACCTGTCTACGGTTCCCACCACAGGAAGGCAGCGCGTACCAGGGCTCTACTGGTCTAAACCATCGTTTTCTGCTGACCCAGAGATTCTAGAAACAGAAGTCCCAATCCTGCTTCCAAGCTTTTGTAGGGGTGGAGAAAAGCAAAGTGCCTGGGGAAAAAGGCTGCTAACCCTGAAGTGGTAATGTCTTCCCTGGGGTGAGGGAGTTTCCCCCTGTCCCTGCCTCAAGCTGTGGTGGTGCAGTCTGTTACCTTGGAGACCAGCTAACACCGCCTGGCAGGGCGAGCTCCACCACTGAGTTGCTTGGAGGAGCTTAGAGGAGGTGGGAACCAGGAGAAGCAGAGTCCTGGGATGACCAGGGGCCCCTCTCCCAAAGATGGAGAAATAAATGGAGAAATGCAGGTGAGGGTGAGTGTTACAGGGTTGGCAGGATCGCAAGAGAGGGGGTGGGGCACACGCAGCTGCTGAGCCCTGGACCTTGTGAAAGAGGATTAGGGAGCCTGGGCCCGAGGGCCTCTGCTCCCCACATGCCAGGTGCTGGGCTGCGTGTTGGGGGTGCACAGACAAGGAAATAGCAGGGCTGCTGGGGAGAAGGACCACGACAGCTCGCTATGAGGCAGCCCGGGGCAGCAACAGGAGGAAAAAATTTCCTTCCTGGGGGTTGGAGGGCAGCAAATGGGGTTCAGGAAGGACTTGCTGGGTTTTCTCATCAAACGAAAAGGGCTAAGGGTATTTATAGAAGTGGGTCCAACCTGAACAAAGAAGGGTATGAAATAGTAAGGTGCATGTAAGTAGAGGTTGCCAGGGACCGTAGAAGGGTAAGCGGCAAGGTGGAGGAGTCAGCAGGGAACCAGTCCTGAAAAGTACGGTAAACATTGTGAGGAAGGTTCAGCTTGATGATCCGCGGCACTGAGGAGCCGGTTCTGAGGCAGGTTCTAAACAGGGGGACAACTCTGCATGTCAGAAACATAAAATGGACTGGATAGGGGCAAGACTTAGATTGTCTGGCCATTCAAAGTACAACCCCTGGGGGTGGCTTTATCCTGGATGTGTAGGAGAATCCAGCTCGTAACAAGCCAGGAAGTTAGCTGGAGGTTTTCTGTAATCCACCGACCAGGGCTACTCCCTCTCTCCCTTTGACCTTGATGCCGTCTCCTAGGGGCCAGCCTACATATTCTCTTCCCCACCCGAGCTCACTCTCCCAGGGCAACGTGGCCCACTTTGTCTAAACTCTAGACCTGCCCTGAGTGCACTGACTCAACAAATGTTTTTTGAGCAGCTACTATGTTCCGGGCACTGAGTACACAAAAGCCTTCCAGCCTTGACCATAACTAAGTCCTACTCTTAATGGGTTGACGGGCGGGGGGGGGGGGGGGGGGGGGGGGGGGGGGGGGGGGTGAGGAAGGTGATGAGTAAACAACGCAGGACTTCAGATGATAAAACAAAACAAAACACGTTCTGGTGAAAACATAGCAGGGTGGAGGGGGTAATCAGTGAAGCCCTCTCTAATGAGGTTTCATTTGAGCAAAGACCGGAGGGTAAGAGCTGTGTCCAATTCATCTCTGCCTCCCCAGAACCAGCTCTTCCTGGCACCCAGCAAACGCCCTAGAAATGTCCAGGGGATAAGTGGCGGCTTACCTGTCCTATGCTGAAGCCCTTGGAGAAGCAGAACATTCTTCTAACGCTGTTCTGCCTTTGTATCGTACTCTGTGTTTACAAAGCTCTTTGACATTCTCAGGGTCGGCTTGGCTTCCATCTCTTGACCACCGTGTTGAAGCAGGCAGGGCAGTTACCAGGAACCCCGGTCCATGCTGCAGAAGAAGAGACGCAAGGTCCAGTGCTTTCTAGAACAGCACATGTGTCATGAGCTTTACGCCGACCGCACTCTCCTCCTCCATCAGCCACACCGGTCACCCTAGAATCCAGTCCTGCAGGCCTCTGAATTCATTAGATTGTTAATCACTCCCTGAAAAGAGGGAACTGGGACACTGGGGCGTCCAGTGTTCACGAGGCATTTCTATTTCAACAGTCTCTGCCACCGGTCTCTCAGCCAAGAACCCTGAATGAAAGCCAGTTGTTTTTAAAACATTTTTCAATATTAACACCATTGCCACATTATCTTGGTACTGCCCCAAACAACAAAGCATCCTCTGAGTAAAAGATTAAAGACCCCAGAGAGAAAAGCAAGTTGCTGCACCATCATTAGGCTATTTTATTTAATGATTTCATAAGAATGCACACTCTTATTTTTTCAGGCTGCAACTCTTGAGTTTCCTACTTGCTGTGTCTTAGCCAATATTTTTTGGTTGCAAGTAACAGAAACCTTAATGAGCTAGCTTAAGCAGAAAGATGGGGAGTTATAAGGAACAGGGTTTTTATGACAGCAAAGAGCAGAAAGTAAAGGCAATTCTCACAAGTGCCTGGGATCCCCACTTAGATATTCAAGAACCAAAGCAGTTTCTCAACCTCCTCTCCCCCAAGTATATATCACCTGCCAGCTCCTACTCTCTTATAACCTACAGTCGAATGGGAGAGAGAGACCAATTTTTAAAAATCACACTAAAGAATGTGTCATTCTAAATTAAAAGTATTCTGAAAGAAAGGAGCACAGTTCTGTGAGAGTTTACATAACACTAAAGGAACCTGAAATACAGTGGGAGGGTGAGGAAGAGTTCCCCATGAAAGTGACATTTAGGCTGAATTATCAAGAATGAGTTGGGGGAGGGGGAGGGGATGTTCCAGAGCAAAGACAGCCTGTGAAAAGGCCCTGTGGTTAAGGGAAATGTTTAACATTCCAGGAATTGTAGGGAGGGGTCGTGGAACACAGAATGGTGGAGCAGGGGAAAAGAAAAAGCTGGAGAAGTGGGTGGGCAGCAGCCAGATCATACGAGATCTCAAATGCCATCATAAGAATCTTAGTCTTCATCCTAGAAACGAAGGGAAGAAGCCTTTGAATAGTTGGAAGCAGGAGGGAGAAGAGGAGGTGCAACGTTGGGTTTATATTTTTAAAAGATCACTCTGGCTTCAGTGAGAACAGACTGGATGGGAAGAGTCTGAGGGAATGTGGGGAGGCCGGTTAGGGTCTACTGCAGTTGTCTATAGCAGAGATGACAACGGCCTGGACAGAGAATGTCACTAGAGACAGAACTTTGTGGAGAGATTTGAGAGGGGGAAATTAACAAGATTAGGTGATGGATTAGATAACAGGGAATAATTTATCAGAAATAATTCCTAGGTTTCTGACTCATATAAGTAGATGGAGAGGGCCTCTTTTCTCCAAGCTAGAAAACACTGAAAAGAGGATAGGTTTGTAGGGAATATGAATTCAATCTTGGACATGCTGAGTTTGAGGTACTCCAGATGGAAATAGCCAGTGTTGATGAATATGGTCTACCATCAGAGCGGGAGGTCCAGATTTTTGACATGCCATTGGGGGTCATTGATGTGTGTACATGGTAGTTGAGGCCAGGGACAGGGAAGGATAAGATTGCCTAGGAAAAGAGGATAGAGAAGGGTAGAGAGGGCACACTTTAGCCCTGAGGACCATCAATTTAAAATGCTCAGGTAGAGGAAAATGAGCCTGGAAGGGAAACCAGCAAGGAGCCAGCAGAGAGGGAAAAAGTGAGAGAGAACGGCCCCATGGTAACCAAGGCAGGGAAGGACTACTCACTCCCCTTTATCTGCAGACAAGCTTTTCCTGCTTCTGAATGTACCCTGTGGCCCCATAGCTCTTAATTCTGAATTTCCAGAGAGGCTCCAATGGAGCCATCTTGTTCCTGTCCACCACTGACTCTAAGCTGTGAGGACTAGGCTGCAGGGTGCAGCCCCTTTGAGTGCAGATGTCATAAACAAAGAAAAGAATTCAACTTCCTCCCAGTATTTTCCCCTTCTCTCCCCTTTCTTAAAATCATTATGGTCACTTGTTGCCCTCTCCGTGCAGTCCAGCCTTCACCATACTCTTAAGAGGGCCACCTCCTTTCTGTCCTTTGTGAAGGTCAAAGCTCAAGGTCAAGCCCTCAGCTCACCAATTTAGCTATGTAAAACAGATCCCTTTCCTGATTACTCTCCAACATATCATCCTGTTCACATCCTTCTTAGCACTTGCTACTATATTTAATTTTTTAACATTCGTCTTCCCCTCTAAACTATAAGCTCTAGCTCAGTGGTTCTCAACTGGGGACAACTGTGCCCCCCAGGAGACGTTAGGCCACGTCTAGAGACATTTTTGGTTGTCACGACTTGGGAGACAGGAATGCCACTGGCATCTAGGGGGTAGAGGCCAGGGATCCCACAATGCATGGGACAGCCTCCCAACCAAGAATGACCCCGTCCAAAATGTCAAAAGTGCTAAAGTTGAGTAGCCTCTGTTCCCTTGTTCACCATCATGTCCTTAGCACCTGGCACAAAGCCTGATGTTCCAAAGCAAAAACAGCATGTGAAAAGGCCCTGTGGTTAAAGGAAATGTTTAACATTCCAGGAATTGTAGGAAGGGATAAGCATGAATAAATGAATGAATGACAGAAGAGTTGAGTTGACTGTAGGTAACCCCCAAAGCTGTTGTCTCTGTGCTGCATTTATCTTTCTCTTTTCTGGTATTCCTCTTCTCCCTAGGAACATAAACTTTGGGCATTTTCATAATGACTACACATACTAGTCCTGTCCTCCATGGTCAAGATAATACGTTTCTGGACGATCATTGGTAAGCATCCTCTCTGATTTTTCAAATGAAGACAACAGCAACATTTTGTTCCAGGTAGTTGAGGGGGGAGATACCGGCCTCGAAGCAAGACTGGATAAATGGTCGTGGCATCAGCTCATGCCCGAGGACTTCTGTTTTCTCACTACCAGAACGATAGAATAAAATGTTCTAAGAACCTGGAGTCCACCTTTTGTCAGAACTCTACGGGAACTCTTCCGAGCTACCATAGAGAAATAAAAATGGCTCTGGAGGGGCGCCTGGGTGGCCCAGGCCTTAAGCACCTGCCTTCGGCTCAGGTCACGATCCGAGGGTCTTGGGATTGAGCCCTGCATCAGACTCCCTGCTCAGAGGGGAAGCCTGCTTCTCCCTCTCCCACTCCCCCTGCTTGTGTCCCCTTTCCTCATTGTGTCTTTTTCTGTCAAATAAATAAATAAATAAAACCTTTAAAAAAAAAAAATGGCTCTGGAGACCCTGGAAATATGGAGGCAATATATAGTGCTGGGACACTGATCAGTCACTCACTGTGTGTTTTGTAGCACAAGGAGAAACAATGACAAAGATCGAAAGCAGCGACTGGACCAAAAGGACCTTCATGGACGTGGCCAAAATCCAGACAATGGACTACTGGTTACACACGTTAACCAGACACAGGACTTACTGGTAAATACAGTAGTGCTTTAACTGAGTCATAGTGCTTACAAATCATAGTCAGGGAATGTGGAATGTGTTAAACTCTGGGTCTTGTCTTCCTTCCTTTCTTTCTTTCTTTCTTTCTTTCTTTCTTTCTTTCTTTCTTTCTTTCTTTCTTTCTTTCTTTCTTTCTTTCTTTCTTTCTGTTTATTTATGCGAGAGTGTGTATGTGTGATAGAGCAGGCATAAGCAGGGGAGAGGGGGGAGGAGCAGAGGGAGAAGCATTCTCCCTCCCTGAGCAGGGATCCTGGTGCAGGGCTCTGTCCCAAGACCCTGAAATCATGACCTGAGCCAAAGGCAGACGCTTAAGGGACTGAGCCACCCAGGCCTGCCACTCTGGGTGCTGCTTTCTTCATGAGGGATCTCGGGATAGAAAACAATTAGTGAAGTGTTCATCTCTAATCTTTTGCCTTTAGAAATGACAGGAATCTCTATGCTCTTTATAGAAATCTTATAGCCACCTTGGCCATATCAGTAAACATTCAGGAGTATATGAAGACTGTGTTATCAAAGCCTGAAGACTAGGGAATATAAATCTAAAATTCCCCTTTCTGGGATTTGTCTTTCTTCTAGGATTCCCTAAAACCTAGATCCAAATATCAGTTTCAGGAAGTGCTATCAGAGCAAAAGCATTGCAGCAAGAGAATTAACTTCAAAGAATAACCCGAACTGTGGTTTTAGGCTCCCTTTCAGTGTGTCAATGAACTACATGACAATGGGTGAATGGTCTAGAACTCAGAATTCACTGTTCCGTAGAAACTCTTGTCATCAGGAGTAGTTGGGTGCAGGCCTGGCCTAAAATCACCTACCTAATCTATACGAGAGTTTAAAGATGTTGTCTTTGAGATGACAGCCTGTCAAAAACAATATAGTTTTAATGCTGGCAATCAAACAATCAGGAAAATGGTCCTATTTGACTTTCCTCAAGTATTGGCACTAATACTTGGAAAGTATTTTAGGAAATACTTCAGAAAAGTAATTTTAATTAAATTATTTAAATTATTTAAAAGAAAATGAGGAAATGTCAATAGCCTTGAGATTCTGGGGGATTCCTTCAATGACTTCAGATGTTGATAATATGAGTCTTCATCTAATTTCATATCAAATAGGTGACTTCCCAGATGGACAAGAACCACTCATACCCTTACCATCCATAGCTAGGACCTCCTTTACCTCACAAATGAATAGCAGTGGGAAAGAGAGAAAGGATGGTGCCAACACAGAGATGTTCCTCCTCTCTACGTGAAGCACATAACTTAGTATATAATCAGTGTGCCCTACAGTCAAGATGCATAATGTCTACGTGTTAATGGTGGATCTTCAAATATTAACCATACAAAATCCATGTCCTAAAACACGATGGATCATTGCAAATGCAAGTGAAATGGAAGAAACGTGAATTATCAGTCTACCATGCACGGAGTTATCAACCAGGGAGTCGGTTGAGTCCTGAAAGATGAAGATAGTGACCTCTAGTGGTCATATGATATAAAGCAACGTTTCCCTAAGTGCGTGATGGGGACCATGAATTTTAGGCAGAGCTGTTTTAAGGGCAGGACATTAATTAGCATAAAATCATATGAGAAAGTTATATTTTTAGTCAGTTCCCCCTGAGCCCTTCATGAAGACATTCATAGTTTGGTGCTCCCGTGAGCTATGTAGCTTGGGTTTGAATCCCAGCCATACCACTTACCAGCTGTGCGACCCTGGGGAAACTACTTAAAATCTCCGTGCCTCAGTTTCCTTGTCAGTAAAATGGGGTAATGACGGAAACGACTTTGTAGAACTAAATGAGTTAATATACAGACAGTGCTTGACACATAATAGGTGCTATTTAAGTGTTTGCTCTTAGTATCGTTCACACTTCTTTAACGCTTGCTAATCTCCTTTTGAAACTGGGCAGTGAGCAGATCCCAGGCACAGAACCGAGGGCATACAATAGTACACAATAGTACGTAGCTGGACCGTAATGACAGCATTTCATTTTCATTGAGGGGGAGATGCGGATCAATGCTGGGATCTGTTAGCGCAGCAACACTCAAGGCTCTGGGCTGCTAGAGCCCCACGTGCCCATTTTACAGATGAAAAAAGAGCCCCACTGACCTGCCGGGCATCACAAAGCAAGTGGAGAACCCCACCTATTGTCCTGCTTTCTTCCCTCCTGCTCTTCTCTGGAATTTCTTCTTCCTGTGTCCTCTACCCTGTCTAGTGGAGCTCAATCAGCTACCTGCAGGGTTTTCAACTCCTTGGCCACCACCCCACTACCGTGAAAACCCTGACAGATACAAGCCCAAGGAGCCCCCACCTAGGGTTCAAGCAGGCGCCCGGGAATGAGCACAGCCATCTCTAATAGAGATGGGGGTCCTGGTGGGTGAAACGGTGGGCAGGCCCATTCCCCAGCCATCAGATGGTGCTGTGGGGGCAATTCCCATCAGCCGGCCTCCCTTAGGGTGTCCTACCACACCCGGAGGGAGTCACAGCCAATTCTGGCAACGTTTACATTCTATGGGTATCACACAGGGATTGCACTGGAGGCCCCATCCAGTCCAGGCCTCGCACACCTTCCCAGCCCCTTCATCCCGCGCTCCAACCTCTGTGGCCACCTTTCTGCGCTACAAACACTGTGACCCCTTCTCCACTCCACACCTCTGCCTGCCATGAGCGTTCTCTAGCTCTTCCTGGGGCCGTCTCCTTCTTCTCCTCCAGATCTCGGCTCACAGCGGCCTTCTCTCACCCCCCTCCCCTCCACCCTGTGGAAGTGACCTCTGCATCTCCACCCTGCTCCCTCTCTATCCCATTTCCCTGCTCCGCGTTCTTCCTGGAACCGTTCCTTTCTGAAATTATACACACTGGTTTCATTTCTTCTCTACTCTACCTACCCGCACTAGAATTTCGGGCCCAAGAAAGCAAGAGCATTTCTATCTTGTTCACACTGTAAAGCCAGCCCTGGTTCATGGAAGGCTTCAGAAACACTCCGTGGGATGAGGAAGAAATGCCAGCCTCCAGGAGAGGTGATCGAGGCCAAGTGGGCTCAGAGCCTCCAGTCAGTTTTCTCTACCTTCTGGCTCCCAGAAAGCAACCCCAATGTTGAATGCTTGCCATGAATGACTTCAGCTCCACCACCAAAGCCACCACCAAAATTCTGAGCTTGGTGCTGTGTAAGTGACACAGGTGTCACCAGGTATAAGCAAGGGGGCATAGTCCTTTTCCTGGCCAGACTCCTGTGATGGTGAGGAAATCCCATATTTAAAATTTTAACCTGCTGCTCCCGTTTCTGGCCTCCGGACCAGACAGAATGAACCCATTCCCTCCTCCATCCACCAGCAAATGTTTGTTGAGGACCCACCAGACTGAGGGCAAGGCAGAACTCATAGCAAGAGACAGAAAATGCGAGTGTGGAAATAAAGATCACCCAAATGAGAACAGAGGCAACTTATTGTGAGTTTTCACCAGCAAGGAAGTCAGTCACCTTCACTTCTGTTTGGCAGAGACTCAAAGGGAGGGATCAGGAAACCTTTATAGTGAAAAGGGGGAGAGCTTCAGGTGTGCCCAGAAGGGCGGTGTTGGCGGGAGGAAGCAGGAGGGGGGCTACCTAGAAGCCGGACATCTCATATGATTGGTTTGTTTTTTTTTTTTTAAAGATTTTATTTATTTATTTATTTGACAGAGAGAGATCACAGGTAAGCAGAGAAGGAGGCAGAGAGAGAGGGGGAAGCAGGATCCCTGCTGAGCAGAGAGCCCGACGTGGGGCTCCATCCCAGGACCCTGAGATCATGACCTGGGCTGAAGGCAGAGGCTTTAACCCACTGAGCCACCCAGGTGCCCCTCATATGATTGGTTTTGAGGGCATATTTGACCTTCTCTGGTGGGTCCTGAGCTGGATGTGGAATAAAAAATAGGAAAACTGGCGGGTCACTGTCCAAGTCTGGACCCTCCTGGGCCAGTTGCTACAGTTGTAATTTGGTTTCGTGGACCGGTTGCTCTCGAGGTCATGGGCTGGAGTTCTCTTGCCCTCTATGGTCCGGCCACTGTACGTTCAGTCTTGCACACGGTGGGATGTGAGTGACCTTTGAATTGTCGTCTAGCCGCATACTGGGGATGAGGTGAGGGATGAGAATGGGTCTTTCCAAAGCAATTGGCCTGGGATGCGGGCCTCCCCATGCCCCAGTGCCCTCAGCAAGGTGAGATCTGGAACGGATTGTGTTCAGGGAGGACTCGTCAGTGTTGGCAGCCCGTGGGCATCTGTGTGGAGGGGACCTAGGGCATCCTAAGCCTTGCCCCCTCTTTCCCCAGTTTTGTGTCTGACTCTGGCTCTGTCTCGTAGAGGCTGCAGGGAGACGAGACCCAACCCTCGGCTTGGGAGGACTCAGAAGACTGGCTGTCAACGCGCAGTTTACAGTTTAAGAGGCTCACCTTGGCTGACCTGCTTAGCCAGGGCACCGCCGTGCTGTGAGTCTGGCGCCATTCCCTTCACCCCCAAGCCTGGCAACACCCCGGCTCCCAGGCCCCAGGGACCCCTTCATAAGACTTTGCTTCTTCAGGGAGGAGGGCAGCAATATCACGAGGAAAGTGCACTTCTCTACCCAGATCATCCACCAATTTGAATCCAAGCTTTCTGAGTAAGTATGAGAGCTCAAGAATTTCCTCATTTCAGCAGCCTGAAAGTAACTTTGTTCAGGGGCACATGGGGGGCTCAGTTCGTACACATCCAACTCTTGATTTTGGCTCTGGTCGTGATCTCAGGGTCATGGGATCGAGCCCCACGTCCGGAGAGCCTGCTTGAGATTCTCTCTTTCTCCTTCTC
>CM053621.1:13546478-13560553 GCA_028646535.1 Procyon lotor
GACCAATTTGCCAGATTTATCAAACATTTTAACTGTAATTTCTTTTTTAAAGATTTTATTTATTTATTTGAGAGAGAGGGAGCATAGAGGATAGTGAAAGGGAGAAGCAGGCTCCCCGCTGAGCTGGGAGTCCAATGCAGGGCTCGATTCCAGGACCCTGGGATCATGACCTGAGCTGAAGGCAGAGGCTTAACCAACTGAGTCACCCAGGCACCCCTTAACTGTAACTTTTACAGCAATTTTTATTGGGTATGAAGGCTTAAATGGGTTTTTAAAGAATTGTGCAATATTTTGGTTGGTTGGTTTTAATTGTGAATCAAGCATGTTAAGGAACGTTCAAATCCGTTCAGTTAATTCAAATTGATTTTCAGGGAACTGGCTTTCAGCAAACTGACTTTTGGCAAGTTGACTTGGGTAGAGCCCTGGTATTGTCTTTATGTTGGAGGTTTAGAGAGGTTACCACGCCTCTCTAAGGTTACACAGCCAGTAAACGGGAGCACTGGATCTCAAAGACCAGCACGCCTCATTATGAAGCTCATACTCTCAGCTCTGTTCACACTGATGTATATCTTAAAACTCTACCCACCACCCACTGCCCCTTGATTTCACATCCAGAGGTCTTGCTTGCCCTTTTGTATAGACTCCCAAATCCCACCCGCCCTCAATGATGGCAATTCCGTTGAATTCAAGTGATTAGTCCTGAACTTGAGCACCTGCTTCATGCTGTCTCTATCCAGTCATTGGGGTGGTTTGCAATAAGGCAAGTTCAAGATGTTCCCCCAACTACCTATTGGAAACTGAGGGGGGTTTTGTTGTTGTTGTTAATCAGTCCCCTGAGAACCAGTGGAGGGTGAACTGCCTCCACAGGCATTTACGATTGTCCCCAGGTGACTAGGAAGCCTCACCTGAGGAGACACGGATTTGAGAAAAGCAAGACATTACCCCAAAATCCCATCCACACCTTCCTCCCGTGCACGTCAGGGGCTTTCGCACAGTGATGAAGCTGACCTTGGCTGATGAGCCATTCTGGTGTTTTGGCAGGTCTGTTGAACTCTATCAGCAGAGAATCCAGTGGCTCACAGAAAACAGCAAGAAGGTAAGATCCAGGGATTTCATTATCCACCCTCTTCTACTCATTCCTTCTGCACTTGTCACAGCTCTTTCAGTTGCAAATGACAGACCTCCATCTTCAACTGGCTTAAGCTAAAAAAGGAATTTCTAGACCCAAAACCCAAACACAGCTGTACCCATGGGCTCAGATGATGTCATCTCTTTCCTCTGGGTTGATTTGATTCTTTTTCTTTTCTTTTCTTTTTTTTTTTAAGATTTATTTATGTATTTGAGAGAGAGAGAGAGCACATGGGCGGGAGGGGCAGAGGGAGAGGGAGAGGGAGAGAGAATCTCGAGCAGACTCCCCGATGAGCGATGAGCGTGAGATCATGGTCTGAGCGGAAACCAAGAGTCAGATGCCTGATTGAGCCACTCATGTGCCCTACTGTACCCTTTTCTGATGAAGCCACAGAGGAGACATGAAACCAGCCCAGACTAGATCCCAGGGAAGCAATCACTCTTAAACCAACTCGTGGGTCCTCTGGATGCTGATGCAGCCTGGGGTGATGGACAAGCCATCCCTGGGCCCGCTTTCCAACTACTGTCAGCAAGGCCCTGGGCAGGTGGCCTCACTTCTCTGGGTGTCTATTTCCATATTTATGGAGGAGAAAAGCAGGGCTTATAAACGAGAGGCATGCTGGCAAATCTGGCCCACAGCCGCGTTTTTCTTGGCCCTCGTAGTTTAAAATATTTCTCGAGTTAGTTGCCAAGATTTAGAATTCTGGTGTTTCGTGTTTATGTCTGTTTTTAGCTCTCTCTTGAAAAATGGGACTATCTGGCATTGCCAGGCTCCAATTCCCTCTTATGAACTCACCCAGTCATTTTACAGGAGAAATGTCTAGAATTTCAATGGCTAAGTTTAAGATTATGAATGTTTTCAATTATAAAAGCTCTAAAGGCAGTTTCTGTACATTTTAAAATAGAACTGGCCCCAGACTTGAACTCCTTTTGGCCCCTGAGGATTGGTAATGTCCTGGGGGACCTCAGTGTTCGTTTGGGTCATGAATTCAACAAATATTGAATATGAATTCAACAAATATTGAATATGAACTACATATCAGGCACCGGTTGCAGATTGAAGATTAGAAACATGACCGATATGAAGGTCCCACCTTCGTGGGAGGACAGACAATGAATGATTAGCAAATCGTATGTAAGGTCAAGTTAGTGACAGCTCTAAAGAAAAATAAAGCAGGGTAAGGGAATAGAGAGTAGGATAGAAAGAGGGCTATTTTAATTTTTAAGATTTTATTTATTTGAGAGAGTGAGAGCGAGAAGGAGCATGAGCAGGGAAGAGAGAGAGGGAGAAGCAGGCTCTGCCGTACTCCATCCCAGGACCCAGAGATCATGACCCTGGCCAAAAGCAGACACTTAACTGACTGAGCCGCCCCCCCGCCCCCCACCCCCCACCAGGCGCACCAGAAGGAGGGCTATTTAAGTAGAATGGCCAAGGAGGAGACATTTGTGAAGACGCCTGAAGGAAATGAGGGCACTCCCATGTAGAGATCTAGGAGAGACCATTCCAGGTAGAAGAAACAGCAAATGCCAAGGCTCTAAGACAGGAACAAGCTTGGCATGGTCTAGAAGCAGCAGGCAGGCCGGTGTGGTGAGCGTAGAGTGAGCCACACGGCGAACGGGCCGAGATGAGGCCAGAATCAGGAATGGCCTTGTGGAGTTCAGATCTTATTCCACAGGCAAGGCTTTTAAGCAGGCGAGTGACACGATCTGACCTAAGTTTCAAAAAGATCATTGTGGCTGCTTCATAAACTGACTGTAGAGAACAAAGGCCAGGCACGAATGGTGGTGACTTAGGCTCAAAGGCCAGGGTGGGTAGGATGAGAAATCAGGCTTGAAGGTAGAGGCCGCGGGACAGTGGGTGGATTACACGAGTTTGGGGCCAAAGCGCCTGGGCCTGTTGAATGCCATGCACAAGAGGGCCAGGTGGGAGGAGGAAAATCAGGATGTCTGGGTCTCACCGTATGAGGTCTCAGAGGCTTGCGGACATCTGGGCAGAGGCAGGGAGCCGGCAATTGAACGCGTATGTTTGGAGCCGCCAGAGAGCCCTGCACGTGGACCTCGGATTATCATCAGTGTGCAAATGGTATTCAAATCCCCGAGACAGATGAGATCATTTAGGGAATGAATGCAGAACAGCGGTTCTTAACCGGGGTTGGTGGGGGGCGGGGTGCGATTGTGGACATCTGGCGATGTCTGCAGAAATGTTAGCTTGTCAAGACTGAGAGGCGAGATTGTCAGGGAAACTGCCAAACACCCCACCCCGCACTGGTCAGCTCCCCACGACAGAGGATCGCCCAGCTCCAAATGTCAGTAGTTGAGGATTTGACAAATCCTGGTGTAGATAAGGAAGGGAAAGGAAGAGGGAGCCCTAGCCCTGTGCTACTCAAACATTTGTGGCTACCAAATCCCTTTTGGTGGTGGGGCAGTGGGGGGAAGAATTTTGTTAAAATGCAGACTCTAATTGGGCAGATGTGGGGTGGGACTTGAGACTTTGCGTCTAACAAGTTCCCAGGACGCTCCTCGATGCAGACTTTGGGAGGAGGTGGGGGAAGGTAAGAAGGACTGGCCAGCAGGTGGGTGAGACAGCAGGAACACATGATGTCCCGAAAGACAAGTGTACTTGTTAAGTGCTTCAACTTGTTACGTGCTTGACAGGGCCAAAGGGTGTCCTGTACTATCAGAATTAGTGCACGTTGAGCACTAACATTTGACCATTGGGTTCGGCAACAGTTCATCGGTGCCCAAGTGTAGCTTAGGAGGGGCGAGGAGGTGAGAACCTTACTCTAAAGGGGTCACAGAGAAATGAGGGCTAAGGTAAAATGAGAAGCAGAGAAATGAGGTGGGGGGGGTGGCAGGAGGGAGGAGTAGGGTCCTGAAAGATTTATTTCCTTATTCAGACGGGCAATAGTATTTTGTAATTTGTGTGGTGATGGAAATGGCATAATAGATAAGGAGGATCTGGTGGTCCAAGGGAAGAGGTAGTTAAGTAGCCAAGTCCCTATTTGGCAAGAGAAGAGCCAGTAATGGGAGTCGAAGGGTTGGCCTTAGAGCTTTGGTAGTTGCTGTAGATACGTTGTAACGGGAGGAAAGGCCAAGTGTGTGGGAAAAGAGGCAGGCCGGTTGGTAGATTCTGCGTGGAAAGATTTGAAAAACAAAACTCTGGTTTGTTTCTCTCAGTGAAATCGGAGGCCAAATCACCTGCAAGGGAGCCTAGAAAGGGAATGTTGAGGTGTGAGAGAGATAAAATGCCCCTCGTGAGCACAGAGAAATGCATCGAGCAGGGAAATTGGGCATGCACTAACGTTAGATGGAAGGCAGAAAGCATCAGATGGAACCCACTGCCCCTAGAGAACCATCCGTCTCTGAAAAGCTCAGTTCACGACGCAGCTGTAGCAGGATGAACAGGCCTCGGCCGAGTCAGACCGCGCCGGCACGAAGAACGTGAGACACAGAATTAGAAACTCACAGAAATACCGCGGCAGCCGGCGAGCTTGACACATCTGCCTCTGACTGGTAGAGTGGGTGGAAAACAAATAAGGAGATAAAGGAAATGGAATAAAATCAGCTGATGTCATTGGACAGCCAACTTTCTGTCTTACAAAGGATGCTTTTCTGTGGTCTCCGAATTTTCTTTAATGATCACGGCTTACCTCATAAGGGCGGACTGTAAATGTTAAGAAAGAAAAAAATTGTCAGGAATGGGTTTTAGGAGCAGGTAATGCCCGGAGCTAAAGTCGGGACATCGGGTTTGGCTTTTTCCTCGATAAAGCGGGCCTGCTTTCTGCTGCTTTTTGAGGCCAGGGGTGCGTTCCGACTTCCACATCACACGGAACCACGGGGTGAGAGGGTTTCAGGGAAACACAGGGCTGTGCTCGTAGTTCCCACTGCCCTCTTTGGGTTTAGGTTTTTGGCCTCATCAAGGGAGCCAGAGTCGGCATTCTCATTGATGTGTCCGCCGTTAGCAGTGGTTCTCAGAAAGAGGAGTTCCAAAATGACTTCCTGGTAAGTCTCTCTCCGGCCCAGAGGAGTACCTGGAACCCCCCACACACACACACACCCGCTACACACACACGCACACACACGCACGCACACACGCACACACACACGCCCGTTTGTGAGCAACTGCAAAATGGGGGCGGGGGGTGTTTTGCAAAGAACGGTTCACACTTAATTAGCACCTACCGTTAAGGAAATATGTCAAGTTCATTTTCAGTCCCTGTGTGAGCTTCTGGTATTCTCACCACAGCAGTGCCTGCTAACTAGACTTTGCCGCAAGAGCCCCCAGCTCCCGGAAAGGGGACTGACTCTAGCACAGCCTGGCACGGGCCTCCTGGCCTTTTCTGGGCCCGGGGCTCGTTTTGTTTTCCTTGGCATGTCCACGACAAAGAAGCCAAGGTCTCTGGAGCCAGAGGGCTGGCCTCAGGTCCCAGCCACCTGCACCACTTCTGGGCTGTGACCCTGCTCCCTAATCTCTCTGTACCTCAGTTGTCTCATCTGTAAAATGCGGGTGACAACAGTGGCCACCTGCCAGGGCTGCCATAGGATGGAAGGAGCTCATGCAGGTTAAGTGCTCAGAAAAGATAACCTCTGTAACCTCTGTGCACTGATGTGGGGGTGCGGAGGGGCTCTTTCCTTTTGGAAACCCCTAAAGCTCTGGATGCAATCATTCAAGGACCGTTTATAGAAGTCAACACGGGCTAGTCATCCAGACTTGTCCCCTCCCGTCCCTGGTCTCAGCAGATGTCAGGAAACAGTACTTCATGACAAGTCCTCAGGACTGAGACTCTACAGACCCCCAGGCGGGCTGGTCTCATGTTAGCCAGGGCAAGGTCCGCGTTAGCGACACACGGGTAAAGTTCTACCTGGCCAGGAAGAAGAGGGAGGAGCTATGTCACGGATGGATGGTCGTCGGCCACAGCTCAAGGGCATCACAGAGGCTGGTGTTGTGCCCACTGTGGCATCCCCACTTCCGGGGCTGTGAAGAGAAACCCCCTGCCCCCAACCTCTGTCCTCCTCCCTGGAGGCCGCTGGGAAGGGTCCAACCGCAGCACAGGCTGAGAGGGTAGCTAAGAGGCTCATCCCCCCTCCTAGTCCGTGACCCAAGTGTGTGGCAGCCCTGAGGAGCTGCTCCAGAAGAAGACATCAGTCTGTGGTCACTGGGACGGAGTGAGGGCACGACCTCCCAAGGCAGTCTGCCAGTCTACGGGCTGAAGCCCGTGCCTTACCCCCCGACACACACAAACACGGGCCAGGATGGGTCACCAGGGCACTCCTCCCACACTCCCATGAGACTCCGTGGCCAGGAAGCAAATGTCCGCTTGGGGCCACTAAGCAACCCCATCCCAGCACAGCTGACACCCCGGTCCCCAGGAGCCAGCCCCAGCGTGAGGAGTGCAGCCAGGCTCCACTTGGCTCGCGGCTTCGGGAACCAATAGGTCCCTTTGTCTGCCAGAGCCTCGTTGAGGAGCAGCTGAGCCACAAGGAGAAGCTGTATGTCCTGTCCTTCGGCTCCACCACCAGCGCCCTCTGGCCAGACCTGACGGAAGTCAACTCCTCCACGTGAGTGACCTCCCGGCCTTGGCCGGCGTGTCCGCTGGTTCTTTGTCCTCCCTCCAGGGTGGTGACTTTGTTGAATGAATGCAGTGCAAACCTGAAACCTCAAAAGGTACATGAGTACAAAGAGACAGCTCACAGAGTGGAAACACAGGGATCTGTAACCTTCGGCGAAGCGGCCGCCCTTTCGAGCCCCCCACAAATTGAAAACACAAGACAACCTCAAGGCGCCATTTTCCTCCAGCAAACTAGAGGACATAGTTTTGTCATTTTGAAAATAATACATCTTTAAAAATCCACATGGTATGAAAGGGCAAATAAGCAGAGTCTCTCTCTCCCCTCCCAATAACTGTTTCTTCTACCTACTTCCACAGTGTATCCTGTACATGCATCGGTGTGTTTATCCTCTTTTACTGAGATATAGACAGGACCACATTGCACTCTCTTGCACTTTGCACTTGATTTGAATGTCATTCTCCGTCAGTCCACACAGATCTACCTCATTCTTTTTTACTGGCTGCGTAGTATTCTACCACGTACATGTACTGATTTAAATCCCTTATTTGGAAGCATCTAGTTTGTGGGTTTTTGGAGGGGAGTTGTGGGGGGAGGGAAGAGAGAAGATGTGTAAGAATTTCTACTTACTCCAGTAACTAAAAATTTCTTTTCCATGAAGAGCATATCCTTGGCGAATATCCATCAGGTGTTAGGTGTCATGCTAAGCACTTTTCATGCGCTATCTTACTTAATTCTTATGCCCAGCACATGTAATAGGATTCTTCTCCCCATTTTGCTTATGAAAAAACTGGGGCTCAGGTCACGGCGCTTGCCCAGAGTGGCAGAGCCTGGATTGGCTACCAAAGCCCAGAGCAGATTCCAGGAAAACCCCCCTGTACGCATTTCTGGGATGGAGGTCCTCTTGCCCAGCACCGGCTGTGAAGAGGATCCCTTCTGGCTAGAGAGGCGCCCGGCTCCAACAGCGCTGGCTCTTCATCCTGCTCTGACAGTTACCGATGGCCTTGACCCGTCCTTGAACTCTCCTTACCAGAGTGAGGCCCCTCACCCAGCTCCTGTGGACAGGAGGTGAGGGATAAGCGTCAGGCAGGTGGCAGGTACTCGATGAGGAGAGCGGTTTTTTGCTGTGGTTTCTGCTCATGTTGGACTCCTATCTCCGGGATGTCAGACCTAGAAATCACCATAAAGTTATAGGCAAGAGCTTCCCACTCTAGTCATTCGTGGAGGCCATTTGTCATTTGGGTCATATCTCTGCCACATATACTATTTGTTGTTGTTGTTGTTGTTTAAGATTTATTTATGTCAGAGAGAGTGTGAGCATGAGTGGCAACAAGGAGGCAGAAGGAGGGGGAGAATTCTCAAGCAGACTCCCTGCTGAGCACGGAGCCCAACACGGGGCTCGATCCCACGACCCCGAGATCATGACCTGAGTTGAAATCAAGAGTCAGCCACTCAACCCACTGAGCCACCCAGGCGCCCCCACCTGTACTAAAGTACTAATACAATTTTACATGTATTATTGAAGGAAATGATCAGTACAATAACAAGAAGCCCGTATCACTTGCCGTAATTAGAATGTCGCCATCACAATAAATACAATGAAAGCAAATAAAACAATGAGATCAAATTCCAACTTGAAACTTATCAGCCTGGAGACGGCAGTTGGCCTGAGTTGTTCTCTCCCTTTTGTATAGAAGGGAGACTGAAAGTTCGTACTAATGAAAGACAGACTTGCTGGCAACAAGCTGAGATTTTTTTTTTTAAAGACTTTATTTGACAGAGAGAGAGATCACAAGCAGGCAGAGAGAGGGGGAAACAGGCTCCCTGCTGAGCAGAGAGTCCAATGCAGGGCTCGATCCCAGGACCCCGAGATCATGACCCGAGCCAAAGGCAGAGGCTTTAACCCACTGAGCCACCCAGGTACCCCTGAGATTCTTTTTTAATTTAATTTTAATTTTTTCTGTCAAATGGAAAGAGAAATGGAAAGAAGAGAACTCTCTCACTTACCGTGGGAGGTATTTCACTCAGAAAGCGCTGTGTGAGGTCGCTGTCCCTCTTAGGGCTTGGGTGTACCCCAGCCCACATGAGATGCAGCCACACAGCCAAGATGCCTTCTCCTGAAGGTCATGATCTCGGGGTCCTGGGATGGAGTCCCACATGGGGCTCCCTGCTCAGTGGGGGGTCTGCTTCTCCCTCTCCCTCTGCCCCTGCTCATGCTGTCTCTCTCTCTTTCTCAAATAAATAAGTTAAATCTTTAAAAAACAAAAAGAATTATTGTTAGTCTGAAATGAGCCCACGTGTGCCCTGGGCCTGGCACCTCGGAAGAGCGCTGTGGTTGGGTGTCTGTCTCCCCAGCCTCCAGGAGCTCAAGCTCTGGGTGAAGAAGCTGCAGCCTGAGGGAGGCAGCAATTTGCTACAAGCCCTGAGGAAGGTCTTCACCCTGAAGGGGCTGAACTCCCTGGTGACCATCATGAGAAGCTGGTAGGTCTCATTTCCTATGTGGGTAACAGACCACATGAAGGGGGCTGGAGAACAGAACTCTACACACAGGCCTGAGAGAAAGAGTTCATTCACAGGCCGTCTGTCCACAGGTGTTGGGCAGGGGAGCCAGAGCAGGCCGGGCCTGCAGTCCACTCCATCTCGCACCTTCGATAGGTGACCTGGGACACACAGGTGGTAGTTAGATTTGGTAGATGTTCCCATTTTCTCTGAACTGTCCTCAAAGTGATCTGACCTGGGGCCCCAGGTGATCTGACCCCCTTTTCTTCTTCTGTCTTCTCCCCAGCCCAGATCAGCCTTCTGAAATTCTGTCTAACTACATCCAACAGTCCACCGTGGGAAGGGGCCTCATCACCCACATCATCACCTACAAATGCAACACCCAAGTCCCGCTTGTAAGTGCCTGGGATTCCCCAACATTTCCCTTGGATTGGCCACAGTGATCTAGCTGGGGCATCTTAGAGGCTCCATGCGAGGATAGCCCCCCACCACCGACACAACTCCCCTTGTACCTGCTTCTTCCTTTGGGCAGTTGGGAGGTTCAGTCAAGGAGAAGTTTATGGGAGTACTGGCATTGCCCCATTGAGGGTGCTGACCCTGTCACCATCCCCACAGGTTGTCCTAAAGAACCTTGCAGAAGCTCTTGGGGGCTACTACCACTGCTACAGCCCAGAAACAGAGGTAAGCCCTTGTGCCAACACACTGCCCCTCTCCTCCCTCCCTGCTTGCCTCCAAGGCTGTGCCAGGAGGACCTGGGTCAGGACAGACCACAATACGTACTTGCTTCCGCTCCCCGCTGCCATGTTCAGTGGGTCTGCACAAGTGTAATCAGGTGACGATGAATATGGGAAGAACAGGGACAGTATGAAGTCACAGGAGATCCTTTGCTGAGCATGCATGATGAGTGGCTTGCACACCCGTGAGCCTAGAGTCCTTTGAAAGCCTCGGTGGTAGAATCCTGAATCTCTCTCCAGCTGCCATCAACGTGGGCTCCACCCCCTCCTCTGCTCCCACCAAAGCTGAGTCTGAAACAGTTGCCTCAGGTCTTCCTCCAAGACGCATCCCTGCTACCACAGAGGGCCCGCTGCAGTCAGTGCTGAATGAACGATGGATTCTGTACCAATCCACCCCTTAGCGTCCTTGTCCCAGGTAATCCTAGCATCACACACCCTGTGTCCACGGTGAAGGTAACAATGAGCAAATGTGTGTGTGGAGCCGTGGGCAGACTGAGAATCCAACCACCTGTTCAGCTCACAGGACGTGTCTTGCCTGTAACCATAAATAACCGTAAGCCAATGGATGTCTGCATCTCATAGGGTTCAAGTGTCACAAAGTCTAGCATTTGACCCCAGGGGCCAAGGGCAGACAACATTTTCCTTGGTTTATACCCCTTCCGGTTACACCATTTCCCAGATTCTTTCTGTTGAGGCCACAGGGGGCTAGGAAGGTACAGTAAATGAGTGACGCTGGCTGATTTAAGAAATCTTTTATTTTAGGGGCGCCTGGGTGGCTCAGTCGGTTAAGAGTCCGACTCTTGGTTTCAGCTCATGTTGTGATCTCAGGCTCATGGGATCGAGCCTGGCGTTGGGCTCCCTGCTTAGCAGCGGTCTGCTTACCCTCTCCCTTTCCCTCTACCCCTCCCCCTGCTCCTGCATGCTCTCACTCTCACTCTCTAAAATAAATAAATAAACCATTAAAAAAAATTTTTTTTTGGAGCGCCTGGGTGGCTCAGTGGGTTAAGCCTCTGCCTTCGGCTCAGGTCATGATCTCAGGGTCCTGGGATCAAGCCCCGCATCGGGCTCTCTGCTCGGCAGGGAGCCTGCTTCCCTCGCTCTCTCTGCCTGCCTCTCTGCCTGCTTGTGATCTCTCTCTCTCTCTCTCTCTGTATGTCAAATAAATAAAATCTTTAAAAAAATATCTTTTATCTAAAAACCTGTGGCCCTTTTGGCCTCTCTGTTTCTTTTTCTTGATAAAGATATGAGTACAACAAATTGCATTGTCTTATTTTAATATAAAACCCCCCAAGACAGTAGAAGGATAGCAAAAAACTTGAGCTGACTTGAGGCGGGGGATGCAGCAGAGAGTGAGTGGGGCTGTGGAGGACAAGGTCGCTCTCGCCCCATCTAGAGAGACGCCTCTGCTCAAGCCCTGGCCCATCCCCTTCTTTGCTCTGGAGGAGCGTGACCCCCATGCTGCTAGGTCTTCCACTAGTTCAGGAGCCAGAAATGTGGATCTGTCTGTCAGTGTGACTTCTTTACGTTTTTTTTTTTAATGGAGGTGAAATTCACATAACATGAAGTTACCCACTTTAAAGTGAACAATTAACGGTACTTAGAACATTCACAGTGTTGTGCGACCACCACCTTTATCCAGTTCCAAAACATTTTCATGCCCCCCCCCAAAAAAGTCTGTACTTGTTAAGCCATTACCCCTCCTGTCCCCTCCCCCACACCCCCTGGGAACCACCAAGAGACTGCTTCCTGTCTCGATGGATTCTCCTATTCTGGATATTTCATATAAATGGAATCATACACCTTTTGCATCCGTCTTCTTTCCATCAGCATCGTGTCTTCAAGGTTCATCTATGTTGTGGCTGGTCTCAGGACTTCGTCCTTTTTTATGGCCGATTTACTGTCTAGATCTACAACCTTCTCTGTGTCCATTCATCCGCTGATGGACCCTTGGGTTATCTCCACCCTTCGGCGGTCGTGAACTGCCATGAACATTGGTGTACAAGTTTCTGAGTCCCCGCTTCCAATTATTTGGGGGTCCTACCTATAAAGGGGTACTGCTGGGTTATGTGGTAATTCCATGTCTAATTCTTTGAGGAACCTCCAGTCTGTTTCCCGCCAGCCGTGGGCAAGTGTTCTGTTTCTCGCATCCTCAACGCTTGTTACAGTCCTTTTAAAATTATGTCCGTAGCCAGCCCGGTGGGGGTAGAGTGTTTCTTTAAGGTTAGGAAACCCTTCAGTCATTTAATAACACTGCAGGCCAATACTGAAGAAATAGAACACAACCGCTTTGCGGCTCTGTCGGGCGCACAGACCTGAGTTTATAATGTCTGCTTTAAACAATCCGCCATTCAGCTTTCGGAAATGACAGGGCTGCCTGCCCTGTCCTGCATCAGCCATCGCTAGAAGCCAAGCGACCTCTAACGGCTGACTGCTCCTCCTACCCCCAGGTCTACACCAGCTGGGACACGGACCAGCTGCTGGCAGAAATCCAGAAAGCCCAGAGCCTCCAGGGCCACATCCAAGCCTTGCACCACAGGACCCCCTGTGAGGAGCTAACCAGCATGGTGAAGGAGGTAGGTGGTGTAGGCGAAGATGCTGGAGCTTGGCCTCACTCCATCCCCCTTTCTCACCTGTCTCTCTGAGCGTGGCTGCCGAGGCCCCCATGCACTGAGAGAGAAGGCGAGGCCGTGCCCTTTGCTCAACCCCACAGCTCTGAGCTGGGTGGGCCTTCCCCTGTGCCAGAAGGATCCTGATGGATTTCCTTACTGAAAAATGTATTTCAAGAGAAAGGCCAGCAGGCTCCGGCCACCCCACCCACCTCCTACTGTCCCCTCCTTAGCCCCCAGCCCGGAGAAGGATGAACACCTCAGCCACACGGAGTGGGCCATCTAGAAGGCGGTCTTTGCCACCCAGCACTTCATTTGTTTATAGTAAAACAAGACAATGAAATGCTCACTCATTTACTGAGTGCTCATTCTAAAATGGCACAGTGCTTAATTCTTTAAATGTTTTATTTTAGTATGACAGCAACAGTCTGCAGTAGATATATTATTACCCCCATTTTACTGATGAGGAATCTGAAGTCAGAAGGCCAAATAATTTGCCTCAGATCCCAGAGACAGAGATCGATGAAGTTTGAATTGATGTCACTCATGGTTTGTGAGGCAATTACAAAGTGGTACATGGATTAATTTTTTTTTTAATGTTGTGTA
Organism: Procyon lotor; assembly: GCA_028646535.1. Classification (NCBI taxonomy): domain Eukaryota; kingdom Metazoa; phylum Chordata; class Mammalia; order Carnivora; family Procyonidae; genus Procyon; species Procyon lotor. The sequence continues at coordinate 13,559,620 of CM053621.1, forward strand.
TTTAAAACTAGCTCATTATGGTAGTAATATGTCTTCTTAAATTATCTGAGTACAAAAAAAGGAGTCAATTTTTGAAATTAAATCAAATCAACAATTAAAAAGTTTACTGTTGTACATTTGGTTTATTTTTTAAAGATTTTATTTATTTATTTATTTTTAAATATTTATTTATTTGAGATAGAGCGTGGGCGGTGGGGGCACAAGGAGAGGGAAAGAATCTTTTTTTTTTTTTTTTTTTTTGACAGAGAGAAACACAGCGAGAGAGGGAACACAAGCAGAGGGAATGGTAGCGAGAGAAGCAGGCTTCCCGCAGAGCAGAGAGGCCGATGTGGGGCTCGATCCCAGGACCCTGGGATCATGACCTGAGCCGAAGGCAGACGCTTAACGACTGAGCCACCCAGGCACCCCGAGAGGGAAAGAATCTTAAGCAGGCTCCACACCCAGCATGGAGCCCAACACGGGGCTTAATCTCATGACCCTGAGATCATGACCTGAGCCAAAATCAAGAGTTGGATGCTTAACCAACTGAGCGACATAGGCACCCCTAAAGATTTTGTTTTTTTAAGTAATCTCTACACCCAACGTGGGCCTTGAACTCACAACTCCAAGATCAAGAGTCACATGCTCTACCAACTGAGCCCGCCAGATGCCCCCATATTTGATTTATTTTTTTTCCCCCAAATATGTTTATTTTATTTTTTCAGTGTTACAAGATCTATTGTTCATGCACCACACCCAGTGCTCCATGCAATACGTGCCCTCCTCAATACCCACCACCAGGCTCGCCAGACCCCCTACCCCCTCCCCTCCAAAACCCTCAGTTGTTGCTCAGGGTCCACAGTCTCTTATGGTTCATCTCCCCCTCTGGTTTCCCCCCATTCACCCCTCCCTTCCTTCTCACAATGCCCTCCATGTTTTTCTTTACACTCAGCAC
>CM053621.1:13571014-13594404 GCA_028646535.1 Procyon lotor
AAATAAATAAAATCTTTAAAAAAAAAAAAAAAAAGATTTTATTTATTTGACAGAGAGAGACAGCGAGATGAGGGAACACAAGCAGGGGGAGTGGGAGAGGGAGAAGCAGGCTTCCTGTTCCGCAGGAATGCGGGGCTCCATCCCAGGACCCCGGGATCAGGACCTGAGCTGAAGGTAGACACTTAATGACTGAGCCACCCAGGCGCCCCCCTGTCACTTCATTCTTAAGCAGCTTATCCTCGCTGCCAGACTGGAGGCTCGCAAAGGCAGGTTCTGAAACAGTCACGTTTTTGGATGCCACCCACCGACGCCACCAGCTCTCAAGACACACGTACGCGGAGCCCGGTGGTTCTAGGCTCTTACTGAGTGATAAGTATATATGAAGTGCCTACTGTGTCCAAAATACTATTCTCAAATGATGAGGATGCAGTTTTCTATTTGTACATACAGTGTTTAAAGGAGAATTTTTAAAAAGACTTTTTAAATTTAGTTATTCATGAGAGATAGAGGCAGAGGCAGGGGGAGAAGGAGGCTCTCCTCGGAGCAAGGAGCCCAATGCAGCACTCGATCTCAGGGGCCTGGGATCGTGACCTGAGCCAGAGGCAGACGCTTAACTGACTGAGCCAACCAGTCACCCCAAAAGAGGATTTTTTAAAAAAGATTTTTATTATTTATTTGTCAGAAAGAGAGAGAGCACAATCGGGGAGCAGCAGGCAGAGGGAGAAGCAGGCTCTCCACTGAGCAGGAAGCCCGATGTGGGGCTCGATCCCAGGGCCCTGGGATCATGACCTGAGCCGGAGGCAGATGCTTAACCAACTGAACCACCCAGGCTTCCCTAAAAGAGGATTTTTTAAAATTTTTATTTATTTATTTAAAGAAAGCACGTGCAAATGGGGGAGGGGTGGAGGGAAAGGAAGAGAGACTCTCAAGCTGACTGAGCACAGAGCCCTACTCAGGGCTCAATCTCATGACCCTGGGATCATGACCCCTAAGACCATGACCTGAGATCATGACCTGAGCAGAAATCAAGAGTCAAACAGTAACCAACTGAGCCACCCAGGTGCCCCAGTTTCTCCCCAGAAAGAGAGGATTTTTTTTTTTTAAAGATTTTATTTATTTATTTGACAGAGAGGAGAGAGATCACAAGTAGGCAGAGAGGCAGGCAGAGAGAGAGGGGGAAACAGGCTCCCTGCTGGGCAGAGAGCCCAATGTGGGGCTCGATCCCAGGACCCTGAGACGAAGGCGGAGGCTTTAACCCACTGAGCCACCCAGGCACCCCAGAGGGGATGTTTTAATGCAGATTGTAAATAGTAGTAGGCCTACTTACAAAATCCTCCTAGTTCACGCTGTCAACTGATTCTCTCTGATGTCCTGCTCAGTTAGGAAAGGCAAGAGATTGTGATTGTGTTTTATGATAAACTGAGCTCTAAAGAAGTTAGTGACTTGTGCAGGGTCACACGGTTCTGGCATTGGCTTCATACTCAAGCTCAGACCTGTCTGACTTCCCTGTGGTTTCTCCTTTGGGCCATCCAGACTAGCAGAGGAAAGGGTATGACAATAGCAGCCATCTATTGAGTGATGGATACGCCAGGCATTGTGCTTTATCTCATTGTACTACTGCATTGTAGATTGTTCTCTCCATTTCCAGAGGAAATGAGACACAGGGCTGAAATAACCTGCCCATGAGTATTCGCTTAAGTAGCAGAGCTGACATTCGAACCCAGACCAGACCTAAATGCTTTCAAGCTTAACCATCAACTTGTGCAATGACTCAGGAATCACAATCATGTAAATTAGCTGCCGAAGTGCTGCTGAATGGTGGTCAGGTGGGACTTAGCTCCCCTCCCTCTGGTTTCACTTACTGGTTTCCCTGTTCCAGCCAAGGTGTAAGGGATTCCTACTTAGCTAAGGTGGTTTCTGGGCCCTGTGGCTTGGTCGCCCTCTGCTGGTCAGTCTGTGACATACCAATCAGCCCTTCAGTTGCAGAATCTAATTCATTGAACATTTTTGAGCACCCACTATGTGCCAGGCATTGTGCTGAGTAGTGGAGGCAAGACATAGCCCTTACCTCCAGGAGCTCACAGTCCAAAAGGGAAGACAGCTCGTCAACCGGGCAACTCAGTACACTGTGATAAGGGCTATACTGGAGGAAACTAGAGGAACTTCAGAGCACACAGAAGGGGCACCTCAGCCAGTTCTGAAGAAGTTAAGGAGACTTCCCAGAGGAAGGTGACATCTAAGCCTGAGAGCATTGTGTCCAGGACCCTGCTGATCTAGTCCCCAGGTGTATCCCCCAAGGTCTTGAACTTACGACCTGGGGCCAAAAGGGACAAGATTGCCCTCTCCGTCACAAGCGTCCAAGACTAGCAGCTTGGCCAGGGGCTGTTTCAGTGCCATGGGAGAATCGAGCCGCTCTCTCCGACCCTTTCCCAGGGTCCAGCGGAGGAACAAGAGAGGAAGAAATGAGGTGGGAGGGCATCCTCGCAGTCGAGCATAGCAGGGAAGAGCATGGACTGGAATCTGGCTCACCGATGTGTGTCTGGGCAAGTCACTTAACCTCTCTGTTTTTAATTTTCAAATATGTAAAGAGAAAAAAATATGTAAAGAGGAAATGGTGGTAGTACCACCTCAGGGGATTAAATAAGATAAGGCCTAGAAGATTTAGGCCGGGCCAAGCACAGTGCCTGTTCAGTTATTGATAGCTCTCAGTACTGCCCTTGAAGCCTATGGGTTCCAGCAGGGGGAAGAAACGGCAGCCCAGACCCGGGAGATTGAATTCCTCTCTTAGGGAAACTTAACCAGGAGGGGGCAAGAAGGCTGAACCCTGGGGCTGTGGCCAGAGAACCCTAGAGCGTTTCCTGGGGTTATTTTTCCGGAGAGCAGCACCCAGGCCACAGACAAGGCGGCCAACTTCTAGAGCGTACCCAAGAATGTGCAAGTGCCTGCTGATTCCCAGCGCCGTGCTAGGCTGGAGAAGGGAAACTGCAGAGGTGGGGCCTTCACTTTGGGGGGACTGAGAAGTTCAGTTGGGCTGAGGGAGTTGCAGAAAAGGCCTCCTGGAGGCGGCACCCTCGAGGAAAATGGAGCTGGTAGGGGAAAAGGAAATCTTCCCTTGCATCGCAGGACCAAGATCCAGCACACGGGTTCTTTGAAACTGCTGTGCGACAGAAGGGAAACCTCTGCCCTCTCTTCCTTTTCGGTAAAACAAGGTGGAGTGTGCTTCCCACCCGCATAGCCTCGCCCCTCGGCTGCCCCGCCTCTCCCCGCAGGTGCGCAGCGTGACCGTGACGCACACCTTCCAGATCGCCAAGGCCCGCGCCCAGCTAGGCTATGCGCCAGAGAAGTTCCGCTTCGCCGACGTCGTGGAACAGTATGTGCGGTCCACGAGCCAGCGGCCCTGCGGCTGTACGGCGCGGACGCTCCTACGGCTGCTGCTCGGGCTGCTGCTGCTGCTCGGGCTGCTCGCCCTGGCCCTGCACCTGCTAGGCCTGCAGCGGTCCAGCGTCTGATGTTCATCACTGGCCAGTCTGCTCCTGCCTCTGCTCCCTCTTCCGGGCTTGGACCCTCCCCACCTCCAGCTTCGGAATTGCTCCGCCCCTTTTCCCGCCCACAACCCCGCCTTCTAGGCTTGGACCCGTCCTTGGGTCTTTGACTCCGCCCCCTCCCTCACTTCCGGGCTTGGGAACGCCTCTGGGCTCGCCCTCGTGCCCTTGCCCCGCCCACACCCCGCCCTCTGGATTTGGTCCCGCCCCTGCGCCTTGACTCCGCCCCTGTCCTGGTGTCCGCCCTTGGACACGCCTCTTCCCCGCCTCTTGAGCCATGGTCCAGCCCCGGCCCCGCCTTCTGGGTCTGACCTGGCTGGGTTACTGAGCAGGTAGCCGCACAGCCTCATCCGCCTTCCGGGCCTTTACCCACCCTTCTCTGCCCCGAATTCTCTCCTGCCCTGGCTCCGCCCTCTTTCTGGCCTTATCGGGATGATCGCGCCCTTTTCTTCGTTTCTCCTTCCGACTGGCCCTGCTCCTCCCTCTGGATCTTGTGCCTCCACTCTCCCAATTTTAATTCCGCAATGGCCCCGCCTTCCCCGTCTCCGACTCCCCCGCCCCTCTCCGGCCACGCCTCCTAAGGTGAGTTCTTGGGACCTGGCCAGAGTCGTCTCTAGCGGCCAGGTACAAGCCTGGCTAGCATTTGCAATTTTCCCAGTCTGCTGCTGCCTGTCTAGGGACACTAGACCCTCCTCGCCGCTCCTCTGTGCTTGTCCTGAGATCGTCTTGAGATCTTGGAAGACACTCATTCTAGGAGAATTGATTTTGATCTGCTGCTACCTTAATGTTTTGGGTCCACTCAGTCATGCTTTATCTCCCGGTGTGTTGATAGTCAGGGTTGGAGGGACCCCTGAGACCCAGGCTTCAATCTAGCCCAGCCTAGCATTTTTGGATTTCTGGTTTACTAGCCTGGAGCTAACAACCAAAACAAAACCATTTAAGGTGGTCAAAAGGTATAAACTTCCAGTTATGAAATAAATAAGTCGCGGTGATGTAATGGTGAGTATGGTTATAATACTATATTATATATCTGAAAGTTGCTGAGAGTAGATCTTAAAAATTCTCCTTACCAGAAAAATTGTAACTGTATGTCGGATGGATGTTAAACAGACCTGGTCATTTCACAACATTATGTTGTACATCTGAAATTAATATTATGTGTAAATTATATCTCAAAAAAATAACTTTTTAAAGAACTGGACCTTTTGGGAAAGTACCAATATAATTATAATGGGAAGAGTTAAAACTTATTTTTGTCTTATTTTTTAATTTCATATTTCTTACATTAATAAGAGGGCAGTGTTGATCACCATAATCTTTAATGTTTTAGCCCACAAAATTTCATTGAGCCTTGCTCTCCACAGAAACACCCCTCCCCATTGTCTTGGTATTAATGACAAGTACCAGGATATCAGTGTATAAATACATCTGTGTATGTATCATAACGTGCACCCGCACATTACGGCAGAGAAGAAAACCATCACAAGCCTAGGAACACCTATGGTGGAGGGGAGTGAATGTGTTAGAGCCAACGCGGGCATCCGCAGTGTATCCCTCTCTGCGGAACAGTTAAAGTTCGGGAAGCAGCTAAGAAGCCTAACTATGCTCCTCTTTGCTCGGCTGAACCGCACGTGTGCATACGATTTTTTAAAGCTCAGTCATAATCCTTTATGTCTGTTTAATGCTTGAGACTTTGAAAGGGGTTTCATCTATCTGCTTTTCTTCAATTCTCAGGGCCACTCTTATAGTAGCGTTTATTGTTCCCATTGTATAGATGAGGAACTTGGGGTTATAGCTAACTTTGAAGTGAACAAGGTGGGGTTCCTCCTCTGCAGCTGGAGTTGCGTGGGCGAGCTGCCCGAGGCTCACTAAACACTACACACGGTGAGGTCTGCTCTTCTGCCCCACAACCGTGTCAGAGCTTCCTTTGAGCTCTGGCATCTACCATTGCGGCCAGCAGCCCTTGGGCTCCCTTTCTTCTCAGTAACACACGTGCCTCTAAACTCACCACCTTCTTCTCTGACTTGCCTCTCTATCAGTCCAGAGAAATCTATTCTCAGGGCACAGCACAGAGCACAGGCTTTCACTGTTCACATAATCTTCTACATCTTTTGTCTTCTGCCAAAACTCGGCTTCCAAAAAACAAAAGGAAGAGCAATTTCTTTGTTTTCTGGCTTTCACTAAATCCTTTCTTTCTCTAGCTCAAGGCTTGGAATACCTACCGTCCGGGCCTGGGGGCGGTGTGGGTCACTCTGCTAAGAACGCTTCCCTCCTTTCCTGTGTCTCAACCCAGTGGAAAAGGAGGCGGGCCCTCCACCCAACAAACAAATTGAGTCCCCGTGAGGATTTTAGAGGCTGTCCAGGTAACTCAGCCCTCCGTGCGTGAGGTTCTGAGAGAAGGAGGAGGTCCTAGCTTACTAGGAAACACTGAGTAGAAGCAAGAATGCAGAAAACAGAGCTGTCGTTGCGGGCAGCCAATCCGAATGGACCATCAAGGTGAATTCATAAGTTTCCCACTGTGAGTGCTGAAGCTCTTTTCTGTTGTAGACCCAAGGCTGGGTGTTTAAAATATCTTCCAATCTCAGGGTGCCTGGCTGGCTCAGAGGGAGAAGTGTGCAAGAAACCATTCCCAGGTGTAGACCCACAGCTGGGTGTCTAAAATATCCTTCAGTGTCAGCGTTCCTGGCTGGCTCAGCAGGAGTGTGTGACCCTTGATCTTAGGGTTGTGGGTTCAAGCCCCATGTTGAGTGTAGAGATTACTAAAAAATAAATTTTAAAAATATCCTCTAGTCTCTCTTATCTTAAAAATATTCTCCCTTGATTCCCCATTTCCTGTCTCAGTTACTGCCCCTTTGGCTCCCTTCTTAAAATAAAATTTTGTGATGAGTTGTCTCTTCTCTTCATTCCAAATAGCTTTTTTAAAGGATTTTATTTATTTACTAATTTATTTGAGAGAGAGAGAGCAAGCGGGTGCAGGGTGGGGAGGGAGCAGGAGAGGGACCAGCAGACTCTGCAGTGACCAGGAGCCCGTCATGAGAGATGGACCAACAACCCGAGATCATGACCTGAGCCAAAACCAAGAGTCAGACGCTTGCTGATTGAGCCACCCAGGCACCCCTCAAAATGACTTTAATCAGGGTCATCATTGACCTTGTCCATAAATCGTAAGTCCAATGCATATTTTTCAGTCTTTATCTTGCCAAGCCTCTTAGCAGTGTTCAACATACTCCCTCTACTCCCTCTTTGCAGGAGTCTTCTTGGTCTATATGGACACCACACCTGTTTTCCACCTGTCTCTGGCCAGCCTTTCTCAGTCCCCCCCTCCCACTGCCCTCCCTTTAAGATGACATTCCTCAGGACTGTCTTGGCCCTGCCACTCCCCCTGTGCACTCTTCCTGAGCAAGTCCATCCATTCCCACGGCCTCAGCCTCCACCGCCTCCCCAATCCATATTATTTGTTCAGAGTGTTCTCTTGACACCCAGACTTCTCTGTCCTACCTTCTACTCAAGCCCGTGTTCCACGCCTCACACTCAGTGTGAATTAAATTGAAATCATTTTCTCCATGAACTCTTCATCCTGTGTTCCCTCCTAGGGACAGGAGAGGCACCACCAGTGCCACCAGCCAGGGGCTCAAGTCCCAAACCTGGTCATCACTTCTGACATGTTCTTCACATCCTCATCAGGCAGTTCTGTCAGATCACTTCCAAAACATCTGTCCGACCCACCCTTTCGGTCCTACCCACCGTCACAATCATGGTACAAGCCACTCTCCTTTCTCCTAGACAGCTGCGGTAGACTTTGAATGGCCCCTCCTGTTCCTGCTGCCAGAGGGAAATTTCTACACCCAAAATTGGAACACGCCACTCTCTCATGTAAAACCTTTTGATGGGTTCCCACCCTTCATCAAGATGAAGTTCAAAGCCTCAGTGGGGTATTAATGATCTCTCGCCATTCGTCCCTCCACGCTGCTCTCCGCTCAGCTGCCCTGAATTGTCGTCAAAGCATCTCAAATTCACCGGGCTCTTATCTGCCACTCGGATCTCCCACTCTCTGTTTCCTCTTCCTGGGACTCCCCTTTCCCACCTTCACATACCTAACCTCTCAATTTCAAGTCCCAGCTAAATGTCACCTCCTAGGTTGACCCTGAGCCGGGTTAGCACACACTTTAGAACACTCCTCACAGGTATAATTTGAATGGACTGCAGCTGCAAAACTGAGTTGAGTAGACTTGCCTGCCTTGTGTGCTCTGTAAGCCTCAGGATGATCTTGGTTTCTGGCACACAGTAGACCTTTCACACATAATTAATGAATAAATAAAGAGATGAAAGCCCCCTGAGCCAAGCCTGAAGACCAACTATGAGATGGATTAATGAGGCTGGGACTCCAAGGTTGATAGCCCCACACTGGGCAGGCCCTCTGATGCCCCAGCCTTTCCATAGGGTCACCTGACACCGCTTCTACCAACAGAAGTTTGTAGAGTCAGCTGGAGCTCTCTGTAGGACACAGAGGGGACTGGAAAGGAACTTTCCCTATTGGGAAGGAAACCCTTCCAATTATGACTCAAGTCAATTAAAATCACCCCACCTAACCTTTGTCCTTGTGGGATAATGAGGCCTGTGGCCTCCAGCCCTGGAGCAGTAAATTAAAGATGTAGGCAGTCTGCTGGAAACTGTTATTAAAGTTTTTCAGATGCTTTTCCCTTGGAAATAGACACTTCCGGTTTTGTTTTTTTAGGTAGCTGGATTGGTGGGTTTGTGCACTGGCTAGGGCAGGTGAGGGCCTGGGCTGCGGCTTCTTCCGTTTGCTTTCCATTCTTTTCTCTTTTTTTTTTAAAGAGTAAAAACAAAGTGGAATTGGGGGAGGACGACAAATTGATTGACGGTTCAGGAAAAGTTATACCATTTAGGGTGTGGCAGCGGTGGGATTCGAACCCACGCCATCGAAATGACTGGAGCCTAAATCCAGCGCCTTAGACCACTCGGCCACGCTACCGCCCGTCACAGCGGCTTCCGTTGAAACTATATTAGTTTAATGACGTGATGACTCACGCTCCGTAGCCCCACCCTCTCGGATTTGCGCATGCCCGATACCAGCCTAGCGTTTCCTGCGCCTGTTAAAGGCGTCTTGGTCCGTGGCTCGTTTCTACGTCTTGGGATCACAGTACTCTTTTGATCCGCAGCAAGAACTACGGTCGGAACGCAGCACTAAAAAGGAAAGAAGAGTTCCCAAATGTTAAACATGAATATGCAGTCCTCACGTGCGTATCCCTTGAATTTGCCGTGTGCGTCGTATACGGTCTACGGCCACGTGGGGGCGGTGCCGGGCTGTCGCTTCCTCCGGTTCGGGGCTGTGGGTCCCGCGGGGAACCTTACTCTGCACAGAACCGGGGTCCCCAGCCTGCGGACTCGCCATCCCTACTCCACTTCGGCTCTGCAGGCCCTGGGTGGCCCCATGTTTTGGTCTCTGCAACCGCGAGGTTAGAATCACCTGTCCAGGTGAATGTTAACAATGCCAACGAATGTTTTTACGGATTAATTAGCATGTTGGGCTCCCTCAAAGGTATCTCTTGTCTGCAAATTAGGGAGGGAGAGACTGAGTGCAGAGAGGCTAAGTGACTCGTCTCAGCTGCCCCAGGCCCCAAGATTCCCCTCCCAAGACCCTCCCAGGACCCAAGACCCTTCCAAGACCCAAGATTCCCCTTCTCTGCAGGGTATTTCAGTGTTTTCTGTTTTTAATGCAATAAATACAGAGCAAATATACAATACATAGGTACACAGCAAATTTCTATCACCCATCGCCCAAAATTAATTGTTAACATTTTGTATATTTGCTTCAAATATTCTTTAATAAAAGATACACTGAATACTATATATAGATAAGATTCAAGTCTCTTTTGATACCCTCAAGTTGGATTCCCCTTCTTCCTTCCTCAGGAGTCTCAGATCCTTCTAGTTCACTTATGTACTCTTAGGTGTATCCATTTCCTTGCATTGTTTAAGGAAAGCAACAAAAATACAGTATAGTAAAGATACACTTTAGATACACGCCACTGGGTGTGGTAAGCTGAAATGCCCCCCAAAAGGTGTCCACATCCAAATCCCCAGAACCTGTATGTTACTTTACGTGACAAAAGGGACTTTGTTAGTGTAATAAAGGATCTCCAGATGGGGAAATCATTCTGGATTATCCAGGTGCACCCAATGTAATCAAAAGGGTCCTTAGAAGAGAGACACAGGAATCAGAGAAGATTTGAAAACAGAAACAGAAGTCCCAGTGATACTGCCACAAGCCAGGGAACGCACTAGAAGTTATAAAAGGTAAGGGCACACCTCCCCTAGAGCTTACGGAAAGTAACAGAAGTACCTGCGCCTTGACCTCTGACTTCCAGAGCTATAAGAGGACTGTGTTGTTTTAATCTACTAAATTTGTGGGAAATTGTTATAACAGTCATTGGAAGCCAATACAGTGGATGAACCAGCCCATGGGCTCGGCAATCACACAGCCTGAGCCTTGACTAGCTATGTGACTTTAGGAAAAACAACTACTCCCTGGACCTGTTATTCGTCCCTTTAATGGGGAGATAATAATACCCATCTCACAACGTGAGAATCAAACTCATTCATTCGAAGATATTCCTTGAGCACCTGCAGGGGTCAGGCCCTCTCCTGGGCACTTGGCTACACCAGAATGAAGCAGAGGAAGATTGAACTTGGTAATGTATATCATGCACTTAAAGACATTTATTATTTATTTGACAGAGAAAGAGAGAAATGAGGAGCAAGGGGAGAGGAAGAAGCAGGATCCCCACTGAGCAGGGATGTGGGACTCGATCCTAGGACCTTGGGGTCATGACCTGAGCAAAAGGTGGAGGTTTAACCCACTGAGCCACTCAGGAGGGCCTGCGTTGTGCACTTAAATGTACATAGTGTGGATGTGGTGGTGATTCCAGGGACCTAGGCTCTCCCAGTAGCTCAGTGTGCTCACCACCAGAGTTCTTGCCTGGGTGCTGCTGACCACTTGGTGGTATTATTCCCTGGGCATCTCCCTACCCCTGCCCTAAGAAGGTGTTTGAATCTCTGCCAGGACCACACTGGGCCCTGCTAGAATGTCCTCTCCAGATCGTGTGTTGTTCACCCAAAGCTGTGTCCCCAGGACCTAGAACCATATTGGCCACAAGACTCCTCCTCGTACCGGTGGTTTTGCATGCTTGGTTGAGGCCACTCCATCTTGCTACGTGGGCCCAGACAAAGTCAGAGGCAAACGCTTCCGGCTGGAGCTGCCCAGTGCAAGAGCTCATAGAACTTTCGTCTGGATGTGGCCAAACTGTGGTCTTCCTTTTGGAGGATCCAAAAGGAGCCACAAGCGGGAAGCAGAGCCCTATATAGGAATCCCCCGTCATAACTCAGCATTCTCCTGCAGTTGGACCTGCAGTTGCTTGGAGCAACCTTCCTCTACCCCAACTCTCTCTCTCTGATAACTGAATTCAAGTGAACATTAATCCTGCACCCACAAGGCCTGCTCAGGCAAAGAGCAGGTCTTCTGGGAGAAGGAGAGCTGCTTGTGGAGCTGCCCAGAACCCTCATGCCAAAACTCCAGTGGAAGGAAGGCCGTGAGCTCATCTGGTCCACCGAGCATTTCTCTCCGGGCCTGTCTGGCCTCCCATGGATGTGCTGACCTGGTTTCTCCGGTGATTGATGTCTTCAAGGGTGCTGTTTGGGAGAGGGAGCTTCTGTGCAAAGCCAGCCCCAGCCAGGCAAGGGTGGGAGGCCCCAGAAACCAAAGCAACTGGCCTGTTTCGTTTTATAAAAGTTTGGGTTTTCAAGAGTCGAGAGACTGTGGACTCTGAGCAACAAACTGAAGGTTTTGGGGAGGGGAGGTTGGGCGAGCCTGGTGGTGGGTATTGAGGAGGACACGTATTGCATGGAGCTCTGGGTGTGGTGCATGAACAGTGAATCTTGGAACACTGAAAACACTGAAAAAATAAACATTTGGGAGAAAAATAAAATAAAATAAATACATATATATATAAAAAGAAAAAGCTTGGGTTTTGAAGTGACATTTAAAAATAACTTTTGCAAAAGTAATACGTGTTCCATATTGAAACTCGAGCAAAGAAGAAGCAGCACAGATAAAATCACCTTTAATCTCTTCACCCAGTTAAACGCTTATCAACACTTTAGTAAAGGAAGGTGCTTTTTGTCTGTGGAAATTTGAAATGTAGGGGCATCTGGTTGGCTCAGTCGGTAGAGTGTGTGATTCTTGATCTTGGGGTTATGGGTTTGAGTCCCATGTTGGGTGTAGATATTACTTAAAAATGAGATTTAAAATGAGATTTTAAAATTTATTTATTTATTTATTATAGAGAGAGCACAAGCAGGGTGAACCAGCAAAGGCAGAGGGAGAAGCAGACTTTTCACCCAGCAGGGAGCCTGATGCAGGGCTCGATCCCAGGACCCTGGGGTCATGACCAGAGAAGGCAGACGCTTAACTGACTGAGCCACCCAGGTGCCTCTTAAAAATGAAATTTTTAAAAATAAATAAACAAATGGAAATGTAATGTAAGGCATCCCCTTACATTGTAAATTTTTTTTTTCAGATGTCGTATCGTATGTATAAAGTGGAAATTCTCTTTCTCACTGCCACTGTCCTTTACAACCAACTCCCACAGCTCACAAGTACCTACTGGAAAGGGTAATCGTGAGCTGTCCTTCTGGACCTTTTCTTGGCAGATGTATGGGCAAACACCACACTCTCATCCTGGGATTTGCTTTGCAGAAGGCAAAGGGAGAAATGCACCACCCAAAAGACACGCGTGTGGTCATTTCATAACTTCTGGGAGTCTTTCTATAGCTACACATGGGCCATCCAGTGGTTCCGTGATGGACTTCACTTTTTATGACTGGTAGGCCTGGGACCTGAGCCAAGGAGGACTTTCAAGCTGCTGCTTTAGAGCATCTGTCTGTGGTTCCCAAGAGGTGAGGGAAGGCAGGGGAGATGAATTGTTGGGAGACAGGATTTTTAGGGCAAAGAAACTACTGTCTACGACACTACACAGTGGTTACATGTTATCATACATTTATCTAGATTCATGGAACATACCATACTGAGAGTGAACCCTAACGTGAACCATGGACTCTGGGCGATAATGACATGTCCGTGCATCAGTTGTAACAAAGGTACCATTGGTGGTGGACATTGATAATGGGGAGGGGGTGCCCCTGTGGGGATAGGGGAGATATGGGAAGTCTCTCCACCTTCTGCTCCATTTTGCCGTGAACCTGAAATTGCTCTATAACCCCCGTGGACACGGCCTCCTGTGGACAGGTGGACCTGAGCAGTGGACACCTGAGAACCATTTCCCTTCTGTGGCCTGTGTGGCTAGTGTGGCTCTCCATCCCTCCATCTCATCCTCCTTGAATTTGGGAATTGCCACATGTCTGGGACAGGGCCAGTGCGAGGAAGTGTCAGGTGACCCTTCCTCTGCTGCCACACCGCCACACTCTGGGGTGAGATGGAGACTCCGTGAGTACTTTTTGGGGGACTTAACAGCTTTAATGTGATATAATTCACAGACCATACAATCTTCCCACTTAGGAAGTATAATACTTGGGGGTTTTTAGTATATTCAAAGTTGTGCCGTCACCATAATTTATTTTAGGACTTTTTTTTTTTAAGATTTTATTTATTTGACAGAGAGAGAGATCCCAAGCAGGCAGAGAGGCAGGCAGAGATAGAGGAGGAAGCAGGCTTCCCGCTGAGCAGAGAGCCCGATGAGGGACTCGATCCCAGGACCCCGAGATCACAACGGGAGCCAAAGGCAGAGGCTTTAACCCACTGAGCCACCCAGGCACCCCAATTTTAGGACATTTTCATCACACCAAAAAGAAACCCCATACCCCTTAGTAGTTGCTCCCCATTCTACCCAAACTCCCTTCCCAGCCTGAGGCAACCACTAATCTACTTTCTGTCACCATGGATTTCCCCATTCTGGGTGTTTCATATAAATGAATTTTTTAAAGATCTTATTTATTTATTTGTGAGAGGGAGAGAGACAGCGCATGCGGGTGAAGGAACAGGGAGCGGGATAAGCAGACTCCATGCTGAGCACGGAGCCCAAGGCAGGGCTCCATCCCACGACCCTGAGATCATGACCTGAGCCGAAATCAGAAGGCAGACCCCCAGCTGACTGAGCCACACAGGTGCCCCTCTTTTGCCCATTTTTAAATTGGGTTCTTTATCTTTTTATGATTGAGTGGTAAGAGCTCAATGTATTTGTATTGCCACTACAAATCCCTTATCAGATACATGATTCATGAATGTTTTCACCCATTCTTTGAATTGTCTTTTCACTTTAATCTATCTATCTATCTATCTATCTATCTATCTATCTATCTATCTATCTATCTATCTATCTATATAGTTGAGGGGCGCCTGGGTGGCTCAATGGGTTAAAGCCTCTGCCCTCGTCCCGGGTCATGATCCCAGGGTGCTGGGATCAAGCCCCGCATCAGGCTCTCTGCTCAGCAGGGAGCCTCCTTCCCCCTCTCCCTCTGCCTACCTCTCTGCCTATTTGTGATCTCTTTCTCTGTCAAATAAATAAGATAAAAACAAAAATAAATAAATAAAATTAGTAAAAGTTATGTATGTAGTTGAAACAAAATCAAGGGGTTCCTGGGTGTCTCAATTGGGTAAGCCTCCAACTTTTTATTACAACCCAGGTTATGATCTCATGGTTGTGGGATCGAGCCCCAAATCAGGCTCATGCTGGGCACGGAGGCTGCTTGGGATTCTTTCTGTCCCTCTCCCTCTGCCCCTCCTTGCACTCACGCTCTCGCTCTCTCTCAAAAAAATACACACACACACATACACACATATATATATAGAGAGAGAGATTTGATACACAATCACAATATTACATTAGTTGCAAGGGCGACTTTTCACTTTATTGATGAGATCTTTTGCACCTTTGGGTTATTGAGTCCCATGGATGACTCTGGTGGAAAAGGGGAAAAACCCTACTCCCTGTCAGTGGAAAGAGGGATTTACGATTTTCTAACAGAGGCAGGGATATTGTCCCTAGAGCTTGAAGAGATGTTTGCCCATGTGGGAGAAGGAAGGGCAGGTTTTAGGACAGGGGCGCAGGGCGTGGGAACCGGAGTGTGCCAATGACCGGTCCTCTGTGAACGGTTTATTTTTCCTCTTGCATGCTGTAACACGTAACCCATGTATGGGTTCATGTTTTACCTCCTATATTCTTTTTTGTTGTTGTTGTTACCTGAAGTCTTTTTTTTTTTTAAGTCTTTAAAGTCTGAACACCTTTATAGTCATAGGAGGAGATTAAGGACCGGGCAAAACCCAAGAATGATGTGATCCACAGCTCCTTGCTGAGGCCGCCCAGGGCACCTGTCTTCCTAAAGCTCCTGCAAGTGACCCCTCCTTTTTCTTCGGGGCTCCACTCAAATGTCATTTCTTCCGACGAGCTTCCTGGGCAGGTTTGCCCGTGTCGTCTCTCATTGCCTGCTATGCTTCACTCCTGGCACACGCGGCAATTTAAGTGGCATGGCATAATGACAGTGTGAGAAATTTCTGTTCTTCCATTTCTTACCTCATTAGAGCTGCCTTGCCCAATACTTGGCGCTCGATGAGAGCTTAATCAGTATTTGCCATAAGAATGAACATTCAGGGGGCGCCTGGGTGGCTCAGTCGTTAAGCGTCTGCCTTCGGCCCAGGTCATGATCCCAGAATCCTGGGATCGAGCCCCGCATCAGGCTCCTTGCTCGGCAGGAAGCCTGCTTCTCCCACTACCATTCCCTCTGCTTGTGTTCCCTCTCTCGCTGTGTTTCTCTCTGTCAAATAAATAAAAATCTTTAAAAAAAAAAAAAAAAAAGAATGAACATTCAGAAACCCTAGGCTTAAATCCTACCAGCTCAACAACTCTCTAGAAAAGAGAGATTCTCCTTGTTATGCTTGCTAGAAAAGATCCAGGTTAGGATGTCATTGGGCTCAAGGGATGATATGAAAATACTGAGTGGCCAGGTCTTGTCAGGAGTCCGCTCTCAGCCCCAGGTCCGTGGGGAGGGCTTTTCTCACCCACTGAGAATAGAGTGGGCTGGTTTCCTAAGGACTAATCAAGATCCTCATGCAAAGAAGGGGGACTTCTGCTGGGTGGACAAAAGTTACAGAGGCTCAGAGGAGTTAAATAACTTGCCCAAGGCCACAGAGCTGTAAGCGGTTGAGTACTACAGTGTCGTTTGTTTGGTTGGTTTTTTTGGTCTGGCTTTGGACTTGGACAGATTAGTTCAGAGTCTTTTTCTGCCCAGCTTTCCCACGGTCAGAATTTCAGGTGCAATTTTGTCTTGCCAAAAGCCAGAGGAGTTTTCCCAAGATGACTAAAGGAGCCAACACTTCAAACCAAAATATCTATTAGCTCTTGCATTTTCCAAAACTGTTAGCACAGAGGCCAAGGAATAAAACACTGAATGATGACTTTCAAGGCCATTTCATTTTTTTTCATTACCCCCCCACCACCACCACTTTACGAGATGCCACCTGTATATCATCCCCCTCCCCAGGCTGCATAAACTTGAACCTGCTCCCCACAGGGGCCATAATAGCACCTTTGCTCTCCCAGGGGAATCTGTTTGCTGGGCTTCACGGGCCCAAAGACTCAGCATGCCCTCCAGCTCCTAAAATGCAGATACCCTTTGCCAAGAGGAGCTACCTTAGAAATCTTTTGGGCAGAGACACTGGCTGGTGCAGTTGAAGGAGCTTGCAACTCTTGATCTTGGGGCCGTGAGTTCAAGCCCCACATTGGGTGTAGAGATTACTTAAGCAAATAACAGTTTAAAAAAAAAAAGGAAATCTTTTGGGCAAATCTACCTTTAACACCCTCAGTTTTATGATCTGTGAAATAGAGCTAAAATGCAACCTACTTCACAGGGTTGATGTGAAGATATAGATAAATCACTCAATAAATATCACTTATTTTTATACTTGAAGTTAAGAGTTGTGAAATTTCTCAAATTTTACTAGAAAAATATCTGGAAGGACATAATAACATGTTCACGGTAGTTACCATTAGGTTTGTATCCTTTTCTTCTTTATATCTTTCCATATTCATCCATCCACTGCACAGATATTTATTAAGCATTTAGCGTGTGCCAAGCTCCATGCTGAGGGTTAGGAATACGGTGATGTACTAGAACGGTAAGGAACGTCTAGAAGGAATAGTAAATAATTACACAAATAATGGCAATTGTTGTAAGTGCCTAAGTTTTACCGAGCGCAGAAATTAGAAGAAGAAGAAAAAAAGCAATTTCCGATAAAAAATATTTTAAGATTACGCGCGGAGACGTAATGAGGTGGATTTCTAGTGATTTTGGAAAGGACTTCTTGGATTACCCGCCAGGAGGGCGCCCCCTTCGCGGGTGGGTGCTAGGCCCGCCCCTCGCATTAGGTGCGGACGCCCGGGTGCTCCGCAGGCGGTGAGGCGCGGACTAGGGCGCTTGGGCGCCGGAGCCCGGAGCCCCCTCCCGGCGGCTGCAGGAGCGCTGACGGCCACCGGGGGGCGGCCACGGGAGCGCCGCGCCGAGCGCCCGCCGGACCAGAGCCCCGCCCCTGCCCGCAGGCTCGTGCCCCAGCCCCAGCCGCGCACCAGCCGGGATCCGACGCCAGACGCCCAGTGGTGCTGCTGCCCCGGCTCCCCTGACTGCCGCCTGCGCTTCCGCCCCTGGCACGCGGCCCATCGCGCCCCGGGGTCGTGCCCGCGGCCCCCGCGCCCGGAAATCGACCCGACCGCCCTGCGCAGCGCCGGCTGCCTCCCCGGAGCGCCGTCCGGTGCGCCCCGCTCGCTGCTCCCCGGCACTTTCGGGGGGCCCGCCCGCCCTGCACCCTGGAGCACCGGGCCGCGAGCTTCTGCCAACTCCTCTGGATCTTCGCGGCCGTGGGCAGCGGCTGCAGTGCCTGTCCGCCCGAGGGAGGTGAGTGCGGGCTGCGTGTAGCCAGGCGGCTGGGGACCGGGATCCGGCGCTGCAGGCCTTGGACGCCCCGGTGCACCGGCGCCTCCAGGGTGTTGGGTCGGGGCTTGGAAGTGGGGTCGGAGGCGGCGCTGAAAGAGTGCGTGTTTGTTTGGCGGTGGGAGGGGGGGTGCGCTGCTTCTCAGGTTTAAATCTAAAGCTCAGTGTTTGCTTCTGTAAAAGGGGTGGGGGGAGTCATGCAGATTAACGGCAGTGTCTGTTGGGAAAACACTTGGCATAGTTGGCGAGGAGAGGCGGTTTGGGGGCCTGCGCCCGGGGCTCCTCGGAACTTGCAGAGGGTGCGGGCAGCGCCACCTTCCTGTCTCCTGCGGGGCCCCTAGCCGCATCCCCTCCCTTGGCCCCTGAACAAGAGGCCTGAATTCCTGGAACCTCGAGGACAGTGTAGACGTGCCCTTGCTGCATTGTTGGCTGCCGGAGGGAGTTTGGGTGTTGGCAGGCTCCTTTGACATGTGCGCGGAGGGCGGGGCATTGATAGGCCAGTGGCGGCGCGGAGGTGGAGGGCTCCCGGGTAAGTCCTGGCCTAGATCTTTCTGTGCCCCGGTAGAGGATTGCGGGGAGCCAGCCCTCTGCGTCCCTAGTATGACAGATGGGCCGCTACCTCTGCTGTGGGGACGCTCTGGGAGCCTGTCTTCTGGGTCCTCGGCCCTGGGCGCTGCCTGCCTTGAGGCCACAATTTCAGCCCGGAAATTGAGTGACATAGTCCAGCCCTCTGATTTTACAGAGGAGGAAACCGAGGCCCAGGGTTGTCTAACAGATGACTAATAACGCAAAGTGCACCAAGCGTGGCCGCGGAGAGCAAGCAGGTGGGAGCCGGCGATGCCTGCTGTGTGGATGTGTGTGGAGGGGGGAGGCGCCTGGGGAGGCTTCCTGGAGGAGGTGATGTTTGAGCTGATCTGGAAAGGATGCCAGTGGAAGGAGGTAGGGTTTAGAGATAGCGTATGCACACATTCGTTTGTTTGTTCAGGTTTTAGCTTTACAAATACAAAGCTTCTTGATCATGTGAATTCAGGTATAACAGTTGGATTGCCATCCCCTTTGAGTTCTCAAAGAGGGGAGTGTGCAGGTGTTGAGGGAGCAGAAGGCTGGCTGAAGACAAAGTAGAAGCTGACACCCTGCAACCTCCCCCCATCCCACTCCTGGGTGGGACACACGTGACATTTTTCCAGGAATCTCCCAACTATCTTCCTGTTAATACCCTGCTAGAGGGAAAAACCTTAACAAACAATGGCAAGGCTCCCGTATCTGTGGGTCTTCTTTAGCATATGGAAGTTCTTTGGGAAACCTCCCTTTTTCCTCACCTCCCCCAGCCCCATAGTCTATAATCAGTCACCCCTCAGGACCCCGGGGCAGCAGTGTTTCTGCCCAGGGGTCCTGTCCCCTGGCTTTCATAAACCACCATTTTGCAGTGAAGACATCTCAAGATTCGTTCTTGGTCACGGGCTCGGGACCTCACCCCACCGAACTTCACCTACATTCCCAGAGCACATCACAGGGGTCCCCTCTTCTGCAGGGGTTGGGGGAGGCAGGAAGCGGGGGCCTGAAGATCACTTGAAATGGTCTCAGATGACATAGGATTAATTGTGTGCATTCTGTGATTTCAACTTCTCTCTGTGCTTTTGGTGACAGAACACTGCTTTTTTTTTTTTTTAGAACACTGCTTTTTGACTGATTAAGGATATGGCTCTGAGTTTAAATTGTTTCGTTCTGTGACAGAGATGGCAGTTAGTCACCAGTATGCTCCATCTTCTCTTCCGGGCGTATCGCCTGGCTGAATTTCCCAGGCTCCCTTACTGTCCTCGGTAGGATTGATGGCCAGTTGCCGGGACTCTGAGAACAGTAGGAAAGAAAACTGAGGGTCAGCAGCAGAAACTTGGATTTGTTCAAGCTCCTTCTCTAGGAGGGCACTCTTTCTGGTGCAGTTCTTAAAGCGGAAGCAGAAGAAATTGATGGTCAGAACTATATCCGAAGTAATACCAGCTGGCTAGCCTGATAAAAAATACAAATTTTTGTGTCGGAGAAGTCAGTTCCACTGACCGAGAAGCTGCAGACTATTGCCTTAGTAAGCTGAGAAACTCAGAATGTTCTAGAAGGTGATTATAGTGCCCATCATGGGATGAAAACGACTTGGATTTTTTTTTTTTTTTTTTTTTTTTATGTATTTGCGATAGAGAGAGCACAAGCCAGGGGACAGAGGGAGAGGGAGAAGCAGGCTCCCCGCTGAACAGGGTGCCTGATGTGGAGCTACATCCCAGGCCCTTGGGTTCATGACATGAGCCAAAGGCAGATGCTTAACCAGCTGAGCCACTCAGATGTCCCACGGCTGAATTTATAAACGTTGCTGGATTAAATCCTTGCAGCCAAAGCTGATGGGCACAAGCAAGAAGGCTTCAAAGGAAGCAGTAAATAAAATGAGTAATAAAAGGAGATGACAGTCTCTGGGTCCCCAAAGTCCTATGGCTGGGGACACCCAGAGAAGCATTTCAAATGGCTAGAAAAGTCAGTGTTGACAGTGTTCAGTTCTTCAGCTGTGACATTTTCTAGACCTAGCAAGGACTCCACGGGGTGCCTGGAAAGCAGGTGGCTCAGCTGCAGAGACTGTCTGTAGGCTATTGGTTTTCGAACTTTATTGCACATGAGAACCACCTGGTGAGCTTGTTTAAACACAGATTGCTGGGCCCACCTCCAGAGTTTAATTCAGTGGGCCTGGGAGTGAGGCCCGAGAGTTTGCACATCTGACAAGCTCCCAGGTGAAGCCGCTGCTGATAGTGGTCCCATGACCGGTTTAGCAGGTGATGGCCGACCAGATTCTGCCTACGCTGGCTTCACACCCAATTCCCCCACTATCTAGCCACGTGATTTGGGGCAAGTCACGTAACCTCAGTTTTCTTGTCTGTGGGATGAAGCTAATAGTGCCTTTCTCCTGGCATTCAGGGGAGGCTTCCTGGAGGAGGTGGCATCTAATCTGAGACCTGAAGAATGAGAAGAGTTGGCCAGCGGGCGGGTAGGGAGGGCAGGCCAGGCTTCATGTCCTCTAGGGAACTGAGAGGAGCTATGGCATAAGTGGTTTCTAAGTGGCACTGAAACCCTGCGAATCTGTTCTGTGCTATGCGTCTAAGGGCAAGATTGCACTGGAGGGAGAGTTGACCAGGGTGTGGAAAAGGGGCTTCCTGGAACGTCCAGTTACTTCTGCCTACATTCCATTGGCCCCAGTTCAGTCACATGTCCCTGCCTAGCTGCACGGGATCCTGGGAAATGTAGTCCATGGCAGGGCAGGGGAGCATACATCTATGGTGGAGAGCTGCCTGTGCTACAGTAGCTTTTCCTGGCCCTTGGCCTCCTCTCCTACCTCTTCTCCACTTTGCTGGCTCTGCTCCACTTTGTTGGATGAGTGCATTTTACAGATGAGGAGATTTGCCCAGTGTCATTCAGCTAGTAGTGGCAGAGACAGGACTTAAACCCAGATCTGTCTGCCGCAAAAGCCTGTTGGGCCAGATCCTAGTCCCAAGTGCTTTTGTGAGGGCCTCCCGATGATCCAGGCTTTCCCACCCAGGATCTCAGCTGTGGCTCAGGCTAACTAACCCCCAGATGCCTTGTTGTTATAACTGGGTAGTCCCTCCAGTCCAAGCCTGCAATGCCCCGTGATATCAGTAGAAATTGCCAACTTTTCTCTAGTTCCTCGCTCATTCGTGTAGCATGCGTTTACGGAGAACCCTGTGTGTGCCAGGCATTGTGCTCTTGGCTGGGAGCTGGAGAGGAGACAGACACGGCGGCTTTTGTTCCAGACGCCCACACGGGCTGGCCACCAAGAGGCTGTATAAACACAAGTTCCCCTGAGAAGGGAGACAGGCTGTATCCCTGGTCGGACCTGCCAGGAGTACAGAGTGTCCTGGGTACATGAGAAGGGTGCCCAGCAAATGACTCAAAATGAAGATTCAGGCTCTCTTGTGCGTTTTGTGAATGGAAGCTGTGATTGCAATATTTTGTGCTTTGCATTTTTCTGATTTTTTTAAAACAATAAAAATGGCCTCAGAAATTACATCAGAAAAATGCATTTTTCTGATTTTTGAAAAACAGTAAAATTGCCTTTGCTCCGTGACAGTTTTGTATGCGCAAAGCACAGGGGAGTGCGGTGACGTTTTTATGAGCCTCGGCAGGGCAGATGTTGACTTACCTCCTTGGGTTCGGCTGGGGGTTGCTAACCTCATAGGGGAGTAAGCTAATTGCCTCGATCCGAAAGAAATACCAGAAATGGTATGCATGAGATTTGGTTTTAAAGAGGACGGGAGGGAAAAAATAAAAAAATTAAAAATAAATAAAAAAATAAAGAGGACGGGAGGGAGAGTGAGTCAAGGAAGGCGCCTTGCCGCTTCCTCCAGAATCATTCTAAAGCAGAGGCCCTTGGCACCATTAGCACGCTGAGCTGACTGAGGGATCCCTTGTTGTGGGGCCCATCCTGTGCGTGCTGGGATGGTTAGCGGCAGCCCTGCTATCCGCTCCCCAGACCCCAGGAGTACCCAGAATGTCTCCAGCCGTTTGCCAAGAGTCCCCTGAAGGGCAACATTCTTCTAGACCACCTTCATTTCTTTCCTGTTGCTGCTCTAACAAATCACTACAAACTTGGTGGGTGGAAACAACACGAATTTCTTTTTTTTTAAGATTTTATTTATTCGACAGCGAGAAACACAGCGAGAGAGGGAACACAAGCAGAGGGAATGGTAGTGGGAGAAGCAGGCTTCCTGCCGAGCAGGGAGCCCGATGCGGGGCTCGATCCCAGGACTCTGGGATCATGACCTGAGCCAAAGGCAGACACTTAACGACTGAGACACCCAGGCGCCCCTCAACACGAATTTCTTATCTTAGGGTCCTGGAGATCAGAAGTTCCAAAGTCAAGGTGTCAGCAGGGCAGAGTTCCTTCTGGAGATTCTAGGGGAAATCCCTCTCTCTGCCTTTTCCAAGCTTCTAGGGGCAGCCTGCTTTCCTTGGCTCGTTGCCCCTTGCTCCCTCTCCAAAACCCGCTTCATGGCGTCTTCACATCTTTCTTTGTGATCCCTGCCTCCATTATCCCATTTCTTTAGCTCTGACCCTCCCGCCCCCTTGATTTGGGGCAAGTCACGTAACCTCAGTTTTCTTGTCTGTGGGATGAAGCTAATAGTGCCTTTCTCCTGGCATTCAGGGGAGGCTTCCTGGAGGAGGTGGCATCTAACCTGAGACCTGAAGAATGAGAAGAGTTGGCCAGTGGGCGGGTAGAGAGGGCAGGCCAGGCCTCATGTCCTCTAGGGAACTGAGAGGAGCTATTGCCCCTGTGATTATATAGGGCTCACTGGATTTTCCAGGAGGCTGTCCCCATCTCAAGATCCTTAACTTAATTACACCTGCTGAGTCCTTTTTGTCATGGAAGGGAACGTAACTCGCAGGTTCTGGGGATTAGGATGAGGACAACTTTTGCAGGGCCAGTATTCTGCCCACGACATAAAATGTTTGGCCTCTGAGTGGAGGGAGGTGACTTAGGGAGTGGGACACACGGGGTGGTCCGGCCACAGTAACAACTGGTACTTTGGAGCGCTAGCTCCCTATCAGGTATCACTTGCCTGGTCTCACTGACCTGCCGGCATCTCCTGGGGTGGGTACTGTTGGCTGTCTTCACAGGGGAGGACGCCACCCAGGGGAGACTTTCTGGACGGAGTAGAAATTTGAGCTAGATTTTGGAGGGAGCCAAGGGGTTTGGCAGCAGGTAGGAGAAGTAGTTCAGAAAGAGGGCCCCTTGGGGCGCCTGGGTGGCTCAGTGAGTTGAAGCCTCTGTGTTCAGCTCAG